>LR738714.1:482690073-482842178 GCA_902687465.1 Secale cereale
ATCGAGGCACATATGTAATCCTTATGCTGTTGCTATGATGAGTTTGCTGGGATCCGATGGATTATGAGATTATGTTCAGATTGTGATTGAGTAATATATTTGATCTACCTCTTTTATATTTATGTTCATAAGTAATTCTTGCATGTTCTCCGTTGTTATTTATTGCTTTGGCCAAGTAATACGTAGTGACTCCAAGAGGGAACGTTATGCTTGATTGTGGGTTCATGCCCCTCGATGACTAGCTTGAGTGACAGAAACATGAGTCTAGGGGATGTGCTGTTGCCACAAGGGGGAAAACAACGGTGCTTGTGCCCGCGGGTGCAAGGATTGTTTACTTTACGCAAAGTTCTTTTAATGCAGTTGTCTGTTGCTTTGAGTTTACACTATGGGTGGGGCTCGCAACTTAATACCAGCAAGATGTTCTGGATAGATATCTCAAGGTGGATGATTAGTAGTAGATATTGATGGATTTTGGTCTACTTACTTTGGCGTACCGCCCATGCTTTGAACCTCAACCTTTCTTGCAATGTAGTCAGCATTGGTTTGCGTTCGTGGTCCTGTCAATTGCCCAGCTGTAATTCGTTTACCTCACATAGCTATTTTATCTTCTTTTGGGAGAGAGACATCACTAGTGAACATCATGAGACTCCGGTCCATATTACCATCATTGATCACATCCGCTATTTACTTTTCACTTTTACTTACTATTGCAAACATTATCTATCACTACTATCATTTGCGTTTAATCCTTTGTGAACTACAAGGCCGGAGGGATTGACAACCTCTCTGTACTCGTTGGGAGAAAAGTTATTTGTATCTGTGTGCAGGTCCACGTTGATTGCTAATATCTGGCGCCGTTAGCAGTTGACACCTACTTGTTGAACCTAGGAGTCTCTGGGGATTCGATCCTTGGCATCTTTGCTAAGGGAAAAACTTCCACAACACTGCATCTCACACCTTCCACTTGGGGTAACCAACGAGGGGTTAGAGGCCCATCAATTATTCACTTGTTATTGAACCATTTGATGTTTGTGGCTTTGATTATATGGGACCTTTTCCTTCCTCGAATGGGTACACACATATCCTAGTTGCTGTTGATTATGTTACTAAGTGGGTAGAAGCTATTCCAACTAGTAGTGCTGATCATAACACCTCTATTAAGATGCTTAAAGAAGTTATATTTCCGAGGTTTGGAGTCCCTAGATATCTAATGACTGATGGTGGTTCACACTTTATTCATGGTGCTTTCCGTAAGCTGCTTGCTAAGTATGATGTCAACCATAGAATTGCATCACCTTATCACCCACAGACTAGTGGTCAAGTAGAACTAAGTAATAGGGAGTTGAATTTAATCTTGCAAAAGACAGTTAATATGTCTAGAAAGAATTGGTCTAAGAAACTAGATGATGCATTATGGGCCTATAGAACTGCATACAAAAATCCTATGGGTATGTCTCCATATAAGATGGTATATGGAAAAGCTTGTCACTTACCTCTTGAGCTAGAACATAAGGCATATTGGGCTATCAAAGAGCTCAATTATGATTTCAAACTTGCCGGTGAAAAGAGGCTATTTGATATTAGCTGTCTCGATGAATGGAGAACCCATGCCTACGAGAATGCCAAGGTATTTAAAGAAAAAGTTAAAAGATGGCATGACAAAAGGATACAAAGGCGTGAGTTTAACGTAGGTGATTATTTTTTGCTATACAACTCTCATTTAAGATTTTTTGCAGGAAAACTTCTCTCCAAGTGCGAAGGACCTTACGTTATCAAGGAGGTCTATCGTTCTGGTGCCATAAAAATCAACAACTTCAAAGGCACAAATCCGAAGGTGGTGAATGGTCAAAGGATCAAACATCATATCTCAGGTAATCCTATAAATGTTGAAACTAATGTTGTTGAAACCATAACCCGGTAGGAATACATAAGGGACACTTTCCAGAACGATTCAGCCTCCGAAAAGGAAGAGGTACATGATACGGTAAGTAAACCGACTCCAAAACAGTTCTAAAGGAAAATTTTCTCCGTTTTGGAATATTTAGAAAAATAGAAAAATAAACCGCAGTCCGGAGGAGACACGGGGCCTCCTCGAGGGTAGGGGGCGCGCCCCCTTCCCAGGGTGTGCGCCCTGCCTCGAGGGCACCCTGTGTGTCCCCTGGACTCCGTTTTCTTGTGGGTTACTCCTTTTGTTTGGGAAAAATCATTATATATACTCCCAAAGGTTTTGACCTCTATATCACGCATAATTCCTCTGTTTTCGTTTCGAGCTGCTGTTTTTGACAGATCCAGATCATCATGGCGTCCTCCAACACCCCCAAGGACCAGTTCTTTGAGAAGGTCATAAACCCCTACCTTGTGGAGGTGCTGCACCACCCCAAAACCATGGAGTTGCATGAGGGGGTGCTGCACATCCGTGATGTTGAAGGGCCGAGAAGGACCGGAAGCGTGGAGACAAGACTTGAAGCAATGGAGCAACAAGTTTTCAAGTGCCAAGGTATGGTGGAACGAGGACTCGACGCCAGCCAAATGATGATCTCGGAGCTTGCCAACAATCTCAAGATGGACTCAAGGATCTTCGGGGAAGCCATCTCCAATCTTCAAGAGAAGATCGATCACCTCCAAGCCCAGATCTATGACCTGCAAAACCAAAACTGTGAGTATGAATATAGATTCAAGAACATGAGTTTGGCTGCAGATTTGAGTATCCCGGAGACTCGACCATCCTTCTATGATGGTGAGCCCATGCCTTGGAAGAACAACAAGCCTACATCAGCAACAACTCCATCATCACCAACCCCGAAGAAGGAGACATAATCATATGGGTATGGGCACTCCCCTTGGCGACTGCCAAGCTTGGGGGAGTGACCCCGCTATCGTATCACCATCACTCCTATCTTTACTGTTTTACTTAGTTCGATCCTTTTGGTAGTATCTTGATCTATTAGAATAAAATTAGCATGATCTAGTTGTGATCTTTTGCTTTGTGAGCTTTATCCTTTGTAATCGAGTCCGCGAGCTATATAATAAATATTAGTGTTGAGTCAAGGGCTTGATTTCCTCACTTGGGTCATGACAAAAAGAAAGAAAACATAAAGAGTATCAAAGAGATCATATCGATCTTATGGGAAGTAATGACCTCACATACGAGAGTATTATAAATAAAAGTTGTTGGGAGGTGACAAACATAGTTTTGGTCATCGTTGCAATTAATAGGAAGTAATAAAAGAAGAGAGGCTTCACATACAAATATACTATCTTGGACATCTTTTATGATTGTGAGCACTCATTAAAGTATGACATGCTAAAGAGTTGATGTTGGACAAGGAAGACAACATAATGGGTTATGTCTTCTTATATCCGAAATAAAGTATATTGTCATGGATCTTCCAACAAGTTGAGCTTGCCTTTCCCCCTCATGCTAGCCAAAACACCTCGCACTTAGTAGAGATACTACTTGTGCTTCCATATATTCTTAAACCCTATTTTGCCATGAGAGTCCACCATACCTACCTATGGATTGAGAAAGATCCTTCCAAGTAAGTTGTCATGTTGCAAATCCGCTAAAATATGTATGATTTATTAGTGTGGGAGAAATTAGTTTTATACGAGCTTGTGATAGGGAAGTAATAAAAGCGACGGACTGCATAATAAAGGTCCTTATCACAAGTGGCAATATAAAGCGAAGTTCTTCTATGCTAAGACTTTGTGCATCCAACCGTAAAAACACATGCCAACCTCTGCTTCCCTCTGCGAAGGGCCTATCTTTAATTCTGTTCTTATAAGTGTCAAGGTGAAATCCAACTTTCCTTTTTACATTTTATCCTTTGGCAAGCACATTGTGTTGGAAAGATCCTGATATATATACCCACTTGGATATAAGTTTTCATGATCTATTACTGTTGACATTACCCTTGAGGTAAAAGGTTGGGAGGCAACACTATAAGGACCTATCTTTCTCTATGTCCGATTAAAACTCCATAAACATAGGTATTGCGTGAGTGTTAGCAATAGTGAAAGATTATATGATAGTTGAGTATGTAGGCTTGCTGAAAAGCTCTTATATTGACTATTTTCGATGTTACGATAAATTGCAATTACTTCAATGACCGAGACCAAAGTTTGTTAGCTTACAATGAAGTTTATGATTCATACTTGATATTGTGGATGAATTGTTACTTTAGCATAATGATCATATGACTATATTAATATAAGTTGTTGTTATGAGAATGATCATGATGTCCTCTTGTCCGTATTCTGTTTTTATCGACACCTCTATCTCTAAACATGTGGACATATTTTTCGATTTCGGCTTTCGCTTGAGGACAAGTGAGGTCTAAGATTGGGGGAGTTGATACGTCCATTTTGCATCATGCTTATAAGTTGGTATTTATTGCATTATGGGCTGTTCATACATGTTTTGTCACAATACTTATGCCTTTTCTCTCTTATTTTACAAGGTTTACATGAAGAAGAGGGAATGCCAGCAGCTGGAATTTTGGGCTGGAAAAGGAGCAAACTCTGGAAACCTATTCTGCACCACTCCGAAAGCCCTGAAACTTCACAGAACATTGTTTCGGAAAATATAAAAAATATCTGGCGACAGAAACCCACGAGAGGGGCCACTGGCTGGCCACGAGGGTGGGGGCGCGCCCCCCCTTCCCAGGGCACGCCCCTGCCTCTAGGGCTAGCCGGTGGGCCCCCGGTGCCCATCTAGTCCTATATGAAGCGTTTTGACCTGGAAAAAATCAAGAGGAGGCTTTCGAGACCAGCCGCCGCCGTCTCGAGGCGGAATCGAGGCGGAAACCAATCTAGGGCTCCGGCAGAGCTGTTCTGCTGGGGATACTTCCCTCCAGGAGGGGGAAATCATCATCGCCGTCATCACCAACAACTATCCCATCTTGGGGAAAGCTATCTTCATCAACATCTTCACCAGCACCATCTCCTCTCAAACCCTAGTTCATCTATTGTATCCAATCTTTGTATCCAAACCTCAGATTGGTACCTGTGGGTTGCTAGTAGTGTTGATTACTCCTTGTAGTTGATGCTAGTTGGTTTATTTGGTGGAAGATCATATGTTCAGATCCATTATGCATATTAATACCCCTCTGATCATGAACAATATTATGTATTGTGAGTAGTTAATTTTGTTCCTGAGGACATAGGAGAAGTCTTGCTATTATTAGTTGATATGTCTCCAACGTATCTATAATTTTTGATTGTTCCATGCTATTATGTATGAAGTCTTGGATGTTTAATGCGTTTTATCATCCACTTTTATATCTTTTTTGGGACTAACCTACTAACCCAAAGGCCCAGTCCAGATTGCTGTTTTTTTTGCCTATTTCAGGGTTTTGCAGAAAAGGAATATCAAACGGAGTCCAAACGGAATGAAACATTCGCAGGAGATATTTTTGGAGGAAATCACGCAGGATAGACTTTGGGGGCCAAGCCAGGAGACAGAAGGGCCACCCTCGAGGGTGGGGGGCGCCCCCCCCTTCCCAGGGCGCGCCCCCTGCCTCGAGGGCAGCCCCTGGTGCCCCTCTTCTTCCTATATATACCTACGTACCCCAGAAACTCCATACACAGAGAGAAAACCCTAATTCCATCGCCGTAGCTGCTGTTCCCGTGGAGATCCCATCTTGGAGACTGTTTCGGGAGGGGGATCCATCACGAAGGCCTTCATCATCAACATCATCGCCCTCACCATGAGTTGTGAGTAGTTTACCTCAGACCTTCTAGTCCATAGCTAGTATCTAGATGGCTTCTTCTCTCTCTCTGGATCTCAATACAAAGTTCTCCTCGGTCTTCGAGGATATCTATTCGATGTAATCTCTTTTTGCGGTGTGTTTGTCGAGATCCGATGAATTGTGAGTTTATGATCAAGATTATCTATGAAAGATATTTGGTTCTTCTCTGAACTTTTTATGTGTGCTCATAATATCCTTGCAAGTCTCTTCGAGTTTTTGGTTTGGTTTGGCCTACTAGATCTATAGTTCTTGCAATGGGAGAAGTGCTTGGCTTTGGGTTCAATCTTGCGGGGTCCTTTCCCAGTGCCAGTAGGGGCAGCAAGGCACGTATTGTATTGTTGCCATCGAGGATAAAAAGATGGGGTTTTCATCATATTGCTTGAGTTTATCCCTCTACATCTTGTCATCTTGCTTAAGGCATTACTCTGTTCGTATGAACTCAATACACTAGATGCATGCTGGATAGCGGTCGATGTGTGGAGTAATAGTAGTAGATGCAGGCAGGAGTCGGTCTACTTGTCTTGGACGTGATGCCTATATACAATGATCATGCCTAGATAGTCTCATAATTATTCGCTTTTCTATCAATTGCTTGACAGTAATTTGTTTACCCGCCATAAAATATCGCTATCATGAGAGAAGCCACTAGAGAAAACTATGGGCCCCGGGTCTATCTTTATCATATTACTTTCCCGTCAACTAGCCTATTTCTGCCATAGTTGTTTATTTGCTTTATTTACTTTCTGTTTCTATACCAAAAATATAATTATCATCTCTATCAGATCTCACTATCGTAAGTGACCGTAAAGGGATTGACAACCCCTTATCGCGTTGGCTGCGAAGTTCTTATTTGTTTGTACAGGTGCGAGGGACTGGCGCATGGTCTCCTACTGGAGTGATACCTTGGTTCTCGAAAACTGAGGGAAATACTTACGCTACTGTGCTGCATCTCCCTTTCCTCTTCGAGGGAATACAACGCAAGATCAAGAGGTAGCAAGAAGAATTTATGGCGCCGTTGCCGGGGAGGCTTACGCAAAAGTCATATACCAAGTACCTATCACAAACCCTTATCCTTCGCATTACATTTATTTGCCTCTCATTTTCATCTCCCCCACTTCACCCTTGCCATTTTATTTGCCCTTCTTCTGTCGTGTGTTTATCGTTCGCTTGCTTCTTGTTTGCTTGTGTGCTATGTGCCCTCAATTATCTTGCATCTTCGCTTGCTAAAGTATGGATCCTCATCCACTTTCTAATCTCTTTAAGAGATCCCATTATGTTGAACCCATTGCTAGTGAGCTGCGTGCACTATATTATCTTTACGAGGTTTTGCTCGAAATTTATGAATCTGAAAATTGTGATGAAGTGATCAAAGAGATTCATGATAGCTCCTTGAATAAAAAGCATGATTCCAATGATGTTATTATAAATTCTATTGATGTCAATTGTGTTAATGATATGCAAAACCCTAAGCTTGGGATGCTAGTATTGTATGCCCACTACTTGTTGCAATGATCATGATTATGAGATTGATAATAATGTTTGCCATGATATTGAAAGTAGGTCTGAAAGAATGTCAACTTTTGATCCCACTACCTTGGATATTGATCAATCTTATGAAACTTTTGATAAAAGTGGGCTTGGAGAACTAATGTCTTTGTTCCATGTTAATCCCACTATTTTAAATGAGAGTCAACCTTGCATACATATGGATCGTGTAGAGAGTAATTTATGTGATAGCTATATTGTTGAATTTGCTTATGATCCTACATGCAATTATTATGGGAGAGGAAAACATGGTTGTAGAACTTTTCATGTTACTAAATTACCTCTCGTTATGTTGAGATTGCTATTGTTTCTTTCTTCTTCCTTGCATATGCTAGAAATTGATTGCCTCGATAATTTGTTTGCATTTAAATTGCCTATGAATAGAAAGTATGTTAGACTTAGATGTGTTTGTCACATGCTATATGATGCTCTCTTTGTGCTTGAATTCTTATGTTTCATGTGAGCATCATTGAATTAATCGTGCCTAGCTAGGGGCGTAAAACGATAGCGCTTGTTGGGAGGCAACCCAATTTAATGTTTTTTGCTTTTTTTCTGTTAGGGAATAAATATTGCATCTAGCCTCTGATTAGATGTGTTTTCATGTTTTCTTTAGTGTTTGTGCCAAGTAGAACCTTTGGTAAGACTTGTGTGAAGTTTATTTGATCTTGCTGTGAAAAACAGAATCATTAGCGCTCGCTACAGTAGTCTTCAGATTTTACTGGAGCGTGATTTTTAGTGGATTCTTTTTTCTGCTGATTTGTAGAAAATTTACGCAAATTTACCAATTTGGTTTGAATTTTTTGGAGTTCCAGAAGTAGGCGAACCTAGCTGATTACTACAGACTGTTCTGTTTTTGACAGATTCTGTTTTTCGTGTGTTGTTTGCTTATTCCGATGCACCTATGAGTAATATTGGAGGATATGAACCATAGAAAACTTGGAGTACAGTAGGTTTAACACCAATATAAACAAAGTATGAATTCCTTGCTGTACCTTTGAGTGGTGGTTCGCTTTTTCTTACTAACGGAGCTCACGAGAATTTTTGTCTAAGTTTTGTGTTGTGAAGTTTTCAAGTTTTGAGTATTGCTTTGATGGACTATGGAACAAGGAGTAGCAAAGGCCTAAGCTTGGGGATGCCCATGGCACCCCAAGTAAATTCAAGATAATCAAAAGCCTAAGCTTGGGGATGCCCCGGGAAGGCATCCCACTTTCGTCTTCATCCATCGGTAACTATACTTGGAGCTATATTTTTATTTGCAACATGCTATGTGTTTTGCTTGGAGCGTCTTGTACAATTTAAGTCTTTGCTTGTTAGTTTGCCACAATCATCCTTGCTGGACACACCTATTTGAGAGAGTTAAATATGCCCTAGAAATTATTAGAACACTCTATGTGCTACACTTATATCTTTTGAGTTGAATAGTTTTTGCTCTAGTGCTTCACTTATATCTTTTAGATCACGGTGGTGGTAATATTTTGTAGAAATTGTTGAACTCTCATGCTTCACTTAGATCTATTTGAGAGTCTATTAAAACAGCATGGTAAAGTGTTTAGGCTAAAGAAACTAGTCTTCACATGATAAACATCCAATGTCAATGTAGTAAAAAAATTCACATCAAGTGCATTGAATAGAAAGAGATGTTGGATGCTTGATAATTGTTTTGAGACATGAGGATAGTGATATTAGAGTCATGATAGTGGAGTAATTATGAAATTGAGAAATATTTGTGTTAAAGTTGGTGATTTCCGAAGCATGCACGTATGGTGAACCGTTATGTGACTAAGTTAAAGCATGAGGTATTTGTAGAGTGTCAACCTTTGTGTGGAGGTCGGGGGCGCGGGATGGTTAACTCCTACCAACCTCCCCCGTAGGGGCATGCGTTGATTGCTTTGTTTTGATGACTCGTAGATTTTTGCAATAAGTATATGAGTTCTTATGACTAATGTTGAGTCCATGGATTATACACACTCTCACCCTTCCACCATTGCTAGCCTCTCTCGTACCGCGCAACTTTCGCCAGTGCCATAAACCCACTATATATCCTTCCTCAAAACAGCCACCATATTGTTCCTCAAAACAGCCACCATACCTACCTATCATGACATTTCCATAGTCATTCTGAGATATATTGCCATGCAACTTTCCACCGTTCCGTTCATATGACACGCTTCATATTGTCATATTGCCATTGCATGATCATGTAGTTGACATCGTATTTGTGGCAAGGTCACCATGCATAATTTTTATACATGTCACTCTTGTTTCATTGCACATACCGGTACAACGCCGGAGGCATTCATATAGAGTCATACTTTGTTGTTGTAGTATTGAGTTGTAATCTTGTGTTGTAATGAAAGTGTGATGATCATCATTTTTAGAGCACTGTCCCATGGGAGGAAAGGCTGAATCTATAAAGCCGCTCCGCAAAAAAAGGGGAAAAAGGCCAAAGAAAAAAAAAGGCCCAAAAAAAGGAAAAAAAAAGAAAAAAAGGGACAATTGCTACTATCTTTTTCCACACTTGTGCTTCAAAGTAGCACCATGTTCTTCATTGTAGAGAGTCTCATGCTTAGCCACTTTCATATACTGGTGGGAATTTTCGTTATAGAACTTGGCTTGTATATTCCAACGATGGGCTTCCTCAAATGCCCTAGGTCTTCGTGAGCAAGCAAGTAGGATGCACACCCACTAGTTTCTTTTGTTGAGCTTTCATTCATATTTAGCTCTAGTGCATCCGTTGCATGGCAATCCCTACTCACTCACATTGATATCAATTGATGGGCATCTCCATAGCCTGTTGATACGCCTAGTCGATGTGAGACTATCTCCCTCTTTTTGTCTTCTCCACAACCACCTCTATTCCACCCATATTGCTATGTCCATGGCTCACGCTCATGTATTGCGTGAAAGTTGAAAGGTTTGAAAAGATAGAGCATGAAAACAAATGCTTGGCTGAAATCGGGGTTGTGCATGACATGAATATTTAGTGTGATAATAAGGGAGCATAGCCAACACTATACGACTTTGTAGGAATAACTTTCTTTAGCCAGAGTATTTTGAGAAGACATGATTGCTTTGTTAGTATTGCTTGAAGTGTTGTTATTTCTTATGTCAATATAGACTTTTGTCTAGAATCTTTCAGATCTGAACATTCATGCCACAATTAAGAGAATTACATTTAAAAACTATATTGGTTAGCTTTCCACATCAAAAATTCTTTCATTATCATTTACCTACTCGAGGAAGACCAGGAATTAAGCTTGGGGATGCTTGATACGTCTCCAACGTATCTATAATTTTTGATTGTTCCATGCTATTATTTATGAAGTCTTGGATGTTTAATGGGCTTTATCATTCACTTTTATATCATTTTTGGGACTAACCTACTAACCCAAAGGCATAGTCCAGATTGCTGTTTTTTTGCCTATTTCAGGGTTTTGCAGAAAAGGAATATCAAACGGAGTCCAAACGGAATGAAACCTTCGCAGGAGATATTTTTGGAGGAAATCATGCAAGATAGACTTCGGGGCCAAGCCAGGAGACAGAAGGGCCACCCTCAAGGGTGGGGGGCACCCCCCCTTCCCAGGGCGCGCCCCTGCCTCGAGGGCAGCCCCTGTGGCCCCTCTTCTTCCTATATATACCTACGTACCCCAGAGACTCCATACGCACAGAGAAAACCCTAATTCCACCGCTGTAGCTGCTGTTCCCGTGGAGATCCCATCTTGGAGCCTGTTTCGGGAGGGAGATCCATCACGCAGGCCTTCATCATCATCATCATCGCCCTCACCATGAGTTGTGAGTAGTTTACCTCAGACCTTCGGGTCCATAGCTAGTATCTAGATGGCTTCTTCTCTCTCTCTGGATCTCAATACAAAGTTCTCCTCGGTATTCAAGGAGATCTATTCGATGTAATCTCTTTTTGCAGTGTGTTTGTCGAGATCCGATGAATCGTGAGTTTATGATCAAGATTATCTATGAAAGATATTTGGTTCTTCTCTGAACTTTTTAAGTGTGCTCATAATATCCTTGCAAGTCTCTTCGAATTATTGGTTTGGTTTGGCCTACTAGATCTATAGTTCTTGCAATGGGAGAAGTGCTTGGCTTTGCGTTCAATCTTGCGGTGTCCTTTCCCAGTGACAGTAGGGGCAGCAAGGCACGTATTGTATTGTTGCCATCGAGGATAAAAAGATGGGGTTTTCATTATATTGCTTGAGTTTATCCCTCTACATCATGTCATCTTGCTTAAGGCGTTACTCTGTTCGTATGAACTCAGTACACTAGATGCATGCTCGATAGCGGTCGACGTGTGGAGTAATAGTAGTAGATGCAGGCAGGAGTCGGTCTACTTGTCTCGGACGTGATGCCTATATACAATGATCATGCCTAGATAGTCTCATAATTATTTGCTTTTCTATCAATTGGTTGACAGTAATTTGTTTACCCGCCGTAAAATATCGCTATCACGAGAGAAGCCACTAGAGAAAACTATGGCCCCCAGGTCTATCTTTATCATATTACTTTCCCGTCAACTAGCCTATTTCTGCCGTCGTTGTTTATTTGCTTTCTTTACTTTCTGTTTCTATACCAAAAATACCAAAAATATAATTATCATCTCTATCAGATCTCACTATCGTAAGTGACCGTAAAGGGATTGACAACCCCTTATCGCGTTGGCTGCAAAGTTCTTATTTGTTTGTGCAGGTGCGAGGGACTGGCGCGTGGTCTCCTATTGGATTGATACCTTGGTTCTCAAAAACTGAGGGAAATACTTACACTACTGTGCTGCATCTCCCTTTCCTTTTCGAGGGAATACAACGCTAGCTCAAGAGGTAGCAGTAGTCATGTGAATTTGGTCTTCGTTCGATATTTTGATGAGATGTATGTTGTCTCTCCTCTAGTGGTGTCATGTGAACGTCGACTACATGACACTTCACCATTATTTGGGCCTATAGGAAGGCATTGGGAAGTAATAAGTAGATGATGGGTTGCTAGAGTGACAGAAGCTTAAACCCTAGTTTATGCGTTGCTTCGTAAGGGGCTGATTTGGATCCATATGTTTCAGGCTATGGTTAGGTTTACCTTAATACTTATTTTGTAGTTGCGGATCCTTGCATTAGAGGTTAATCATAAGTGGGAGGCTTGACCAAGTAAGGACAGCACCCAAGCACCGGTCCACCCACATACCAATTATCAAAGTACCGAACGCGAATCACATGCTCGTGATGAAAACTGGCTTGACGATAATTCTCATATGTCCTCGGGAGCGCTTTACCTTACATAAGAGTTTGTCCAGGCTTGTCCTTTGCTACAAAAAGGATTGGGCCACCTTGCTGCACCTTATTTACTTTTACCATTTGTTACTTGCTACCAATTATCTTATCACAAAACTATCTGTTACCTATAATTTCAGTGCTTGCAGAAAATACCTTACTGAAAACTGCCTATCATTTCCATCTGCTCCTCGTTGGGTCGACACTCTTACTTATCGAAAGGACTACGGTAGATCCCCTAAACTTGTGGGTCATCAGTTCCCATTCATCATAAAGCTATCTAGCGATAGAAACTTCTAACTCAAGTTTTTCTTCATAAGATTGCATCAAAGCATCAACTATGTGTTTGGTGAAAGCTTTATTTTGACTATAAGCATGCGGAGAATTTAGCACGGATTGCAACAAAGAAATACAATCAATCAAAGAGCAATTGTCATAATTGAATCCCTTGAAATCCAAAGTAGTGGGTTCATCACTATGCAAAGTTTTAATCTCTTCACTCCCACTTTTAGCAATTTTAGCATCAAGATCTAAAAACTATGAATCATTGGGACACCTTAAAGCAGAATCATCTCCAATCCTATCTTCATCAAGATTTATACTAGAAAACAAGGATCTAATAGGAGACACATCAATAACTTTCAGATCTTCATCTTCATTTTCATGATAACTAGAAGAACACAATTTAATATAATCCTCTCTTTTAGCACGCATTCTAGCGGTTCTTTCTTCGCATTCATCAATGGAAATTCTCATGGCTTTGAGAGACTGATTGATATCATGCTTAGGTGGCATATATCTAAGTTTCAAAGAATCAACATCAAGAGTAATTCTATCTACACTTCTAGCCAATTCATCAACCTTAAGCATTTTCTCTTCAAGCAAAGCATTGAAATTCTTTTGCGAGATCATAAACTCCTTAACACTAGTTTCAAATTCGGAAGGCATCTTTCCATAAGAGTTGTGGTAGGAATTACCATAATTATTAGAGGAATTACTAGGAAAAGGCCAAGGATTAAAATTACCTCTATAAGCATTGTTACCAAAATTATTCATACCAACAAAATTCTCATCCAAAGATTCATTGTTATTCTCAATCAAAGTGGACAAAGGCATATCATTAGGATCAAAAGAAACACTCTTAGCAGCAAATAATTTCATAAGTTCATCCATCTTTCCACTCAAAACACTAATTTCTTCGATAGGATGCACTTTTTTACTAGTAGATCTTTCGGAGTGCCTTTGAGAATAATTAACCATAATATTATCTAGGACTTTGGTAGCTTCTCCTAAGGTAGTTTTCATGAAAGTGCCATCGGCGGCCGAATCTAAAAGATTTCTAGAAGCAAAATTCAAGCCAGCATAAAATTTCTGAATAATCATCCATAGATTCAAACCATGTGTAGGGCAATTACGTATCATCAATTTCATTCTCTCCCAAGCTTGTGCAACATGCTCATGATCTAGTTGCTTAAAATTCATAATATCATTTCTAAGAGAGATGATCTTAGTAGGAGGGAAATACTTAGAGATAAAAGCATATTTGCACTTATTCCACGAATCAATACTATTTCTAAGCAAAGAGAAAAACCAAGTTTTAGCACAATCTCTAAGTGAAAACGGAAATAACTTCAATTTAACAATATCGTTATCCCTATCCCTTTTCTTTTGCATATCACACAAATCAACAAAGTTGTATAGATGGGTAGCGGCATCTTCACTAGGAAGGCCGGAGAATTGATCTTTCATGACAAGATTCAACAAAGCAGCATTGATCTCACAAGATTCAGCATTGGTAATAGGAGCAATCAGAGTGCTAATAAAATCATTGTTATTGGTATTGGAGAAGTCACACAATTTGGTATTGTTTTGAGCCATAGTGACAAGCAAGCAATCCAACACACACAAGCAAACAAGAAGCAAGCGAACGATAAACACACGGCGGAAGAAGGGCAAATAAAACGGCAAGGGTGAAGTGGGGGAGAGGAAAACGACAGGAAAAAAATGTAATGCGAAGGATAAGGGTTTGTGATAGGTACTTGGTATATGCCTTTTGTGTAAGCCTCCCCGGCAATGGTGCCAGATATTCTTCTTGCTACTTCTTGAGCTTGCGTTGTATTCCCTCGAAGAGGAAAGGGAGATGCAGCACAGCAGTGTAAGTATTTCCCTCAGTTTTTGAGAACTAAGGTATGAATCCAGTAGGAGACCACGCGCGAGTCCCTCACACCTGCACAAACAAATAAGAACTTCACAGCCAACGCGATAAGGGGTTGTCAATCCCTTTATGGTCACTTACGAAAGTGAGATCTGATAGAGATGATAGTTTATATTTTTGGTATTTTTAGTTTATAAGAACGACAAATAAAAGCGGTAAAAGTAAAGTAGATGTAGATTGATATGTTGAGAATAGACCCCGAGGCCATAGTTTGCTCTAGTGGCTTCTCTCATGATAGCGATATTCTACGGCAGGTAAACAAATTAGTGTCGAGCAATTGATAGAAAAGCG
Organism: Secale cereale; assembly: GCA_902687465.1. NCBI lineage: Eukaryota > Viridiplantae > Streptophyta > Magnoliopsida > Poales > Poaceae > Secale > Secale cereale. The sequence goes on from LR738714.1 coordinate 482,705,142, forward strand.
AATAATTATGAGAGTATCTAGGCATGATCATTGTATATAGGCATCACGTCCGAGACAAGTAGACCGAGATGATTCTGCATCTACTACTATTACTCCACACATCGACCGCTATCCAGCATGCATCTAGTGTATTGAGTTCATAAGAACAGAGTAACGTCTTAAGCAAGATGACATGATGGAGAGGGATAAACTCAAGCAAGATGATATAAACCCCATCTTTTTATCCTCGATGGCAACAATACAATACGTGCCTTGCTGCCCCTACTGTCACTGGGAAAGGACACCGCAGGATTGAACCCAAAGCCAAGCACTTCTCCCATGGCAAGAACTATAGATCTAGTAGGCCAAACCAAACCAATAATTCGAAGAGACTTGCAAGGATATTATGAGCACAGATAAAAAGTTCAGAGAAGAACCAAATATCTTTCATTGATAACCTTTATCATAAACTCACAATTCATCGGATCTCGACAAACACACCGCAAAAAGATATTACATCGAAATGATCTCCTCGAAGACTGAGGAGAACTTTGTATTGAGATCCAGAGAGAGAGAAGAAGCCATCTAGATACTAGCTATGGACCCGAAGGTCTGTGGTAAACTACTCACAACTCATGGTGAGGGCGATGATTATGATGATGAAGAACTCCGTGATGGATCCCCCTCCGGTGGAGCTCCAGAACAGGCTCCAAGATGGGATCTTCACGGGAACAGAAGGTACGTCGGTGGAATTAGGGTTTTCTCTCTGTTCACGGAGTTTCTGGGGTACGTAGACTTATATAGGAAGAAGGAGGGCACCGGGGGACGCTCGAGGGGGCCACGAGGCAGGGGGGTGCGCCCTGGGAAGGGGGGCGCGCCCCCATCCTCGTGGGCCAGCCCTCGATCCCCTGACGTGGTTCTCAAGCTCCGCGTGCGTGATTTTCTCCAAAAATATCTCTCGCGAAGGTTTCAATCCGTTTGGACTCCGTTTGATATTCTTTTTCTGCACAACCCTGAAACAGGCAAAAAAAACAGCAATCTGGACTGGGCCTTTGGGTTAGTAGGTTAGTCCCTAAAATGATATAAAAGTGAATGATAAAGCCCATTAAACATCCAAGACTTCATAAATAATAGCATGGAACAATAAAAAGATATAGATACGTTAGAGACGTATCACATTTCTCGTCGAGTGGATTTGACCCTCCTTGTCTTTTGCTAGTTCAATCCTCGGTCCTTTCCAACGGGCGTTGTTTTCCCTGTCCGATGTGGTATTTCTTTTTGCCACCCGCCCACCTTTTTTCTTCTCGGACCGGAGTCCTTAATAGAGTATCCATCCTATTCGTGTGAAGCCTCTGCTTTCTTTCCTCGATTATTCAACTGGTGAATTCTCGTCTAAGTTCGTCATTCTTCATCTCTTTTCTTTTACGGTGGTTCCAATTCAATTCAAGTGTTCGGTGTTGTTCATATTATTTCCCTCGGCTAAAATATTCCCCTTGCTCATTTGCCTATCGCCATTTAATTTTTCCAGAGTTCCGAAGACTTCTCAGGATATTCGTCTGTGTTCCAATTAATTCGAGGTTGTCACCTCATTCGAGTCTTTGAATTGTTCCGGTGCATCATTTCTCACTCGAATAATCCTTTCCAACGGTGTTTTCTTTTGGTGGGCCCTAACCCACAGGTCTTTTCCAGGATCTTACCTGTCGGGGGAAACTGTCCACCACGAGCACCTATGGGACCGGAGCCCCTTGTTCGTTGCGGTAAGGGAGCGGAGGGAGCACGAAGAGCAGATCGAGGAGAGCACGCAGGCAGTTTATCCAGGTTCGGGCCGCGACGGACGCGTAAAACCCTACTCCTGCTTAGATTGTATTGAGTGTTGGAGCTCGGGAGCTTGAAGAACTAGCTACACCGAGCGAGAGAGCTGTCTAGGTTCCGAACCCTTTCTACGTTGTGCATGGGCCTCCTTTTATAGGTCAAGGGGTCACCGACAGGTGTCAACGTAGAGGAGGGTAAAAACGTAACTTTGGTGGTAGTTGTAACAGTGCGGGAATAGTGCGTGAACAGTGGTCATCACCTACTTTGACAGTGGGGGACAAGAGCATTAAATGCCCGTCGCCGTCGACCCCAAAAGCGCCCGCCCGTGCGTCTCCGTTCGCCACGGCGGTAGCCTCGTCACCGTGGCTCGCCACCGTGTCCCCCAGGCTGCACAGCCATCCGCCACGCGTCCCTGGAAGGGTCCCAGGGCGACGCGTGGGTCGATGCGCTGGAGCGCGGGCACACAGCGTGAGTTCCCCCCGGCAAGCACCTTGCCGGGGCCTTGACCTTGCCGGGCCCTGAAGCTTGTCGCTCCCCGGGCCCTGCCGGGGCGGATGCTGCGCCGAGGCATGTCTTCTGAGATGCAGTCTTCTGGTCTTCCTAGCAAGCTCCTCTTGCCAGGGTCTTGCGTTAATGTTATAGTCTTGAGCCTGGGACGGCCTATCCGGCAAGCTCCACTTGCCGGGGTCTTGATCTTCTGTCTTGTATACTTTGTTTTTGAATGGCTTAATAAGGACCGGAAAGGTTTCCGGCAAGCACGTGGTAAACCCTGCCGCGGGAAGCTGCTACTGCCCGTGCACAAGTTGGGGTACTAAGGTACCCCTATCTTAGTACACCGACAGGAGCCCCCGGGCCTGGGCCACACACGGTGCCGAGCGCTGTTGGGCCAGGCCCAAAACAGTGCACGGGCACGCGCGGCCCACGGTGAGCCGTAGATTCCCTTCCGCATCCGCCGCGCCCCTCCCTAACGGCACGCGTCGATTGCGGCGTCGTGGGAGAGATCGTGGCCACGTTCTTTAATGGGAAATGCGGAGCGTCCCCCACTCCCCCCTTAAAAGCAGAGGAAGCAGGGGCAGTTTCCCTCTTGCGCTTTCATTGCTTCTTCAATCTCCTGAAATCCCTCGCTGCGCTCCGCCTCCACACCTCCTCCGCCGTCTTCCGCATCCGCGGCGCCGCCGAACTCCTCGCTCCTTCCCACGCCGCCTCCGCCATGGCCCCGAAGACCGAGAAGGCGAAGGCGGAGAAGGCCAAGAAAGAGAAATCCGAGCAGGCGGCGAAGCTTGCTCTCTTGCGGAAGAGGAATGTGGTCTTCGCGCCGAGGCTCAGCGCGAGGGAGCTCTGGAACAGGTACTACCTCTTCTGGGCCAAGGAGACCAAGGCTCATCCCTGGACCAGAGTCTACCCTGCCGCTGCCAAGGATCTGCTCCCCGGCGGGTACTTCTTCTTCGCTGTCTTCTTCTACTGCGGCTTGTGCCCTCCATTCTCGGAGTTTTTCTGTGACATCATGAACACATACAACCTCCATCTCTTAGACTTCACCCCCAACGCCATCCTTACGATGGCGGTTTTTGCACATTTGTGCGAAAACTACATAGGGATCTATCCAAACGTAGCACTCTTTCGGCACTTCTTTATGCCTAGAGTAGAGGCCGGCGCTCCCCTCTCCGGGGGTATTTCCTGGATCTTCCGCTTGAACAAGAAGGACTCCTATCTAAAAGGAGAGCTCCGCGGCAAGTGGGAGGAGTGGCGCGCAGATTGGTGTTGGATAGTGGAGGACCGGCCGGAGCCTTTTACTGCGCCGCGCACAACAGCCATAGTGCGCGGCAGGGACTGGAGCGATTTGGCCCCGGATGATGTCAAGCTCAACGCCGCCCTCGTCAGAATACTTCGTCTCCGGGTAGCCAAGTTGACCATCGGAGAGGTAGGGGCAGATTTCCTCCGCCGCCGCATTGCCCCTTTACAGGAGAGGAAAAGGCCAGCATGGGAGTTTGGCAATGCAGCGGATATTATGAGGCTGCGCCCGGGTTTGAACTTCAACTTCACGTCATTGGAGCTGAAGGGGATGGTCCGGGAGCTTTTCAAGCACGACCCGGCCCATCCGGAGTGGTTTAGATCTCCCCGGGGAGTGGTGCCGCTGTGCAACAGCACTGCCCGGGACGCCTTGCGCGCAATGATGCCCGCGTGTGACTCTCATGGCGTCGACCCCACATGGATAGTGCCCACGCCGGATGCAATTATGAGTTTCTTCGATAACTTGGTCGAGGTGCCGAAGAACACCGAGGAGATCAAGGGTCTCACCCGGGCCACCACGGAGCGGGAGATAGCCTATATTGCTACCCGGGTGGAAGAGGCCGCCGCAGCCGCAGCGGCAGGAGACTTCGGGTTCACCGTGGACGAGGCAGAGGCTGAGGACGCATCGTGCCAAGCCGAGGAGGCAGAGATCCGCCGACTTCTCAAGCTTCCGCCCGACGAGCTCGCCGGGGTTCCTTCCCTTAGGCATGCCGGGATACCCGGGATCGTAAGCGAGGCCGCCGCAAGAGGCGAGGTTGCCGGAGGAAGGAGAGGTGCCTGAGGGAGCGGAGCTACCGGAGGGAGCAGGGCTGCAGGGCAGGGTGCTGGATCCAGCGGGCCTGCCGGGGAGGAGGAGGAAGACATCGAGACCGAGGAAGACACCAGCGGGTCTCTAGGACTCGGTGACGACGCCTCCTCGTCGTCGGAGAGCTCCTCACCTCCGGCAAGTCCAAAGCAAGCGCCGGGGAAGCGCCTCCGCAAGGCGCCCACAGCGACAAGGACGCAGGCGCCCCGACAGCAGCCTGCTCGCCGGGCGGCGCGGGCCGCTAGAGCGAGCCAAAGCGCGACGGAGGCCCCCAACGCACCAGCCGCGGCGGAGGCGCCCCGCGCGTCAGCCGCGACAGAGGCGCCTCGCGCACCAGCACCTAGCGGAGGGGGATCCTCTCAGAGTGGAGCAGCTGCTCCGCCCGCTCCCCGGGCCTCGGCGTCAACGGAGGCTGGGTCTTCGCAGCCCCCAGCCCCGGAGACCGCCAAGCGCCCGAGGGAGCCTTCTCCCCCTGCTCCTCGCGCGGGCGCGCCTCAGGTGGAGTTCGACTTCTCCGCCCTGAGCGACGACGACGACGAGGAAGAGGAGTAAGCACTTGTATTTTGTAGCTTCTTCAATTCTGTCTTGATTCTTTCGTTGATGATTCTGATCTTGTTCTTGTTTTCAGGTCCCTGGCCCAGCGGGCGGCGAAGCGGGCCAAGATCCCTGTGGTCGAGGTCGACGACGACTCGCCCGTCGCGACGACAGGGGACGCGCCGGCGACGAACTTGCCGGACCCAAGCGCTGCTCCGAGGAGCAGCCCCCAGCGTAGCCCCCAGCGTAAGTCTGGTCTTGAACTTCCTACTTGTCGGGCGCGCTGGAGGTTTTTGCTTTGTACTGATATCTTCTTGCCTTGTTCGTTTTGTTTGTCTTGTGCAGAAATGGAGCCGCAGCCGCAGGAGCAACCGGAGGTTACTCCCGAGGAGCTGCAGATTCCACCCTCCCGCCAAGGGCGAACTCCCCGGCGAGGGAGGACGTTCCGCCAAGGACGGGCTCCCCGCCAAGGGCGGGCAACCCGACAAGGGTGGCCACCCCGCCAAGGGAGGGCACGGGCGGTCCTCCACCAGCAGGAGCCACCGCTCCACCGCCAAGGGAGGACTCCCCGGCGAGGGAGCCTGTTGTCGACGAAGTCCGCGAAGGTAAGTCTGACAGCTTTTTCTTCTTGGACTTGTCTTTTTGGATATTTGCTTGATCTTCTCTTTTCTTCTTTTTCTTCTAGATCCTCCCGCGCCGGACCGGATGGAGACCGAGGCCACCGGCGAGGAGGGCGCGCAAGGCGACGGCGGCAACGCCACTGCCGTTGAGGGCATGGCAGGAGCCGACGAGCCCGCCGCGGAGGAGACTGCTCCAACCGCAGATGCCGTGGCCGGGGAGGGGGACGGCGGCCATACTGCCGGCCCGGAGGCGGCAGGAGCGTCAAGCCCTGCGCCGGCCGCCGACCCCTCCACCGATAAGGAGCAGCCCGGCTTCTATCTTGAGGCTCCCAACGACGTCTTCATACAAGTGCCGTGGGGATCCTCGTCGCGAGCCCCCGTGGAGGGAGAGACCTTTGATGGAGAGGTCCTCGCCTCCGCGGGATTGAAGATCGTCGAAGCGCCTGGCGGGAGCGATGAGCCCGAGGAGGAGAAGCTGCTTCGCCGGCTCCTGGCCCTTTACCGGGCCAGGCAGACGAAGCTTGACTCCCGAGAAGCCCTCACCGCCAAGGCCGCAGCAGACTTGGAGAAGCGCGCCGCGGAGCTCCGCGCCGCCAACCAAGCGGCCCTCCGCGACTTGGCGGAGTAGCGCGAGAGGCTTGCCGGAGAGCAGCAGGAGTTTCTTCTGGAAAAAGCTGAGGCCGAGGAGCAGCAGCGCCTAGTTGGCGAAGAGCTGTCCCGGCGAGAAGGAGCGCTCAACCAGCGGAAGGTTGAGCTCGACGCGCACGACGACGAGCTCACCGCCCGGGAGCAGACTATGAAGGAGGCGAAGGAAGCCACAATCGCCACAGAAACCGCCAAGAAGGACCTTGAAGCTAAGGTGGCGCAGCTGGAGGAGTACCTAAAGGCGAGCACGGAGAGGGTCACCGCGCTCAACATAGAGCGCAAGAAAGACGCCCATACCAACTCCGAGCTTCAGGTACGCCTCTCCAAGCAGGGCGACGAGCTCAAAGCCGCCAAGGACTCAATTGCTGATCTTGAGTTGAAGGTCTCCACGCTGAGAGATTCACTTGACGCCGCCCGGGACCGCGAGACCAAGTTGAAGGAGGAGGTTCGCAAGGAGCGGGAGCTGGTGGAGAGCACTGCCACCTCCGCGAACCTCTTCAACCAGGCGGTGGAGCAATGGACGGAGGAGCTGGTCGATTCTGCTGCCAAGATCGACAAGGAGCTGATGGCGATGAGGGCAGAGCATCTTGTGTATTCTCCAGACGAGACCCTCCCCCACAGCGCCAGGTTAAGCCTTTTCTTCAGGGGGATCGCGACGGCGCTCGCACGGCTGCAGGAGAAGCTCCCCGCGCAGCTGGCCGAGGAGTCGCGCCAGCTCTGCGTGGGAACCTTGGAGCGCGTCTTGTCCAAGATTGTCTACCGCAATCCTGGTATTAATCTCATCAACGTCCTCCGCAGCTTGCCGGCCGATGCAGATAAGGAGGCACTGAAGGCGCAGGTCGCCCACATCATCGCCAAGGTGAACAAGATCTCCAGGCGTGAAGGCAACCGCGTAGACTAGGCCTCCTTTTCTCTATTTCCTTTGTTGCTGCATAGCGTGCCATGAACATGAATCTATTAGTCATCGCGACAAGTTATCCCGTGTAATATATTATCTTATTTTGGTCAATCGATGCTGTGTTATCTCCCTTGCTTTGGTCCTTTACTTTGTATGCTTTTAACCCAACGCTTCTAGGGGACTTGCCGGCAAGAGGCCCTTGCCGCGAGCGCTGAGTGCTGGACTCCGAGCAGCCTGCTGGCTAAGGCCTTACCGGCAAGTAACCTTGCCGCAGCTAGTCGCAACGCACTTAACTTGCTGAGCGAACTCGAAAACGAAGCAAGGGCGCGACACTTGTCGTAGCTCACTTAAGTCGTTTGAGCGTGCTCGAAAACAAGATAAGGGTGCGGCTAGCCACGGGTAGGTTCCTCCGCGCACAGGTTTTCCATACAAAGTGTGGTTGTTCAAGGAAGATAACTGAAATTTAAAAAATTTGAACTGCTCAAATTCTGGTAACTTAGCTTTCATATATTGTTTGCTTCCCCGACAAGGCTTTTCTTTCTTGAACAACACTTGGTTCATCCTCCATCTCCTTCCCCCCGGCAAACTTGTGCGCGAGGAACATTCCTTCTGCTTAAGAGGGAAAGAAAAAGAGGAGGGAAAACAAGTATTGGGTCTTTCGGCGTGTTAATGCTTACCGGGTATGTGTGTTGCACAAGATGCCAAACAATGCATGCAAATAGCGAAGAAAAGCATGGAAAAGGCAAATAGTGCAAAACACAAAAACTTTACTGATGCACGGGATCTGCGCCCGACTTTGTACGAAGGATTACATGCAACAGCGGCAAGACTTGTACAAAAGGTGGTTGCCGGAGCGGATCACGGCAACCGCGCCTTATGGGTGGAATTTGCGAAGATGCTCTATATTCCAGGAGTTGCTCACCGGTAAGCCTTCTTCGGTCTCAAGGTGGACAGCGCCGGGCCTTGTGACTTGTCTCACCCGATAAGGGCCTTCCCACTTCGGCGTCAACTTGTTGGAATTCTTGGCGGACTGAACACGCCGAAGAACAAGGTCGCCTTCCTCGAGACTCCTGGCCTTAACCTTGCGGCTATGATAGCGGCGCAAGGCTTGCTGGTATCGAGCAGCTCGTACAGCAGCCTGGAGACGTTCCTCCTCGAGGAGCAATGCATCATCTTGTCGCAGTTGCTCTTGCTCGAGCTCATCATAAGCGAGCACTCGAGGAGATCCGTATACGAGTTCCGTGGGGAGAACTGCCTCTGCTCCATAGACAAGAGCAAAGGGTGTCTGTCCGGTGGCTCGATTTGGCGTCGTTCTGATTGACCAAAGAGCCGCCGGCAACTCCTCCATCCAGTTTCTTCCGCACTTGTGCAGCCTGTCAAAGGTCCTTGTCTCGAGTCCACGCAGCACTTCAGCATTTGCCCTCTCCGCTTGACCGTTGCTCCTCGGGTGAGCAACAGAAGCGAAGCAGACCTTGGCGCCAAGGTCTTGGACGTATTGCATGAAGGTGCGACTAGTGAATTGCGTGCCGTTGTCGGTGATGATCCTGTTAGGGATCCCGAAATGGCAAACAATCGACCTGAAGAACCTGACCGCTGACTGTGCTGTCACCTTTCTCACCGGTTCCACTTCTGGCCACTTTGTGAACTTGTCGATTGCAACGTACAAGTACTCAAAGCCCTCGACAGAACGGGGGAAGGGGCCAAGGATATCGAGCCCCCAGACCGAGAAGGGCCAGGACAAAGGGATCGTCTGGAGAGCTTGAGCTGGCTGATGAATTTGCTTGGCATGGAACTGGCACGCTTCACACTTGGTTACTTGTGCAGTTGCATCTTGGAGGGCTTCTGGCCAGAAGAACCCTTGCCGGAATGCCTTTCCGGCAAGCGCCCTTGCGCCAATGTGGTGGCCACATATGCCTCCATGTATCTCTGCCAACAGCTTCTGTCCATCTTCTCTGGAAATGCACTTCAACCTGACACCATTGAGTCTTCTTCTGTACAGTTCGTTGTCAACGAACTGGTACATACTTGACTGCCTGGTTATCTTCTCTATCTCTTCTGGGTCGTCGAGAAGTTCTCCAGTTTGCAGAAAACGGGCGATCTGCTATGCCCATGCTGGAGCTCGAGGCTCAACGGCAAGGACTAAAGGTGTGAGGGCCGTTGCGGGAACCTCAGCTTCTACGGCAAGAAACTCTGGCTCTGCCGGAGCTGATGGTTCCCCGGCAAGCTCGCCGGGGCGAGGCTTGTCGGGAACGCTTGCTTCAACTGTACAGACCCAAGGATCTGCAGGAGCAAACTGTTCCTCAGCGTTTTGGTTGTTGATCTTGGGGACCTTGGCGGCGGTTTCGGGAAGATCCGCCGGCAAGTAGTCGCCGGAGACCAATTTTCGCTTCTTGTTTTGCCCAACTGATGGTGTAACGGATGGCTGAGTTAGCTTGAGCAAGAAGGTCCCTGGTTCCACAGGTAACTTCATCGCAGCACACTTTGAAAGGCCATCTGCAATATCATTCTGAGCTCTCGGGACATGCTCCATTTGCAGACCTTCAAAGTGCTCCTCAAGCTTCCTCACTTCATCAACATAGGCTTCCATCAAAGGGCTCTGGTAACTCTTGTTAACTTGTCGGACCACCAACTGAGAATCTCCCCGCACAATCAGCTTCTTGATCCCAAGTTCGGCCGCAATCCTGAGGCCGGCAAGCAAGCCTTCATACTCAGCAGTATTGTTTGTCGCTTGCTCCCTGGGAAAGTGCATCTGGATAACATACTTGAGGTGCTCTCCGGTGGGCGCTATGAGTACCACGCCGGCACCGGCGCCTTTCAGCGAGAAGGCACCATCAAAGTACATTACCCATTCACTCGTCGCTTCTTGTACGGGAACACTTGTCTCTGGAACTTCTTCATCGGGCGTTGGGGTCCATTCAGCTATGAATTCTGCCAAAGCTCGGCTCTGGATAGTTGAAGTACTCTCAAACTTGAGACCAAAGCTTGACAGCTCCAGAGCCCACTCGACGATCCTGCCTGTTGCTTCTGGATTCTGCAATATCCTCTTCAACGGAAAGCGAGTGACCACTATTATCTCATGTGCTTGGAAGTAATGGCGCAGCTTTCTCGAGGCCATGAGGAGGCCGAAAAGCAACTTTTGTACCCCGGAGTATCTTGATCTAGCCCCCTGCAAGAGGGAACTCACAAAATACACCGGGCGCTGCACCATCTTTCTTCGCACTTCTCCTTGTTCCTGCGCAGAGTTGTCCTTGTCGGGGCCAGAGCTTGTCGGAGCAGCCCCCTGCTTGTCGCTGGATTCGCTTACTGGTGGCGTAGACTCTTCCTCTGCCTCCCTCTCCGCTACCAACGCAACACTAACCACTTGATTGGTTGCCGCTAAGTACAGCAGCAACTTCTCTTGTGGCCTAGGTGCGACAAGTATTGGAGTGGAGGATAGGTATCGTTTCAAGTCTTGCAGCGCTGCCTCCGCTTCCGGAGTCCATTTCATAGGACCTGCCTTCTTCAAGATTTTGAAGAAAGGCAGGGCGCGTTCTGCAGACTTTGAAATGAACCTACTGAGGGCAGCTACACAACCTGCAAGTCTCCTTACGTCCTTGACGCGCTTCGGGGCTTCAATCTGCTCGATGGCTTTTATCTTGTCGGGATTGGCTTCAATCCCCCTCTGGGACACAAAGAACCCGAGAAGCTTGCCGGAGGGAACTCCGAAGACGCACTTCTCGGGGTTCAACTTAAGTTGGATCTTGTGCAGATTCGCAAATGTTTCTTCCAAGTCTTGGATAAGGGTATCTTTGCTCTTGCTCTTGACCACTATGTCATCCATGTAGGCTTCTACATTTCTGTGGATCTGTGGCTCAAAAGCAGTGTGCACCACCCTTGCAAAGGTTGAGCCTGCATTCTTCAATCCAAAGGTCATGCGTATGAAGCAATATGTGCCGCATGGAGTGATAAATGCAGTCTTCTCTTCATCTTCCTTGGCCATGAATATCTGGTGGTAGCCTGAATATGCATCAAGGAAGGAAAGCAGTTCACATCCGGCAGTGGAGTCAACAATCTGGTCAATACGCGGCAAGGGAAATGGATCCTTGGGACATGCTTTATTCACATCAGTGAAGTCTATACACAGTCTCCACTTCCCGTTGGCCTTACGCACGACAACTGGATTTGCTAACCACGTGGGATGGATCACGCCTCTAACCAGGCCTGCTGCTTCTAGCTTCTTGATTTCTTCGGCAATGAATGCTTGGCGCTCCACGGCTTGCTTCCTGACCTTCTGCTTGACGGGCCGCGCATGAGGACAAACAGTAAGCTTGTGCTCAATTACCTTCCTGGGAACGCCGGGGATGTCAGATGGTTGCCATGCAAACACATCGACATTCGCCCGCAGGAAGGCAATGAGCGCGCTTTCCTATTTGCTGTCAAGTGTAGCACTGATGGTGAAAGTACCACCAGTGCCGTCCTCCTTGGCGGACACCTTCTTGGCTGTCAGTGGAGCGGCCATCCCCTTCTTGTACTTGCCGGTGGAGCTCGATGGGACGTCCTCGACGGCAGCGCGGCACTCCGAAGAAGTGCGTTTGCCGGAGTGGGCCCCAGAGCACTTGCCGGACTTGGTCTTGGTCTTCTTCCCCCCGGGAGCTTCAGCGGCAAGTGTGTCGCTCTCCGCTGCGGCTGCTGCATCCCAGTATATCTTGTCTGCGCAGATAAGCGCGTCCTTCTTGTCGCCATGGACAGAGATGACGCTTATCGGCCCCGGCATCTTGAGTACATTGTAGGCGTAGTGGGAAGCTGCATTAACTTGGCGAGGGCAGGACGTCCAAGTATCCCATTGTATGTCAATGGGATATCGGCAACATCAAAGGTTATCCTCTCTGTCCTGAAGTTGAGCTCCCCGCCAAAGGTCACCGGCAAAGTGATCTTCCCCTTGGGCTTGCTCCTTCCCGGGTTTATTCCTTGGAACGAACCGGTCTCTTCGAGCTCGCCATCTGGGATCTGGAGTTTCTTGATCACAGCTGAGGAGATCAAGTTTAGGCCGGCCCCGCCGTCAACCAACATTTTGGTGACCTTGAGGTTGCGGATAGTTGGTGAGACCAACATCGGCAAGCACCCGACCGCAGTGGTGCGGTCAGGGTGATCCTCAAGATCAAAAATGATGGGCGTGCTGGACCACTTCAGCAGCCTGCGCGACTCAACGGGCGGCTCTGCTGCGTTTACTTCCCGCACCCACTGCATGAGTTGGCGGTGGGAAGTGTGCAGAGAGGCGCCTCCGTCGACGCACAACACTTCTGTGGCCTTCTGGAACTCCTGCTCGCTGTTATCACCTTCCTCCATGTCGTCGTCGTCCTCTTCTTCCTCGTCCTTGTCGCGGCCTCGGGAAGGTCGGTCACCTTGCCGCTGCTTTGCCTTGCCGCGGCGCCCTCCCCGGCCATTGAATGGCCGCTTCTTGCTTGGCTCTCCTCCGCCACCCTGGGCCTTCTCCTTGTCGCGCCGCTCGTATTCAGCTTTCTGCTGCTCTACGAGGTATTCGACGCGCTTGCAGTTCGAAAGGTCATGACCCTTGGTGCGGTGGATCTTGCAATATTGCTTGTTGGAGCCGTCCTGCTTGTCGGCTGCCGCTACAGGGGCAGGCTCCTTGCCGGAGCTGCCGGCCTGTGCTGTCTTGGCGGGAGCCTCCTTGCCGGACTTCTCGACGACCAGCACTTCCTTGCTTTTCTTTCTCCTGTTGTTTCGCCGCCGGCTCTTCTTTGCCGGGGCGGCGTCGTCGCTGTCGCTTCCCCCCGCGCCAGCATCCTCTCCGGGGAGTCTCCTCCCGTCTTCGGCGCGCGCGCACTTGTCAGCCAGAGCATAGAGCTCGCTGACATCCCGTATCTTGGTCATAGCCATCTCCTCACGCATGCGGCGGTTACGCACGTTCTGGTGAAATGCGCTGATAACTGCGGCAGGGTGGACGTCAGGGATATTGTGCTGCACGCGGCTGAATCGTTGGATATACTTGCGCAGGGGCTCTCCTACCTTCTGGGCCAAGATGTGGAGATCACTCTCCTGGCCGTGGGGTTTGTGGCCGCCTGTGAAGGCACCGACAAATTGGTGGCACAGATCTGCCCACGAAGAAATAGAGCCTTCCGGCAAGTGCATAAGCCAAGAGCGAACGTTCGGCTTAAGCACTAGCGGGAAGTAATTCGCCAGTATCTTCTCGTCGCGCCCCCCGGCAGCCTGCACCGCGATGGTGTAGATGCTGAGGAACTCCGAGGGGTGCGTCTTGCCGTCGTACTTCTCGGGTACGTCGGGCCTGAAGTTTTTCACGCTGGGCCACTGGACACGCCGCAGCTCACGGGTGAACGCAGGGCAGCTTGCCGCGTACGGCAAGTCGCCTGGTTCACCGGGCGCGTGTGTGTCGACAGCGGTCCCAGCGCGCTGATCTGATTGTCGCCGAGCTTCTCGGCGGCGCTCGATTGTTGTCCGAGCGTCTTCTTGTCGCCGGTCGTCAAGGACTTGGCGCTGGTCCCGACGAGCCCGCGGATCCGACGACGCCGTGGAGTCGTCGTCGACGTTGATCCGGCGGGGAGGCGTCTTCTGCTTCCGCGGCGGGGAGTGCATGGTGGTTGCACCCCCGGCGGTCTTGTCGCCATCGGCCTTCGTCTTCTCGACTTGCCGCGGCCGTGATGTCTCCGGCTGCTGCGGCGTGCCGTTGTTGGCGAAGGCGATGAGGCTTTGAATCGTCGCCCTCCAGTCATCGGCTTTGTCTGCCGCTGGAGGGAAATCAAGGAGCAGTTGCGCTCTTGCGAGTGCTTCTGCTGGAGAGGAGGGGAGCGGGGGCGAGCGGTGCGAGGAGCGGGATATGCTTGGACTCCTAACAGGGTTAGAAGGAGCAGTTTCCCGCCCCGGCGACCGCGCCTTGCTCGTGCCAGGGCGGTGGCCTTGAGCATCCCGCGAACCTCCGGTTTGCCCTTGCCCCAGCAAGCGGATGGTACCTCCTGTACCACGGCGCTGCCGGGTTGTCGTCTGCTGGGATGGACCTGGCGCATCTACGGATACCGAGGCTCGGTCGTCCGTCGTGTCCTTGGATTTGGTGGTGCCGCGAGTTTCCTCGCCGGCGACCACTCTTCCGCCGGCGTCTCCTCCACCCACCGTTGGTTCTGGTGGCGGTGGAACAGACGCAGACGGGCCTGCGACCTTCGAGGCTTTCTTCTTCGGGGCCATGCTGTTGTTGCTGGAGTTGATGAAGCTGGAGAGGTTGATGAAGAACGCGCCCGCGTGCACGCCGGATCAGGTTCGCACAACCTCGACGCCCCCTACCTGGCGCGCCAAAGATGTCGGGGGAAACTGTCCACCACGAGCACCTATGGGACCGGAGCCCCTTGTTCGTTGCGGTAAGGGAGCGGAGGGAGCACGAAGAGCAGATCGAGGAGAGCACGCAGGCAGTTTACCCAGGTTCGGGCCGCGACGGACGCGTAAAACCCTACTCCTGCTTAGATTGTATTGAGTGTTGGAGCTCGGGAGCTTGAAGAACTAGCTACACCAAGCGAGAGAGCTGTCTAGGTTCCGAACCCTTTCTATGTTGTGCATGGGCCTCCTTTTATAGGTCAAGGGGTCACCGACAGGTGTCAACGTAGAGGAGGGTAAAAACGTAACTTTGGTGGTAGTTGTAACAGTGCGGGAATAGTGCGTGAACAGTGGATGAACAGTGGTCATCACCTACTTTGACAGTGGGGGACAAGAGCATTAAATGCCCGTCGCCGTCGACCCCAAAAGCGCCCGCCCGTGCGTCTCCGTTCGCCACGGCGGTAGCCTCGTCACCGTGGCTCGCCACCATGTCCCCCAGGCTGCACAGCCATCCGCCACGCGTCCCTGGAAGGGTCCCAGGGCGACGCGTGGGTCGATGCGCTGGAGCGCGGGCACACAGCGTGAGTTCCCCCCGGCAAGCACCTTGCCGGGGCCGTGACCTTGCCGGGCCCTGAAGCTTGTCACTCCCCGGGCCCTGCCGGGGCACATGCTGCGCCGAGGCATGTCTTCTGAGATGCAGTCTTCTGGTCTTCCTGGAAGGCTCCTCTTGCCAGGGTCTTGCGTTAATGTTATAGTCTTGAGCCTGGGACGGCCTTCCCGGCAAGCTCCACTTGCCGGGGTCTTGATCTTCTGTCTTGTATACTTTGTTTTTGAATGGCTTAATAAGGACCGGAAAGGTTTCCGGCAAGCACGTGGTAAACCCTGCCGCGGGAAGCTGCTACTGCCCGTGCACAAGTTGGGGTACTAAGGTACCCCTATCTTAGTACACCGACATTACCTAACTCTTCTAATTTTTCCGGAGTAGCTCCCATATTCTTTTCAAGTGTGACGTAAGTATGGATTCCATCCGTCGTGTGCCTTCTCCAAGATCGTTTGCAAATTCTTTTTATTGTTCGTTCAACCTTCCGTCTTTTATTCATTCTTCCGGAGTACCTCAACAATTTTGGTGACATTTCTCGTCGTAATTTTCAACATTTGAAGACCGAAGAAGAGTTTCCCTCTAAATCCTTCTCCGTTCTTTTGAAGATTCGTGGTTCTAGCTTCATGTTATCCTGTTATTCTGCTTGTCATAAATTATTTTCCTTACCTATTCGAAGCATTTCATGAATTCTTTCCTTTGTGTTCCTCCGGAGGCCATCATTCATTAGATTTCTTCGTTCTCAGTTTTCAACTTCGTCCTCCAAAATATTCTTCATGGATGCCTCTTCGTTCGTCTCCGTATTATTCTAGTGCTTCATTCAAGTGTTCTTTAATCCACTCGCTTTCTCTTTGTTCTCTTGTATCTAAATTCCCTCAAGTTCTTTATTCTTCCTGGTGATTCATTCTCGTGTATTCGAGCAATACAATTCTTACGGTGGTTTTTTCTCTTTCATCACTCGGTTTCAATTCATGGTGGTTCTTTCATAATTTCTTTTTTGGTGCTATCATATCAATTTATTCGTTCGTTCCAATCCTACCGGTGGGTCATGAAGAATTTCTTGAGTTTTGTGTTATATCCCTCTTTATTCATTTTCAACGAGAATAAGTGATTTGCAAATCCATTGCTTCTCATCAACTTAATTGATGAAGGACAAGCATAACATAATTCTTATTCTTCAAGTTGATTATTCCTTCCTTCGGAGCTTGTTCATGATGAATAAGTTATAATCCCAAGTGTTTTCATGTTTTCTTTTCCGGAGTTCAAAGTTTTCTTGGCTATCTCGTCAGAACCCCCGTCTAAATCATCGTAAGGCTTTAATCTTATTATTTTGATCATTCAATTCTATCTCATCATCTTTTGTTACCGGAGTTCTTCATGGTGGTTCTTCACGATATAATTCATTCGTCAGGTGTGCATCAAATTCGTGTGGAGCAACTCAAGTATTCTTATTCTCGCGTCTCAAGATGCAAATAACTCTCCGTATTCTTTTGTAATGGAGTTTCGCATTTCTTCCTTCATCTCATCTATTCAATCTTTTGGTTGCGGCATAATTCTCCTCAAGTTTTGAGATGTTTACATAAGTCCACAATAAGCGTATTCTTTTGTTGTTGATTATCTCAACAACTCCGTTCAACCCTTTATCATAAAGATGCTCTTTCAAATTCTTTCATGGTGGAAGTGTTGTTCTCTCATCCGTTCTTTTCATTCCTCTATTTCAATTCGTCTGGAGGTATTGTGTTGTTTCTTGTCATGTATCGTTCCATCTTCTCAAGTTCTTGTTCTATTCCATTCATATTCAACCGGAGTGTAGCTAAATTTTCTTGTTCTTATTCCTTGTCCACCCCGCTTAACCGGAGTGGTTTCAATGTCTCTCTTGTCATTTAAGCTCTTGATTCTCATCGTATGCCTTGTTTCCTCATTTTACCGGAGCTTCTCAGTCCCATTCATCTCTGTTGGGTTCTTTCTTCAAGTGGCTCAACCTCTCAACATTCTTTGATTTCACCTTCTTCCTTTTACCTTCCGTCCCGTTCCTAAGATCTCGGGACGAGATCTCTTGTTCGTAGGGGAGTGTTGTGACACCCCGAGACCGATGCGCCAGGTGTCAGCCAGTTATTCGTCGTCATTGCAATGTCATCTGCTTGCGTGTTTCACTTTGCCATGTCACCATATGCATTGCATCAGCATGTTTCCAAAACTTGCATCCGCCCGAGTCCGCCCATCCTCTCCGTTGTCCGTTCTGAGCTGACACACACTCGCACGCGCCCGCGGCACCTCCGAATATTTATTTTTATAAGTGGCCGAAAAATGTTCTCGGAATGGATTGAAACTTGGCGTCTAGTCTTATTATAGTGTAGATATACCGCCTGCCAAATTTCGTCGCATTCGGAGTCTGTTTGATGGCCCAACCGTTAAACTCGTAGCGGCACCGTTGCCAGTATTTACGTCGGACGATTCGGTCTCCGAAACGCTGTGTCGGGCTGAACTTCTCTTCTCTCCCCTCGGCCCAAGTCATCCTACACAGCCTCTAAACCAGCCCACTAGGCCTGCCTAACCCCCCTTGCGATCAGATCCGTTGGATCGCGATCGGAGGGCCTAGAAAACCCCCAGATCCCCTAACCCTAGACCCCCTACCATATTTAAACATCCCCCATGCCAATTTTGGCATCCCCTAGCCAAACCCTACCCCTACAGCCTCCTCCTAGCTCCAACCGCCACCACTTGTGCATCTTCCTCAAAATCCGCGCGCGCAGCCTCCTCCACCTTCGAATCCACCGCCAGCCACCTCACAAGCGCCACTTTGCGCTCATCCATTGGCTGCCGCCACCCAGGTCAGCCGCCCCAGCCAATCCGCGTCCGCCACCTCGCCTGCCCTGCTCCCCACTTCCCCGCGGCCCGCCCAGGCCTGGGCCAAGCCCGCCCCGGCCGATCTGGGCCCGAGGGGCCCGCCAGAGCCCATCCGACCGCGCCGCCGCAAGCGCCTGCGTGTGCCCGTGCCTCGTCAACCTCCAGCGCCATCGCATCCGACCCCCGCCGCCGGTGAGCTTCGCGTCGATCCAACCAGGCCGGACCTCCCTCCGCTGCCCTATCCGTTCTTATCCCTCCTTCCCCTGCTCACTCCTCTCTCCCTACAGTGCACCTCCTCGCCGCCATGGAGCTCCCCGTCCGCCGCCGTCGTCTGGTCCCGCGCTCCACCGCCTTGCCGCGAGCTGGCGCTGGATCCGGCCGGGAGACGCGCGGATCTGTCCATCCCCGTCGACCCTAGCCTCCCGTGCCTCACCAGAGCCCCGCCATCGCGGATCGTCCGGCAGCCGCCGCCGGCCTCGTCTACATCGGGGCCACGACGCCCGACGGCCAGCCTCAACATCCCCTGGGCCGCGGGCCTCCCAGGGCCCATCTCCGCGGCGCCCCGCCCTGGCTCAGCCTGCCAGCCAGGCCCTGCTCCGGGCCTCTCCATGGCCCACCTCTGCCTTCCAGGCCCAGCACCAGGTGGCCCGCCTCAGCCGACCCGACCTCCTCCATAGATGGACCAAGCCCATGGTGAGCGCCCCGCCGGCCCTATCCTTCGCCCAGTGCACCGTATAGCTATCACACGCTCATTTTTGTTGTCTGCGATTTTGGCTAAGTCTAAGAAAAACCATATCATGTTGCATTGTTGTGTAGGCCCTATCTTGGTGCATGTTTACCCTATGATGTTGTATGGTATATCAAAATGATCGTCTCTTGATGCTCTACATGTTAGTTGCATTTGCATGCATGTTACTGTTCATCTTGTTGTCTTAATCTTCGATGCAAAACTGCTATGTGATGTTACTATCAAGTCCTTGTTGTCTGTCAACAATATATATGCATATTTAACATGGTGTAACTTTGTGCATGTTGGTCCAAATGGAGTGTATGATATGTCAAAATGTTCATTGTGAAGTACGCTACATGATGGTGGCTGTTGCATTCATGTTAGGTGCCATATTGCCATGTTTATATCTGTTGCAAGAGTGCATGTCGCTGTTAAGTGCTGAAACTTGTTATGAGATGCCAATTTGTCTTTTTCTTATCTTTATGTGTGATTTTTGTTTGAGGTACATGTCAATATGTTTTAGAAGCACAATCATTCCATATTTGCTGTGATGCAATCCACTTTTCATGATATGCCTTGTGGTGAGTGCAACAAGCTTGCAAAGTGACCTACTCGCTGTTGCTGATTTCTATGACTTGTTGAAAAACTGCTAAGTCTGAAACTGTTATAACCTGATGCCATGTTTGCTTGATGCCCCACTCAAATCCATGAATGTTTTGGGATGTCAAATGACTATGTCTTGATGTCCATGTTATGCTCTATCCATCCATGCCCTTGTTTGCATTAATGGCCTCATGTAGCTTGTTGTTTTCATGCTCTCAAATTGCTATAAAATGTTTCTGTCAGCCCGTTAACAGTAAGTTCAGTTTTGCCATGTGAATAGCTAGTGTTCTATGCATCCTAGGACCATGTTCTTGCCATGTGTAGCTTCATAAACATGTCTTCTTGTTGTTGGTTATATTCACATGCCATGATATGCTTTGAGATGAGTTGCACAAGCTTGCAAACATGCCTACTTGTCGTCGTTGCTGCCATGTTTAGTTTATTTCACCAAGTCTGTGAATCTGTTATCTTTTGCAATCTTGCCATGATGTTTTGAGCATGCTCTAGTGGTGTTTGTTAGTAGCTCAGTGATCATGCTTGTAGTGCTTGACATGTACATGCTTGCCTTGCCCTTTGTTGCCATGGAATGTTATTGTATCATGTTGTTTTGATGTCAACTATATGCCTACTTGCTGTTTTGGGCTGTTTGTGTTCCAAACTTGTTCTATGCGTATGTGATGAACCGTTGCTCCGTTTTGGGCATGCTCTATATGAAACTTGTGTGTTTTGCATGTAGATGCATAATAACATGTTGTATACCTGTTTGAAGTGTGTTTCCTTGATGTTTGGATGCGTTTTGCATCAATGGCATGCTTAACTTGTTTTGCTCATATCTTCTAGGCCGTAGCTCCGAATTAAATGAACTTTGTATGCAACTTGACTAGAATTTCGAGTAGGTTTGTTCAGTTCTAGACCAATTTCGAAATTTGCATATGAGGACTTATCGGAATTGTTATATGTTGTTTCTGGTCATTTAAACCTGTTTGGTTGTGTCGATCTTGTGTGCATCATCCTTTTGCCATGATTTGCATCATGTAGCCTTGTCATGCATCATACTTGGTTGAGCATCTTGTCTTGTTTATGTGTTGTGTGTTTACCCTGTTGCTTGCTTCTTCTCGTTAGTGCTTGTTTCGTTGCGATCATGAGGATTCGTTCGCCCACTCTTGGTTCATCTTCGTGGCTTCTTGTTCATCTTCTTCATGGACTCGTTCTTCTTCCTTGTGGGATTGCAGGCAAGATGACCGTAACCTTGGATACCTTTACTTATATTGCTATGCTAGTTGTCTTGATGCTATCGCTATATGTTACGCTACCTATCTACTTGTTGTCAGCCTCTCCTTGTTGCCATGAAACATCTAACCTTTGACACCATCCCAGCAAACCGTTGTTTGGCTATGTTACCGCTTGCTCAGCCCCTCTTATAGCGTTGTTAGTTGCAGGTGAAGAAGAAGATTGCTCCATGTTGGAGCTGGACATTGTTGGAATATCACAATATCTATTAATTAAATGAATGCACCTATATACTTGGCAATGGGTGAAAGGCTTGGCCTTTTGCTTGGTGTTTTGTTCCACTCATGCCGCCTTAGAAACCTATAAACCAGTGTTATGTTCCTTGATTTTGCGTTCCTAACACGGTTGGGTATATGGGGACCCCCTGATAATTCGCTTTGTTTAAAGCTTTTCTAGCGAGGCCCAACCTTGGTTTTACATTTGCCTAATAACTAAAACTTGCATAGGGACCGGCTAGCACCCGAGGATTCTTAATCAACCCCCGGGCCAGTGCTCCTCTGAGTGTTGGTCCAAATTGGGCCATGTCCGGCGCCCCTTGGCAACCAGGGTCTCAGCCAACCCGACGTCTTGCCCATCTGGTGTGCCCACGAGAACGAGGTATGTGCGACTCCTATCGGGGTTTGTCGGCACATCGGGCGGTCTTGCTGGATTAGTTTTACTATTGTCGAAATATCTTGAGCACGGGATTCCGAGAATACTCAGTCCTTCCCAATTTTGGAGTTGTTACTCCGCTGATCGTGAGAGCTTGTGATGGGCTAAGTTGGGACACACCTGCAGGGTTATGATCTTTCGAAAGCCGTGCCCGCGGTTATGTGGCAGATTGGAATTTGTTAATATCCGGTTGTAGTTAACTTGATAGAGGATCCGAAATAAAACACACCAACCGTATGAGTAACTGTGACCGTCTCTTTTCATTTTTGAGAAGAGAATACAGAGGGGTTATGTTTGACTTGTAGGTAGTTCAGTATCACTTAGTGATCATTACTAGTTGCGACCGTTGCGTAGATGCTCATCTTATTCTTGTACTCGTAAGTTAGCCACCATATAATGCTTAGCCGCTGCGGCAACATTACCACTTGATACGTCCAAAACGTATCTATAATTTCTGCTTGCTCCATGCCTCTTTTGTGTGATATTGCTATGATATTTATACACTTCCATACACATTTGATCATATTTGGACTAACCTATTAACTCAGTGCACCCCAGTGCCAGTTTCTGTTTTCTGCTGTTTTTGTATTTCAGGTTTTCCCATTACGTAAACTGCCAGAAAAATCCCGGAAAAATTATATAAAAAATCAGCGTTCTGGAAGCTTCCATGCGGCCAAAGTAGGGCCGGAGGGGGGCCACAGGGGCTCCAGGCGCCCTGCCCAGGCGGCCCCACCCCTGGCCACCTGGCCAGGCCGCCTGGAGCCCCCTTAGCTCCCCTGGCGACCCCCTTTGGCATATATTTAACACCCGTCGAGGAAACCCTGATTCCGGACCCCTTTTCTCCAGACGCAATTCCGATCTCCGCGGCCATCGCCATCAAGCTTCGAGGGACCAGAATTCCTGTGCCGGCACCCTGCCGGGACGGGGAAGTGCCCCCGGATTCATCTCCATCGACGTTGCTTCCTCCCTCCTTGATGCGGGAGTAGTTCCTCCTCGGGGCTGAGGTTTCTACCAGTAGCTATGTGGTCAATTCTCTCTCCCATGATGTGATCTTCGTTGTGATCATAGGCTATGTTAATCTAGGGTGATCCCATGATGTTTCCCCTTCCTCTATGTATTGGATTGATGTACTCACTTGTCTTTATCTAGTATAATCCCCGAGACCAAGGTGACAGCGGTCTATTGGACATGGATTAGAAAAATATTTTCATGAGTGATTTCCTCTCTTGTGTGTTGATTGAAGATTGAGAGTCTCTTGGTGCTTGTCTTTGACTATCCTTTAGATATGTTGTGGTGATTGTGGGACTCTCTTTGGATGGCCGCGGTGACATTGGAAAATCCTTAGATTGAGAACTACGAACTTTGAGGTGTGCTTTTGTAGCCCTACATAATTCTCATCCTCCCTTGACCACGAAGGAATGACCTCCGGGTGCGTCTCCATTGCATGTTTTATGGGAAATATCATGTGATTCGATTATGTTAATGTTGTTGGGAGTTGCCACTAGTGAAAGTATGATCCCTAGGCCTTGTTTCCACCATTGCAATACCATTTGTGCTCACGTTTACCACTTGTTTGCTTGCTGCACTTTTTATTACAGATTTATATTACTTTGTTTTGCCATCCATATCACTTGCCATTTAACATCTCTTAGCCGAACTAGTGCACCTATACATCTAACAAGTGTATTAGGTGTGTTGGGGACACAAGAGACTTCTTGTATCTTAGTTGCAGGGTTGCTTGAGAGAGACCATCTTCAACCACTACTTCCCTGAGTTCGATAAACCTTAGGTCATCCACTTGAGGGAAATTGCTGCTGTCCTACAAACCTCTGCGCTTGGAGGCCCAACATAGTCTACAAGAGGGGAAGCGTGTGTAGACATCAAGCTATTTCTGGCGCCGTTGCCGGGGAGGTGAGTGCTTGAAGGTATATCTTTAGATCTTGCAATTAAATCTTTTCGTTTCTTGTTTTTAGTTTCACTAGTTATGTTTATGGAAAACCGTGCTATTGGATCGTTGCTTGTGGGAAGACGCCCCACACCTGTGGTGGTTGCTCCTCCCCCTACTGAAATTGTGCCCTATAAAATACCAGCTGGTATTATCGATTATGTTTTGGCTAATCGTTATGCAGGAGACAGACATCCCGGTGAACACTTGCTATATCTGTCACAACTATGTTCATTATTTAAGCTTGCAGGTGTGTCAAGGGAGTTTGTCATGAGGAAATTATTTGCCTTGTCACTGAAAGGAAAATCATTGGAATGGTATAGGCTACTAGATGACTCTCACCTGCTGGATTGGGAAGAGATCCAGTCTCTCTTTTACTCCAAGTTTTATCCTCTTCATGAAGTCCATGAGAATAGGAATTATGTTTATAATTTCTATCCTCGTGACGGAGAGAGCATAGCTCAAGCTTGGGGGAGACAAAACGTTAATGCTAAAATGTCCTAACCATGGGCTCCCCAAAGATATGATTATTACTAATTTCTATGTGAGGCTTTCTCGACAGAATAAAGATTTGCTCGACGCTTCCTCTCTGGGTTCTTTCGCAAACGAAAAGATTGATGCTAAATGGGAACTCCTTGAAAGAATTCAACGCAACACTGAAAATTGGGAGATCGACAAAGGTAAAGAGTCAGGTATAATTTATGAGTATGATTGCATTAAGTCCTTTGTTGAAACTACAAGTTTTAATAAGTTTAGTGCTAAATTTGGGCTTGATTCTCAAATCCTTGTTGATTTCCTCAAATCTTTTGCTTCACATCTTAATATGCCTAAGGAGGATTGGATCAAGTATCATAAACCTTTTAAAGAGACTTGCAAAGAAAATGAAATTGTTCATGATGATTGCAACATGCATGATCCAATTCCTAAAAATGAAGTTTTATATAAGCATGTTAATTTTTGTGGAGTGGATAGACCTTGTGAAAGGCCTATGATTGAAGAAGAGAAGTATTGTAAGCAACATAAGCATGAAAGAACAATCACTTGGGTCAGAGATTTAAATGAAATTGCTAGAGAATTGTGTGACATTTATCCTTTTACTTGTGAACTTTGCCGTATAGAGGGTCACTTTAATTTTCAATGCATGAACTTTCAAAACATAACTGTTAACCAGTTTTGTGATAACATGATCACCTCTGATCTTTATGATGAGCTTATGTTATTTTTGATCTGTGAAGAGTTATCAGAAAAGACTTCTTGGCTAGATGTTAATGACATAGGAATAAAAAACACTTTGCAAAATTGCCATCTCTATTGTGTTGTTAATTGCCATGAAAATGATTACATAAGTAAGATTAGACAGGAGGGAACTTTACCAAAGTATAAAAATGTCTCTTATATTTCTGCTAATAAAAAGGAGAGTTTCTCCCAAGTTTCCCCTATTGTTTCTAATGATAAACCAGGATATGTGGAGAAGCTTCATCTCCAACCACTCCCTCCTAAGGTTAAGAAGAAGAAAAAGAAGAGGAGGAGGAAGAGGAGCAAGAAGGAAGAAGAATGGTATCAACCTGGCCTGAGCATATTCCTCCCATCAACTTTTATCCTAACGGTTGTAAGTTTAAAGAAGAAGGTGAAGTTTATTTCCTTAATTATCAACTTGATGATACGTCCGTAGGTACTATTGAAGATGATTTTGATTATGATATGCATGTTACTTATTGTGATTGGGAAAATGATGATAATACTACTTATGATCTTGAAAATCTTTATGGTACCAACTCTGAAAGTGATGATATGGAAAGCTCTAAGCTTGGGGATGATAGGATTGCAAATCCTTTACCCACTAGTGATGTGATAATTGATAATTCTTTTGCTAGTAAGAATAAAGACAACATGTTTACAAATATAGTTGCTAGCAATGATAATGCTCTTCTCTACTATGATGATGTTATAACTCCAATCTATAGTGATTATAAAGGTACCTATGACATAAGGAGAAATTATCCTTATGAAACTTGTCATAATCATGGAGGGAATTACTCCCTTGTTGAACACCATCTTCCTAATACACAATTAATCTACAGTGTTCAAGTTGTTTATGATAGTCCTACTCCCACTATTACCAATGAGAAAGATTATGCTTATGTGGAGAGTAAGAGTACCTTTTTGCATGTGGATCATGGTAACAATGCTTTATGTGATGCTTATATTGTTGAGTTTATTCGTGATCCCACTGAAAATTATTATGAGAAGGGAACATATGCTTATAGATATTTCAATAATATCAAGTTCCCTCTCTTTATGGTGAATATTTTGAAGTTATGCTTGTTCTGCCTTCCTATGCTAGTTGCTTTATGCTTCAATAATTTATTTTCTTACAAGATTCCCATGCATAGGAAGTATGTTAGACTTAAATATGTTTTTATATATGCTTCTTGATGCTCTCTTTTGTTCTTCAACTATTATTCCTACGAGAGCATCATTAAAGTCTTAAGCCTATCTTTATGGCTATAAAGAAAGAGCTCTAGGGAGACAACCCTTGTTATCTTTACTTTCAGTTTGTTCTTTCTGTTTTTAGTGCTCTTGATGTTTGTTACTACTGTAGCAACATCATTGTATCTTTATTTTTCAGCTTTGTGCCAAGTGTAGACTCTGATTGCAAGAAAGTTCAAAAGTTTGACGTGCTGTCCAGGAAACAGATTCTGTCCTTGGACAGAAAAATTCGTGTAAATCACCAGATCATCTTTTTGGTCTGATTTTTTTCGACAGCGTGCACTATACAATTGGCTTTCGGGCATCTGTTCTGAGTTTTTTGATTAGAGTTGCAGAAGTGCCCCGAAAAAATCATTTACTACCTGCTTGTCTGTTTTTCACAGATTATGTCCTGTTTTGCCTTTTCTTCGTTTTGCAAACCTTGAGCTTGCTTTTTCTTTGCAAAAATCTTTTGGCAATCTTGAGAAACAGTAGACCTTCAAGAATATCCTTATTTCCAGCAAGGAACAATTATTTTATTATGGGTACTAACCTCGCTAATCAGATTTTGATGAGTTATGTATGAAGGGAGTTTTCAAGTGTGCGAGGGAAGATGATAAAAAGATTCAGGAGTGTCAAACGCTCAAGCTTGGGGATGCCCCCGTGCACCCCCAAGAAATATTCAAGAAGACTCAAGCGTTTAAGCTTGGGGATGCCCCCGTGCAT
Organism: Secale cereale; assembly: GCA_902687465.1. Classification (NCBI taxonomy): domain Eukaryota; kingdom Viridiplantae; phylum Streptophyta; class Magnoliopsida; order Poales; family Poaceae; genus Secale; species Secale cereale. Next base: position 482,731,402 of record LR738714.1, read on the forward strand.
CCCCTTCTCCATCAACATTATCAGTTCGTCTTTCGTTCCACTATAATTTTATCACTTCATGTGTTATGTGCTATGCTTGGAGCGTCTTGCTTTTAGTTTTCCTTTTTAGTCTTCTTTAGCTTTGCTTGCTGTTCATAACGAGTTGGGACTCAGCCTTCTTTGTGTGGGAGAGAAACACGCTCCACTTCAACCTAGAACATAACATAGAATTTTCATGTCTATCCTTGCTGTGTGTGTTCTTTGTCTTTTAATAGCTACTATCATGTTCAGTTCTTAGTTTTCATGCTTATCTTTTTAAAGGGCTTTTGTTTAGTTGGTCGCTGGAACTCTCTTTAGTATCATGCTTATCTTGTTAAGAGAGTTGGCTTCTGTTGCATTGGTTGATATGTCTATGATAAAAATGATATGTGCATAATGGTGCTTAGTAGTTCATGTTTTCTTATGGTTAGTCTCAAATAGCTGGGGGGTTCTCAATGTGTTAATGGAGTACCAACATGATTTGTTTGCCTATGATGTGGTATGGTTTAGTGATATCTTCCTCCAGAAATTTATTTTGATTGACTTGGTTTATGCTCACGCATATTTAAGACTGTAAAGAAAGTCTATCAAGCCTTGATGATCTTTAGTTTCTGAGTAGCGATATAACTTCCATGCCTGATTCAATGTTGCTTTGTCGCTCTGCATGATTATGACCGTCATTGCTCTTTTAGTTGGTCGCTCCCAGTCTTTTGCTAACCTTCGCCTGTACTAAGCGGACTGACTGCTTGTGCATCCAAAATCCTTTAAACCAGTTATGCCATATGAGTCCACCATACCTTCCTATACATGGTATTTACCTAGCATTCCTAACGAAGACTTTCATGTACCATCTCGAAATTATTAAAAAAAAGCATTTCTCTTTTGTGCCTCTGTTTTAGCTCATGAGGAAGTAGTAGTTAATTCATGATCTTTTTAAGTTGGACAAGCTTCACCCCGGGATTGCATGTCTAATGTGCAAACCCATAATACGAGAAGGAACTGGCATAGAGTGCGCCCGACTCATTAAAAAAATTATACAACAAACAAACCCTCCTTCACGCTTTGTTCATGAGAAATCAGAAAACTTTGGCAGTGATAAACAAAGCAGATTAAGAGGATGTGATCGTCCTCATTCGCGAGCCGTTCCTCGAAACTTGTCTAGCTCAAGAAGTGATTGAGTTATCTGCTAGCATTCGTTGACGAAATATGCATATTCAAAAAAAAAATTATTACCTCTGTTTTTAAAACCAAGAGCACTGGTACATGTTTAGTTTTTGTTTCCGACCACGGGTTTTCAACCTTGCCATCAAAAGCCACGGTTCGAGAGTCTCCACCTTCTTTAAAGCACCAACTATTGAGAGCATGATTGTCATTCTGAGTGTAATGTGCATTGTCCCAAAGTACCATTGTCTTTTGCATGATTATGATATCGTTTATTTAGAAATCATTGTATCTAGTCGTCACTTAAACCTTGGAGGTTCCCCTGCATTTATGTTTTGCTTCACTAAAGGGGGCAAGCGAGGTACTACTTTATCATATTTGCACACCATGCTCACTACAAATCTATTTGATGTTTCAGTATCATATTGTAAAACTTTCAGTTCTTTGTGATTTTCTGATGAGGCAACTTAACTACTACAGATTCATTGTCTCAGTAAGCACTTGTCATGTGACTGTAAAAAGTCCTTATATGGTTAATAGAATGTCACCATAGAAATTATGCTTGTTATCATTTACCTACTCGAGGACGAGCAGGAATTAAGCTTGGGGATGTTGATACGTCCAAAACGTATCTATAATTTCTGCTTGCTCCATGCCGCTTTTGTGTGATATTGCTATGATATTTATACACTTCCATACACTTTTGATCATATTTGGACTAACCTATTAACTCAGTGCACCCCAGTGCCAGTTTCTGTTTTCTGCTGTTTTTGTATTTCAGGTTTTCCCATTACGTAAACTGCCAGAAAAATCCCGGAAAAATTATATAAAAAATCAGCGTTCTGGAAGCTTCCATGCGGCCAAAGTAGGGCCGGAGGGGGGCCACAGGGGCTCCAGGCGCCCTGCCCAGGCGGCCCCACCCCAGGCCGCCTGGCCAGGCCGCCTGGGCCCCCCTTAGCTCCCCTGGCGACCCCCTTTGGCATATATTTAACACCCGTCGAGGAAACCCTGATTCCGGACCCCTTTTCTCCAGACGCAATTCCGATCTCCGTCGCCATCGCCATCAAGCTTCGGGGGACCAGAATTCCTGTGCCGGCACCCTGCCGGGACGGGGAAGTGCCCCCGGATTCATCTCCATCGACGTTGCTTCCTCCCTCCATGATGCGGGAGTAGTTCCTCCTCGGGGCTGAGGTTTCTACCAGTAGCTGATGTCTACACACGCTTCTACTCTTGTAGACTATGTTGGGCCTCCAAGCACAGAGGTTTGTAGGACAGCAACAATTTCCCTCAAGTGGATGACCTAAGGTTTATCGAACTCAGGGAAGTAGAGGTTGAAGATGGTCTCTCTCAAGCAACCCTGCAACTAAGATACAAGAAGTCTCTTGTGTCCCCAACACACCTAATACACTTGTCAGATGTATATGTGCACTAGTTCAGCGAAGAGATGTTAAATGGCAAGTGATATGGATGGCAAAACAAAGTAATATAAATCTGTAATAAAAAGTGCTGCAAGCAAACAAGTGGTAAACGTGAGCACAAATGGTATTGCAATGGTGGAAACAAGGCCTAGGCTTCATACTTTCACTAGTGGCAACTCCCAACAACATTAACATAATCGAATCACATGATATTTCCCATAAAACATGCAATGGAGACGCACCCGGAGGTCATTCCTTCGTGGTCAAGAGAGGACGAGAATTATGTAGGCTACAAAAGCACACCTCAAAGTTCGTAGTTCTCAATCTAAGGATTTCTCAATGTCACCGCAGCCATCCAAAGAGAGTCCCACAATCACCACAACATATCTAAAGGATAGTCAAAGACAAGCACCAAGAGACTCTCAATCTTCAATCAACACACAAGAGAGGAAATCACTCATGAAAATATTTTTCTAATCCATGTCCAATAGACCGCTGTCACCTTGGTCTCGGGGATTATACTAGATAAAGACAAGTGAGTACATCAATCCAATACATAGAGGAAGGGGAAATATCATGGGATCACCCTAGATTAACATAGCCTATGATCACAACGAAGATCACATCATGGGAGAGAGAGATAACCACATAGCTACACGTACGATCCCTCGGCCCCGGAGGAGACTACTCACGCATGGACATGGTGAGGAGGAGGTTGATGATGGTGCTGATGGAGAGGTGCAGCCCCGCGAGGAGGAGATGGCCGGCGGCAGCCACGGAGGCAGCGGCGGCGGCCCTCGGGGCGGCGGCGGCCCTAGGGGGCAGCGGCTCCTTGGCCCCCCTTCTTCCTTGTGGATGGTGCTGCAATGGTGCTGGTCCTCCCCTCCAAGACGGCGGCTCGGGGGGAGGAAAATTCGTGGCCCTTGATGACCTAGGTTTCCTCTCTTTATATAGACTCTCGGATTCCCGTCATCAGATTTTGGGTCTCAGTAAAACGGGCTTTACTCGGCCGTCCGGACTCCGATTTGGACGAAATTTATATCCAGAAGCATCGCCTCGAAATTCCCCACAACTTTCGCAACTAGACTTTTTCCGTTTGACGTCGCCTTCGGGCCGGAACGTGACCATCTTTAAAAAACGTTCTCGGACAGATTTCAGGAAAGTCAGAGTCCTACTCCAATACGACTCCTATTGCGTTTTTGTCAATTTCCAAGTAATTCCTACACAATAAAGTGTAAAACAAGAACATTGTGCACTTTTGCAACCATTATTAGGTTAGTCCAAATACGATCAAAAAGTGTATGGAAGTGCATAAATATCATAGCAATATCACACAAAAAGGGCATGGAGCAAGCAGAAATTATAGATACGTTTTGGACGTATCAACATCCCCAAGCTTAATTCTTGCTCGTCCTCGAGTAGGTAAATGATAACAAGCATAATTTCTGTGGTGACATGCTATTAACCATATAAGAACTTTTCACAGTCGCATGACAAGTGTTTACTGAGACAGTGAATCTGTAGTAATTAAGTTGCCTCATGAGAAAATCACAAAGAACTGAAAGTTTTACAATATGATACTGAAACACTCAATAGATTTGTAGTGAGCATGGTGTGCAAATATGACAAAGTGATATCTCGCTTGCCCCCTTTAGTGAAGCAAAACGTAAATCCAGGGGCACCTCCAAGTGTTAAGTGACGACTAGATACAATGATTTCAGAATAAACGATATCATAATCATGCAAAAGACAATGGTACTTTGGGACAATGCACATTACACTCAGAATTACAATCATGCTCTAAATAGTTGGTGCTTTAAAGAAGGTGAAGACTCTCGAACCGTGGCTTTTGTTGGCAAGGTTGAAAACCCGTGGTCGGAAACAAAAACTAAACATGTACCAGAGCTCTTGGTTTTAAAAACAGAGGTAATAATTATTTTTTAGAATATGCATATTTCGTCAACGAATGCTAGCAGATAACTCAATCACTTCTCGAGCTGGAAAAGTTTCGAGGAACGGCTCCCGAATGAGGACGATCACATCCTCTTAATCTCCTTTGTTTATCACTGCCAAAGTTTTCTGATTTCTCATGAACAAAGCGTGAAGGAGGGTCTGTTTGTTGTATAATTTTTTAATGAGCCGGGCGCACTCTATGCCAGTTCCTTCTCGTATTATGGGTTTGCACATTAGACATGCAATCCCGGGGTGAAGCTTGTCCAACTTAAAAAGATCATGAATTAACTACTACTTCCTCATGAACTAAAACAGAGGCACAAAAGAGAAATACTTTTTTTTGATTAATTTCGAGATGGTACATGAAAGTCTTCATTAGGAATGGCAGGTAAATACCATGTATAGGAAGATATGGTGGACTCATATGGCATAACTGGTTTAAAGGATTTTGGATGCACAAGTAGTCAGTCCGCTTAGTACAGGCGAAGGTTAGCAAAAGACTGGGAGCGACCAACTAAAAGAGCAATGACGGTCATAATCATGCAGAGCGACAAAGCAACATTGAATCGGGCATGGAAGTTATATCGCTACTCAGAAATTAAAGATTATCAAGGCTTGATAGACTTTCTTTACAGTCTTAAATACGCGTGAGCATACGCTAAGTCAATCAAAATAAATTCTTGGAGGAAGATATCACTAAACCATACCACATCATAGGCAAACAAATCATGTTGGTAATTCAATAACACATTAAGAACCCCCCAGCTATTTGAGACTAACCATAAGAAAACATGAACTACTAAGCACCATTATGCACATAACATTTTTATCATAGACATATCAACCAGTGCAACAGAAGCCAACTCTCTTAACAAGATAAGCATGATAACTAAAGAGAGTTCCAGCAACCAACTAAACAAAAGCTCTTTTAAAAAGTAAAGCATGAAAACTAAGAGCTGAACATGATAGTAGCTATTGAAAGACAAAGAACACACACAGCAAAGATAGACATGAAAAATCTATGTTATGTTCTAGGTTGAAGTGGAGCGTGTTTCTCTCCCACACAAAGAAAACTGAGTTCCAACTCGTTATGAACAACAAGCAAAGCTAAAGAAAACTAAAAAGGAAACTAAAAGCATGACGCTCCAAGCACATCACATAACACATGAAGTGATAAAAATATAGTGGAACGAAAGACGAACTGATAATTGTTGATGGAGAAGGGGATGCGCGGGGGCATCCCCAAGCTTAGACGCTTGAGTCTTCTTGAATATTTCTTGGGGGTGCACGGGGGCATCCCCAAGCTTGAGCGTTTGACACTCTTGAATCTTTTTATCATCTTCCCTCGCACACTTGAAAACTCCCTTCATACATAACTCATCATAATCTGATTAGCGAGGTTAGTACCCTTAATAAAATAATTGTTCCTTGCTGGAAATAAGGATATTCTTGAAGGTCTACTGTTTCTTAAGATTGCCAAAAGGTTTTTGCAAAGAAAAAGCAAGCTCAAGGTTTGCAAAACGAAGGAAAGGCAAAACAGGACAGAATCTGTGAAAAACAGACCAGCAGGTAGTAAATGATTTTTTTGGGGCACTTCTGCCACTCTAATCAAAAAACTCAGAACAGACACACGAAAGAAAATTGTATAGAGCACGCTGTCAAAAAAATTCAGACCAAAAAGATGATCTGGTGATTTTATACGGATTTTTCTATCCAAGGACAGAATCTGTTTCCTGGACAGCACATCACAACTTTTGAACTTTCTTGCAATCAGAGGCTACACTTGGCACAAAGTTGAAAAGTAAAGATACAATGATGATGCTACTGTAGTAACAACATCAAGACACAAGAAAAGCAAAAATAAAATTTATTCATTGTGGGCTGCCTCCCAAAAGCGCTTTCTTTTATGCCTTTAAGCTAGGCATAAGACTTTAATGATGCTCTCGTAGGAATAAGAGTTGAAGAACAAAAGAGAGCATCAAGAAGCAAATACCAAACACATTTAAGCCTAACATGCTTCATATGCATAGGAATATTGCAATAGAATAATTCATTGAAGCACAAAGCAATAAGCATAGGAAGGCAAAACAAGGATAACTTCAAAATATTCACCATAAAAAGAGGAAACTTCTTATTATTAAGATATTTAGAACCATGTCTCCCTCTCTCATTATAAATTTCAGTGGCATCATGGATGAACTCAACAATATAACTATCACATAAGGCATTATTTCCATGATCCAAAAGCATAAAAGTGTCATTACTCTTCATATATGCAAAATCTTTCTTATTAGGAATAGTGAGAGTAAGACTATCATAACCATCATGGTAATCATCGTATTTAGGAGGCATATCATAATCATAATAAGTTTTATCCTCAATAGTAGGTGGACTGAAAATATCATATTCATCATTGTAATCATCATATATAGGAGGCATAGTATCATCAAAGTAAATTTTCTCCTCAAAAGTTGGGGGACTAAAAATATCATGTTCATCAAACGTGTCATCCCCAAGCTTAGAGCTTTCCATGTCATTAGCAATATTGATATTAAATAAAAACATACTAATAACATCACCACCATCATGATTGTTATGCAAATAATAAAGTTCCAAAGGTTTTTTAATTTTCTCTTCGAACACATCATGTCCAAGTTCAAGGTAGAGCTTATAAAGCTCTCTCATATTTTTGTTGTTTTCCATTAAGCAAAACTAGTGAAAATAAAAACAAGAAACAAAAAGATTTAATTGCAAGATCTAAAGATATACCTTCAAGCACTCACTTCTCCGGCAACGGCGCCAGAAATAGCTTGATGTCTACACACGCTTCTACTCTTGTATACTATGTTGGGCCTCCAAGCGCAGAGGTTTGTAGGTCATCCACTTGAGGGAAATTGCTGCTGTCCTACAAACCTCTGCGCTTGGAGGCCCAACATAGTCTACAAGAGTAGAAGCGTGTGTAGACATCACCATTAACCTATCCATACCCCCTTTAAGCTTTGCTAGTCTTGATACCCATGGTTATGGGATTGCTGAGTCCTTGTGGCTCACAGATACTACAACAACAGTTGCAGGTGCAGGTTTCCGATGACTTGACGCGAGAGCGATGTTATGTTGTGTTGGAGTTCTTCTTCCTCGTCAGTCTTGGGTTAGGTTCCTGGTCGGCAGGCTGGGATAGCAGGATGGATGTCGTTGTGCTTTTCATGTTTCATCCGTAGTCGGATGTCTTGTGTATGATGTGGTGTATCCATGTGGAGTTGTATGACTTGTATGTATCAACATCTATGTATGTAATAGTACGACGTAATGATATCCATCTTGCTAAGCGCCCGAAATGTGGTTGTGCCTCAATCACAAGTTTTTATCTAGTGATCGAGATAGAATCGCATCTTGGGCATTACACAACATCTACCTCCTAACAAAGAATTGGATGCCAATGCGTTATTGTGTTTATGAATTTGTTCGGGCTTGGCAAAGGGGATCGATTGCTCGCCCTGGAAGACTTGTGATGGTTAAATCTGTTGATGAGGTCACCTATTACAGGTAGGGTCAAGGACCCATCATATGGGGCTCACATGGGGCCCCACCGCATCATGAGTAGGTCCCTGGACCATACTAGCATTCAGATGCATATATCAGGAGGTCCACTCAGACACCTCGACGGCACTCGGACGACCACCCTTCACTCGTCTGGACAACCACCACTCAGACTAAATAGATGAAGGGATGGCGTGGGAGCTGCAATGGTCAAGGAATCCTAAGTCGTCCTTAAAGTTGCGTCAAGGCTACCGCTACCTATAACTGTTGTAGTAGAGGCTCTTTATACCTGTAACTAATGCAATTAATGTCATAAGTGCCATGGCGATGTGGAGAGCATGGGGTTCTGGGCGCATTCTATATAATATGCACTCCACCTCAGGAGCGAGGGTAGAGCAATCTCTATAACTATACCGATCAAGCAAAACCAAGCCTCGGGGCATGAGACGTAGGGCTATTACCTCCGCCGAGAGGGGCATGAACTCATTAAACACCGAGTGTCAATGTAGCTAGGCTCTGTCCCTTATTCGTACCCCTAGTACTCATTGTCGGGATAGTAACCCCGACAGTTGGCGCTCACTATGGGGCTACGTGTCTAGTAAAGTTTCACGACGTAGGTGGATTTTTTTCATCATCATGTTAGTCGGCGTTGAAATCCGTTTGGGGACACTCTCCTTCATCGCCGATGACTCAGCGTGGCTTCGCAAGGCCCCACTGGATGTGGAGGTGCTGCATAACCGTGGCGCAACGCAATTCTGCGCGTCTTCGTATGGAGTCCTTCTCCAGCAGTGGTCAGCTCCGTACCGAGTGGCGACTCACTCTCCCACTAGGTGGCGCCGCAAGCGTTACATACGCTCGATGCTGTAGTGGTGTATTAAGCATGTTGTGGCCGTCCAAGCCATGACAGGACATGTGGCGGTTCTCGAATTTGACGAGCCCGCACTCGACCTCTCTAGCGGGTAACTCGACGATTCCTCCAAAGAGTCCGAGTGCGAGAGCGTCGAATCGATCGTTGAAGTTCTTATGGCGGACAACTCCAAGCATCGCGCGCCCCCGGGATACACAGATGCCCAGGACGGACGTGCGGGCACTTGACATGGCAACACCAATGATGGAGGTGCGGGTAAACACTCCCCCACTCATAAGTCGTATGCTTCCTAGGCTCTCACTTGGGAGCAACGTGAGGGGTTCACCATAGGAACGAGCAGCTCTTGAACACCCTCATCACCGGGGCGACCCCTAAGGCCATGGCCCCGGAGTCGACTCGCCTAGCCACTCTAGCCGAGCGTGACTGCCTCGAACGGCTTCAGAAGGAGATGGATTATCGCGCACAAGCGCCAGTTTTTATCCAGTGACCAGCCTCATAAGTATCAGGCCCTCAGTACTCTGCTGTAAAATCTGGCGGCCGCTACTCGGATCACAGATTCCATTAAGCCCTCCGATTCCGCAGCTGGAGAGGGGATTCGACAGATCCATGCGCTCTTGAAGATGCACTGCCATAGAATGCGGTGGTGTCCCAGTCCAGGGATCGCATTGATAACGCGTCGGTGCGTGCGGAGACCGTCTAGTCGGCTCACAGTCCACTCGACTCTGGAAGGTGCTGAGGCACATCCTCCTCGAGAGATCACTACGAAGATCAGAAGCGCTCGGGCTGCGTCGCCCCGGTGGCACGACGATTACGATTGATGTCTACTACACAACCTTCTTCTTGTAGACTCGTGTTGGGCCTCCAAGCGCAGAGTTTTGTAGGACAGTAGCAAATTTCCCTCATGTGGATGACCTAAGGTTTATTATTCCATGAGAGGCGTAGTATGAAGATGGTCTCTCTCAAACAACCCTGCAACCAAATAATAAAAAGTCTCTTGTGTCCCCAACACACCCAATACAATGGTAAATTGTATAGGTGCACTAGTTCAGCGAAGAGATGGTGATACAAGTGTAATATGGATGGTAGGTATACATTTTTGTAATCTGAAGATATAAAAATAGCAAGGTAACTAATGATAAAGATGAGCACAAACGGTATTGCAATGCTTAGAAACAAGGCCTAGGGTTCATACTATCACTAGTGCAAGTTCTCTCAACAATGATAACATAACTAGATCATATGACAATCCATCAACATGCAACAAAGATTCACTCCGAAGTCACTAATAGCGGAGAACAAATGCAGAGATTATTATGGGGTACGAAACCACCTCAAAGTTATTCTTTCTGATCGATCTATTGGGCTATTCCTATAAGTGTCACAAACAGCCCTAGAGTTCGTACTAAAATAACACCTTAAGACACACATCAACCAAAACCCTAATGTCACCTAGATAGTCCAATGTCACCACAAGTATCCGCAGGTTTGATTATACAATATGCATCACACAATCTCTGATTCATCTATTCAAACCAACACAAAGAACTTCAAAGAGTGCCCCAAAATTTCTACCAGAGAGTCAAGAGGAAAATGTGTACCAACCCGTATGCATAAGTTCACAAGGTCACTGAACCCTCAAGTTGATCACCAAAAAATACATCAAGAGGATCGTGTGAATATCCCATTGTCACCACAGATAAGCACATGCAAGACATACATCAAGTGTTCTCAAATACTTAAAGACTCAATTCGATAAGATAACTTCAAAGGGAAAAATCAATCCATTACAAGAAGGTAGAGGGGGGGCATCATAAGATTCAACTATAATAGCAAAGCTCGCGATACATCAAGATCATTCCAAATCAAGAACACGAGAGAGAGAGAGAGATGGAACACATAGCTACTGCTGCATACCCTCAGCCCTGAGGGTGAACTACTCCCTCCTGGTCATGGAGACCGCCAGGATGATGAAGATGGCCACCAGTGATGGATTCCCCCTTCGGCAGGGTGCCGGAACAGGCTCTCGATTGGTTTTCATGGCTATAGAGGCTTTCGGTGGCGGAACTCCCGTTCTAGGTTTCTTTTGGGGGGTTTCTGTATTTATAGGTTTTTTGCGTCAAGAACAAGTTAGGGGGTCCACGAGTCAATGACAAGGACGGAGGACACGCCAGGGGGGGGGGGTAGGGCGCATCCTCCAACCTTGTGGTTGGCTCGGGACTCTTATGGCCCAACACTTTTGCTTCGGGGGCTTCTTCTAGTCCATAGAAAATCAACGTAAATTTTCAGCTCATTTGGACTCCGTTTGATATTCCTTTTCCGCGAAACTCAAAAACAAGGAAAAACAGAAACTAGCAGTGGGCTCTAGGTTAATAGGATAGTCCCCAAAACCATATAAAATATCATGTAAATGCATATAAAACATCCAAGATAGATAATATAATAGAATGGAACAATAAAAAACTATAGATACGTCGGAGATGTATCAAGCATCCCCAAGCTTAATTCCTGCTCATCCTCGAGTAGGTAAATGATAAAAACAGAAATTTTGATGTGGAATAATAGCAAGTGCACAAGTTTGATCAATGATAATTTCAATCATTTTTTCTAGCATCATTATATATCATAACAGTAGCTCATATCAGAAAGCTTCTCATGATCAAGTAGCAAGCTATTCACACGTTAAAGCATAGATCATAAACTTTCTTGAAAACTAACAAACTAGGTTCTCAGTCATCAAACAATTGCAATTCATCATATTTTCAAGAAGGGTCTATATAAGAGCTTTGATTCAGCAAATCCCACATACACAACTATCATATAGTCTTCCATGATTGCTACCACTCAAAGCATATTTTTAGAACAAATAGCATCCATTGAACACTCATAAAGATAGGGGCTTAATGTTTCGCCTCCCAACTTATTTATCATATAGATAATTGTCAACAATAGTAATTCATGATCAAATATATTTGAATGGCCATATATGCTTAGATATTTCCCCACCACATGATGCTTGCCAACTAAAGAGTAGGTTGGAATGAGAAGGAATACTACTGACTCTTGCATAAAAGTAAACGATAGGCCCTTCACAGAGGGGAGCAGGGATTGACAGAGGTGCAAGAGCTTGAAGTTTTAAAAACAAAGATGAAAATAACTTTAAGAGGTATGCTTTCATTGTCAACATAACGACCAAGAGTTCTCAATATCTTCCATGCTAAATACATTATAGGTGGTTCCCAAACAAAATGGTAAAGTTTTACTCCCCTCCACCATCAAACACACTCCACGGCTGATCCGAAACAATGGCTACCGTCCATACCAACAACTTTCCTGGGGGAGTTTTTTTAATTATTTGCGATTTTGTTTTTGATCTTTTGATCATAGGACTGGGCATCCCGATTACCAGCCAGTTTCTCGTGAATGACAAGAGGAGTCCTCTCATCATGAGAATAACCCACCTAGCGTGGAAGATACTAACAGCCCCTGGTCGCTACATGAGCGATTCGGGCATACAAAACATATTATTATTTGAAGGTTTAGAGTTTGGCACATGCAAATTTACTTGGAACGGCAGGTAAATACCGCATATATGTAGATATGGTGGACACTCATGGAAGAAACTTGGTTCAAGGATGTTGCAGGCACAAGCAATATTCCCGCTTAGTACAGAAATTTTGGCTAGCAAAGATTCTAAATAGCAAGCACCACATGTTGAAGGAGCCATAACAATATATCTTCTATACAAATATACCCAAACATAACTCATTACGTTGTCTTCCTTGTCCAACTTCAACTAAAGTTTGAAAATAATTAATCGGGCTCACATTCATAGAAGATGTCCAAGATAGTATATTTATATGTGAAATCTTTCTTCCTTCGATATTCTTTCATGAATTGTTCATGTGACCAATACTATATTTGCTAACTTTCAATAAATTACCACCTCTACTTATTATATGTGAAGTTATTACTCCCCATGGTATGAGCATACGAAGCCTGTACAATTTCAGATTTATGATATTCAATTCATTCAACCATTTACTCATAGGATATAAGTGAAGCATGTGAGTAAATGACAAACTACTCCAGAAAATATAAGTGAAGATCAATGAGTAGTCCAATAATTATGTAACTATGTGAAGACTCTCTCTCATAAAAAAATCAGATCTTAAGTATTTTATTCAAAAATCAAGCAAAACAAAATAAAATGACATTGCAAGGATAGCTTATATCATGTGAAGAAGCAAAAACTTAGGCTAAACCGATACTAAACGATAGTTGTTGATGAAGAAAGGTGGGATGCCTACCGGGGCATCCCCAAGCTTAGATGCTTGAGACTTCTTGAAATATTATCTTGGGATGCCTTAGGCATCCCCAAGCATGAGCTCTTGTGTCTCCTTAATTCTTCTTATGTCAAGGTTTCCCTAAATCTCAAAAACTTCATCTACACAAAACTCAACAAGAATTCATGAGATAAGTTAGTATAAATCAACTCAAAACCTTAACATTATCTACTGTAGAAAATCACTAAAATTATAATTTAACATTGCATACTAAATGCCTCTGGATATTTAATACTCCCATCCTCAAATAGAATCATTAAACAAGCGAACATATGCAAACAATGCAAACATGACAGAAATCTGCCTAAACATGATAGTTTGTAAAGAGTGGAATTATTCTCATACTTACCTAAATCTAAAAATTCTGAAAAATTACCACGTTACAGATAACTTATTCTTTCTAACTTTGTAAAATTTTCAATATTTAATCACATTCTGAATTTTCAGAAGAATTCAAGCAATGATAGAAAACTTTCTGCTTTCAAACAATAACATATATACTTGCAAAATAAGCATGGTAAAGGCTAGACTTGTCTTTTTTCATTGAAATAAAAGATACTAAAACTTATTCTAAATAATAGCAATCAAATCTAAACAACATAAAATGACTCTTGAAGCAAAACACATATCATGTGACGAATAAAAATATAACTCTAAGTGAGGTTACCGATAATGTTGGAGACGAAAGAGGGGATGCCTTCCGGGGCATCCCCAAGCTTAGTTGCTTGGATATTCCTTGAATATTAACTTGGCGTACCTTGGGAATCTCCAAGCTTAGGTTCTTGGCACTCCTTATTCTCCTCTTATCGATGTCTCACCCAAAACTTGAAAACTTCAAACACACAATAACGGAACTTCGTGAGATGCATTAGTACAATTAAGCAAATCATTCACTTGGGTATTGTCAAAACAAGATTCATAATTGTTATCAAACAATGCCTAATGTAACTTATCCTTTCCACAGTTTATATCACTTAATATAAGCTAGGGAAACACTAAAACAAGCAAACTATGCATGGAAAATAGAATCTGTCGAAAAACAGAACAACCTGTAATGATCTGGACAACCACCAAACTTCCGGAACTCTAAAAATTCTGAAAAGTTAGGAAAACGTAGGAAATTTGTATATCAATTATGTGTAAAAATTTCAGCTAAATATCACGTTCCGGTGATTTATTGAATTTTCTGCACTGGACGCAAAGCTTTCAGTTTTTGCACAGAATCAAATATACTATCATCCACACTATCCCAAAGGCTTTACTTGGCATTTTATTGAAACAAAAACTATAAAACATGATTGATACAGTAGATTAATCATGTGAACACACAAAAATAGTAGGTAAAAGTATTGGGTTGTCTTCTAACAAGCACTTTTCTTTAATGCCTTTTAGCTAGGCATGATCAATTCAATGATGCTCATGTAAAGATAGGAATTGAAATATAAATGGAGCATCATGAATCACATTGCAAGCACATTTAAGTCTAACCCACTTCCTATGCATAGGGATTTTGTGATCAAACAATTTAAGGGAGCAAGAATCAACTAGCATAGGAAGGCAAAACAGGCAATACTACAAATCTTTCAACACATAGAGATGAAACTTGATATTATTACAATAGGTAGAAGCATATGTTCCGCTCTCATAATTTTCAGGGGCATCATGAATGTATTCAACAATATAACCATCACATACATCATTCTTTTCATGATCCACAAGCATAGAAATTTTACTACTCCCAACATACGCAAAATTCTTCTCATTCCTAGTAGTGGGAGGAGAAAATTCAACAAAATAAGTATCATGGGATACTTGATTAAAATCATGATGACAAGTTTCATGGTTATTATTATTCTTTATAGCATAGGTGTCATCACAATAATCATCATAAATAGGAGGCATGCTATCATCATAATAAATTTGCACAACAAAACTTGGGGGACTAAAAATATCATATTCATTAAACATAGCATCCCCAAGCTTGTGGCTTTGCATATCATAAGCATAATCACTCTCATCATTAATAGTATGAATGACACCAATAGTATAGCAATTATTATGATCACAATTTTCTAAGTTGATGCCAAAAATATTCTCAAGATTATAATAAGTATCATTACTTTCCCAATCATAATCATCACAATGAATAATAGGCATAACAAAATCATCCTCAATAGTTTCTTCAGATGTTTTACCATAAGACAAAGAATCGGTATCATCATCAAGTATATCATCTTCTACATTTATTTTTGATTCACTCTCATGAGGCAAAATAATAATAGGAGCAACATCAATTGGGAGGCATACCTTTTTACCTTTGCTTCTCCATCTTTTCTTTTTCTTCTTCACATCATGTGTGGGTTTAATCACCTTTTTGGAGCTCCTTATTGACGAGATTGGTTGAATAAAAAGCTCCTCCCCGTTACCTAATTCATCATAAGAAAAAATAGGAGGATATTGGGAAACCTCTTCCCCTTCATTAGTATTCTCTCCATCATCTATTTGTTTTCTTGTCTTTAAGTAATTGGCAATATAAGGATTCTCAATGCAATTTACCACACAATACATATAAATTTCCCATAGATCTAAATCAAGAAATCTCTCAAGGTTATATGCCAGAATATCCTTAGTTATACATTTCATTTCTTCATATCCCACAAGCAAACTAAGTTCATTATGGTGCGCAAGGGAAATCAAGCCATCACAATGTTTGGACACGATTTGATCATGAAACAATTTGCACTGGAGATTTAAATGACCACGTTCATTCCAAAGTTCACAAGGATGGCGAGAAAATTCTTTCAGCACAAACATCTAGCCTCTCTTGCAACCATTTAGTTTCTAAATACTTATGCCTCTTGCAAAATCTATCTTCCCTTTTTGGTATGTATTTGAAAAATCTATGCAGTCCACAAAAATTGACATGCTTATAACAAACATTTTTGCCATGACTAGAGCAATCATCATTAGTACTATGGATTCAAAGAATTCATACTAACAACATTGCAATCATGCTCAGCATTCAAATACTTAGTGCTAAACATCTTATTGCATCCTTCTTCTAGCACTTTGGCACAATTTTCCTTTCCATCATTGTCACGAAAGACATTATAAAGATGAAGCATATGAGGTAACCTCAATTCCATTTTTTTTAGTTTTCTTTCATAGACTAAACTAGTGATAAAACAAGAAACTAATAGATTCGATTACAAGATCTAAAGAGATACCTTCAAGCACTCACCTCCCCGGCAACGGTGCCAGAAAAGAGCTTCGTTGACGGGATGTGAGTGCCACTTACCTAGCCTCCCCGGCAACGCCACCAGAAAAGAGATTGATGTCTACTACACAACCTTCTTATTGTAGACTCGTGTTGGGCCTCCAAGCACAGAGTTTGGTAGGACAATAGAAAATTTCCCTCAATTGTATGACCTAAGGTTTATCAATCCATGGTAGGCATAGGATGAAGATGGTCTCTCTCAAACAACCCTGCAGCCAAATAATAAAAAGTCTCTTGTGTCCCCAACACACCCAATACAATGGTAAATTGTATAGGTGCACCAGTTCGATGAAGAGATGGTGATACAAGTGTAATATGGATGGTAGGAATAGGTTTTTGTAATCTGAAAATATAAAAACAGCAAGGTAACTAATGATAAAAGTGAGCATAAACGGTATTGCAATGCTTAGAAACAAGGCCCAGGGTTCATACTTTCACTAGTGCCAGTTCTCTCAACAATGATAACATAATTAGATCATATGACAATCCATCAACATGCAACAAAGATTCACTCCAAAGTCACTAATAGAGGAGAACAAACGAAGAGATTATTGTGGGGTACGAAACCACCTCAAAGTTATTCTTTCTGATCGATCTATTGGGCTATTCCTATAAGTGTCACAAACAGCCCTAGAGTTCGTACTAACATAACACCTCAAGACACACATCAACCAAAACCCTAATTTCACCTAGATACTCCAATGCACCACAAGTATCCGCAGGTTTGATTATACAATATGCATCAGACAATCTCTGATTCATCTATTCGAACCAACACAAAGAACTTCAAAGAGTGCCCCAAAGTTTCTACCAGAGAGTCAAAAAAAAAGGTGTGCCAACCCCTATGCATAAGTTCACAAGGTCACTGAACCCGCAAGTTGATTACCAAAACATACATCAAGTGGATCGCGTGAATATCCCATTGTCACCACAGATAAGCACATGCAAGACATACATCAAGTGTTCCCAAATACTTAAAGACTCAATCCGATAACATAACCTCAAAGGGAAATGATGCGGAGCATCCTAAGGTCATCCCCATGTACTTACCATCACCTCACCAAGTACCTCAAGGACCAGTGACTCGTGCCCGTGCGAGAGCTCTCGATACTGAGGTGACATCTCTCCTAGTCCAACTTCCATATGAATCATGTGAGACATGGCTACTACCTCAGGCGGATGTGTTTTGTGTGCTTAGGTATCAAGAAGACCCCATCGGAGAGGCTCATGAAGATGGACAAGTCACCAAGTTCAAGGATGAAGCATTGCATCGAGTGAAGCTGGAGAAGGTCCCAGGCCCCGGACATCCGGCATTCTGGCCCGGACATCCGACCGCTGGACCAGCATCTACAGAAGAGCCCACACAGCCAAAGCTATAGGGCCCGGATATCCGACCCGGCCCCGGACATCCGGCACGGCAGGCCCCGTACATCCGGCCTCGAGCCCGGAAATCCGGCGCCACCACCACAGAAGCATACCCATGGCTTGCCCCGCTAGCCCAGACATCCGGCGCCTCCCGACAGCCCGGACATCCGGCTCCTGAATGCATGCGTGCATTTCGTCTGGGCCATGGCCCATGTATCCCCTCGCCCTCTAGACTATATATACTCCTTGACCTCCCTCTTTCTAGGGTTAGCATTGTGATAGCTCAAAAACATCGAGCCTTGCTCATCCACTAGTGGTTCATCTCGTCGAGAGTGACTGCAGCCCCTCTACGGAGAAGATCCACACGGATTCAAGTCCTCCGCTATGGAGAAGATCCTACGGGATACCCTCAAGACCTCCTTTTGGAGAAGACTACCTTGTATCGTCCGTTGTTGACCGTGGATCGTGTATCTCTTTATGTATCGTGGATCTAGCACTGGTGTGACCATCTTCATGTTGATTTGAGTGTTCCTATTGTGTTTCCCCCTGTGTTTCCCTTTGTGTTCTTCGTGTTCATCGTGGAGTTCCCTCCTTTTTGTGAAAGATCGGCCTAGATCGGGTTGACCCCGCGTCATATGCTATCATGAGCAACGGTTTCTCACGAATTTGGAGCCTCCCCACTGTTTTGTAGCTTGTTTTTGTTATGTTCATCCAAATTTCAAAAATTCCCCGCCAAAAATAGCCCCAATTTTTTTTGTGATCTGTTGATTTGACGAGATTTTGTTGAATTTGTTCCATGGATTTGTTGTGCCACGAGTGGATCTAGCTTTTCCCCACTTTTCCCCCAATTTTGATCCGCGAAATCCGATGAATTTGGCCCCGGAAGTAATCTGGTCCACGGAGTTCATCGGGGCCTCGGGCACCCCGGACATCCGGCCCGTGTCCCAGACATCCGACCTGGCCCGGACATCCGGCCTCCCGCAGCCAAAATTGTCTCCATCCACACCACTTTGCATCAGGCCCCGCCATTTTCATTCGGTATCCCACCAAGCTTTCCGCATACCATCACCACTTCCGCAACCACTATCGCTTAACCACTACGATTTTGACAATTTTGTCTCACTTTGCCTTGGATACTTGAGTTGTGGTTTCACCGTTTCCTTGGATGTTTAGGCTACCTTGGAATGGAACGACTTCGACAACACCACCGCTCATCCTCGGCAAGGACGGTAACATCGACGATAGCTTGTTCACCCTACTTTGCAATTGCATTGTCACCCATAGACCATTTTGTGTAGCTTTCTCATCGAGACTAGCCATTTGAGTATTGCCGGGCCACGACACTTGTGCACCTTAGTGATAGTCATAGATATTGCATACTACATCATCATATCTTTGTGTGTCACAAGAGTGTCCCGCATACACAATAGCTACCTTGATACAAGAAGCATGCATAAGTGGCCAAAGAAAGAGCTCACAAGCTTTTAAGCTGCAAGAGCCATCAAAAGCTTATAAGCAAAAGGACAATAGCATCATATGCCTTGCATCAAAAGAGATCATATGAGATAGCAATCATCATCTTATGCTCAAGCATCGGCACATCATACACTCATCGGCACATCATATACTCATAGTATACTTGTGATAGGAAGTCGTTACATTTTGCCTCTTATAGGTCGTACACAACGGCGTATCCGCCTATTAAGCAATCGGTTAGCGTTTCTCTAGTTTTGTGCAACAAGAGCATTTTCCGTGGATTCCACATTTTCGCTCACCCTTCGTTGCACAACCACATTTATCTATCCGTGCGTGTGTTCCGTGTGCTACCCATTGCTTGTGATCTACTTGTTGTATGAGCAAATTGTGAATCATTTTCAACATCGAGTCTCTTTGAAAATTGCACTGAATTTGTGCCACCATCCTAACCAAGATCCTCTCAGAGCTTTACTTGTGTAGGTGTGAGAATTGACAAGAAGTGGTACCAATAGTGCTATTTCCGGGTTACAATATTGAGTGATCATTGATCCATTTTCAACTTCTGTCAAGGTACATTTATTATTGTCTTCTCCCTTTTTCCCACTCACATTCTTGCTTGAAATGATGGATATGCCAAGTACATCTACGAACTCGCTCTTTGATGATCCTCAAGAATTTAACAACTATGTCACCAAACTACATCTCTTCGGTGTCCAACGAGCTCTACATCAAGAGAGTGAAGCTATGCAAGAGCGTATTGATCAAGTTGCCGCCAACGCGCGACAATTTGAAGCACGCACACGAGAACAATTCGATATCATCAACACCAACATGTCTACTCAATACGACGAGCTACGGACTTTGATAGTCAACCGACGCTCCTCATCCACATCTTCTCAAAGATGAAGCCGCTAAAGTCGTCATACCGACTAAACGTCCAGCTCAAGTACACCTACATGAAAAACTCTTCGTCAAGCCGCACGTCAAGCTCTACATGAAAACCGGAACCCCCGTCATGACAAGAGTTCCCAAGAGCTATTTGAAGATAAAGAATGTCGACATCATCAAAACCAAGCTACACTTGAGCTAGCGCAAGAACAGCAACAACTACGCCAACAACAACAAGAGCGAGCACGTCAACACCAAGAAGAACAAGATGCCAAGGCTCAACGTCAAGCACAAGAATACCAAGAAGCTCAAGCTCTTGAGGCGCAACGAGCACTACGTGATTCACATCACAATGTGGCAACTCGCAATCGAAACATTCGTCAATAAGAGGAGTTCCTTCGAGATGAGATGCAAGAGAGGCGCCACCAAGCACGAATGCAACAAGAAGTTCCTCCTCAAGCGCGACAAGAGCAACAAGCTCACCAATAACCACAAGCTCGGCAAGAACAATATGACAATGAACATCAACTCCGCCAAGAGCAACATGAGGTTGACAATCGTCCAAATCAAGACCGCCCTCACAATAGGCAAGCAAACAATGAAGAGCATCGCTATGGCAAGCTTAAGTTCACCATGCCAAAGTTCTCCGGAAGCATTGATCCCGAAGACTACCTATCATGGGCATTGAAAGTTGACAAGATCTTTTGCCTACACAACTTTGATGTAGAAAAGAAGATTGCAATGTCGTCACTTGATTTCCAAGACTATGTTCTCATTTGGTGGGAGCAAATCATCGAGAGAAGAAGTGATAGTTCAAAAAAAATCATCGAGAGAAGAGAAGAAAAAGGAGAACCACCTATCACTACTTGGACTCAAATGAAGGAAGTCATGAGAGCATGTTTCGTGCTAACACACTACAATTGTGACTTGTTCAAGAAGCTGCAACTCCTCAAGTAAGGAACCAAGTCCATTGAAGAGTACTACAAGGAAATGGAGATTTCCATGATAAGAGCCAACATCACGAAAAATGAAGAGAAAACGATGGCGAGATTCTTGAATGGACTCAAATATCCTATCAAGAAGATTGCGGACTTTCAACCATACACAAATCTCCTCGAGCTAGTACACCAAGCAACCAAAGCGGAGCGACAAGTTCAAGAGGACTACAAGTACTCCAAGTTCAACCCCAATAACTACAGCTCTTACAACCAAGCTTCAACGACTTCGGCTCCTCCTACCTCTGCGAAGCCATCTACTAGTTTCAGTGACAAACCAAGCTACAAGAATACGACTACATCTAGTCGTCCACCTTCTACGAACAACTTCAAGCCAAGAGCTTCATCATCTTCAACTCCAACCGAGGACAACTCCAAGATGAGTTCCATCAAGTGTTTCAAATGCCAAGGGCGAGGTCACAAGTCATTTGAGTGCAAGACCGTTCGTACCATGATCATCAATGATGACGGATTCTATGATTCAATGAGCGACGATGAGATGGAATCCCTTGAACATGTAGCTATGCATCGCCAAGTGAATGAAGATGAAGACCATCAAGTATTTTGCCACAATGACTTGAGTCCCAATCTCGTTGTCTCGAAGGTCTTGACACTTCAACATCATCAAGATGACGATCAATGATGTCACATCTTCCATACCAAGGCCGGCATCAATGGACGCTCCGTCAAAGTTATCATCGATGGAGGAAGTTGTCATAACTTGGCAAGTGAAGAGCTATGTGACAAGCTACAATTGGTCAAGACGAAGCACCCTCATCCCTACAAGGTCCAATGGCTTAGCGACGCCGGAACTCTTTGAGTCGAGCACACCGTGAAGTATCCTTCAAGATAGGTGCCTACGAGGACAAACTTGAGTGTGATGTGGTCCCTATGTCCGTATGCCACCTTCTTCTTGGACGACCATGGCAATACGATCGTGGAGTCACCTACAATGGACGGACCAACCATTATAGCTTCAAGATGAAGGGCAAAGAGTTCGTGCTACGCCCAATGTCACCAAGTCAAGTAGCCGCCAACAAACAAATACCTACTAACCATCGTGGATTGAATGGTGAGAGAGTGAACCACCAAAAGGAGAGTGAGAGCCACAAGCCAAATATGAGCGACTCCACGATGAGCTATAGGAAACAACTAGTGCTATTTGCCACCAAAAGTGAGATGAGAGAAGTGTGTGAGAACCCTTCGAGTGTCTTTCACCTTGTGCTTCTATGCAAAGGGGAAGCGAAACCTACTAACACTTCATGACCTCTACCTTTAGTGTTGTCTAAATTGTTGCGGGAATTCTCACACGTTTTTCCCGATGAGCTACCACCGGGCCTACCCCCACTACGCGGCATCGAACACCGCATCGACCTCATAACCGACGCACCACTTCCAAACAAGGCTCCTTACCACGTCAACCCCGAGGAAACCAAGGAGATTCAACGGCAAGTGCAACAACTCATCGACAAAGGTCATGTACGTGAAAGCTTAAGCCCTTGTGCCGTTCCGGTTATTCTCGTGCCTAAGAAAGATGGAAGTTTTCGCATGTGCTCCGATTGTCGCCCGATAAATGCCATCACCGTTAGATATCGTCATCGTATTCCACGCTTAGACAACATGCTTGATGAATTATGTGGTGCTACTATCTTTTCAAAAATCGATCTTAAAAGTGGCTATTACCAAATTCGCATTGAAGAGGGTGATGAGTGGAAAACGGCTTTCAAAACCAAGTTTGGGTTATATGAGTGGTTGGTGATGCCAATGGGCTTATCGGAGGCGCCCGGATCATTTATGCTTCACATGCATTTTGTTCTCTGGCCTTATATAGGCGTCTTTGTAGTGGTTTACTTTGATGACATCCTCGTCTTTAGCAAATCGCTTGAGGATCACCTCACACACATCCATATGGTTTTGCAAACCCTTCGAGAAGAGTGCTTATATGCTAACATGGATAAATGCACTTTCGGCGTTGATAAGGTTGTTTTCCTAGGATTTGTCGTTTCTTCACAAGGTGTTCATGTTGATGAAACTAAAATCGAAGCAATTAAAACTTGGCCACAACCAACGAATCTCCAACAAGTGCGTAGCTTTCTTGGTTTAGCCGGTTTCTATCGATGTTTTGTGAAGGACTTTAGCACAATTGCTATGCCTCTTCACACCTTGAGCTAGAAGAACACACCCTTTATTTGGGGTCCTTCGCAAGACACCGCGTTCAATGAGCTAAAAACCTTGCTTACTCACGCGCCACTTCTTGCCCTACCAAACTTTGAGAAGCCGTTCGAGATCCATTGTGATGCTAGTGGTACCGCCATAGGAGGCATGCTAATGCAAGAAAAACGCCCAATTGCGTATTTTAGCGAGAAACTTTCCGGAGCGCAACTTAACTACCCCATCTATGATAAAGAGCTCCATGCCTTAGTAAGAGTTTTGCATGTTTGGGAACACTATCTTCGACCTCATGAATTCATTCTCCATACGGACCATGAGATGCTCAAGTATCTCAAGGGTCAAACTAAGTTGAACAAGCGTCATGCTAAGTGGAGTGAGTTCATAGAGTCTTTTCCTTACATAATCAAGTACATCAAAGGCAAAGAGAATGTTGTGGCGGATGCGGTTTCCCGCAAATGCACGCTTGTTACCCAACTCGAGTTGAATGTTATTGGTTTTGAGCACATAAAAGACTTATATGAGCATGATCCTTTATTTGCAAATCCTTATGACAAATTTGTAACGCACACTTCTTGGGAATGCTAACAAACTTTGCATTCCAGAGTCATCTCTTCGTTTGCTTCTTTTGCAAGAATCTCATGGAGGAGGACTTATGGGACATTTCAGATGCGATAAGACATTCGCAGCGCTCTCCAAGAATTACTTTTGGCCCAAGATGCTCCGTGACGTTTCACGTTTCACCAACCGGTGTTCAACGTGCCGCAAAGCTAAGTCCAAAGCTCAATCTCACGGTCTTTACATGCCACTTCCTATTCCATACCAACCTTGGGAGGACATTAGCATGGACTTTGTACTTGGATTGCCTAGAACTCAGAGTGGAAAGGATTCTGGGTTTGTTGTTGTGGATAGATTTTTCAAAATGGCTCATTTCATTCCTTGTAACAAGATCGGCGATGCTTCACATGTGGCGAATCTCTTTTGTAGGGAAATATTGCGCCTACATGGTGTTCCCAAGACGATCGTATCGGACCGCGACGTCAAGTTCTTGAGCTACTTTTGGAAGACTCTATGCGCTAAACTCGGCATCAAGCTTCTATTCTCTTCGGCATATCACCCACAAACGGACGGCCAAATGGAGGTGACGAACTAGACGCTATCTACACTTCTTCACGTGTTGATCAAGAAGAACATCAAGGAATGGGAGCAATGCTTGCCCATTGCCGAGTACGCCTACAACCGCACAAGACATTCCACAACCGGCAAGTCCCCCTTCGAGATCGTCTAAGGCTTCAACCCATTGTCCCCATTGGACATTATTCCTCTACCTCTACAAGAGTGCATCAACATGGACACAAGTGCACGAGCAAGTTATCTCAAGAAGATGCACGAAGATATAAGGGCAACGATCGAGCGACAAGTACATCGCCTCGCCACCAAGCTCAATGTCAACAAGACACCAAGGTTGTTCCAACCGGGAGATCTCGTATGACTTCATCTTCGCAAGGACCGCTTCCCCCAACGAGCGCAAATCCAAACTACTACCTCGCGCCGACGGACCCTTCAAGGTGCTAGCACACTACAACAACAATGCCTACAAGATCGGCATTCCACGCGACAAGTACAACGTGAGCGGTACCTTCAACGTAAAGGATCTCTCTCCTTTCCATGGTGATGAAGATTTCGATCCGAGGTCGGATCTCTCCCAAGGGAGGGGAGATGATGCAGAGCATCCCAAGGTCATCCCCATGGACTTACCATCGCCTCACTAAGTACCTCAAGGACCAATGACTCGTGCCCGTGCAAGAGCTCTCGAGACCGAGGTGGCATCTCTCCTAGTCCAACTTCCATATGAATCATGTGAGACGTGGCTACTACCTCAGGTGGATGTGTTTTGTGTGCTCATGTATCAACAAGAGCCCATCGGAGAGGCTCATGAAGATGGATAAGTCACCAAGTTCACGGATGAAGCATTGCATCGAGTGAAGCTGGAGAAGGTCCTAGGCCCCGGACATCCGGCATCCTGGCCCGGACATCCGGCCCCCGGACCAACATCTACGGAAGAGCCCACGCAGCCGAAGCTACAGAGCCCGGACATCCGGCCGGCCCCGGACATCCGGCACTGCAGGCTCCGGACATCCGGCCTCGAGCCCGGAAATCCGACGCCACCACCACACAAGCATACCCGTGGCTTGCCCCGCTATCCCGGACATCCAGCACCTCCCAACAGACCCGACATCTGGCCCGACGCCCGATCATCCGGCTCCTGAATGCCTGCGTGCATTTCGTCTGGGCCGTGGCCCATGTATCCCCTCGCCCTCTAGACTATATATACTCCTTCACCTACCTCTTTCTAGGGTTAGCATTGTGATAGCTCAAAACCTAGAGCCTTGCTCATCCACTAGTGGTTCATCTCCTCGAGAGTGACAGCGGCCCTTCTACAGAGAAGATCCACACAGATTCAAGACCTCCGCTACGGAGAAGATCCTACGGGATACCCTCAAGACCTCCTTCCGGAGAAGACTACCTTGTATCATCCGTTGTTGACCATGGATCGTGTATCTCTTTATGTATCGTGGATCTAGCACTTGTGTGACCATCTTCATGTTGATTTGAGTGTTCGTCTTGTGTTTTCCCCCATGTTCCCCTTTGTGTTCTTCGTGTTCATCGTGGAGTTCCCTCCTTTTCGTGAAAGATCGGCCTAGATCGGGTTGACCCCGCATTAGAAAACTCAATCCATTACAAGAAGGTAGAGGGGGAGAAACATCATAAGATCCTACTATAATAGCAAAGCTCGCGATACATCAAGATCGTGCCAAATCAAGAACGCACGCGTGAGAGAGAGAGAGAGAGAGAGAGAGAGAGAGAGAGAGAGAGAGAGATCGAACGCATAGCTCCTAATACATATCCTCAGCCCCGAGGGTGAACTACTCCCTCCTCGTCATGGAGACCGCCGGGATGATGAAGATGGCCACCGGTGATGGTGTCCCCCTCCGATACGGTGCCCGTACGGGCTCCTGATTTATTTTTCATGGCTACAGAGGCTTTCGGCAGCGGAACTCCCGATCTAGGTTTCTTTTCGGGGGTTTCCGTATTTATAGTAATTTTTGGCGTCAAGAATAATTCAGGGGGATCCTCGAGTCAATGACAAGGACGGAGGACGCGCCAGGGGGAGGGGTAGGGCACGCCCTCCAACCTTGTGGTTGGCTCGGGACTCTTCTGGCCCAACTCTTCTGCTTTGGGGGCTTCTTCTGGTCCATAAAAAATCTCCGTAAATTTTCAGCTCGTTTGGACTCCGTTTGATATTCCTTTTCTGGGAAACTCAAAAACAAGGAAAAACAGAAACTGGCACTGGGCTCTAGGTTAATAGGAGAGTCCCAAAAACCATATAAAATATCATGGAAATGCATATAGATCATCCAAGATAGATAAGATAATAGTATGGAACAATCGAAAATTATATATACATGGAGACTTATCAACGATCGCGTCCTGATGCCTCCACCGTGAGACGGTGTATATGGGCACCAGCCCTATGATTACAGATACACACGCGGTGGTGATCGAAGGCCGAGTCCTCCTCATCACACGAGACACACATTTCAATGTGAGATCCGTTCTCGCTCAGAACCTGGTCGATAGGGGCCGGGCTTTGCGAGAAGGCCAAGATGCCGACGTGTTGAGTGGTTCCGCACCCCCGGGACCCGAGTGTTTTAGCCGGTACATACGGCAGCAGAGATTCCCAACATCTTCAGGTTGGCCACGGGGATCAGCAAGTTCACCATTGAGTCCAAGCCTGAAATCTGGTTAGAAGATTATCGGGTGGCTGTGCAGATCAGCGGCGGCAACGACAAAGTGGCCATGAAACATCTACCGCTAATGCTCGATGGTTCCGCCAAGGCCTGGCTCACTCAGCTCCCGCCAGGTATCATATACTACAGTGACGACTTGGTGAGAGTGTTCTTCAAGACCTTTGAGGGAACTTACAAGCGGCCGGGTGGTTTGGCCGAGTTGCAGCATTGTGTGCAGAGGAAAAACAAGACTCTGCAAGAGTACATTTAGCGTTGGACCACCCTGCACAACATGGTGAAGAACGTCATCGAGCACCAGGCGATCTGCACCTTCAAGGCCAGGGTCAGATACCGAGAGCTGAACATGAAGTCGGCCAGACTGAGACCCAAGTTTCAGTCGGTCTATGTAGATAGCCAATCGGTACTCCAACGGTGAGGAGGAAGACCAACTGAGAAGCGCAAGAGCTGAGCATGCGATGCTCATTAGTCGGACAACAACAAGGGCAAGGAACACAAGCGAAAAGCTGAGGCAGGAGGGAATGTTGAGGCTATGGCTTTGCCCGGCCAAGGCAAAAGCAAAGGCTCCCAGAAGCATAAGAAGGATTGGAAAGGGAAGAAGCAAGTCAGCCATAGGAATGACATCCTCGATCAACCCTGCCAGATCAATACGAAGAATGATGAGGAAAGAACTTTGATTTTTCCCAAGCATATGCTAGGTGGCTTCTCACCCCTCGTTGGTTACCCCAAGTGGAAGGTTTGAGATGCAGTGTAGCAGAAGTTTTCCCTTGGTAATACCAAGGATCGATTTCCCAGAGACTCCCAGTTTCAACAAGAAGGTGTCAACTGCTAATGGCGCCGGATATTAGCAATCAACGTGGACCTGCACACAGATACAAATAACTTTTCTCCCAACGAGTACAAAGAGGTTGTCAATCCCTCCGGCCTAGTAGTTTACAAAGGATCAAACGCAAGTGATAATAGTGATAGGTATAATTGCAATAGTAAGTAAATAGCGGAAAAGTAAATAGCGGATGTGATCAATGATGGTAATATGGACCAGAGTCTCATGATGTTCACTAGTGATGTCTCTCTCCCAAAAGACGATAAAACAACTATGTGAGGTAAACGAATTACAGCTGGGCAATTGACAGGACCATGTGCGCAAACCAATGCTGACTACATTGCAAGAAAGGTTGAGGTTCAAAGCATGGGCGGTACGCCAAAGTAAGTAGACCGAAATCCATCAATATCTACTACTAATCATCCACCTTGAGATATCTATCCAGAACATCTCGCTGGTATTAAGTTGCGAGCCCCACCCATAGTGTAAACTCAATGCAACAGACAACTGCATTAAAAGAACTTTGCGTAAAGTAAACAATCCTTGCACCCGCGGGCACAAGCACCGTTGTTTTCCCCCTTGTGGCAACAGCACATCCCCTAGACTCATGTTTCTGTCACTCAAACCAGTCATCGAGGGGCATGAACCCACAATCAAGCATAACGTTCCCTCTTGGAGTCACTACCTACTACTTGGCCAAAGCAATAAATAACAACGGAGAACATGCAAGAATTACTTAAGAACATAAACATAAAAGAGGTGAATCAAATATATTACTCAAGCACAATCTGAACATAATCTCATAATCCATCGGATCCCAGCAAACTCATCATAGCAACAGCATAAGGATTACATATGTGCCTCGATCATGTAGGGCAGCTCACGAGGACTAATTAGTGAAGCACAAGAATGGGAGGAGAACATCACATAGCTACTGGTCATGGACCCATGGTCCAAGGGAGACTACTCACAACTCATCCGGGAGGCGTCCATGGTGGTGGAGAAGCTCCCGGTGGTGATCCTCCCCTCCGGCAGGGTGCCGGGAAGAGTTCTCCTGGTGCTCCCGATCTTGGAAGCGGCGGCGGCGGAACAGAGATGGGATCGTGAAAAAGTTCCTCTTTCGAGGGTTTCGGGAGACGCTTTAAATATATGCCAAAGGGGGGCATCGGGGAAGCCTCGGGGGGCCCAGGCGCCCCCCCAGGCCCGTCCCAGGGGGGGCGCGCCGCCAGGGCACCTGGAGCCCTAGTGCCCCCCCTCGGCTGTACTTCGGGCGCAAGGTAGGTTCTGGAACGCTGATTTTTTATATAATTTTTCTGGATTTTTCCTGGCAGTTCTCGTAACGTGAAAACCTGAAATACAAAAACAGCCGAAAACAGAAACTGGCACTGGGGTGCACTGAGTTAATAGGTTAGTCCAAATATGATCAAAAGTGTATGGAAGTGTATAAATATCATAGCAATATCACCCAAAAGAGGCATGGAGCAAGCAGAAATTATAGATACGTTTTGGACGTATCAACATCCCCAAGCTTAATTCCTGCTCGTCTTCGTGTAGGTAAATGATAACAAGAATAATTTCTGTGGTGACATGCTATTAACCATATAGGACTTTTTCATAGTCATATGACAAAAGCTTACTGAGACAATGAATCTATAGTAATTAAGTTGCCTCATGAGAAAATCACAAAGAACTGACAGTTTTACAATATGATACTGAAACATCAAATAGATTTGCAATGAACATGATGTGCAAATATGATAAAGTGATATCTAGCGTGCCCCCTTTAATGAAGCATAACATAAATGCAGGGGCACCTTCAAGTTTTAAGTGATGACTAGATACAATGATTTCAAAATAAACGATATCACAATCATGCAAAAGACAATGCTACTTTGGGACAATGCACATTACACTCAGAATGACAATCATGCTCTCAGTAGTTGGTGCTTTTTTTAAAAGAAGGTGGAGACTCAACATAAAAGTAAAAGAATGGCCCTTCGCAGAGGGAAGCAGGGATTACTCATGTGCTAGAGCTTTTTATTTTGAAAACATAGAAACAATTTTGTCAACGGTAGTAGTACTTCATATGTGTTATGCATAAGACATCCTATAAGTTGCAAGCCTCATGCATCGAATACCAATAGTGCTCGCACCTTGTCCTAATTAGCTCGGATTTCCATGGATTGTCATTGCATTACATATGTTTCAACCAAGTGTCACAAAGGGGTACCTCTATGTCACCTGTACAAAGGTCCAAGGAGATAGATCGCATTTGATTTCTCGTTTTTGATAGATCTCAACTTGAGGACATCCATACCGGGACAACATAGAAAATAGATAATGGACTCCTCTTTAATGCTTAAGCATATTCTCATAAGAGATTGAGAATTAATGTCCAAGCTAAAACTTCCACCATGATACATGGCTTTGGTTGGCGGCCCAATGTTCTTCTCTAACAATATGCATACTCAAACCATTCAACCCATGGCAAATCACCCTTACTTCAGACAAGACGAACATGCATAGCAACTCACATGATATTCAACAAAAGCGTAACAGTTGATGGCGTCCCCAGAAACATGGTTACCGCTCAGCAAGCAACTTATAAGAAAATAAGATACATAAGCAACATATTCTTTACCACAATAGTTTTTAAGCTACTTTCCCATGAGCTATGTATTGCAAAAACTGAAGGTTTTAAAGGTAGCACATGTAAATTTACTTGGAGTGGCGGTGAAATACCACATATAGGTAGGTATGGTGGACTCATATGGCATAACTGGTTTAAAAGGATGTGGATGCACAAGCAGTCAGTCCGCTTAGTACAGGTGGAGGTTAGCAAAAGACTGGGAGCGACCAACTAAGAGAGCAATGACGGTCATAATCATGCAGAGCGACAAAGCAACATTGAATCACGCATGGTAGTTATATCGCTACTCAGAAACAAAAGATCATCAAGGCTTGACAGACTTTCTTTACAGTCTTAAATATGCGTGAGCATACGCCAAGTCAATCAAAATAAATTCTTGAGGGAAGATATTACCAAACCATACCACATCATTGGCAAACAAATCATGTTGGTACTCCAATAACACATTGGGAATCCCCCAGCTATTTGAGACTAACCACAAGAAAACCTGAACTACTAAGCGCCATTATCCACGTAGCATCTTTATCATAGACATATTAACCAATGCAACAGAAGCAAACTCTCTTAATAAGGTGAGCATGATAATTAAAGAGAGTTCAAGCAACCAACTAAACAAAAGCTCTTTGAAAAGATAAGCATGAAAGCTAAGAGCTGAACATGATAGTAGCTATTAAAAGACAAAGAACACACACAGCAAGGATAGACATGAAAATTCTATGTTATGTTCTAGGTAGAAGTGGAGTGTGTTTCTCTCCCACATAAAGAAAGCTGAGTTCCGACTCGTTATGAAAAACTAAAGAAAACTAAAAGCAAGACGCTCCAAGCATAGCACATAACACATGAAGTGATTAAAATATAGTGGAACGAAAGCCGAACTGATAATGTTGATGGAGAAGGGGATGCACGGGGGCATCCCCAAGCTTAGACGCTTGAGTCTCCTTGAATATTTCTTGGGGGTGCATGGGGGCATCCCCAAGCTTGAGCGCTTGACACTCCTGAATCTTTTTATCATCTTCCCTCGCACACTTGAAAACTCCCTTCATACATAACTCATCATAATCTGATTAGCGAGGTTAGTACCCATAATAAAATAATTATACCTTGCTGGAAATAAAGATATTCTTGAAGGTCTACTGTTTCTCAAGATTGCCAAAAGGTTTTTGCAAAGAAAAAAAAGCTCTAGGTTTGCAAAATGAAGGAAAGGCAAAACAGGACAGAATCTGTGAAAAACAGAACAGCAGGTAGTAATTGATTTGTTCAGGGCACTTCTGCAACTCTAATCGAAAAACTCAGAACAGACGCACGAAAGACAATTATATAGAGAATGCTGTCGAAATAATTCAGACCAAAAAGATGATCTGGTGATTTTATACGAATTTTTCTATCCAAGGACAGAATCTGTTTCCTGGACAGCACCTCACAACTTTTGAACTTTCTAGCAATCATAGGCTATACTTGGCACAAAATTGAAAAGCAAAGATACAATGATGATGCTACAGTAGTAACAACATCAAGACACAACAAAAGCAAAATAAATTTATTCATGTGGGCTGCCTCCCAAAAGCGCTTTCTTTTATGCCTTTAAGCTAGGCATAATGCATAGAGATCAAGTTTTATCAAGAGTAAAAGAATAGCTAGCTCGTACAACGGACTCAAAAGGTAACTTGATCTTCTTTCAAGGGAAGTGTTCCATCCCTTTCTTGAGAGGAAACTGAAATTTTATATTACCCTCTTTCATGTCAATGATAGCACCAACGCTGCGCAAAAAGGGACGTCCCAAAATAATTGGACAAGAAGGATCACATTCAATATCCATAATAGTAAAATCAACGGGAACATAATTATCATTGACAACGATAAGAACATCGTCGATCCTCCCCAAAGGTTTCTTTATGGAAGAATCAACGAGACGAACACCAAAAGAACAAGAATCAAAAGGTTTCAATTTAAGCATATCATATATTCTTTTGGGCATAACAGAGGTACTAGCTCCAACATCACATAATGCATAGCAAGAGAAGTCATTCAATTTAATTTTTATCATAGGATCCCAACCATCTTCTAGCTTTCTAGGTATGGAGGCTTCTACTCTAAGTTTCTCCTTCCTAGCTTTGATAGGAGCATTAGTGATATGCTCAGTGAAGGCAAGGTTAAGCGTGCTAGTGCGGGGATCTCTAGACATCTTGTGAAGGAAATCAATAACTTCGGTAAGAGTGCAATTATCAAAATCAAGGTCACTAGCATCAAGTAAAGTGGTAGTGGTGTCCTTTAGGTTCACATGTTTGGTAGTTTCTATAGTCATAACATCACCATTAATAGGTCCAATGGGACCAGGAGTACATTGGGTGCTAAGAGTTTGGATATCCTCAACAACTTGGATAGTAGCAATAGTGTGGTGGGTAGGAAGGCTCTTAATTCTATCTTCTTCCTCCCTTTCTCTAGCCCATCTTTCTTTAAGTTTAGCCATCATCCTAATATTTTCATTAATTTGCACTTAAGTAGCATTAATAGGAGTGACCTTCCTCTCCTCAAGAGGAGAAGTTTTAATTTTAAGCTATTCTATCTCATTGGCTAAATGGTCTACCTTCAAAGAGAGATCATCTAGTTTATGTAGTTTTTCTTCTACACTCTTATTAAAGGCTTTTTGGGTAGTGATGAAATCTTTAAGCATAATCTCTAGTTCAGTATTGGAGTTCTTGGTGCTAGGATAAGCATTGTTGTTCCCATAAGAATTAGAGGGGAACGGTCTAGGATTGCTACCAAAATTACTCCTATAAGCATTGTTGTTAAAATTGTTTCTAGAGATAAAGTTCACATCTACTTGTTCTTGAGCAATCAAAGAATTTAAAGGAACATCACGAGGATCAACAGAGGATTGCTTCGAAATTAGAGACATGATCAACTCAACTTTTTCATTAAGGGAGGAAATCTCCTCGACAGAGTTTACCTTCCTACCTGTTGGAGCGCGCTCGGTGTGCCATTGGGAATAGTTGGTCATCATCTCATCGAGAAGCTTCGTGGCAGCACCAAGTGTAGTTGACATAAAAGTTCCTCCCGCGGCCGAATCTAACAAGTTCCGCGAGGTAAAGTTCAAGCCTGCATAAAAAGTTTGGATAACCATCCAAGTAGTCAAACCATGAGTAGGGCAGTTCTTCATAAGAGATTTCATACGTTCCCAAGCTTGGGCAACGTGTTCATTATCCAATTGTTTAAAATTCATTATGTTACTTCTCAGTTGGATAATTTTAGCAGGTGGATAGTATTTTCCAATAAAAGCATCTTTGCACTTGTCCCATGAATCTATGCTATTTCTAGGCAAAGACTGAAACCAAATTTTAGCTCCTCCTCTCAAGGAGAAAGGAAAAAGCTTAAGCTTAACAATATTACCATCTATTTCTTGGTACTTTTGCATATCACAAAGTTCAACAAAGTTGTTCAAGTGTAAAGCAGCATCATCTCCAGCACCGGAGAATTGATCTTTCATGACTAAGTTCAGTAAAGCAGGTTTAATTTCATATGAAGGTGCTGAAGTGGCAGGTGTAGTGATAGGTGTGCTGATAAAGTCATCGTTGTTGTGACTAGTGAAGTCACACAACTTGGTGTTCTCGATGGAACCCATTGTAGCAAGCAAGCAAGATAACTATTTTTGTGATTTTCGATAAAAGATACTAAAGCAAAACTGAAAAGTAAACTAACAAGACTAAAAGCAAAGGTAAAAGATAGCGTGCAACTCCCCTATCCTGAAGAGTGGAGTCCCCGGCAACGGCGCCAGAAATTGCTTTGCTAGGTGGCTTCTCACCCCTCGTTGGTTACCCCAAGTGGAAGGTTTGAGATGCAGTGTAGCAGAAGTTTTCCCTTGGTAATACCAAGGATCGATTTCCCAGAGACTCCCAGTTTCAACAAGAAGGTGTCAACTGCTAATGGCGCCGGATATTAGCAATCAACGTGGACCTGCACACAGATACAAATAACTTTGCTCCCAACGAGTACAGAGAGGTTGTCAATCCCTCCGGCCTTGTAGTTTACAAAGGATCAAACGCAAGTGATAATAGTGATAGGTATAATTGCAATAGTAAGTAAATAGCGGAAAAGTAAATAGCGGATGTGATCAATGATGGTAATATGGACCAGAGTCTCATGATGTTCACTAGTGATGTCTCTCTCCCAAAAGACGATAAAAAGCTATGTGAGGTAAACGAATTACAGCTGGGCAATTGACAGGACCATGTGCGCAAACCAATGCTGACTACATTGCAAGAAAGGTTGAGGTTCAAAGCATGGGCGGTACGCCAAAGTAAGTAGACCGAAATCCATCAATATCTACTACTAATCATCCACCTTGAGGTATCTATCCAGAACATCTCGCTGGTATTAAGTTGCGAGCCCCACCCATAGTGTAAACTCAATGCAACAGACAACTGCATTAAAAGAACTTTGCGTAAAGTAAACAATCCTTGCACCCGCGGGCACAAGCACCGTTGTTTTCCCCCTTGTGGCAACAGCACATCCCCTAGACTCATGTTTCTGTCACTCAAACTAGTCATCGAGGGGCATGAACCCACAATCAAGCATAACGTTCCCTCTTGGAGTCACTACCTACTACTTGGCCAAAGCAATAAATAACAACGGAGAACATGCAAGAATTACTTACGAACATAAACATAAAAGAGGTGAATCAAATATATTACTCAAGCACAATCTGAACATAATCTCATAATCCATCGGATCCCAGCAAACTCATCATAGCAACAGCATAAGGATTACATATGTGCCTCGATCATGTAGGGCAGCTCACGAGGACTAATTAGTGAAGCACAAGAACGGGAGGAGAACATCACATAGCTACTGGTCATGGACCCATGGTCCAAGGGAGACTACTCACAGCTCATCCGGGAGGGGTCCATGGTGGTGGAGAAGCTCCCGGTGGTGATCCTCCCCTCCGGCAGGGTGCCGGGAAGAGTTCTCCTGGTGCTCCCGATCTTGGAAGCGGCGGCGGCGGCGGAACAGGGATGGGATCGCAAAAAGAGTTCCTCTTTCGAGGGTTTCGGGAGACGCTTTAAATATATGCCAAAGGGGGGCATCGGGGAAGCCTCGGGGGGCCCAGGGGCCCCCCCGGCGCGGCCCAGGGGGGCGCCGCCAGGGCGCCTGGAGCCCTGGTGCCCCCCCCCCGGCTGTACTTCGGGCGCAAGGTAGGTTCTGGAACGCTGATTTTTTATATAATTTTTCTGGATTTTTCCTGGCAGTTCTCGTAACGTGAAAACCTGAAATACAAAAACAACCGAAAACAGAAACTGGCACTAGGGTGCACTGAGTTAATAGGTTAGTACAAATATGATCAAAAGTGTATGGAAGTGTATAAATATCATAGCAATATCACCCAAAAGAGGCATGGAGCATGCAGAAATTATAGATACGTTTTGGACGTATCAGCATACCACACGGGAGTGCAGACTCCTGAAGCAAGAGACGCGGCAAGATTCCTCCAAGGACATGGATGAGGACGATGATGAAGATGGATGCAAGGGTACTTCCGGGTACCCCAACGTCGAAAAGGTTTTGATGATCTTTTCTGACATCGAGAGCTAGAGTCACCTCAAGATTATAAACCGAGAGGTCTATATGGTGGTTCCGATTGTCACCAAATACCTCGACCGGGCCAAGACCCCTATGACCTTTGATTAGTCAGACAAACTAGCCCGTATGCCGACCCCCGGTCGGCAAGCTTTGGTAGTTAACCCGGTCGTTGGATGATCCCAACTACGCAAACTCCTAATGGACGGCGGCAGCGGGCTCAACATCATTTACGACGACATTCTGGAGGCGATGGGCATCCCGAAGTCCTGACTCAGCAAAAGCAACATGGAGTTACATGAGGTAATCCTCGGTAAGAATGCCAAGTCACACGGGCAAATTTTCATCGCTGTCATATTCGGCGAAAAGCGGAACTTGAGAAAGGAGCAGCTCACTTGCCGTTGTGCTTACCACGGTATCTTGGGTAGGCTAGCCTACACACGTTTCATGGCCCGTCCATGTTACATGTATCTTAAAATTAAGATGCCATGGCCAAGTGGTGTGATCACTATCACGGGCAATCAGAAGTTAGCCAAAGAGTGTCTCCAGAAGGGCTCCCAGATCGATGATGAGCAGATGGCGATGGCCGAATTGGATGAGTACTAGAAAGCGGTGGATTTGAGTGATGTGCTGATGTCCAAGAAGCCGACTGTGGAATCCGCTTTCCAGTCGGTCGAAGAGACGAAGCCAGTGAGCATTCACCCACAGGATTCGAATGCCGCCTCGACCAACATCTCCACCACCCTTGATAGTAAAAAGGAAGGCGAGCTCATCCGGTTCCTTCGTGAGAAATGGGACATCTTCGCATGGAAGCCTTCTGACATGCTGGGTGTACCCAGGGGACTGGCTAAGCACAAACTCCATGTCGATCCAAAGATGAAGCCTATAAAGGAGCACCTTCGACGATCTTCCACAGAGAAGTGCAAGGTGATTGGCGAGAAATCGCGTGGCTCTTAGCTGCCGAGTTCATCTGAGAGGTGTACCATTCCGAGTGACTCGCCAACGTCGTCATGGTGCCAAAAAAGAATAATTCTCTCCAAATGTGCATCGATATTAAGCACATCAATCGGGCATGCACGAAGAATCATTTACCTCTCCCTCGCATAGATCATATAGTACACTCTAATGCCGGGCGTGAGAGGATGTCCTTTCTGATGCATACTTCGGGTACCATCAGCTCCGAATGTATGGTCCTGATGGAATAAAAATAGCGTTCATCACTCAATTGGGGTGTTTTTGGTATATCACTGCCATTTGGATTGAAAAATGTTAGGGCTACATTCTAGGGAATGATTCAGAAGTTATTACAAAAGTAGATCAGTCGCAATGTGGGGGCCTGGACAACATCGTGGTCAAGTCTAGGAAACGTTCCGTCCTCCTGACCAACCTCGCCGAGACCTTCACAAACTTGCGCCTTTTTGGCATAAAACTCAATCTAGCTAAGTGTACCTTCGAGGTCCCTACCAGCAAGTTACTCCGTTTCCTCGTTTCCGAACATGGGATCGACCCAAACACCGAGAAGATCGGAGCAATTGTCTGAATAAAACAACCAGAGCGTCTCCAGGACGCACAACGCCTCACAGGCTGTCTGGAAGCACTGAGTAGGTTCATCTCAAGACTGGGTGAAAAGCCCTATCACATTACTGATTGATGAAGAAGTCAGACAAGTTCAAGTGGACTCCCGAAGCATAGGCGCATTGTAGGAAGTCAAAGCCCTGCTTTCCACCTAGCTGGTGCTAGCTGCTCCGAGCAGCAAAGAGCCCTTTCTCTTGTACACTACAGCTATGAGCCAAGTTGTTATCACTGTGCTCACTGTGGAGCGGGAAGAACAAGGCAAAGCCTACAAGCTTCAGCAACCAGTCTACTACATCTCCAAAGTTTTGACTCCTTCAAAGCAAAGGTACCCGCATTACCAGAAGTTAATGTACGTGATCTATCTGACCGCAAAGAAGGTAGCACATTATTTCCAAGAGCACTCGGTCATAGTGATAAGTGACACCCCTTTGTCTGAGATCATGTACAACAGAGATGCTACATGCCAAGTCGCAAGTGGGCCATCAAGATCCTTCCGTTGGATATCAAGTTCGATGCTAAGAAAGCCATCAAGTCACAAGCCCTAGTGGATTTCCTCACCCAGTGGGCGGAGCAGGAGCAGCTGATGTCGCTTAAAGCTACATCGGTATTTCCCCAAAGAGGAAGGGATGATGCAGCACAGCGGCGGTAGGTATTTCCCTCAGATGTGAAACCAAGGTTATCAAACCAGTAGGAGAACCAAGCAACACAACGTAAACAACACCTACACACAAATAACAAATACTCGCAACCCGACATGTAAAAGGCATAGTCAATCCCTTTCGGGTAACGGACATGATAGAGTTGTAAATATTGATAGAATGGATAATAAATAAGATAAATTGCAGCAAGGTATTTTTGGGTTTTTGGTTTAGTAGATCTGAAAATAAAAGCAAAGGCAAATAAATCGCAAAGGCAAATATATGAGAAAGAAGACCCAGGGGCCGTAGGTTTCACTAGTGGCTTCTCTCGAGAAAAATAGCAAACGGTGGGTAAACAAATTACTGTTGGGAAATCGATAGAACCTCAAATAATTATGACGATATCCAGGAAATGATCATTACATAGGCATCACGTCCAAGATTAGTAGACCGACTCCTTCCTGCATCTACTACTATTACTCCACACATCGACCGCTATCTAGCATGCATCCAGTGTATTAAGTTCATGGAAAAAATGGAGTAATGCATTAAGAATGATGACATGATGTAGACAAGATCTGTATATCTATGGCGTTAGATATGGATCTCGTCGTTTTATCCTTAGGGGCAACGATACATACGTGTCGATTCCCTTTCTGTCACTGGGATCAAGCACTGTAAGATCGAACCCACTACTGGGCACCTCTTCCCATTGCAAGATATATAAATCAAGTTGGCCAAACAAAACCCAAATCGAAGAAGAAATACAAGTCTATAAGAGATCATACATATAAGAGATCAAAGAAACTCAAATAACTTCCATGGATATAAAAAGAGAAATCTGATCATAAACTCAAAGTTCATCGGATCCCAACAAACACACCGCAAAAGAGTTACATCATATGGATATCCAAGAGACCATTGTATTGATCATCAAAAGAGAGAGAGAGAGAGGAAGTCATCTAGCTACTTACCACGGACCCGTAGGTCCACAAGGAACTACTCATGCATCATCGGAGAGGCACCAATGGAAGTGGTGAACCCCTCTGTGATGGTGTCTAGATTGGATCTGGTGTTTCTAGACTCTGCGGCGGCTGGATGAATATTTCGTCGACTCCCCTAGGGTTTCTGGAATATTGTGGTATTTATAGAGCAAAGAGGCGGTGCGGTAGGCCACCCAGGTGGGCACAACCCACTTGGCGTGCCAGGGGGGGCTGGCGCGCCCTGGTGGGTTGTGCCCCCCTCGGGGCACTCCCCAGGTTCTGCCTTGGCCCATCAGGTTTCTTCTGGCCCTTAAAAATTCTCCACAAAGTTTCTCGGTGTTTGGGCTCCGTTAGATATTGATTTCCTGCGATGTGAAAAACATGTAGAAAACAGCAACTGGCACTTGGCACTATGTCAATAGGTTAGTACCAAAAATGATATAAAATGACTATAAAATGATTATAAAACATCCCAGAATGATAATATAACAGCATGGAACAATAAAATATTATAGATACATTGGAGACGTAACAGCATCCCCAAGCTTAACTCCTGCTCGTCCTCGAGTAGGTAAGTGATAAAAACAGAATTTTTGATGTGGAATGCTGCCTATCATGTCATATCATATTATTTTCTTTATAGCATGGACATTTGGACTTTTATATGGTTCAAAGCAATAGTCTAGTTTTGACATAATAATTCAGATACTCAAGCATATCAACAAGCAACCATGTCTTTCAAAATATCGATGCTAAAATAAGTTATCCTTAGCCCATTATGATCAACTATTGATCCATTCATGAAACACGTTCTTATATTAGTTACACCCAATGCTCAAGTACGATCATAGTGTTTCCTAGTTGGTGCTTGTAAGAGAAGATGGAGACTCAAATTCAAAAATAAAAGTTGTATAACTAAAAGAAAGGCCCTTCGTAGAGGGAAGTAGGGATTTGTAGAGGTGACATAACTCAAAGCTTAAATTGAGAGATAATTTTTTTGGGAGGTATACTTTTCCCACCAACGAGAACGACTTGAGGTTCCCAACACTTTCCATGCTAGATATATCATAGGTGGTTCCCAAACAGAAAATAAAGTTTTTTTCCTTTTCCACCAAACTTTCATATGCCATGGCTAGCCGAATCCACGGTTGCCTTCCATACCAACACTTTCCAAGGAATTTATTATTTGAAAACATAAAGTAAATTTGTTTTTCATTTCGGGACTGGGCATCCCTAATACCTTTGTCTTACTCTCGCGCAATGAAAAGTGAATAAACACTCATCATGAGAATAACACATCTAGGATGGAAAATATTGGCTACCCCTCACCGCCTCGCGAGCGGTACGGGCACACAAAAGGGAAATTTATTTTGAAAATTAGAGATGGCGCATACAAATTTACTTAGAACGGCAAGGAAACACCACATATAGGTAGTTATGGTGGACTCTTGTCGCAAAACCGGGATAAATGATTTTGGATGCACAAGTACAGATCATACTTAGTGCAAAAATGAAGGCTAGCAAAAGACTGGGAAGCGACCAACCATGAAACAAATAATCTCGTAAGCGAACATTGAGCATAAATAACACCGAATAATGCACCACAAGTAGGATATAATTTCATTGCATAATTATTGACTTTCATGCTTGCATAGGGAATCACAAACTTTAATACTAATATTCTTACTAGAGCACAATTACTCATCAACATAAGTCACATATCACATCATCATGACTCAAAACTATTACAAGGAATCAAGTTTATTTTGTCAAATGATCTTCATGAAAGTTTTTATTATATCCTTCTTGGATATCTATCACTATGGGACTAATTTTCATGTGTTTCTTTTGATAAGCTCAAACAAATATAAGTGAAGATCATGAGCATAATTTTTCTTTCTTTCTCTGAAAATAATATAAGTGAAGCAAGAGAGAATTTCTTTAAAATTTTACTAACTCTCAAATAAATCTAAGTGAAGCAAGAGAGTATTTCTTAAAAAATACTAAGCACACCATGCTCAAAAAGATATAAGTGAAGCAGTAGAGCAAGTCCTAGCTCATAAAAATTTAAGTGAAGCATAGAGAGCTATTCTAGCAAGTCATGGCATAATTTTGGCTCTGTCAAATAGATATGTACAGCAAGGATTGATGACTTAAAATGCAAAAGAAAAATAAAGCAAAGACTCATATCATACAAGATGCTCCAAGCAAAACACATATCATGTGACGACTAAAAATATAGTTTTGAGTGAAATACCGACAGTTGTTGGAAGAAAGCGGGCATGCCACTCGGGGGCATCCCCAAGCTTAGTTGGTTGCTAATTCTTGGATAATATCTTGGGATGTCGGGGCATCCCCAAGCTTATGCTCTTCCATCATTCCTTCATCCATCGTAAGATAACACAAAACTTGAAAACTTCAATCACACAAAACTCCAACAAAACCTTCGTGAGATCCGTTAGTATAAGAAAGCATACCACTACTATAAGTGTTGTGTCAAACCAATTCATATTTTGTTTTATTTATTATATCTAATGTATTCCAACTTTT
This sequence comes from Secale cereale, assembly GCA_902687465.1. Taxonomy (NCBI): domain Eukaryota; kingdom Viridiplantae; phylum Streptophyta; class Magnoliopsida; order Poales; family Poaceae; genus Secale; species Secale cereale. The sequence goes on from LR738714.1 coordinate 482,773,469, forward strand.
CTATGGCAAAAACTCATCAAAGAAAACCATGGAGCCATCAAAATAAGCACACAACACAAAGAAAACAGAATCTGTCAAAAACAGAACAATCTATAGTAATATGGAAGTTTCGAATACTTCTGGAACTCTAACAATCTTGAAAAAATAGGGCCACGTGAGAAATTTGTATATTTATCTTCTGCAAAAAGAATCAACTAAAAAACATTTTTCTGTTAAAATGAGAATTTTTCTCGTGAGCGCAAAAGTTATTTCTTTTTCAACAAGATCAAACAACTATCACCCAAGAAGATCATACCGGTTCTACTTGGCACAAACACTAATTAAAGCACAAAAAACACAATCATACCAATAGCATAATTTTGCTAACACTCAAGAACAGAAAGAAAAAAGCAAAAATAAATTTTATTCATTGGGTTGCCTCCCAACAAACGCTATCGTTTTATGCCCTTAGCTAGGGATAATTCCACGAATGTATTGAGATGAGACGCGACATCCTCATTAGGAGTGCCGGAAAATTGATCTTTCATGATAAGATTCAAAAAAGTAGTATTAATATCACAAGTCTCCGCACTAGTGGCGGGAGGAGCAATCAGAGTGCCAATAAAATCATTGTTGTTGGTATTGGAAAAATCACACAACTTTGTGTTCTGTTGCATAATTTTTGAGCAATTGTAAACAAGAACACAAGTGGCGATAGATCCGACCAGAAAACAGCAAATGGAAAAGATGGCGAATAAAAACGGCAAATGTTTGGTGAAGTGGGGGAGATGAAAACAAGGGGCAAATGTCAAATAATGTAAATTGCGAGGAGATGAGATTTGTGATTAGGAACCTGGTATATGTTGAAGGTGCTCCCCGGCAATGGCGCCAGAAATTCCTTTTGAAGTCCCAACACTTTCCATGCTAGAGCTCAAAGCTTAAATTGAGAGATAATTTTTTTGGGAGGTATAATTTTCCCACCAACGAGAACGACTTGAGATTCCCAACTCTTTCCATGCTTGATATATCATAGGTTGTTCCCAAATAGAAAATAAAGTTTATTCCTTTTCCACCAAACTTTCACAAGCCATGGCTAATCCACGGTTGCCTTCCATACCAACATTTTCCAAGGAATTTATTATTTGACAACATAAAGTAAATTTGTTTTTCATTTCGGAACTGGGCATCCCTAATACCTTTGCCTTACTGATACGTCCATTTTGCATCATGCTTATATGTTGATATTTATTGCATTATGGGATGTTATTACATGTTTTGTCACAATACTTATGCATTTTCTCTCTTATTTTACAAGGTTTACATGAAGAGGGAGAATGCCGGCAACTGGAATTCTGGGCTGGAAAAGGAGCAAACTCTGGAAACCTATTCCGCACAACTCAAAAAGCCCCGAAACTCCACAGGACACCGTTTCAGAAAATATAAAAAATATTTGGCGAAAGAAGATCACCAGGGGGGCCACCACCTGTCCACGAGGGGGGCGCCCCCCTCTCTGGGCGCGCCCCCCTACCTCGTGGCCCCCCGATGCCCATCTTCTCCTATATGAGGTGTTTTGACCTGGAAAAAATCAAAAGGAGCCTTTCGGGACCAGACGCCGCCGTCTCGAGGCGGAACCTTGGCGGAAACCAATCTAGGGCTCGGGCGGAGCTGTTCTACCGAGGATATGATGACCCTCAACCGTAAGGGATCTATTGCAGCGTTTTCGATAAGTAAGAGTGTCGAACCCAACGAGGAGCAGAAGGTATTGATAAGCGATTCTGAGCAAGAAATCACTGCAAGCACTGAAAGATAACTTTTTAGGGGTTTCTCGATATAAGTAACAGGAAAGTAAAAGCAAGCAATGTAAAAGGCACTGAGAGTAGCAAGTGGCCCAATCCTTTCTTAGCAAAGGAGAGGCCTAGCAGCTGAACTTATAAAGACTAAAGTGTTCCTGAGGACACACGGGAGAGGTAGTCATGTGCTTTCACCATATTCCGTATCGATACTATGTTATGTGTTGATAAGTGTTGAGTGGGTGGATCTATGCTAGTACACTCTCTAGACTAAGATGAGTGCACTCTTATGATTAAACACCTTGCAAGCATCCGCAAATACAAGATAGAATTTAAGGCAAAAGCCTAACCATAGCAATACGATCGAGGATCCATTATTCCCTTATGCAAAAGCGTGCGAACTGGGGTTCAGGTTTCTGTCACTCCGGCAACCCACCATAAGCATTCTTTATACACAATGTATTCTCCTAGGTCCTTAATAAGGCGAAGTGTTGGGTGTTCGACTCACACAACACCACTAGTAGAATGACAACGCAACTTAAGTATCAAACAACACATATTACTTCAACAGCATATGACTACTAACAACAAGACTTTCCCCATGTCCTCAAGAACTAAGGTAACTACTCACGAGACATAAAGGAGATCATGATCAGTGGGGATAAATAGGTGATAAACAATCTGGACATAATAATATTTATCCAACAAAACTCAATAGCATTCACCACAAAGTAGTAATCAACACCGATGGAGTAGAGAGGATAGGTAGTACGAGCTACAACACAAGTTGCGATTGTAAGATGAGATTTGGATGAAGATGGAGATGGTGCTGCTGTTGTGACTGATGTTGATGATGATCTCGATGATGCTCGTGACGATGGTGATGACGATGGCGACGATCTCCCCTTCCGGGAGGTGATCTCCCCGGCGGAATCTGCCCGCCGGAGATGGCTTTTTCTTCTCTGTAGGTTTCCGCCACGGAGCGGCGGCGGAACTCTGTAAAAATTCCCGTCCTTAGGGTTTTTGGATAACGGAGAGCATATATGCAAAAGGGGGCGGCCAGAGGTGGGCCAGGGGCTCCAGGCGCCCCCCGGCGCGGCCAGGGGGCGCCCCCAGGGCGCCTGGGCACCCTGTGGCCCCCCTCTGGTTGCCCTTTCGCGTGCCTTCGTGATCCGTCTGAAAAATATCTCCCGTCAATTTTCAGGTAATTTGGAGGTATTCTTCTTCAGCAACTCAGCGTCCACTTTTTACTGCTGAATTCTGCGTCTGCTGCTTCGGCATTGGAAAGTTTGCAAACTGTGTAAAATAGACCAAAACAACATAAGAACATCACCGTAACGTGAAATATATCAATGAATAAGGATAAATTATGATACAAAATAGTGATGCATTTTGGACGTATCAACACCCCCAAGCTTAGACCTCGCTTGTCCCCAAGCGAATACTGAGCTCGGTAAACCTGTCCACAAGTTTAGAGAGTGAAGTGTCGATAAACAGAATACGAACAAGAAGCATCACAGTTTCCTCACCAACTTAAATATCCTCAACAGCAATCTTCAACTCATAAGGCCTTAATGAAAGAGTGGTAACACTTATATTCGAAAGTAGGGCTAAGGAAACTTATTGAATCATGGCAAACATGTCCTTTGGTGAAAGAACAACTAATAGCTTTTACTTTTGCTCTTTCTTTATGTTTTGATGAGACTAATTGAAGCTTTTGAAAGAACATGTCATTAGGCAAGAAGTGAAAGTGTTAACACAAAGGAAGATATTTTCCTTAGCTGGGCTTGACAAACAACTTACTTATCAAATGATAATGTCAACAAGGATATGATATGACAAATCTTAATGCAACTTTATATGAATGAATCCTTATCAACATCAAATGTCTGCTCTCTTTAAGAATAGAAGGGAGTAGGAATAACTGACTCAACTTAAAATTAAAAGATGGGCCCTGCTCTAGGGTAGTAGGGAAAACTCATGTGCTATCCTTAAATCAAATAGAATGAAAACAAGTTTTGAGAGGTGCATGATTTGTCAACGAATGCTAATAGATAACTCAACTACTTCTTGAGCTGGACAAGTTTCGAGGAACGGCTCCCGCACGAGGACTATCACATCCTCTTATTCTCCTTTGTTAATCACTGCCAAAGTTTTCTGATTTCTCATGAACAAAGCGTGAAGGAGGGTTTGTTTGTTATATTATTTTCGAGCTGGGCGCACTCTTTGCCAGTTCCTTCTCATATTATGGGTTTGCACATTAGACATGCAATCCCGGGGTGAAGCTTTTCCAACTCAAAAAGATCATGGATTAGCTATTACTTCCTCATGAGCTAAAACAGAGGCACAAAATAAAAGATTTTGAACATTTGAGGATAACACATAAATTCTGTACTTTAGGAGGCGGTAGTGGAATACCACGAGTAGGAAGGTATGGTGGACTCATATGGAAGGTATTGGCTTAAGGGTATGGATGCACAAGCAGAATTCCGCTTAGTACAGAGTTAGGCTAGCAAAGGTTTTGAAAGAACAGACAATTGATGATGACTAAGATTCAAAGCAATATAAAGCATGAACATTGGAATAAGCATAACACATCAAGTTGTCTTCCTTGTCAGCATAACACTTCAAACATAATAACATAAAGGTTTTGGCTATGTTGATACTTTAAGAAAATCATGCTTGTTGTTATGACCAAAGCTATGTTTGCCAAGATTAAATAAAGTTTTCACAGCCATACCTGACACAAGGTCAATACTCCACATAAGAGTCATCATATAAGGTCGATTGCGTGAAGAGAATATCGAGTGCAGCAAAAGGAACCAATAAACTTCTCATTAATATTCCATCATAGACGACTCCACACTCACTGATACAATTCTTCACCGAAGGAGTGATAGACCTCAATGCACACACCTATCTCATATAACAACCTCCCTAGACATGATACGACTCTACTTGACTCTAAAAGACAAAAGGTAAAGATAATGATACCGGGCACTCCCCCAAGCTTGGAACAAGCCAAGGGAATGCCATTACCCCAGGAGATTTCACTCATCATCCTTGTTGGCGTTGATCACGTAGTCCTTGGCGAAACGCTTCCATGGAAGGGGTTCTCCAGTCTCATATGAGAAGCTCGTCTCCTGAATCCTGCATTCAGCACCCAAACTCATGCACATAAACCTTAGTTCATACTCACAGTTCTGGTTATGTAGATCATTAATTTGCCCTTGGAGCTCTATAATTCTTTCTTCAGACGCGGTGATGCTTTTCCACATCTCCTTCATCTCCTTCAGGAAGTAGTTCTTCAGCTCGTTGATGATGTCAAAGTTAGCTTCAACACCACGCTCGATCATCTTCTTGTACTCGAAGACTTCTTGCTCCACTTCTTCCAGCCTGGCCTGGATGCTCCCCTCCTTGATAGGTCCCTTCAGATCTTCTTGATGAAGGACACCGTCCTCCATCCGAACAACCTGAGGGTGCTTCTTCACCTCAGCGAGGTAAGGGTTGATGAAGTTGACGATGAACTCGTCCTTGGGGGAGTTTGGAGAAGCCATGGCACCTAAATTCAGCTGAAAGATTCCCTGGCAGAAACAGATCGAAGAGAAAACACGCGAAATCGCAAGATACGTTGCCGGAACAATCCGGGAAAATATATAGGAAAAATTTATGCATAGAAAGGAAGGTAACGGACCAAAGCAGGGTCGGAGACGGACTCCCGGGTGTCCAGGCGGCCTCCCGGCGCGGCCAGGAGGTGGGGCGCGCCAGGGGGGCGCCTGGACCCCCTGGAGGTCGTCTCCGGCTCCACTTAGGCTCAGAATTTTACTAATTTTGCAAAAACTCGTAATACGGAACTTTTATGGCGGTTCGCGATGTTTCCTTACCGTACTACATACCCTTTCTTTATTCTGCTTCTGCTGGCGTCTGAAACAGGGCTGCAACATGTTCTTCGTGAGTTGTTGTGTATATTATATTCACATCAACATTGACAGGGTCTCCTGCTATGTAATGTTTAAGTCTTTGCCCATTCACAACTTGAGGTTTGGTGCCTTCAAAATTATTAATCTTAATTGCACCAGACCGATTAAGTTCTTCAATATGAAATGGTCCTTCCCACCTGGAAAGTAGTTTACCTGGAGAAAACCTGAAACGGGATCTAAACAACAAAACTTTATCACCAACATTAAATTCACGTTTTAGAATCTTCCTATCATGCCACTTTTTTACCTTTTCCTTGAACATTTTAGCGCTCTCGTAAGCTTCACTTCTCCATTCATCTAGAGAAGTCAAGTTCATGAGACGCTTCTCACCAGCTAATTTTGGGTCAGCATTAAGCTCTCTAACAGCCCAGAAAGCTTTGTGCTCTAACTCTAATGGAAAATGGCAAGCCTTGCCATACACCATCTTATAGGGGGACATGCCCATGGGGTTTTTGTAAGCAGTTCTATATGCCCACAAAGCATCTCCTAACTTATTTGACCAGTCCTTTCTATTTCTGTTTACTGTCTTCTGCAAGATTAACTTAATCTCTCTATTGGTGAGCTCAACTTGCCCACTAGTTTGAGGATGATATGGTGAAGCAATTCTATGATTAACATCGTATTTGGCCAAAGCTTTTCTAAAAGCTCCGTGCGTGAAGTGTGATCCTCCATCGGTCATGAGATACCTTGGTACACCAAACCTAGGAAAAATTACATCTTTAAGCATTTTCAAAGATGTCTTGTGATCAGCACTTTCAGTGGGGATTGCTTCAACCCACTTGGTCACATAATCAACAGCTACTAAAATGTGAGTGTACTTGTGCGAAGAAGGAAAAGGACCCATAAAATCAAAACCCCAACAATCGAAAGGTTCAATCACTAGTGAGTAATTCATAGGCATCTCATTCCTTCTACTAATGTTACCAACTCTCTGACATTTATCACAGGCTAAAACATAATTTCTAGCATCTTTAAAGAGAGTAGGCCAATAAAAACCTGATTGAAGAACCTTATGTGCAGTCCTCTCACCGGCATGATGTCCTCCATAGGGACTATCATGACACCGTCTGAGAATGTCCTTCTGCTCATGTTCCGGAATGCATCTCCTCACGACCCCGTCGGGACCTTCTTTGAAAAGATGTGGGTCATCCCAGAAGTAGTGCCTCAAATCATGAAAGAACTTCTTCCTTTGCTGAAGTGTTAAACCTGGAGGCAAATACTTTGCAACAATAAAATTAGCATAATCTGCATACCAAGGGTCGTAAAGAGATTGTACTTTTACAACGGCAAGTTGCTCGTCTGGAAAACTATCGTTGACTGGGATGGGATCATGCGGTATATCTTCCGTCCTTGAAAGATTGTCCTCCACCGGATTGTCTTCTCCTTTCCTATCAACAATCTGCAAATCAAATTCTTGAAGAAGGAGTACCCATCTGATAAGCCTTGGCTTGGCATCCTTCTTTGTCATAAGGTACTTAATGGCAGCATGATCAATATGAATAATAACTTTGGAATCAACAATATACTGTCTAAATTTATCACAAGCAAAAACTACAGCTAAGAATTCCTTCTCAGTAGTAGCATAATTCCTTTGAGCACTATCAAGAGTTTTGCTAGCATAATGTATAACATTCAATTTCTTATCAACTCTTTGTCCTAAAATAGCTCCAACAGCAAAATCACTTGCATCACACATAATCTCAAAAGGTAAATTCCAATCAGGTGGTTGTACTATAGGAGCGGTTATTAAAGCTTTCTTAAGGACTTCAAAAGCTTCCTTACAATTTTCATCAAATACAAAAGGAACGTCCTTCTGGAGAAGATTAGTGAGGGGTCTTGAGGTTTTAGAAAAGTCTTTAATAAATCTTCTATAAAAACCTGCATGACCGAGGAAACTGCGAATACCTTTGATGTCCCTTGGATAGGGTATCCTCTCAATAGCTTCGATCTTGGCTTTGTCCACTTCAATTCCACTTTCGGAAATCTTGTGACCAAGAACAATTCCTTCATTAACCATGAAGTGGCACTTTTCCCAGTTGAGTACCAAATTTGTCTCCTCGCATCTCTGCAAAACTTTATTAAGGTTGTGAAGACAATGGTCAAAAGAAGTTCCATAGACGGAGAAATCGTCCATGAAGACTTCCATAATATCCCCGCAGAAACCATGAAAGATAGCAGACATACACCTTTGAAAAGTAGCAGGGGCATTACATAAACCAAAAGGCATACGCCTGTAAGCATAAGTACCAAAGGGACAAGTAAAAGTGGTCTTCTCTTGATCGGCAGTGTTAACATGAATTTGAGAGAAGCCAGAATAACCATCGAGATAACAAAAGAGGGTATTTTTGGATAACCTTTCAAGCATTTGGTCGATGAACGGCAACGGGTAGTGATCCTTCCTGGTTGCCTTGTTCAACTTCCTGTAATCAATACACATTCTATATCCAATAATAATTCTCTGAGGTATTAATTCATTTTTATCATTAGGAACCACAGTTGTACCTCCTTTCTTAGGAACACAATGTACCGGACTTACCCACTTACTATCAGCTATAGGGTAGATAATACCTGCGGCCAGAAGCTTGAGAATCTCAGTTCTCACAACATCCATCATCTTCGGGTTCAACCGTCGTTGATGATCAACAACTGGTTTAGCATCAGGCTCAAGGTTGATAGTATGTTGACAGATAGATGGACTAATCCCCTTAAGGTCATCAAGGGTATAGCCAATTGCGCCTCGATGTTTACGAAGTACTTCCAATAATCACTCTTCTTCATATCCTGAAAGGTTAGAATTTATAATAACAGGATATACTTTCTTTTCATCTAAATAAGCATACTTGAGCGTATCGGGAAGAGGTTTAAGATCGAACACCGGGTCTTCCTTCGGTTTTGATAAAATTCCCAAAGGTTCAACCGGAAGGTTGTGCTTCAGGATAGCAGGCTGCCTCAAGAATATTTCATCTAGTTCATTTCTTTCCTGCATATGCAAATCATTCTCGTGGTCCTCCATGTATTGCTGCAAAGGATCATTAGGGGGAATAGCAATAGAGGCAATACTTTCAATAATTTTATCATCACTAGGTAAATCAGTACCACGAGGCTGCTTAGAGAACTTAGAAAAATTAAATTCATATGGCTCACCATCGAATTCAACAGAAACTTTACCTTTCTTGCAATCTATTATAGCTCCACAAGTTCTAAGAAAAGGTCTACCAAAAATAATTGGACAAAAATTGTCCCTCTCTGAACCAAGTACTAGAAAGTCGGTAGGGTATTTTACCTTTCCACATAGGACTTCAATGTCCCTCACAATCCCGATAGGAGAGATAGTTGTTCTGTTTGCAAGATGAATGGTAACATCAACTTCTTCAAGTTCACAAGGGGAAATCTCACCGATGATTTCTTCATAAAGTGAATAGGGGATAGCACTTGCACTCGATCCCAAATCGCATAGCCCATAATAATTGTGATCTCCTATTTTAACAGATACCACTGGAGTACCTGAAATTGGGCCTTTATTCTTGGCTGTGACAAGGTTAGTGGAAACAGCACAAAAATTTATATTGGAATCCAAAACATTATTAGTAGCAAGGTCTTTAATCAATGCAACTTGAGGATCGACCCTGATCTGGTCCTGAGGCTCATCAACTCTTCTCTCACTTTTATTTATTATGCATGTCACAAGAGAGTGCCCCCTTATCCTCGTGGGAAAAGGAGGCTATTCATATATAACTGCAGGCAAAATAGGGTCAGCAACATAAATATCAATAGGTGGCTCTTTAAAAGGTTCATGGTGCTGGTCTCTCTTCTTTTTAAAAGAATCCACGTGAGAGGCAAAATTCCTACAGAAATCAATCACTAGATGGGAATCAAGACCAATCTTAGAGCAAAAAGTATTGAAGTAATCAGTTTTCACATAGCTCTCAATATAATCATGTTCATAATTTATAGCGGGTTCAATACCTTTATCAATTTCCCAATCTTCGGTATTCCTCTGGATCCTTTCAATGAGATCCCACCTTTCTTCAACACTCTTCTTCTGAAATACCCCACTAGAGGAGGCATCTAGCATCTCCTTATCCTGACGAGAAAGCCTGGCATAAAAATTTGTAAGTATAATTTCCTTGGGAAGCTTATGAATAGGGCATTTGAGCATTAGGGACTTCAATCTCCCCCAAGCTTGAGCAATCCTTTCTCCGTCACGAGACCTAAAGTTATAGATATAGTTCCTGTCTCGATGAATTTCATGAAGAGGATAAAACTTAGTATAAAAGAGAGACATAAGCTCCTGCCAGTCAAGCAAGTGTGAGTTATCGAGAAGCCTATACCAATCCGAAGCTTTATCTATAAGTGATACGGCAAACAATTTTCTCATGAAAAACTCCCTCGATACACCTGCAAGCTTAAATAATGAACTTAGTTGTGTCAGATATATCAAGTGTTCACCGGGATGTCTATCTCCTGCATAACGATTAGCCAAAACATAATCGATAATGCCAGCTGGTATTTTATAAGGCACAATTTCAGTAGGGGGAGGATCAACCACCACAGGTGTGGGGCGTCTTCCCGCAAGCAACGCTCCAATAACAGGGTTATCCATAAGGACAAAGAGCAGCAATAGCAAAAACAAAAACAGAATTATAAAAACTTCCTTACCAGTTTCACTTTACCAATAGCGCTACGCTCCCCGTCAACGGCGCCAGAAAACGGTACTTGATGACCCTCAACCGTAAGGGATCTATTGCAGCGTTTTTGATAAGTAAGAGTGTCGAACCCAACGAGGAGCAGAAGGTATTGATAAGCGATTCTGAGCAAGAAATCACTGCAAGCACTGAAAGATAACTTTTTAGGGGTTTCTCGATATAAGTAACAGGAAAGTAAAAGCAAGCAATGTAAAAGGCACTGGGAGTAGCAAGTGGCCCAATCCTTTCTTAGCAAAGGAGAGGCCTAGCAGCTGAACTTATAAAGACTAAAGCATTCCTGAGGACACACGGGAGAGGTAGTCATGTGCTTTCACCATATTCCGTATCGATACTATGTTATGTGTTGATAAGTGTTGAGTGGGTGGATCTATGCTAGTACACTCTCTAGACTAAGATGAGTGCACTCTTATGATTAAACACCTTGCAAGCATCCGCAAATACAAGATAGAATTTAATGCAAAAGCCTAACCATAGCAATACGATCGAGGATCCATTATTCCCTTATGCAAAAGCGTGCGAACTGGGGTTCAGGTTTCTGTCACTCCGGCAACCCACCATAAGCATTCTTTATACACAATGTATTCTCCTAGGTCCTTAATAAGGCTAAGTGTTGGGTGTTCGACTCACACAACACCACTAGTAGAATGACAACGCAACTTAATTATCAAACAACACATATTACTTCAACATCATATGACTACTAACAACAAGACTTTCCCCATGTCCTCAAGAACTAAGGTAACTACTCACGAGACATAAAGGAGATCATGATCAGTGGGGATAAATAGGTGATAAACAATCTGGACATAATAATATTTCTCCAACAAAACTCAATAGCATTCACCACAAAGTAGTAATCAACACCGATGGAGTAGAGAGGATAGGTAGTACGAGTTACAACACAAGTTGCGATTGTAAGATGAGATTTGGATGAAGATGGAGATGGTGCTGGTGTTGGGGATGATGTTGATGATGATCTCGATGATGCCCGTGACGATGGTGATGACGATGGCGACGATCTCCCCTTCCGGGCGGTGATCTCCCCGGCGGAATCTGCCCGCCGGAGATGGCTTTTTCTTCTCTGTAGGTTTCCGCCACGGAGCGGCGGCGGAACTCCGTAAAAATTCCCGTCCTTAGGGTTTTTGGATAACAGAGAGCATATATGCAAAAGGTGGCGGCCAGAGGTGGGCCAGGGGCTCCAGGCGCCCCCCGGCGCAGCAAGGGGGGCACCCCCAGGGCGCCTGGGCACCCTGTGGCCCCCCCCCCTCTGGTTGCCCTTTCGCGTGCCTTCGTGATCCGTCTGAAAAATATCTCCCGTCAATTTTTAGGTAATTTGGAGGTATTCTTCTTCAGCAACTCAGCATCCACTTTTTACTGCTAAATTCTGCGTCTGCTGCTTCGGCATTGGAAAGTTTGCAAACTGTGTAAAATAGACCAAAACAACATAAGAACATCACCGTAACGTGAAATATATCAATGAATAAGGATAAATTATGATACAAAATAGTGATGCATTTTGGACGTATTAGGATACTTCCCTCTGGGAGGGGGAAATCATCACCGCCATCATCACCAACAACTCTCCCATCTTGGGGAGGGCTATCTTCATCAACATCTTCACCAGCACCATCTCCTCTCAAACCCTAGTTCATTTCTTGTATCCAATCTTTGTACCCAAAACTCAGATTGGTACCTATGGGTTGCTAGTAGTGTTGATTACTCCTTGTAGTTGATGCTAGTTGGTTTATTTGGTGGAAGATCATATGTTTAGATCCATTAGGCATATTAGTAGCCTTCTAATCATGAACAATATTATGTCTTGTGAGTAGTTACTTTTTTTCCTGAGGACATGGGTGAAGTCTTGCTATAAGTAGTCATGTGAATTTGGTATTCGTTCGATATTTTGATGAGATGTATGTTGTCTCTCCTCTAGTGGTGTCATGTGAACGTCGACTACATGACACTTCACCATTACTTGGGCCTAGAGGAAGGCATTGGGAAGTAATAAGTTGATGATGGGTTGCTAGAGTGACAGAAGTTTAACCCTAGTTTATGCGTTGCTTCGTAAGGGGTTGATTTGGATCCACTTGTTTCATGCTATGGTTAGGTTTACCTTAATTCTTCATTTGTAGTTGCGGATGCTTGCATTAGAGGTTAATCATAAGCGGGAGGCTTGTCCAAGTAAGGACAGCACCCAAGCACCGGTCCACCCACATACCAAATTATCAAAGTACCGAACGCGAATCAGATGATCGTGATGAAAACTAGCTTGACGATAATTCCCATGTGTCCTCGGGAGCGCTTTCCTTTATATAAGAGTTTGTCCAGGATTGTCCTTTGCTAAAAAAAGGATTGGGCCTCCTTGCTGCACCATATTTACTTTTACCTTTTGTCCCTTGCTACCAATTATCTTATCACAAAACTATCTGTTACCTATAATTTCAGTGCTTGTAGAAAATACCTTACTGAAAATTGTCTATCATTTCCTTCTGCTCCTCGTTGGGTTCGACACTCTTACTTATCGCAAGGACTACGATAGATCCCCTACACTTGTGGGTCATCAAGATTCTTTTCGGGCACCGTTGCCGGGGAGTGAAGCTCCTCTGGTAAGTGGAATTTGGTAAGGAAAAATTTATATAGTGTGCTGAAATTTATTGTCACTTGTTACTATTGCGCATAATCCTTTGAGGGGCTTGTTCGGTGTATCTTCACCCCGACCATAAGAGCAAAGAGTTGCTCCTCAACCTACTGCACCTATTGAAAATGTTTGCTTTGAAATTCCTTCTGGTATGATAGAGAAACTGCTTGATAATCCTTTTAAAGGAGACGGAACACTGCATCCCGATTTACACCTAATCTATGTGGATGAAGTTTGTGGATTATGTAAGCTTGCAGGTATGCCCGAGGATGTTATCAAGAAGAAGGTCTTCCCTTTATCTTTGAAGGGGGATGCATTGACATGGTTTAGGCTATGTGATGATATTTGATTATGACACTATAATCGTCTGAAGTTGGAATTTCATCAGAAGTTCTACCCTATGCACCAGGTTCATCGTGATCGTAATTATATCTATAACTTTTGGCCTCACGGTGGAGAAAGCATCGCTCAAGCTTGGGGGAGGGTTAAGTCAATGTTATATTCATGCTCCAATCATGAGCTCTTAAGAGAAATGATTATTCAAAAAAAATTATGCTCGGCTTTCTCTCGATAATCGCTCCATGCTCGATACTTCTTGTTCTGGCTCTTTTATGCTGAAGACTATTGAATTCAAATGGGATTTATTGGAAATAATTAAATGCAACTCTGAAGATTGGGATCTCGACGAAGTTAAGGAGTCAGGTATGACCCCTAAGTTTGATTGTGTTAAAGCTTTTACGGATACCGATGTTTTCCATGAGTTTAGCACTAAATATGGACTTGACTCTGAGATAGTAGCTTCTTTCTGTGAATCATTTGCTACTCATGTTGATCTTCCCATGGAGAAGTGGTTTAAATGCCATCCTCCCATTAAATTAAAAGTAGTTGAACCTATTGAAGTTGAAGAAAAGACAATCACTTATAATGTTGATCCTATTATTCCTACTGCTTATATTGAGAAATCACCCTTCCTTGTTAGAATAAAGGATCATGCTAAAGCTTCAACTGTAGTTCGTAAGAGTAATACAAGAACACCTACACCCTCTGAGCAATTTAAAGTTGAACCTAGTGTTGCTTTGGTTAAAGATCTCTTGGTAGAAGATTTAGATGGACATGTTATTTACCTCCAAGAGGAATCTGCTAGAATAGCCAAACCCGATGCTAGGAATAAACATAGACCTATTGTAGGCTTGCCTGTTATCTCTGTTAAGATAGGAGATCATTGCTATCATGGTTTATGTGATGTAGGTGCTAGTGCAAGCATAATCCCTCATACCTTATATGATGAAATTATGCATGATATTGCACCCGTTGAGCTAGAAGGTATAGATGTTACTATTAAGCTTGCTAATAGAGACACTATCTCACCAATTGGGATTGTTAGAGATGTTGAAGTCTTGTGTGGGAAAGTTAAATACCCTGCTGATTTTCTTGTTCTTGGTTCCCCACAACATGACTTTTGTCCCATTATATTTGGTAGACCCTTCTTGAATACTGTTAATCTAAGACAGACTGCGTGAAAGATATCGTTACTGTTGATTTAGGGGATATGTCTCATGATATTAACTTTACTAAATTCCGTAGACAACCCCTTGATAAAGAATTACCTAGTAAGGATGAAATTATTGGTCTTGCTTCTATTGTTGTGCCTCCTAATGATCCTTTAGAACAATACTTTCTAGATCATGAAAATGATATGCATATGAATGAGAGAAGGGAAATAGATGAAATATTCTTTAATCAGGGACCCGTATTGAAAAACAACTTGCCTATGGAAATCCTAGGGGATCCTCCTCCACCCAAGGGTGATCCCGTGTTTGAACTTAAACCTTTACCTGGTAATCTTAAGTATGTTTATCTTGATGAAAAGAAGATATATCCTATTATTATTACTGCTAACCTTTCAAAGCAGGAAGAAAAAAATTACTGAAAACTCTGAAGAAGCACTGTGCTGCTATTGGATATACTCTGGATAATCTTAAGGGCATTAGTCCCACCTTATGCCAACACAAGATAAAATTGGAAGAAAACACTAAACCAGTTATTGAGCATCAACGACGGTTAAACCCTAAGATGAAAGAAGTGGTAAGGAAGGAAATACTAAAGATTCTAGAGGCAGGTATTATCTATCTAGTTGCTGATAGCCAGTGGGTAAGTCATGTCCATTGTGTCCCTAAGAAGGGAGGTATGAATGTTGTTCCTAATGATAAAGATGAATTGATCCTGCAAAGAAGAGTTGTAGGTTATAGGATGGTAATTGATTTCTAAAAAATAAATAAAGCTACTAAGAAAGATCATTACCCCTTGCCTTTTATTGATCAAATGATAGAAAGGTTATCCAAACATACTCACTTTTGCTTTCTAGATGGTTATTCTGGTTTCTCTCAAATACATGTGTCAAAAGGAGATTAAGAAAAGACCACTTTTACTTGACCTTTCGGTACCTTTGCTTATAGACGTATGCCTTTTGGTTTATGTAATGCACCTGCTACCTTTCAAAGATGCATGATGGCTATATTCTCCGATTTTTGTGAAAAGATTGTTGATGTTTTCATGGATGACTTCCCCGTTTACGGATCTTCTTTTGATGATTGCTTAAGCAACCTTGATCGAGTTTTGTAGAGATGTGAAGACACTAATCTTGTCTTGAATTGGGAGAACTGCCACTTCATGGTTAATGAAGGCATTGTCTTGGGACATAAAATTTCCGAGAGAGGTATTGAAGTTGACAAAGCTAAAGTTGATGCTATTGAAAAGATGCCGTGCCCCAAGGACATCAAAGGTATACGAAGTTTCCTTGGTCATGCCGGGTTTTATAGGAGGTTCATAAAGGACATCTCCAAAATCTCGAGGCGTCTGACTAATCTCTTACAAAAAGATATTCCTTTTGTCTTTGATGATGATTGTTTAGAAGCATTTGAAATACTTAAGAAAGCATTGATCTCTGCACCTATTGTCCAGCCTCCTGACTGGAATTTATCTTTTGAAAATATGTGCGATGCTAGTGACTATGCTGTAGGTGCTGTTTTAGGACAAAGAGTTGATAAGAAATTGAATGTTATCCAATATGCCAGTAGAACTCTAGATAGTGCCCAGAAAATTTATGCTACTACTGAGAAAGAATTTTTAGTAGTTGTATTTGCTTGTGATAAGTTTAGACCCTATATTGTTAATTCTGAAGTAACTATTCACACTCATCATGCTGCTATCAAATACCTTATGGAAAAGAAAGATGCTAAACCTAGACTTATTAGATGGGTTCTCTTGCTACAAGAATTTGACTTGCAGATAACTTGTCTAGGCTAGAGAATATACTTGATGACCCACAACCTATTGATAATAGCTTTCCTGATGAACAATTAGCTGTCATAAATACTTCTTGTACTGCTCCATGGTATGTTGATTATGCTAATTATATTGTTGCTAAGTTTATACCTCCCAGCTTCACATACCAGCAAAAGAAAAAGTTCTTCTATGATTTGAGACATAACTTCTGGGATGACCCACATCTTTATAAAGAAGGAGTAGATGGTATTATTAGACGTTGTGTACCTGAGCATGAACCGGAACAGATCCTACGCAAGTGCCACTCCGGAGCTTATGGAGGACACCATGCTGGAGATACAATTGCACATAAGGTATTGCAATCCGGTTTTTATTGGCCTACTCTCTTCAAGGATGCCCGTAAGTTTGTCTTATCTTGTGATTGTCAGGCCCGAGATGCGATTCTATCCCGATCACGTTATACATTCGTGATTGGAGCACAACCACATTTCGGGCGCTTAGCAAGATGGATATCATTACATCGTACCATTACATACATACATGGGGGATACAACAAATCATACAAGTCACATGAATACAATAGCATCAATACAAGGCATCCGACAACGGATGCAAACATGAAAAGCACAGCGACATCCATCTGCTAAGCGTCTGAAATGCGGTTGTGCCCCAATCACGAGTGTGTCACTCGATCGGGATAGAATCGCATCTTGGGCCTGACAAGTTCGTATCAGAGCCAGGTTATCACAGTGATGAATGTCAAAGAATTGGAAATATTAGTAGACGTCAAGAAATGCCTATGAATTATTCACTTGTTATTGAACCATTTGATGTTTGGGGCTTTGATTATATGGGACCGTTTCCTACCTCTAATGGGTACACGCATATTCTAGTTGATGTTGATTATGTTACTAAGTGGGTAGAAGCTATTCCAACTAGTAGTGTTGATCATAACACCTTTATTAAGATGCTTAAAGAAGTTATTTTTCCGAGGTTTGGAGTCCCTAGATACCTAATGACTGATGGTGGTTCACACTTCATTCATGGTGCTTTCCGTAAAATGCTTGCAAAGTATGATGCCAACCATAGAATTGCATCTCCTCATCACCCACAGACTAGTGGTCAAGTAGAACTAAGTAATAGAGAGTTGAAATTAATTTTGCAAAAGACAGTTAATAGGTCTGGAAAGAATTGGTCCAAGAAACTTGATGATCCACTATGGGCCTATAGAACTGCATACAAAAATCCTATGGGTATGTCTCCATATAAGATGGTTTATGGGAAAACTTGTCAATTACCTCTTGAGCGAGAACATAAGGAATATTGGGCTATTAAAGAGCTCAATTATGATTTCAAACTTGTCGGTGAGAAGAAGGTATTTGACATTAGCTCCCTTGATGAATGGAGAACCCAGGCCTATGAGAATGCCAAGCTATTTAAAGAAAAGGTTAAAAGATGGCATGACAAAGGGATACAAAAGCGTGAGTTCAACATAGGTGATTATGTCTTGTTATACAACTCTCGTTTAAGATTTTTTGCAGGAAAACTTCTCTCTAAGTGGGAAGGACCTTACGTTATCGAGGAGGTCTATCGTTCTGGTGCCATAAAAATCAACAACTTTGAAGGCACAAATCCGAAGGTGGTGAACGGTCAAAGAATCAAACATTATATCCCAGGTAATCCTATAAATGTTGAAACCAATGTTATTGAAACCGTAACATCGGAGGAATACATAAGGGATACTGTCCAGAACTATTCAGCCTTAGAAAAGGAAGAGGTATGTGGTACAGTAAGCAAACCGACTCCAAAACAGTTCTAAATGCAATTTTTCACCGTTTTGGAATATTTAGAAAAATAGAAAAATAAGTAGCAGTCCGGAAGAGACACGAGCCGTCCACGAGGGTGGAGGGCGCGCCCCCCTTCCCTGGGCGCGCACCCTGCCTCGTGGGCAGCTCATGTGCCTCCCGGACTCCGATTTCTTGTATGTTACTCCTTTTGGTCGATAAAAATTCCTTATATATACTCCCGAAGGTTTTGACCTCTGTATCACGCAAAAACCCTCTGTTTTCGTTTCGAGCTACTGTTTTTGACAGATCTAGATCATCAAGGCATCCTCCAACACCCCCAAGGACAAGTTCTTCGAGAAGGACATCAACCCCTACCTTGCGGAAGTGCTGCATCACCCTCAAACCATGGAGTTGCATGAGGGGGTGCTGCACATCCGTGATGTTGAGGGGCCAAGGAGGACCGGAAGCGTGGAGACAAGACTCGAAGCAATGGAGCAGCAAGTTCTCAAGTGCCAAGGTATGGAGGAACAAGGTCTCAATGCCAACCACATGATGATCTCGGAGCTCGCCAACAACCTCAAACTGGACTCAAGGATCTTCGGGGAAGCTATCTCCAATCTTCAAGAGAAAATCGAACACCTCCAAGCCCAGATTTAGGACCTGCAAAACCAAAAATGTGAGTATGAATATAGATTCAAGAAGATGAGTTTGGCTGCAAATTTAAGTATCCCGGAGACTCGATCATCCTTCTATGATGGTGAGCCCATGCCTTGGAAGGTGGAAAACAAGTCTACATCAGCAACAACTCCATCATCACCACCCCCGAAGAAGGAGACATAATCATATGGGTATGGGCACTCCCCTTGTCAACTGCCAAGCTTGGGGGAGTGACCCCGGTATCGTATCACCATCACTCCTATCTTTACCGCTTTTATTAGTTCGATCCTTTTGGTAGTATCTTGATCTAGTAGAATAAAGGTAGCATGATCTAGTTGTGAGCTTTTGTCTTATGATCTTTACCCTTTGTAATCGAGTCTGTGAGCTATATAATAAAGATTAGTGTTGAGTCAAGGGCTTGATTTCCTCACTTTAGTCATGATAGAATAAAAGAAAACATAAAAAGTGTCAAGAGATCATATTGATCTTATGGGAATTAATGACATCACATATAAAGAGTATGATGCATTAAAGTTGTTGAGAGTTGACAAACATAGTTTTGGTCATCGTTGCAATTAATAGGAAGTAATAAAGAAAGAGAGGTTTCACATACAAATATACTATCTTGGACATCTTTTATGATTGTGAGCACTCATTAAAATATGACATGCTAAAGAGTTGATGTTGGACAAGGAAGACAACATAATGGGTTATGTTTTCTTGTATCCGAAATAAAGTATATTGTCATGGATCATCCAACACGTTGAGCTTGCTTTTCCCCCTCATGCTAGCCAAAGCTCCTTGCACCCAGTAGAGATACTACTTGTGCTTCCATACATCCTTAAACCCAGTTTTGCCATGAGAGTCCACCATACCTACATATGGATTGAGATCCTTCCAAGTAAGTTGTCCTGTTGCAAACTCGCTGAAATATGTATGATTTATTAGTGTGGAGGAAATAAGCTTTATACGATCTTGTGATATGGAAGTAATAAAAGCGACGGACTGCATAATAAAGGTCCTTATCACAAGTGGCAATATAAAGTGACATTCTTCTGTGCTAAGACTTTGTGCATCCAACCATAAAAACACATGACAACCTCTGCTTCCCTCTGCGAAGGGCATATCTATTATTCTTACCCTTATAAGAGTCAAGGTGAAATTCGCCTTTACTTTTTTACATTTTATCCTTTGGAAAGCACATTGTGTTGGAAAGATCCTGACATATATACCCACTTGGATGTAAGTTTTCATGGTCTATTACTGTTGACATTACCCTTGAGGTAAAAGGTTGGGAGGCAACATCATAAGCCCCTATCTTTCTCTGTGTCCGATTAAAACTCCATAAACAGAAGTATTGCATGAGTGTGAGCAATTGTGAAAGACTATATGATAGTTGAGTATGTAGGCTTGTTGAAAATCTCTTATGATTGACTCTTTCCGATGTTACGAAAAATTCCAATTGCTTCAATGACCGAGATCAAAGTTTGTTAGTTTTCAATGAAGTTTATGATTCATGCTCGATATTGAGAATGAATTATTACTTTAGCATAAGAATCATATGACAATATATTTATGTTTCTTTTATGAGAATGATCATGATGCCCTCATATCCGTATTTTATATTTATCGACACCTCTATCTCTAAACATGTGGACATATTTTTTGATATCGGCTTTCGCTTGAGCACAAGCGAGGTCTAAGCTTGGGGGAGTTGATACGTCCATTTTGCATCATCCTTATATGTTTATATTTATTGCATTATGGGCTATTATTACATGTTTTGTCACAATACTTCTGCCTTTTCTCTCTTATTTTACAAGGTTTACATGAAGAGGGAGAATGCCGGCAACTGGAATTCTGGGCTGGAAAAGGAGCAAACTCTAGAAACCTATTCTACACAACTCAAAAAGTCCCTAAACTCCACAGGACACCGTTTCCGAAAATATAAAAAATATCTAGCGAAAGAAGATCACGAGGGTGGGGGGCGCACCCCCCTCTCTGGGCGCGCCCCCTGCCTCGTGGGCCCCCCGATGGCCCCCCGATGCCCATCTACTCCTATATGAGCTGTTTTGACCTGGAAAAAAT
The DNA here is from genome assembly GCA_902687465.1 of Secale cereale. Lineage (NCBI taxonomy): Eukaryota > Viridiplantae > Streptophyta > Magnoliopsida > Poales > Poaceae > Secale > Secale cereale. Next base: position 482,794,379 of record LR738714.1, read on the forward strand.
TATAAGGAGGCTTTCGGGACCAGACGCCGCCGTCTCGAGGCAGAACCTGGGCGGAAACCAATTTAGGGATCCGGCGGAGCTATTCTGCCGGGGATACTTCCCTCTGGGAGGGGGAAATAGTCACCGCCGTCATCACCAACAACTCTCCCATCTTGGGGAGGGCTATCTTCACCAACATCTTCACCAGCACCATCTCCTCTCAAACCCTAGTTCATCTCTTGTATCCAATCTTGGTACCCAAACCTCAGATTGGTACCTGTGGGTTGCTAGTAGTGTTGATTACTCCTTGTAGTTGATGCTAGTTGGTTTATTTGGTGGAAGATCATATGTTCAGATCCATTATGCATATTAATATCCCTCTGATCATGAACAATATTACGTCTTGTGAGTAGTTACTTTTGTTCCTGAGGACATGGGAGAAGTCTTGCTATAAGTAGTCATGTGAATTTGGTATTCGTTCGATATTTTGATGAGATGTATGTTGTCTCTCCTCCAGTGGTGTCATGTGAACGTTGACTACATGCCACTTCACCATTATTTGGGCCTAGAGGAAGGCATTGGGAAGTAATAAGTAGATGATGGGTTGTTAGAGTGACAGAAGCTTAAACCCTAGTTTATGCGTTGCTTCGTAAGGGGCTGATTTGGATCCACTTCTTTCATGTTATGGTTAGGTTTACCTTAATACTTCTTTTGTAGTTGCGGATGCTTGCATTAGAGGTTAATCATAAGTGGGAGGCTTGTCCAAGTAAGGACAACACCCAAGCACTGGTCCACCCACATACCAAATTATCAAAGTACCGAACGTGAATCAGATGATCGTGATGAAAACTAGCTTGACGATAATTCACATGTGTCCTCGGGAGCGCTTTCCTTTATATAAGACTTTGTCCAGGCTTGTCCTTTGCTACAAAAAGGATTGGGCCACCTTGCTGCACCTTATTTACTTTTACCTTTTGTCACTTGCTACCAATTATCTTATCAAAAAACTATCTGTTATCTATAATTTCAGTGCTTGCAGAAAATACCTTACTGAAAACTTCCTATCATTTCCTTGTGTTCCTCGTTGGGTTCGACACTCTTACTTATCGAAAGGACTACGATAGATCCCCTACACTTGTGGGTCATCACTTACTCTCGTGCAATGGCAAGTGAATAAACACTCATCGTGAGAATAACACATCTAGCATGGAAAATATTGGCCAACCCTCAGCGCCTCGCGAGCGGTATGGGCACACAGAAAGGAAATTTACTTTCAAAATTAGTAATGGCACATACAAATTTACTTCGACCAGGAAACACCGCATGTAGGTAGGTACGGTGGACTCATGTGGAAAACCAGGATAAAGGATTTTGGATGCACAAGTAGAGATCATACTTAGTGCAAAAATGAAGGCTAGCAAAAGACTGGGAAGCGACCAACCATGAGACAAATAATCTCGTAAGCGAACATTGAGAATAAATAACACCGAATAATGCACCACAAGTAGGATATAATTTCATTACATAATTATTGACTTTCATGCTTGCATAGGGAATCACAAACTTAAACACTAATATTCTTACTAGAGCACAATTACTCATCAACATAACTCACATGTCACATCATCATGTCTCAAAACTATTACAAGGAATCAAGTTTATTTTGTCCAATGATCTTCATGAAAGTTTTTATTATATCCTTCTTGGATATCTATCACTTTGGGACTAATTTTCATGTGTTGCTTTTGATAAGCTCAAACAAATATAAGTGAAGATCATGAGCATATTTTTTCTTTCTTTCTTTCTCTCAAAATAATATAAGTGAAGCAAGAGAGAATTTCTTAAAAAAATTACTAACTCTCAAATAAATCTAAGTGAAGCAACAGAGTATTTCTTCAAAAATACTAAGCACATTGTGCTCAAAAAGATATAAGTTAAGCACTAGAGCAAGTCCTAGCTCATAAAAATTTAAGTGAAACATAGAGAGCTATTCTAGCAAGTCATGGCATAATATTGGGTCTATCTAATAGGTGTGTACAGCAAGGATTGATGACTTAAAAAGAAAAATAAAACAAGCAAAGATTCATATCATACAAGATGCACCCAGCAAAACACATACCATGTGACGAATAAAAATATAGTTTCGAGTGAAATACCGATAGTTGTTGGAAGAAAGCGGGGATGCCACTCGGGGGCATCCCCAAGCTTAGTTGGTTGCTCATTTTTTGATAATAGCTTGGGATGCCGGGGCATCCCCAAGCTTAGGCTCTTCCATCCTTCCTTCATCCATCATAAGATAACACAAAACTTGAAAACTTCAATCACACAAAACTCGAACAAAACCTTCATGAGATCCGTTAGTATAAGAAAGCAAACCACTACTATAAGTGTTGTGTCAAACCAATTCATATTTTGTTTTTGTATTATATCTACTGTATTCCAACTTTTCTACGGCAAAAATTCATCAAAGAAAACAATAGAGCCATCAAAATAAGCACACAACACAAAGAAAACATAATCTATCAAAAATAGAACAGTTTGTAGTAATCTGGAAGTTTTGAATACTTTTGGAACTCTAAAAATCTTGAAAAAATAGGGCCACATGAGAAATTTGTATATTTAGCTTCTTCAAAAAGAATCAACTAAAAATCATTTTTGTGTTAAAAATAAGAATTTTTCTCCTGAGCGCAAAAGTTCTGTCTTTTTCAGTAAGATCAAACAACTATCACCCAAGAAGATCCTATTGGTTCTACTTGGCACAAACACTAATTAAACAAAAAAATACAATCATACCAATAGCATAATTGTGCTAACACTCAAGAAAAGAAAGCAAAAATAAATTTTATTCATTGGGTTGCCTCCCAACAAGCGCTATCGTTTTACGCCCTTAGCTAGGCATAATTGCACGAAGGTATTGAGATGAGACGCGGCATCCTCATTAGGGGTGCCAAAAAATTGATCTTTCATGATAAGATTCAACAAAGCAGTATTAATATCACAAGTCTCCACACTAGTGGTGGGAGGAGCAATGGGAGTGCCAATAGAATCATTGTTGTTGGTATTGGAAAAATCACACAACTTAGTGTTCTCTTCCATCATTTTTGAGCAATTGTAAACAAGAACACAAGTGGCGATAGATCCGACCATAAAAATGGCAAATGGAAAAGATGGCGAATAAAAACGGCAAATGTTTGGTGAAGTGGGGGAGATGAAAACGAGAGGCAAATGTCAAATAATTTAAATTGCGAGGAGATGAGATTTGTGATTAGGAACCTGGTATATTTTCAAGGTGCTCCCCGGCAATGGCGCGAGAAATTTCTTTTGAAGTCGCTTAAAGCTATGTCGGTATTTCCCCAAAGAGGAAGGAATGATGCAGCACAGCGGCAGTAGGTATTTCCCGCAGATGTGAAACCAAGGTTATCGATCCAGTAGGAGAACCAAGCAACACAACATAAACAGCACCTGCACACAAATAACAAATACTCGCAACCCGTCGTGTAAAAGGGGTTGGTAATCCCTTTCGGGTAACGGGCGTGATAGAGTTGTAAATATTGATAGATTGGATAATAAATAAGATAAATTGCAGCAAGGTATTTTGGGTTTTTGGTTTAGTAGATCTGAAAATATAATCAAAGGCAAATATATGAGAAAGAAGACCCGGGGGCCGTAGGTTTCACTAGTGGCTTCTCTCGAGAAAAATAGCAAGCGGTGGGTGAACAAATTAATGTTGGGAAATTGATAGAACCTCAAATAATTATGATGATATCTAGGCAATGATCATTACATAGACATCATGTCCATGATTAGTGGACCGACTCCTGCCTGCATCTACTACTATTACTCCACACATCGACCGCTATCCAACATGCATCTAGTGTATTCAGTTCATGGAAAACGGAGTTATGCATTAAGAACGATGACATGATGTACACAAGATCCATTTATGTATGGTGTTAGATATGGATCTCGTTGTTTTATCCTTAGTGGCTACTATACATATGTGTCTTTTCCCTTTCTGTCACTGGGATCAAGCACCATAAGATCGAACCCACTACCGGGCACCTCTTCCCATTGCAAGATAAATAGATCAAGTTGGCCAAACAAAACCCAAATATCGGAGAATAATTACGAGGCTAAAAGAGATCATGCATATAAGAGATCAAAGAAACTCAAATAACTTTCATGGATATAAAAAAGATAAATCTGATCATAAACTCAAAGTTCATCGGAGCCCAACGAACACACTGTAAAAGAGTTACATCATACCGATCTCCAAGAGACCATTGTATTGATAATCAAAAGAGAGAGAGGAAGCCATCTAGCTAGTTACCATGGACCCGTAGGTCTACAAGAAACTACTCACGCATCAACAGAGAGGCACCAATGGAAGTGGTGAACCCCTTCGTGATGGTCTCTATATTGGATTGGTGTTTCTGGACTCTGCGGCGACTGGATGGATATTTCGTCGACTCTCCTAGGGTTTCTAGAATATTGTGGTATTTACAGAGCAAAGAGGCGGTGCGGTAGGCTACCGAGGTGGGCACAACCCACTTGGGCGCGCAAGGGGGGCTGGCGCGCCTTGGTGGGTTGTGCCCCCCTTGAGGCACTCCCCAGGTGCTGCCTTGGCCCATCAGGTGTCTTCTGGCCCATAAAAATTCTCCACAAAGTTTTGCGGTGTTTGGGATACATTTGATATTGATTTCCTGCGATGTAAAAAACATGCAGAAAACAACAACTGACACTTGGCACTATGTCAATAGGTTAGTACCAAGAAATGATATAAAATGACTATAACATGATTGTAAAACATCCAAGAATGATAATATAACAGCATGGAACAATAAAAATTATAGATACGTTGGAGACGTATAAGCAGCCTGTCCCGAGTCTTCTCGAGCACTTGACGATGTTCTTCGACGGCTCCAAGATGCTCCACAGTTTCGAAGCTGGAGTGGTCTTGGTGTCCCCCAAAGTCGACCAACTCAGCTATGTGCTTCAGATTCACTTCAACTCCTCCAACAATGAAGCCAAGTATGGAGCTCTCCTGTATTGGCTGCAGATGGCGATCTCTTGGGATTCGCCGGCTGATGATCTACGGTGACTCGAACCTAGTGGTCAACCAAGTCATGAAGGAATGGGATATCCATAGCCCGGCAATGACTTGGTACCGCAATGCCGTCAGAAAGCTGGAGAAGCACTTTGAAGGACTAGAGCTCCAACATATACCATGACTGAAGAACCAAGTAGCTGATGATCTGGCCAAGATAGGTTCCACTTGAAAGGAAGTACCTAATAATGTGTTCCTTGAACACCTGCAATATCCCACGATCAAAGAAGACCATTTTGTGAGGAGCCCCCGCATCCAGTCGGTCCATTAGATCTGACCGAGGTGGACATTCCTGCATGGATCGATCTGGTCCAGGAAATCCTTGTGATCACTCTCGAGTGGACCGAACCATATCTGGCTTACTTAGTCAGGCAAGAACTTCCAGAAGATGAGACTGAGGCTCGCCAGATCATTTGTCGGTCTAAAGCCTTCACCTTCATGGGAGATCAGCTCTATAAGAAAAGCACCAGTGGAGTCACTCAGCGTTGCATATCCCCAAAAGAAGGACAAAAGATTATGCAGGAGATTCTTTCGAGAACCTACGGGAACCATGCGTCCTCTCGGATGTTGGTGGCCAAGGCGTTCAATGTTGGGCTCTATTGGCTCCGTGCCAATGAGGCTGCCCAAGACATAGTGGATAAATGCGTCAGATGTTAATTCTATGCAAATCAGTCACATAAGTCGGCGTCCACTCTGAAGAAGATCCCCTCACATGGCCGTTCACCATCCGAGGGCTCGACATGGCCAACCCTCTCCGGACCGGGGCGAGTAGTTTCACACACCTGTTGGGGGCAGTTGACAAGTTCACCAAGTGTATTGAAGCGAAGCCTATAAACAAGTTGGACTCGTCAACCACCATTCAATTCATCAAGCAAGTAATCTTCTGATTCAGAGCCCCCCACAACATCATCACCAACAATGGGTCTAACTTCAACGTAGATGAGTTCCGCGAGTTCTGTTATTTCCAAGGCACTCAGGTCGATTATGCTTCAATGGCACACCCACAGTCGAATGGGTAGGCAGAGCGAGCGAATGGACTGATACTTCAAGGATTTCAGCATCGCCTTATGCGCGACCTAACACATGTGGCGAGGGCTTGGGTCACTGAGCTACCGTCTGTCCTCTGGGGCATGCGTACGACCTTGAACTGGTCCACCAATTGCACTCCATTCTTCATGGTGTACGGGTCGGAAATAGTCTTAGCGATTTACTCCATAACTCTCCGCGAGTTGATCTGTACTCGGAAGCCGAAGGTGAGGAAGCAAGACAAGAAGGCCTCGACCTCTTAGAGGAGGAGCGTGAGTTGGTGCTCATGTGGTCAATGTTGTACCAACAAGACCTACGCCGTTACCACGACATACACGTCAGAGTATGGGCTTTTCAGGAAGGGGATCTGGTCCTCCAAGTGGATCGGCAGAGGCCTCACAAACTGGCACCCCGGTGGGAGGGGCCATTCACGATATCAAAATTCCTACAGACTTTACAACTTCAACAAGGAAATAGAAGAGCCCAGAGCTTGGAACACGAACCAGCTCTGCAAGTTTTACACTTAGAAATAAAATTGTCCTTTATAATAGCGTTGCGAATGAACTTAGATGAATAAAAGTCCTACTTTTCCTGTATATCATCTAGTTCGGCTTAGAGCCACATTTTCACTAAGGTGACTCACTGCATTCGGAAACTAACACACCCCCCTAGTGGTGAAAGGTCTTAGCTACGAACCAATGTTCGCCTAAGTTCAAAAAATAATCTGAGTGAGGACACGCTCCACACTCGGGGGCTTAGCTACAAACTAGCTTTCATTTAAGTTCAAAAACAATCCAAGTGAGGAAACGCTCCAAAGTCGGGGACTTAGCTGCAAACCAACTTTCCTGTAAGTTAAAAACAATCTGAGTGAGGACACGCTCCACACTCGGGGGGCTTAGCTGCGAACCAGCTTTTGTCTAAGTTCAAAAACAATCCGAGTGAGGACACGCGCTCCACACTCGGGGGCTTAGCTACAACCATCTTTCGTCTAAGATCAAAAACAATCTGAGTGAGGACACTCTCCACACTTGGGGGCTTGGCTGCGATCAAGTTTCGCCTACGTTCAAAAACAATCTTATTGAGGACACAATCCAGACTCGGGGGCTTAGCCGCGATCCATCTTTTGCCTATGTTCAAAAAAAATCCAAGTGAGCATACAATCCACACTGGGGGCTTAGCTGCGATCCAGCTTTGCCTAAGTTCAAAATCAATCCGAGTGTGTGCAAGAACCAGACTTGAGGACTTAGCCGTGATCCAGTTTCGTCTAAGTCCAAAAAAGCACGAAAACAAATGAAGGTTCAAAACTCCCGATGAAAAGCTTCGACCCGTTCGAGTGTTCAAATACGAAAGTAAAACAAGCTCGGGGATAGTCAGAGTATAAATTTACATCAACCACTTGGCATCCCGGGGGAAAATTTAAAACAATCAAGTTTTTTAGGCGGCAGGCTGGCTCGACGATGGTCTCCGGGTCGATTCTATCGGCGATGCGCGTGGCGGCTTTGGAAAACGTCTCCATGAAGTCCTCTAATTTGAGCGTCTTTGTGTTGGCCGCTCAAAGGTTCCGCTCCAGGGCGCCGACTTCCTCCACGCATGCACTCAAGCCGAATTTTCATTGATCTAAGTCATCATGGAGTCCAAGTCCATCTGAGTTTTCTCAGCAGGCTGCAGCCCCTTGTCCATTTAGCCCATAATGCCACACAAAGTAATGATATAGCACGTGGCGTTGTCGGGGCGTCCAGTCGGAGAACGGCGAGGGCGACCTTGTCATTGAGAAACTTCCTTTTGGGATTCAAGTCCCGCTCGATCCATCCCGTCTCCAGCTACTCGTCAAGGCAGTATTCTGTCATAAGGAAAAAACACCAACAATCAATGATCATGAAACTCCGAGAGCAAAGGAACTACGTTTGGTTGAATAACTTACCATCAAGCTTCTCATTCATCTCCGAGCAGAAATCGTCAATGTATTTCGCCAGCGCATTCTTCTTCTCGGCAAGCTGTGCGACCTTCTCCTCCAAAGTCTTCTTTTCCTTCTTGAAGGCGACGGCTTGATCCTTGAACTTATTCTCCCACTCGGAAGACTCGCCTTTCGTAGCAGTAACAACAGATTTGAGGGCCTCGATCTCCTCCTCCATCTTGCCGACTAAGGCCAGCTTCTGCTGAGCGATCTTGGTTTTGGTCCGGGCCTCCTTCTGGGCTAGCGTCATATCCTTGTCCTTGTTCTCCATGGCTTGCTTCATGGTGTCTAAAGAAATACAAGTCATGAACCTCGTTACGAGTAGGGCGTTCTCGCTACGAACATCTGTCGGAGCAGATTGACTTGGGTCAAAGGAGGAAATGATATGCGGTGATCAGTCGGGAGGAATAACTTACCTCCCAGGATTCTCTTCTCCTTGTCCAGTTGAGCACTCTTTTACTTCTTCGCCTCCAAGTCCACCCAGAGCGATGTCACCTCCTTCTCCAGGTGGCATAGTGGGATCCCAGCTCGCAGGCCCTCTACACTATACAAGACACATGCTGTTATAAAAGCATGGAAATAAAAATCAACACCTTGATCTACTGTCATTTGCCTGACCGCCGAGTCGGACACGAAGAAGATCGAGGACAACAACACCTGATATACTTTCATTCGACTGACTCCCGAGTCGGCCATGAAGAACATTGAAGACAACAACACCTTGATCTACTGTCATTCAGCTGACCACCGAGTCAACCATGAAAAAGATCGTGGCAACAACACCCTGATCTCCCTTCATTTGGTTGGCCTCCAAGTCGGCAATGAAGAAGATCCTATCTATGGTCTCATCAGAACACCGCCTCGGTCAGCCGAGTACGGATGAGCACCCCGAGTGCCACACGACAGTTCTAAAGACTGCCCCCGATTGCTCGTAATCGGCAGCAGTCTCGAGGTACACCCAACGGGTGCACTGAGCGTGCCCCCACTGGAAAGTGACTCATGTTGATGAGATGAGCTAAAAAGAAGGCAATCAACCCCATGGTAAATAGGACACAGTTATAAGACTACAACCGACTGCTTCCAGACAGCGGTAGCCTCGGGGACTACACCCAGTGGGTGCACTCAGTGTTCCCCCACTAGGTCGCAAGCACTCGAAACACCCCGGCTAAGCCCGTGTGGAACTGACAACATCAAGAAAACATAAGCTATAAGACTCACATTGACTACTTCTAGTCGGCAGGAGCCTTAGGGACTACACCCAGTGGGTGCACTCAGCGTGCCCCCACTGGTCCAAAAAACACCAAGTAGGTGTTCCCTACGCAAACCCACTGACAGAAACCCTACCACAGAGAAAGAAACCAAAAATGAAGAAACTTCGACTGAAAATCTTACTCACAATGGCACTTACTCGAACGATGATCTGTAGCGCCTCACTGGCGTCATAGGCATCCTTCAGACGACTGCCCATCATCCCTACCCAGATCAAGCCCTCCTTGCTCGCCCCCACTTGGTCTTTTGGGACATAGTATAGAGGGAAAGCAGTGACATGGCCTGACAGAGGTGCTAGTGTGAGCCCCAGAGTCGAGACCACTGCAGTCGAAGGTGATGAGTTACTCTGAGGTGTTGGTGTGGGCCTCGTAGCCGGGACCATCGAGGTTGCAGGCACTGAGATGCTCTGGGCTAGAGGACTCGGCCCGATGACCTTCACGTCGGTCTTGGGTGGCGAAGCATGTTCCACTCGGCGAGGGGAAGCCTCTTGCATGTTCACGTCGATGCTGTGCGCCTTCCCCTTGTCAGCCTCTCGGTTAGATGGGTTAGCCCTCTCTTCGTTGTCCAACTAGATGGCCTCGGGTGGAGCTGCACGAGCATATGAGTCGGTGAAATTAGTGAAGGGCAGTCGGATGATATCTGGACATCATAACTATTCAGCACGAAAATACCTTTGGAAGTGGCAGTGTCCGCCACATCAACATCACATTGGTCCCGCTTATGAGCATGCGGATCTGCAGACGTCATCGAGGTGTCATTGCTGCAAAGTTCAACATCACTCGGCCATCATCCGAGCCAAGACAACAATATACAGAGAATTGTCAATAACACTTACGTCGAGGCTACAGAGAATTGTCAACAGCACTCGGCCTTCCGAGGCTTGGAAGCGATCTGGTTGGGTTGCTTGGGCTATTTCTCAGCAGAACTCTCCACCTCTCCGCGCGCTTCGAGCTGTGAGTCGTCCTTCTCCAAGCAGTCGGTTGTTGGGCTCCTCCCACCTTGCCACTCGGATCATGCAGCGCCTTCGAGCGGGGTTCGTTTGGGGTCTCATAGGATGGAGAGGACTCAGCATCCTCACCGTACTCAAAGCTTTCGTCCTCGTCATTTTCGTCGTTGTCAACGGTCCCCTCCGAGTAATGGTGCTCGGTGTCACTCGCCACATCCTCAGGTGACCGGTCAATCACCAGAATACCAGAGATCATGTTTTGGAAACCCTGGAGGACAAACATATCACAACACCAGAATCAGATACACAAGGACTAACATATGGACAACCCGACTGAGCATCAGACGCATACTTCTATTGGCTGCGAGTCCTTCTAGTATGGAGGCACCCTCCTGCCCCTCGGGTTGTCTCGGGCACAAGTGATCGCTCGAATCTTGGCCCCCATGTCCTTCTTGGTGATTGATACGTCTCCATGCTATTATTTATGAAGTCTTGGATGTTTATGAAGTCTTGGATGTTTAATGGGCTTTATCATTATTGGGACTAACCTACTAACCCAAAGGCCCAGTCCAGATTGTTGTTTTTTTTTGCCTATTTCAGGGTTTGCAGAAAAGGAATATCAAACGGAGTCCAAACAGAATGAAACCTTCGCAGGAGATATTTTCGGAGGAGATCACGCATGAAAGACTTCGGGGCCAAGCCAGAGGATAGAGGGGTCACCCTCGAGGGTGGGGTCGCGCCCCCCTTCCTAGGGCGCGCCCCTGCCTCGAGGGCAGCCCCTGTGGCCCCCGGTGCCCCTCTTCTTCCTATATATACCTACGTACCCCAGAAACTCCAAAGGCAGAGAGAGAAAACCCTAATTCCATCGCCGTAGCTTCTGTTCCTGTGGAGATCCCATCTTGGAGCCTGTTTCGGGAGGGGAATCCATCACGGAGGCCTTCATCATCATCATCATCGCCCTCACCATGAGTTGTGAGTAGTTTACCACAGACCTTCGGGTCCATAGCTAGTATCTAGATGGCTTCTTCTCTCTCTCCGGATCTCAATACAAAGTTCTCCTCGGTCTTCGAGGAGATCTATTCGATGTAATCTTTTTTTGCGGTGTGTTTGTCGAGATCCGATGAATTTTGAGTTTATGATCAAGGTTATCTATGAAATATATTTGGTTCTTCTCTGAACTTTTTATGTGTGCTCATAATATCCTTTCAAGTCTCTTCGAATTATTGGTTTGGTTTGGCCTACTAGATCTATAGTTCTTGCAATGGGAGAAGTGCTTGGCTTTGGGTTCAATCTTGCGGTGTCCTTTCCCAGTGACAGTAGGGGCAGCAAGGCACGTATTGTATTGTTGCCATCGAGGATAAAAAGATGGGGTTTTCATCATATTGCTTGAGTTTATCCCTCTACATCATGTCATCTTTCTTAAGGTGTCACTCTGTTCGTATGAACTCAATACACTAGATGCATGCTGGATAGTGGTCGATGTGTGGAGTAATAGTAGTAGATGCAGGTAGGAGTCGGTCTACTTGTCTCGGACGTGATGCCTATATACAATGATCATGCCTAGATAGTCTCATAATTATTCGCTTTTCTATCAATTGCTCGGCAGTAATTTGTTTACCCGCCTAGAATACTGCTATCACGAGAGAAGCCACTAGAGAAAACTATGGCCCCCGGGTCTATCTTTATCATATTACTCTTCCGTCAACTAGCCAATTTCTGCCGCTGTTGTTTATTTGCTTTCTTTACTTTCTGTTTCTATACCAAAAATACAAAAAATATTATCTTATCATCTCTATCAGATCCCACTCTCGTAAGTGACCGTAAAGGGATTGACAACCCCTTATCGCGTTGGCTGCGAAGTTCATATTTGTTTGTGCAGGTGCATGGGACTGGCACGTGGTCTCCTACTGGATTGATACCTTGGCTCTCAAAAACCGAGGGAAATACTTACGCTACTATGCTGCATCTCCCTTTCCTCTTCGAGGGAATACAACGCAAGCTAAAGAGGTAGCAAGAAGAATTTATGGCGCCGTTGCCAGGGAGGCTTACGCAAAAGTCATATACCAAGTACCTATCAAAAACCCTTATCCATCGCATTACATTTATTTGCCTCTCGTTTTCCTCTCCCCCACTTCACCTTTACCGTTTTATTCGCCCTTCTTTCATCCTGTGTTTTTCGTTCGCTTCCTTCTTGTTTGCTTGTGTGCTGCTTGCCTGCTTGTCATCATGTCTAGCACACCAATCATTATCACCACTCCCGAGAGTGAGGTCCTCAACTTTCAACAAAGGGAGGAAGAAAACTTAAAAGATGCCTGGTATAGAATTTGCATTGCTCAAAATAGATCTAATTGGAAGTTTTCCACTTCCGTGCTTCTTCGCAATTTTTATGTTGGCATAACTCCGTGGAAAGATTTATCTTAGATACCATTACCGGAGGGAATTTCTTGGGTAGCCACACCGTTGATTCTTATAAAGCTATGCCTGAATTATTTGGCTCACCACCTCTTATGGTTAATGGGACCGTTTTAACTTTGGAGCATGTTATGCAAAGTTTAGAAATTATTGAGAACAAAGTTGCTATGGTAGAATTGTTAGAGAACTTGGATAGAAAAATTCACAATGAAATTACCCAATATGGATCTAAGGTGGGAGTTGTTCTGAAAAATCTTAAGGAAAAAGAACCCATTGTTAAAGAAAAGCTAGATCAGGATTCTACTAGAATCAATAAGCTTGAGGATGTTATCACTAATGTGGGTTCTGCTCTTTCCGCAATAAAAACATTTCCAAATACCTCTACTAAATTATGTAAGTTCATGTATGTCCCTAAAGACAAGGGTGAAACTTCTAGACTTGCGGATCTCAAATCCATAAGTGTTCACCCTAATTTTTTTTACTTTTGCGGAGATCCTTTTGACACTTTAGAATTTCTTGATTTATTGTTCAAGAGTTTGATTATTCATAGGGACAAAGAAGCACCCAAAAATCACAAGTGCTTAATTAAAGATTTGCCTTCCAAAGATGGTGTCGGTGTACTAAAGTAGGGGTACCTTAGTATCCCGACTTGTGCACGGGCAGTAGCAGCGTCCCGTGGTCAAGCTCACCACGCGCCCGCCAAAGCCCACTCTGGTTCCCTTGAAGCCATTCAAGAACAAAGTATTCAAGTTAAGAAACAAGACCCCGGCAAGAGGAGCTTGCCGGGAAGGCCGCTCCAGGCTCGAGATCATCCCTTCTGCCCAAGACCCTGGCAAGAGGAGCTTGCCAGGAAGGCCAAAGAATAGAATTTCAGAAGACATGCCGTGGTGCATCGCGTGCCCCGACGAGACCCGGAGAGCGGCAAGCTTCCGGGCCCGGCAAGGTAGCGACCGCGGCAAGGTGCTTGCCACGGCAAGCTTTCACTGTGTGCCTGCGCTCCAGCTCACCTGGCCACGCGTCGCCCTGGGGCCCTTCCTGGGGCACGTGGCGGATGGTTGTGCAGCCTGGGGGTACATGGTGGCAAGCCACGATGACGAGGCCTCCGTCGTGGCGAACAGAGACGCCCGGACGGACGCTTTTTACACTGTTTTGGGGCGACGGCGACGGGCATTCAATGCCCTTGTCCCCCACCGTCTGGGTTAGGTATAGACCATTGTGCGCACACTGTACATGCACTGTTACAACTACCACCAATTTTACGCTTTTACCCTCACCTACGTTGACACTTGTCGGTGACCCCTTTGGGCTATAAAAGGAGGCCCATGCACAACATAGAGGAGGTTCCGAAACTTGATCACTCCCACGCTCGGTGTAGCTAGTACTGTAGATCTTCTTGCTCCCGAGCCAAGAACTCAATACAACCAAGGCAGGAGTCGGGTTTTACGCATCCGTGCGGCCCGAACCTGGGTAAACTGCCCGCGTGTGCCCCTCGATCTGCTCTTTGTGCTCCCTCCGCTCCCTTGCCGTACCGAGAAGGGGCTCCGGTCCCATAGGTGTTCGTGGGCGATCAGTTTCCCCGACATCTTTGGCGCGCCAGGTAGGGGGCGTCGAGGTTGTGCGAACCTGATCCGGCGCTCACGCGGGCGCAACCTTCTCCAACTTCGTCAGCTTCATCGACTACATCGACATGCCGTCGAAGAAGAAAGCTTCGGAGGTCGGAGGCCCGTCCACGTCGATCCTGCCACCACCAGAACCAACGGTTGGTGCGGTAGACGCTGGCGGAGGGGCGGACGCCGGCGAGGAAACTCACGGCGCCGCCAAGTCCAAGGACAAGACGGACGACCAAGCCCATTCCAAAACCTCGGTGTCCGTGCACGCACCACTCCCCTCTCAGGAGGTGCTGGACCAGCAGCGGCGTGGTACCCAGGGTACCGTACGCTTGCTGGGACGTGGCCAAGCCGGCGGGTCGCGGGATGCTCAAGGCCAACGCGTCGGTACGAGCAAGGCGCGGTCGCCGGGGCGAGACCCTGCTCCTTCTAACGTTGTTAGAAGTCCGAGCATATCTCGCTCCTCGCACCGCTCGCCACCACTTCCCTCCTCTCCAGCAGAAGCTCTAGCTAGGGCTCAGCTGCTCCTCGACTTCCCTCCAGCGGTGGACAAGGCCGAAGACTGGAGGGCTACAATCCAGAGCCTCATCGCCTTCGCCAACAACGACACGCCGCAGCAGCCGGCAACATCACGGCCACGGCAAGTCAGTCAAGCGAAGGCTGATGGAGACAAGACCGCCGGGGGTGCAACTACCGAGCACTCCCCGCCGCAGAAGTAAAAATCGTCGGTTCGCCGGTTCAACGTCGATGACGACTCCACGGCGTCGTCGGATCCGCGAGCTCGCCGCGATCAGCGCCAAGTCCTCGACGACAGGCGACAAGAGGACGCTCGAACTCGCATCGAGCATCGAAGAGAAGCACGGCGACAGTCCGACCAGCGCGCTGGGACCGCTGTCGACATGCACGCACCCGGTGAACCAGGCGACTTGCCGTATGCGGCAGGTTGCCCTGCGTTCACCCGAGAGCTGTGGCAAGTCCAGTGGCCCAGCATGAAGAACTTCAAGCCCGACGTACCCAAGAAGTACGACGGCAAGACCCATCCCTCGGAGTTCCTCAGCATCTACACCATTGCGGTGCAGGCTGCCGGGGGACGCGACGAGCAGATTCTGGCGAATTACTTCCCGCTCATGCTTAAGCCAAACGTCAGATCTTGGCTTATGCACTTGCCGGAGAACTCCATCTCTTCTTGGGCAGACCTGTGCCACCAGTTTGTCGGCGCCTTCACGGGCGTCCACAAACCCCACGGCCAGGAGAGCAATCTCCACATTCTAGCCCAGAAGGAGGGAGAGTCCATGCGAAAGTACATCCAGAGGTTCAGCCGCGTTCAGCACAACATCCCGGATGTCCACCTTGTCGCGGTTATCAGCGCGTTCCACCAGAACGTGCGTAACCGCCGGATGAGGGAGGAGATGGCGATGACCAAGATCCGTGACATCAGCGAGCTTTACGCTCTGGCCGACAAGTGTGCGCGCGCTGAAGAAGGGAAGAGACTCCCCGGAGAGGATACTGGAGCAGGAGGAACGGACAGCGAAGATGCCGCCCCGGCAAGGAAGGGCCAGCGGCGGAACAAGAAGAAGAAGAACAAGGAAGTACTGGTTGTCGAGCAGTCCGGCAAGGAGGCTGCTGCCAAGAAGACACAGGCTGGTGGCTCCGGCAAGGAGCCCACCCCTGTGGCGGCCGCTGACAAGCAGGACGGCTCCGACAAGCAGTACTGCAAGATCCACCGCACCAAGGGCCACGATCTCCAGAACTGCAAGAGGGTCGAATACCTCGTAGAGCAGCAGAAGGCTGAATACGAGCGACGCGACAAGGAGAAGGCCCAGGGAGGCGGAGGTGAGTCCGGCAAGAAGCGGCCATTCAATGGCCGGGGAGGACGCCGCGGCAAGGCCAAGCAGCGGCAAGGAGATAGACCTCCCCACGGCCGCGACAAGGATGAAGACGAAGACGATGACGAGGACATGGATGACGGAGACAACAGCGAGCAGGAGTTCCAGAAGGCCACAGAGGTTTTGTGCGTCGATGCAGGTGCCTCTCTGCACACTTCCCACCGCCAACTCAAGCAATGGGTGCGGGAAGTGAATGCAGCTGAGCCACCCGTCGAGTCACGCAAGCTGCTGAAGTGGTCCAGCACGCCCATCATTTTTGACCTTGAGGACCACCCTGACCGCACAACTGCGGTCGGGTGCTTGCCGATGTTGGTTTCGCCAACCATCCGCAACCTCAAGGTCACCAAGATGTTGGTTGACGGCGGGGCCGGCCTAAACTTGATCTCCTCTGCTGTAATCCGGAAGCTGCAGATCCCTGACAGCGAGCTCGAGGAAACCGGAACTTTCCAAGGAATCAACCCGGGAAGGAGCAAGCCGAAGGGGAAGATCACACTGCCGGTAACCTTTGGCGGAGAGCTAAACTTCAGGACTGAGAGGATCACCTTCGACGTCGCCGATATCCCATTGCCATACAATGGGATACTTGGCCGTCCTGCGCTCGCCAAGTTCATGGCAGCCTCTCACTATGCATATAACATGCTCAAGATGCCAGGGCCAATAAGCGTCATCTCTGTCCCCGGCGACAAGAAGGACGCGCTTATTTGCGCCGATAAGATCTACCGGGACGCAGCAGCTGCGGCAGACAGCAAGGCACTTGCCGCTGAAGCTCCCGGGGGGGAGACCAAGACCAAGTCCGGCAAGAGCTCCGGGGCCTACTCCGGCAAACGCACCTCTTCGGAGTGCTGCGCTGCCGTCGAGGACGCACCATCGAGCTCCACCGGCAAGTGCAAGAAAGGAATGGCAGCTCCACCTGCAACCAAGAAGGTGTCCGCCAAGGAGGACGGCACTGGTGGTACCTTCACCATCAGTGCTACGCTCGATCCCAAATAGGAAAGCGCGCTTGTTGCCTTCCTGTGGGCGAATGTCGACGTGTTTGCATGGCAACCGTCTGACATCCCCGGCGTTCCCAGGAAGGTAATTGAGCACAAGCTTGCTGTTTGTCCTCACGCGCGGCCCGTCAAGCAGAAGGTCAGGAAGCAAGCGGTGGAACGCCAAGAGTTCATTGCTGAAGAAATCAAGAAGTTGGAAGCAGCAGGCCTTGTTAGAGGTGTACTTCATCCTACGTGGCTGGCCAATCCAGTTGTCGTGCGCAAAGCTAATGGGAAGTGGAGACTTTGTATAGACTTCACTGATGTGAATAAAGTTTGTCCCAAGGATCCATTCCCCTTACCACGCATTGACCAGATTGTTGACTCCACGGCTGGATGTGAGTTGCTTTCATTTCTTGACGCATACTCCGGGTATCACCAGATATTCATGGCTGAGGAAGATGAAGAGAAGACCGCATTCATTACTCCATGTGGCACTTACTGTTTCATACGCATGCCCTTTGGACTGAAGAATGCGGGCTCAACGTTTGCAAGGGTGGTCCACACTGCTTTTGAGCCACAGATACACAGTAGAAGCCTACATGGATGACATAGTGGTCAAGAGCAAGGACAAGGATACCCTGATCCAAGACCTGGATGAGACTTTTGCAAATCTGCGCAAGATACAACTCAAGCTGAACCCCGAGAAGTGCGTCTTCGGAGTCCCCTCCGGCAAGCTTCTCGGGTTCTTTGTGTCCCAGAGGGGGATTGAAGCCAATCCCGACAAGATCAAGGCCATCGAGCAGATCGAAGCTCCAAAGCGCGTCAAGGATGTACGGAGACTTGCTGGTTGTGTGGCTGCCCTCAGCAGGTTCATTTCAAAGTCTGCAGAACGCGCACTGCCTTTTTTCAAAATCTTGAAAAAGGCGGGTCCTATGAAATGGACTCCAGAAGCGGAGGCAGCGCTGCATGACTTGAAAGGATACCTGTCCTCCACTCCAATACTTGTCGCACCTAGGCCACAAGAGAAGTTGCTGCTGTATTTAGCAGCAACCAATCAAGTGGTTAGTGCTGTGTTGGTAGCGGAGAGGGAGGCAGATGAGGAATCCACAGCCCCGGCAAGCGCATTCAGCGACAAGCAGGGGGCTTCCCCGACAAGTTTTGGCCCCAACAAGGACGAGTCTGCGCAGATACAAGGAGAAGTACGAAAGAAGATGGTGCAGCGCCCAGTTTATTTTGTAAGTTCCCTCTTGCAGGGGGCGAGATCAAGATACTCTGGGGTGCAGAAGCTGCTCTTCGGCCTCCTCATGGCCTCAAGAAAGCTACGCCATTACTTCCAAGCACATGAGATAACAGTGGTCACTAGCTTTCCGCTGAAGAGGATATTGCAAAACCCAGAAGCAACAGGTAGGATTGTCGAGTGGGCACTGGAGCTGTCAAGCTTTGGTCTTAAGTTTGAAAGCACTTCAACTATACAGAGCAGAGCTTTGGCAGAGTTCATAGCAGAATGGACACCAACACCAGACGAAGAAGTTCCAGAGACAAACATCCCCGTCAAAGAAGCAAGCAAAGAATGGATAATGTACTTTGATGGTGCCTTCTCGCTGCAAGGCGCCGGTGCTGGTGTGTTACTCGTAGCGCCCACCGGGGAGCACCTCAAGTATGTTATTCAAATGCACTTTCCCAAGGAGCAAGCGACAAACAATACTGGAGAGTATGAAGGTTTGCTTGCCGGCCTCAGAATTGCAGCCGAACTTGGGATCAAGAAGCTGATTGTGCGAGGGGATTCACAGTTGGTGGTCCGACAAGTGAACAAAAGCTACCAGAGTCCTTTGATGGAAGCTTATGTCGATGAAGTAAGGAAACTTGAAGAACACTTTGAAGGCCTGCAGATGGAGCACGTTCCAAGAACTCAAAATGATATCGCAGACGGCCTGTCAAAGTGTGCTGCACTGAAGCTACCTGTGGAACCAGGGACCTTCGTGCTCAAGCTAACTCAGCCATCCGTTACACCATCAGTTGGGCAGAGCAAGAAAAGAAAGTTGGTCTCCGGTGACTACTTGCCGGCGGATCTTCCTGAGGCCGCCGCCAAGATCCCCAGCATCGACGACCAAGTTGCTGAGGAACAGTCTGCTCCTGCGGACCCTAGGGTTCGTGCAGTTGAAGCAGATGTTCCCGGCAAGTCTTGCTCCGGCAGGCTTGCCGGGGAACGTCCAGCTCCGACGGAACCGCAGGTTCTTGCCGTAGAAGCTGACGTTCCCGCAGCAGCACTGATGCCTTTAGTCCTTGTTGTTGAGCCTCAAGCTCCAACCTGGGCACAGCAAATTGTCCGTTTCCTTCAAACTGGAGAACTTCCCGAAGAACCAGAAGAGATAGAGAGAATAACCAGGCAGTCAAGTATGTACCAGTTCGTCGGCAACGAACTGTACAGAAGAAGACTCAATGGTGTCAGATTGAAATGCATTTCCCGGGAAGATGGACAGAAGCTGTTGGCGGAGATACACGGAGGCATATGTGGACACCACATTGGCGCAAGAGCACTTGCCGGGGAGGCGTTCCGGCAAGGTTTCTTTTGGCTAGAAGCCCTCCAATATGCAACTGCACAAGTAACCAAGTGTGAAGCATGCCAGTTCCATGCCAAGCAAATACACCAGCCAGCTCAAGCTCTCCAGATGATCCCTTTGTCCTGGCCCTTTTCGGTCTGGGGGCTCGACATCCTCGGCCCCTTTCCCCGCGCTGTCGGGGGTTTTGAGTACTTGTACGTTGCTATCGACAAGTTCACAAAGTGGCCAGAACTGGAACCAGTGAGAAAGGTGACCGCACAGTCAGCAGTCAGGTTCTTCAGATCAATCGTTTGCCGTTTCAGAATCCCGAACAGAATCGTCACCGACAACGGCACGCAGTTCACAAGTCGCACCTTCATGCAATACGTCGAAGACCTTGGCGCCAAGGTCTACTTTGCTTATGTTGCTCACCCGAGGAGCAATGGTCAAGCGGAGAGGGCAAACGCTGAAGTGCTGCGCGGACTCAAGACAAGAACGTTCGACAGGCTGCACAAGTGCGGAAGAAACTGGATCAAGGAGTTGCCGGCGGCTCTTTGGTCAATCAGGACGACACCAAATCGAGCCACCGGACAGACACCCTTTGCTCTTGTCTATGGAGCAGAGGCAGTTCTCCCCACGGAACTCGTATACGGGTCTCCTCGAGTGCTCGCTTACGATGAGCTTGAGCAGGAGCAACTGCGGCAAGATGATGCATTGCTCCTCGAGGAGGACCATCTCTAGGCTGCTGTACGAGCTGCTCGATACCAGCAAGCTTTGCGTCGCTATCATAGCCGCAAAGTCAAGGCCAGGAGTCTCGAGGAAGGCGACCTTGTTCTTCGGCGCGTTCAGTCCGCCAAGAACTCCAACAAGTTGACGCCGAAGTGGGAAGGCCCTTATCGGGTGAGACAAGTCACAAGGCCCGGCGCTGTCCGCCTTGAGACCGAAGAAGGCTTACCGGTGAGCAACTCCTGGAACATTGAGCATCTTCGCAAGTTTCACCCATGAGGCGCGGTTGACGTAATCCGCTCCGGCAACCACCTTTTGTACAAGTCTTGCCGCTGTTGCATGTAAACCTTTGTACAAAGCCGGGCGCAGACCCCGTGCATCAGTAAAACTTTTGTGCTTCGCACGGCTTGTCGTTTCATGCATGCTTGTTTTCATTGCATGTACTATCTGACACTTTGTGCAGCACACGATCTCGGTAAGCAATAACAAGCCGCAAGGCTCCATATCTATGTTTCCTCCCCTCTTCCTTTTTCTCTCAAGCAGAAGAAGTGTTCCTCGCACACAAGTTTGCCGGGGGGAAGGAGACAGTGGTATGGACCAAGTGCTATTCAAGGAAGGAAAGCCTTGCCGGGAAGCAAACAGAACATAAAAGCTAAGTTGCCAAAGTTTGAGCATTCAAAATTTTAAAATTCTTAGTTATCTTCCTTGAACGACCACACTTTGTATGGGAAACATGTGCGCGGAGGAACCTACCCGTGGCAAGCCGCGCCCTTACTTTGTTTCGAGCACGCTCAACGGCTTAAGTGAGCTGTGACAAGTGTCGCGCCCTTATTTCGTTTTCGAGTTCGCTCAACAACCTAAGTGTGCTGCGACTAGCTGCGGCAAGGTTTCTTGCCGGCGAGGGCATTTCCTGCAGGCCGCTGAAGTCCCGCACTCAGCACTCGCGGCAAGGGTCCCTTTGCCGGCAAGCTCCCTAGAAGCGTAGGGTGAGAAGCATACAAAGTAAAGGGATCGAGCAAGGGAGATAACACTGCATTGACTATCCAAAATAGAGTTATATTACAAGATAACTTGCCTCTATTCTAACAAACTACTATCTATGACTTAATCGACAGCGGCACGGGAAGCAGAAAGAAGGAAGCCTAGTCTACGCGGTCTCCGTCAACCCTCCTGATCTTGCCCACCTTGGCCACGATGTGGGCAACTTGTGCCTTCAACGCTTCCTGGTCAGCTTCGGGCGGCAAGGTCCGGAGGACGTTCTCAAGATTAATCCCGGGGTTGCGGTAGACGATCTTCGTCAACACTCGCTCCATGGTACCCATGCAAAGCCGGCGTGCCTCGTTAGCCAGCTGCGTGGGGAGCTTCTCTCGTAGCTGCGCGAGGGCCGGCGCCACTCCTCTGAAGAACAAACTCAGCTTGGCGCTGTGAAGGAGGCTCTCGTCGGGAGAGTACACGAGGTGCTCCGTCCCCAGCGCCACCATCTCCTTGTCGATGTTGGCGGCGGAGTCGACGAGCTCCTCGGTCCACTGCTCCACCATCCGCTGGAAGTTATTCTGCGTAAGGGCGGCACTGTCCAGCAGCGCCCTTTCAGCCCGGAGATCTTCCTTCAACTTGGACTCCCTGTTCCGGGCCCCGTCAAGCGACTCGGTGAGGGTGGACAGTTTTAGATCCAAGTCTGCGATGGAGTCCTTGGCGTCGTTGAGCTCCTTGCCCTTCTCAGAGAGGCGGACCTGCAGCTCCGAGTGGCTGTGGGCATCCTTCTCCCTTTCAAGTTTGAGCGCGGCAACCTTCTCCTCGCTCGTCTTCAGATTGAGCTCCAACTGCGCCACCCTCGCCTCCAGGTCCCTCTTGGCGGTCTCTGCGGCAGCAGTGGCGTCCCTCGCCTCCTGCAGAGCCCCGCCAATGGACTGCTCGCGCGCGACAAGGTCGTCCTCGTGGCTATTGAGGTCGACCTTCCGCTGGTTCAGCTCTCCTTCCCGCCGAGACAGATCCTCGGCGGCCAGTCGCTGCTGCTCCTCAACCTCGGCCTTCTCAAGGAGAACGCCTGGTGCGCCCCGGCGAGCTCCTCGCGCTCCTCCGCCAAGTTCCGGAGGGCCGCTTGGTTGGCGGCGCGGAGCTCCGCGGCGCGCTTCTCCAAGTCGACACCGGCCTTGGCAGCCAGAGCCTCTCGGGACTCCAGCTTGGCTTGCCTGGCCCGGTACAAGGCCAGAAGCCGGCGCAGGAGCTCCTCCTCTTCGGACTCGCTGCTGCTGCCGGGCGCGTCGACAAGCCTTAGCCCGGCGGAGGCGAGGACTTCTCCATCAAAGCTCTCCCCCTCCGCGGGTGCCCTTGATGAGGACGCCCACGGGACTTGGATGAAGACCCCATTGGCGGCCTCCAGATAAATGCCTGGCCCAGTCGCGGCAGCGGAGGAGTCGGCGGCCGGTGCAGCGTCCGTCGCTCCTGCGGCCTCAGGGCCGTCAGTGCGGTCGCCGGTCCCCTCCCCAGCTGCCGCGTCAGTGGCCGCGGGGGGCTTGTCGGCGGCTGGCTCGTCAGCGTCGGCCGTCCCTTCTGCGGTGGTGGAGTCGTCGGCATCACCGCGCACGTCCTCCTCGGCGATGGCCTCTGTCTCCATCGACTCCGGGGCGGGCGGATCTGACAGAAGAAAAAGAAAGGAAGAATCGTCAAGCAAATATCCAAAAAGAGGAATTCAAGAGAAGGAAAGTACAAGGGTTACCTGCGCGGGCCTCGTCCTCTACAAGGATCCTTGCCGGGGAGTCTCCCCTTGACAGCGTAGTAGTGGCTTCCGCCGGTGGAGGGCCGCTGGCGCCTTCCCGTGGCGGGGTGCCCACCCTTGTCGGGGTGCTCGTCCTTGGCGGGGTACTCGCCCTTGGCGGAGTACCCGCCCTTGGCAGAGCACCCTCCCTCGCCGGGGAACTCCTCCTTGGCGGGGAGGGTGGGATGAGCGGCTCGTCGGGAGCAGCCTCTTGATGCTCCTGCGACTGCGCCTCCACTTCTGCACAAGTCAACAAGCGAACAGGACATTAGTAAGGATAAGAAACTCAAGCGCGCCCGTCAAGCAGAAAAGTAAACAAGAGACTTACGCTGGGGGCTGCGCTGGGGGCTGCTCTCCGGAGCAGCAGGCTGGTCCGGCAAGCGTGTCGCGGGCGCATCTCCTGCCGCTGCGACGGGCTCGTCCCCCTCAAGATCAACTACAGGGATCTTGGCCCTCTTCGCCATCTTCTGGGTCAGGGTCCTGGAAGCCAAACAAGATCAGAGTCAGGCAAACAGAAGTCAAGACAAGAGCAACAAGGATCAAAAGAAATAAAAATTGCAAATGCTTACTCTTCCTCCTCCTCGTCGGAACTAAGGGCGGAGAAGTCAAAGTCTGCCTCGTGCGTCCCAGCGCGAGGAGCTGGAGGAGTAGGCTCCCTCGGGCGCTTGGCGGGCTCTGGAGCCATGGGCTGAGAAGACCCTGCTCCGGTCGTCGCCGAAGACCGAGGGGCGGAAGGAGCGCCGGAACCGGTTCGGGAAGATCCCCCTCCGCTTGCCACTGAGGCGCGAGGCGCCTCCTTGACGTCCTTGCTCGTCGTGGTGGCACGCGTCGAGCGACGCTTCGGCTACTATCGGGGCGCCGGCTGCCTCACCGTCTCGGTGGCCTTGCGGAGGCGCTTCTTTGGCTGTGGCGGAGGACTTGGCGGTGGCGGAGAATTCTCCGAGGATGAAGAAACGTCGTCGAGGTTCAGTGACCCGCCCGAGTCTTCGTCGGAATCGCCCGATTCGGCGTCCTCCTCGGCGGGCTCACTGGACTCGGTCCCCTGCCCGGCAGCCTCGCTCCTCCCGGCAGGCTCCCCGGCGGGCTTCAACAGCCTGAGGATCTCTTCCTCCTCGGCCCTGCTCATTGCATCCGCTGCTTCCGCCTCCTCCACAGAGTAACCAAACTCGCCCGCGGCCTCAGCTGCGGCGGCCTCCTCCATTCTGCTAGCGATATACGCCACATCCCGGTCGGTAGTCGCGCGGGTGAGACCCTTTTTCTCTTCGGGATTGACCGGCCGCTCAACCAAGTTATCAAAGAAAGTTTGCACGGCCTCTTCTGAAGGCGCCAGCCAAGTGGGATCCATCCCGTGGGAATCGCACAGAGGCATTACCGCACGGATGGCACTAAGTGAAGAGTTGTTGCATAATGGAACTACTCCCCGCGACGGGGTAAACCACTCCGTGTGCTTGGGGTCATGCTTGAACAGCGAGCGGACCATTCCCTTGAGTTCCAAGACGGTGAAGTTGTAATTCAGGCCGGGGCGCAGCCTCATGCAGTCTGCCGCGTTGCCGAATTCCCAAGCGGACCTCTTCCTGTCCTGCAAGGAGGCAATGCGACGGCGAAGGAAATCCGCCCCGACCTCACCCATAGTAAGGTTGGCAGCCCGGAGACGAAGGATCCTAGTAAGGGCAATCTTCAGCCTCTCGTCCTCTGGGGCCAGATCGCTCCAGTCCTTGCCGCGAACTATTGCGGCCCGGCGAGGTGATGTAAACTGCTGAGGTTCCTCTTCCACAATCCAGCACCAATCGGCCCTCCACTCGTCTCACTTGCCGCGGAGCTCTCCAATCAAGTACGCCTCTTTCTTGTTGAGCCTAAAGATCCAAGAGATGCCACCAGAGAGGGGGGACCCAGACTCTACTCGAGGTGTGAAGAAATGGCAGAAGAGAGCTACGTTGGGGTGGACTCCGACAAAGTTTTCACACAGATGTGCGAAAACGGCCATAGTGAGGACAGCATTCGGGGTGAAATCGAGGAGATGGAATCCATACGTGTTCATCACGTCGCAGAAAAACTCAGAGTACGGAGGACAGAGACCGCAATGGAAGAACAGAGCGAAGTAATGGTAACCTCCCGGATACATGTCGCAGGCTTCGGCGGGGAGGACCCTGGTGCGCGGGTGAGCCTTCGTCTCCCTCGCCCAGAACAAGTAGTACTTGTCCCTCAGCTCCCTCGCGCGGAGCCTCGGCGGGAAGACCACCATCCTCTTCCGCATCGCTGCCAGCTTCGCCGCCTTCTCGGACTTCGCGTTCTTCGCCTTGTCGCTCTTCGGGGCCATGGCGGGGATGGCGAGGGGGGTCGGCGGCGCTGAGGATGCTAGAGACGGCGGAGGAAGGGTGGAGCTCGGCTCTCTGTCGACCTTTGGGGAGGAGGAGAGCGGCGGGGGTTTCTAGAGATTGAAGACGCAATGAAGCAATGGGGGGGGGGAACTGCCCCTGCTTCCTCTGCTTTTAAGGGGGAAGTGGGGGACGTTCCGCATTTTCCCATTAAAGAAACAGGCCACGATCTCTCCCACGACGCCGCAATCGACGCATGCCGTTAGGGAGGGATGCGGCGAATACGGAGTGGGAAATGGCGCGCCGTGGGCTGTGTGTGCCCGTGCACTGTTTTGGGCCTGGCCCAACAGCGCTCGGCACCGTGTGTGGCCCAGGCCCGGGGGCTCCTGTCGGTGTACTAAAGTAGGGGTACCTTAGTATCCCGACTTGTGCACGGGCAGTAGCAGCGTCCCGTGGTCAAGCTCACCACGCGCCCGCCAAAGCCCACTCTGGTTCCCTTGAAGCCATTCAAGAACAAAGTATTCAAGTTAAGAAACAAGACCCCGGCAAGAGGAGCTTGCCGGGAAGGCCGCTCCAGGCTCGAGATCATCCCTTCTGCCCAAGACCCTGGCAAGAGGAGCTTTCCAGGAAGGCCAAAGAACGACATTTCAGAAGACATGCCGTGGCGCATCGCGCGCCCCGACGAGACCCGGAGAGCGGCAAGCTTCCGGGCCCGGCAAGGTAGCGACCGCGGCAAGGTGCTTGCCGCGGCAAGGTGCTTGCCGCGGAAAGCTTTCACTGTGTGCCTGCGCTCCAGCTCACCTGGCCACGCGTCGCCCTGGGGCCCTTCCTGGGGCACGTGGCGGATGGCTGTGCAGCCTGGGGGTACACGGTGGCAAGCCACGATGACGAGGCCTCCGTCGTGGCGACCGGAGACGCCCGGACGGACGCTTTTTACACTATTTTGGGGCGACGGCGACGGGCATTCAATGCCCTTGTCCCCCACCGTCTGGGTTAGGTATAGACCACTGTGCGCACACTGTACATGCACTGTTACAACTACCACCAATTTTACGCTTTTACCCTCACCTACGTTGACACCTGTCGGTGACCCCTTTGGGCTATAAAAGGAGGCCCATGCACAACGTAGAGGAGGTTCCGAAACTTGATCACTCCCACGCTCGGTGTAGCTAGTACTGTAGATCTTCTTGCTCCCGAGCCAAGAACTCAATACAACCAAGGCAGGAGTAGGGTTTTACGCATCCGTGCGGCCCGAACCTGGGTAAACTGCCCGCGTGTGCCCCTCGATCTGCTCTTTGTGCTCCCTCCTCTCCCTTGCCGTACCGAGAAGGGGCTCCGGTCCCATAGGTGTTCGTGGGCGATCAGCTTCCCCGACAGATGGCAATACCTAGATTTATCTTGTATCGTGCCTAGCTAGGGGCGTAAATCGATAGCGCTTGTTGGGAGGCAACCCAATTTTATGTTTTTTGTTTTTGTTGCTGTTAAGGAATAAATATTGCATCTAGCCTCTGATTAGATGTGTTTTCATGTTTCTTTAGTGTTTGTGCCAAGTAGAACCTTGGTAAGACTTGTGTGAAGTTTATTTGATCTTGCTGTAAAAAAACAAAATCGTTAGTGCTAGCTAAAGTAGACTTCAGATTTTACTGGAGCGTGCTTTTTACTTGATTCTTTTTGCTGCTGATTGGTAGACAAATTGCGCAAATTTTACAATTTAGTTTGAAGTTTTTTGGAGTTCCAGAAGTAGGCGAACCCAGCAGATTACTACAGACTGTTCTGTTTTTGACAGATTCTGTTTTTCGTGTGTTGTTTGCTTATTCCGATGCATCTATGAGTAATATTGGAGGATATGAACCATAGAGAACTTGGAGTACAGTAGGTTTAACACCAATATAAACAATGAATGAATTCCTTTCTTTACCTTTGAGTGGTGATTTGCATTCTCTTACTAACGGAGCTCACGAGAATTTTTGTCTAAGTTTTGTGCTGTGAAGTTTTCAAGTTCTGAGTATTTCTTTGATGGACTATGGAACAAGGAGTAGCAAAGGCCTAAGCTTGGGGATGCCCATGGCACCCCAAGTAAATTCAAGATAATCAAAAATCCTAAGCTTGGGGATGCCCCGGGAAGGCATCCCCTCTTTCATCTTCATCCATCGGTAACTATACTTGGAGCTATATTTTTATTCGCAACATGCTATGTGTTTTGCTTGGAGCGTCTTGTATAATTTGAGTCTTTGCTTGTTAGTTTGTCACAATCACCCTTGCTGGACACATCTATTTGAGAGAGTTAAATATGGCCTAGAAATTGTTAGAACACTCTATGTGCATCACTTATATCTTTTGAGTTGAATAGTTTTTGCTCTAGTGCTTCACTTATATCTTTTAGAGCATGGTGGTGGTAATATTTTGTAGAAATTGTTGAACTCTCATGCTTCACTTAGATCTATTTGAGAGTCTATTAAAACAGCATGGTAAAGTGTTTAGGCTAAATAAACTAGTCTTCACATGATAAACATCCAATGTCAATGTAGTAAAAAAATTCACATCAAGTGCATTGAATAGAAAGATATGTTGGATGCTTGATAATTGTTTTGAGACATGAGGATAGTGATATTAGAGTCATGCTAGTGGAGTTATTATGAAATTGAGAAATACTTGTGTTAAGGTTAGTGACTCCCGTAGCATGCACGTATGGTGAACCGTCATGTGACTAAGTTAAAGCATGATGTATTTGTAGAGTGTCAACCTTTGTGTGGAGGTCAGGGGCGCGCGTTGGTTAACTCCTACCAACCTGCCCCCTAGGGGCATGCGTTGATTGCTTTGTTTTGATGACTCGTAGATTTTTGCAATAAGTATATGAGTTCTTATGACTTATGTTGAGTCCATGGATTATATGCACTCTCACCCTTCCTAGCCTCTCTTGTATCGCACAGCTTTCGCCAGTGCCATAAACCCACTATATATCCTTCCTCAAAACAGCCACCATATTGTTCCTCAAAACAGCCACCATACCTACCTATCATGGCATTTCCATAGCCATTCTGAGATATATTGCCATGCAACTTTCCACCGTTCCGTTTATATGACACGCATCATATTGTCATATTGCCATGCATGATAATGTAGTTGACATCGTATTTGTGGCAAGGCCACCATGCATAATTCTTTCATACGTGTCGCTCTTGTTTCATTGCACATACCGGTACACCGCCGAAGGCATTCATATAGAGTCATACTTTGTTGTTGTATTATCGAGTTGTAATTTTGTGTTGTAATGAAAGTGTGATGATCATCATTTTTAGAGCATTGTCCCATGGGAGGAAAGGCTAAATCTATAAAGCCCCTCCGCAAAAAAAGGAAAGGCCAAAGAAAAGAAAAAGGCCCAAAAAAAGGGACAATTGCTACTATCTTTTTCCACACTTGTGCTTCAAAGTAGCACCATGTTCTTCATTGTAGAGAGTCTCATGCTTAGTCACTTTCAAATACTAGTGGGAATTTTTCGTTATAGAACTTGGCTTGTATATTCCAACGATGGGTTTCCTCAAATGCCCTGGGTCTTCATGAGCAAGCAAGTTGGATGCACACCCACTAGTTTCTTTTGTTGAGCTTTCATTCATATTTAGCTCTAGTGCATCCGTTGCATGGCAATCCCTACTCACTCACATTGATATCTATTGATGGGCATCTCCATAGCCCGTTGATATGCCTAGTCGATGTGAGACTATCTCCCTCTTTTTGTCTTCTCCGCAACCACCTCTATTCCACCCATAGTGCTATATCCATGGCTCACGCTCATGTATTGCGTGAAAGTTGAAAGGTTTGAAAAGATAGAGCATGAAAACAAATGCTTGGACGAAATCGGGGTTGTGCATGATATGAATATTTAGTGTGATAATAAGGGAGCATAACCAACACTATATGATTTTGTAGGGATAACTTTCTTTAGCCATAGTATTTTGAGAAGACATGATTGCTTTGTTAGTATTGCTTGAAGTATTGTTATTTCTTATGTCAATATAGACTTTCGTCTAGAATCTTTTAGATCTGAACATTCATGCCACAATTAAGAGAATTACATTGAAAAACTATATTGGTTAGCATTCCACATCAAAAATTCTTTATTTATCATTTACCTACTCGAGGACGAGCAGGAATTACGCTTGGGCATGATTGATACGTCTCCAACGTATCTATAATTTTTTATTGTTCCATGCTATTATTTATGAAGTCTTGGATGTTTAATGGGCTTTATCATTCACTTTTATATCATTTTTGGGACTAACCTACTAACCCAAAGGCCTAGACCAGATTGCTGTTTTTTGCCTATTTCAGGGTTTTGCAGAAAAGGAATATCAAACGGAGTCCAAACGGAATGAAACCTTCGCAGGAGATATTTTTGGAGGAGATCACACACGAAAGACTTCGGCGCCAAGCTAGAGGACAGAGGGGCCACCCTCGAGGATGGGGGCGCGCCCGCCTTCCCACGGCGTGCCCCCCTGCCTCGAGGGCCGCCCCTGTGGCCCCCGGTGCCCCTCTTCTTCCTATATATACCTACATACCCCAGAAACTCCAAAGGCAGAGAGAGAAAACCCTAATTCCACCGTCGTAGCTTCTGTTCCCGTGGAGATCCCATCTTGGAGCCTGTTCCGGGAGGGGGGTCCATCACGGAGGCCTTCATCATCATCCTCATCGCCCTCACCATGATTTGTGAGTAGTTTACCACAGACCTTCGGGTCCATAGCTAGTATCTAGATGGCTTCTTCTCTCTCTCTGGATCTCAATACAAAGTTATCCTCGGTCTTCAAGGAGATCTATTCGATGTAATCTCTTTTTGCGGTGTGTTTGTCGAGATCTGATGAATTGTGAGTTTATGATCAAGGTTATCTATGAAAGATATTTGGTTCTTCTCTGAACTTTTTATGTGTGCTCATAATATCCTTGCACGTCTCTTCAAATTATTGGTTTGGTTTGGCCTACTAGATCTATAGTTCTTGCAATGGGAGAAGTGCTTGGCTTTGGGTTCAATCTTGCGGTGTCCTTTCCCAGTGACAGTAGGGGCAACAAGGCACGTATTGTATTGTTTCCATCGAGGATAAAAAGATGGGGTTTTCATCATATTGCTTGAGTTTATCCCTCTACATCATGTCATCTTTCTTATGGCGTTACTCTGTTCGTATGAACTCAATACACTAGATGCATGCTGGATAGCGGTCGATGTGTGGAGTAATAGTAGTAGATGCAGGCAGGAGTTGGTCTACTTGTCTCGGACGTGATGCCTATATACAATGATCATGCCTAGATAGTCTCATAATTATTCGCTTTTCTATCAATTGCTCGGCAGTAATTTGTTTACCCGCCGTAGAATACCGCTAAGCCACTAGAGAAAACTATGGCCCTCGGGTCTATCTTTATCATATTACTTTTCCGTCAACTAGCCAATTCCTGCCGCCGTTGTTTATTTGCTTTCTTTACTTTCCGTTTCTATATCAAAAAAAAATATCTTATCATCTCTATCAGATCTCACTCTCGTAAGTGACCATAAAGGGATTGACAACCCCTTATCGCGTTGGCTACGAAGTTCTTATTTGTTTGTGCAGGTGCGAGGGACTAGCGCGTGGTCTCCTACTGGATTGATACCTTGGTTCTCAAAAACTGAGGGAAATACTTACGCTATTGTGTTGCATCTCCCTTTCCTCTTCGAGGGAATACAACGAAAGATCAAGAGGTAGCAGTGACGTCCTTGCTACTTGTGATATGCGTTGGTATTTTCCCGAAGAGGAGGGGATGATGCAGCACAAGAGAGGTAAGTATTTCCCTCAGTTATGAAACCAAGATTATCAATCCAGTGGAAGAACCAAGCAACACTATGTAATCATCACCTTCACACAAACAACAAATCTTGCAACCCAACACGTAATGGGGTTGTCAGTCCCTCAACAGTATTGAGATATGATAAATAGATAGATTGATATATGCATATAAAATAAAAGCAAATAAAACGTAGCAAAGTATTTTGGGGTTTTCATTAAATAGATCTGAAAATATATCATAGGAAATAGATTTGGGCCCCATAGATTTCACTAGTGGCTTCTCTCAAGAAAATAGCATACCGTGGGTGAACAAATTAGTGTTGGGCAATTGATAGAAAAGCAAATAATTATGACAATATCCAAGATGATGATCATATATATAGGCATGATGTACAAGATTAGTAGACCAAAACAATTATGCATCTACTACTATTACTCCACACATCGACCGCTATCCAACATGCTTCTAGTGTATTAAGTTCATGGAAGAATGGAGTGATGCTATAAGAACGGTGGCAAAATGTGGACAAGGCAAACTCAAATACAAACAAACACCATCTTGTTATTCTTAATAGCAACGATACATGCGTGTCATATCTCTTTCTATCACTGAGATATAGCATGGCAAGATCGAACCCATTACAAAGCACCTCTTCCCATGGCAAGATAAATCAATCTAGTTGGCCAAACCAGAAAAAATATCGAAGAAGAAAGACGAGGCTATAACAAATCATGCATGGATAGATCTGATCATAAACTCACAATTCATCGGATCCCAACAAGAACATCATAACAAAGAGTTACATCAAATAGATCTCCAAGAACATCGAGGAGAACATTGTATTGAAGATCAAAAAAAAGAAGAATTCATCTAGCTACTAACTAGGGACCCGTAGGTCTGTGTTAAACTACTCACGCATCATAGTAGGAGCACCAATGAGGATGATAATCCCCTCCATGATAGTTGACCCATCCGGCAGAGTGCCGGAAAAGGGTTCTAGATTGGATCTCGTGGTTTTGGAACTTGCCGTGGCTGAAAAAGTATTTCGTCGACTCCTCTAGGGTTTCTGGAATATTGGGGTATTTATAGAGTTGGAGGTTAGTGGAGAAGCTTCCCGTGGTCCCCACTACTGAATAGGACACGCCTGGGCCTCTTAGTGTGCCCTGGTGCCTAGTGGGCCCCATGGGCCTCCACTTGTGTGATCTCTTGTCTCCCTGAGTGTCTTCTGTCCAGAAAAAAATCTCCAAAATGTTTCGTGGCATTTGGACTTCGTTTGATATTGACGTTCTGCAAAGTAAAGAACAACCAGAAAACATCAACTGGCACTGGGCACTATGTCAATAGGTTAGTCGCAAAAAATGATATAAAGTTGCTAGAAAATGTATATAAAACATTCAAGATTGATACTATAATAGCATGGAACAATCAAAAATTACAGATATGTTGGAGACGTATCAACATCCCCAAGCCTAATTCCTACTCGTCCTCGAGTTGGTAAATGATAAAAACAGAATTTTTGATGTGGTATGCGGCCTAACATATTCATCATATTCTTTGCTTTGTAGCATGGACATTTGGACTTTAGATGATTCAAAGCAATAGTCTATTGTTTGACACGAATAGCTTAATACTCAAGCATATCAGCACCATGTCTTTCAAAATATCAACGCTAAAGAAAGCTATCCCTAGCCCGTTATGCTCAATCATTGATCCATTAATGAAACACACTCAAAATATTAGCTACATCCAATGCACAAGTATGATAATAGTGTTCCCTAGTTGGTGCTTAATTTATCAGAGAAGATGGAGAATTAAGAAAAATAAAAATTGCATACAAGTAAATAGATAGGCCCTTCGCAGAGGGAAGCAAAGATTTGTAGAGGTGCGAGAGGTCAAAGCTTAAATTGAGTGATAAAATTATTTTGTTAGACACGTTTTTCCTTTCAATGAAAACGACTAAAAATTCACAGTTTCTTCCATGCTAGATAAATCATAGGCGATTCCCAATCATAAAATAAAGTTTATTTCCTTTCCACCATTCTTTCACAATCCATGGCTAGCCGTATCCACGGGTGCCTTCCATACCGACACATACCAAGGAATTTATTATAGTATTTTTTGCATTTCAGGATTGGGCATCCCTATTACCTGCGACACTCTCATGCAATGACAAGTGAATAAACACTCATCTTGAGAATAACATACCTAGCATGGAAAATATTTGCCACCCCCTGCCGCTTCGTGAGCGGTACAAGCACACAAAAAAGAAATTTATTTTGAAAATTAGAGTTCGCACATACAAATTTACTTGGAACGACATGGGAATAATGCATATAGTTAGGTATGATGGACTCATTTCGCACAACTCGGGATTTAGGAGTTGGATGCACACTAGTATTCCTGCTTAGTACAAATACAGGATAGCAAATAGATTGAGAAGCGACCAGCCAAGGAACGAAAACGAAAATAAACGAACATTAAACATAACTAAGACAAGTAGGATATAACTTCATTGCATAACTATTGACTTTATGTGTGTGCATAGGGAATCACAAACCTTAACACCAATATTCTTACTAAAGCATAATTACTCACCAACATGACTCACATATCACGATCTCTATATCGCAAAACTATTGCAAGGAATCAAGTTTAACATCAAATGATCTTCATGAAAGTTTTTATTATATCCCTGTCGGATATCTATCGCTTTGGAACCAAATTCATATTTCAAGCAGATTGCCATTGCTAATAACAAGCTCACAAAAAAATTAAGTGAAGCACGAGAGCATAAATATTTCTTCAAAATTGTTATCTCTCAACGCTACTAACTCTCAAAATGATCTAAGTGAAGCATGAGAGCATATTTATTTAAAATAATAACACCACCGTGCTCAAAAAGATATAAGTGAAGTACTAGAGCAATTCCATAGCTCAAAAGATTGAAGTGAAGAAAATCGAGCAATTCTAACAAATCAAGATATCATTATGGTTCTCTGAAATAGGTGTGTCCAGCAAGGATGATTGTGACAAACTAAAAGGCAAAACAAGCAAAGACTCGTATAATACAAGGTGCTCCAAGAAAAACTCATGATATGTGACGAATAAAATTATAGCCTCAAGTATTACTGACGGTCATTGGAAGAAAGAGGGGATGCCTTCTGGGGCACCCCAAGCTTAGTTGCTTGGTTTTTCGTGAATATTACGTTGGGGTGCCATGGGCATTCCGAAGCTTAGTCTCTTAACACTCCTTGTTCCTTCATCCATCGTGATCTCACACAAAACTTGAAAACTTCAATCACACAAAACTTGACAAAACCTTGTGAGATCCGTTAGTATAATAAAATAAATCTTTACTTCAAGTATTGTTGCAAAACGATTCTCATTTTTATTACATTATGTCTACTATGTTATAACTTTACTATGGCTTATACCCCCCCCCCAATACATTCCATTGATTCATGAAAATAAGCACATAATGCAACGAAAATAGAATCTGTCAAAAACATAACTACCTATAAAGATGTAAATTTTAGTCATACTTGTGTAACTCCAAAAATCCTAAACAAATAGGACAATGTGGGAAATTTGTACATCAATCATGTGTAAAAAAATCAGAAATTTTTACGCTCCAGCAATTTCAAACAATTCTTCTATAAAAAGCAAACATTAATGTTAATGCATAGAACCAAAGCTACTATCATCCAAATCAACCCGAAGGCTTTGCTTGGCACAAACACTAATTAAAACACGAAAACACAATCACAACAGTAGCATAATTGTGTATACACATAAAATCAGAAGAAAAAAAATGAGTTGTCTCCCAACAAGTGCTTTTCTTTAAAGCCTTTTAGCTATGCATTGATAATTTTAATAATGCTCGCATGAAAGACAACAATTGAAGCACAAAGAGAGCATCATAAATCATATGAAAATCAAACTTAAGTCTAACATACTTCCTATGCGTAGGAATTTTGTAAGCAAACAAATTATCAAAACAAGCAAAAAATATCATATGCAAGGAGGAAGAATAAAACATTGACAATCTCAACATGAAGAGAGGTAATTTAGTAACATGAAAATTTCTACAATCAAATTTCCCTCTCTCATAATAATTACATGTGGGATCATATTCAAAGTCAACAACATACTCCCTCCGTTCTGATTTACTTGTCGTGGTTTTAGTTCAAATTTGAACTAAAACCACGACGAGTAAATCGGAACGGAGGGAGTAGCTATCACATAATATATTCTCTATATGATCCACATGCATGCAAAGTTGACACTTTTCCAAAATAGTGGGATTATCTTCAAATAAAGTCATGACCTCCGCAAACCCACTTTTATCAAAAAATTCATAAGATTGATCATTCTACAAAGTAGTGGGTTCATTATTACCTAAAGTTGAAACTCTTCCAAACCCACTTTTAATATTATTGCAAAAACTACTATCAATATTGTAGTCATCATGAGGCTTAAATAAATTCTCAAGATCATAAGAAGAATCACCCCAATCATAATCATTGCAATAAGTGGTGGACATAGAAAAATTAGCATCCCCAAGCTTGGGGTTTTGCATATTATCAGCATAATTTAATAGAATTTATAATAACATCATTGCAGTCCAACTTTTCTTTCAAGGATCCATCGTGAATCACTTTATAAATTACTTATTTTAACACTTCATCACACTTTTCAGATTCCCTATTTGCAAGCAAAACTTCATAGAGATAATCTAGTGAACTAGATTCACTAGCGATTGATTCATCATAATTGGATCTTTTAAACATATTAGCAAGTGGATGAAGATCCATAAGCTTTTTGTTTTGATTGCCAATAAGCACACAATTATGTGAAACAAACAATCAAAGTGACAAAGTAAAACATTTTTTTATTTTTTCGATAAAACATTTTAGAAGTGGGGGAGATGAAAGCGAGAGACAAATTGCAAATAATGTAATTGCAAGGAGATGAGAGTTTATGCGTAGGTACTTGATAGATGTTGATGATGTCTCCCCGGCAACGGCGCCTGAAATTCTTCCTGCTACTTGTGATCCGCGCTGGTATTTCCGTGAAGAGGAGGGGATGATGCATGACAACATATGTAAGTATTTCCCTCAGTTATGAAAGCAAGGTCATCAATCCAGTAGGAGAACCAAGCAACACTACGTAAACAACACCTGCACATAAACAGCAAATCTTGCAACCCAACGCGTAAAGGGGTTATCAATCTCTCAACGGTATTGAGATTTGATAAATAGATAGATTGATAGATGCAAAGAAAATAAAAGGCAGCAAAGTAATTTTGGGTTTTTGTTTGAATAGATCTAAAAATATATGACAAGAAATAGACATGGGCCATAGATTTCACTGTTGGGGATCGTTGCAAAAAATCAAAAAAATTCCTACGCATCACCAAGATTCATCTATGGAGATTACTAGCAATGAGAGGGGAGTGCATCTTCATACCTTTGAAGATCGCGATGCGGAAGCGTTGCAAGAACGCGGTTGGTGGAGTCGTACATGCAGCGATTCAGATCGCGGTCGATTCCGATCTAAGCGCCGAACAACCGCGCCTCCGTGTTCAACACACGTGCAGCCCGGTGACGTCTCCCATGCCTTGAGCCAGCAAGGGGAGAGGGAGAGGTTGCGGAAGACTCCGTCCAGCAGCAGCACGATGGCGTGGTGGTGGTGGAGGAGTGTGGCACTCCAGCAGAGCTTCGCCAAGAACCGCAAGAGACGAGGAGGGAGAGGGGTAGGGCTGCGCCAAGAGAGAGATGAACTCGTCCGTCTGGCAGCCCCAAAACCCCACATATATATAGGGTAAGGGAGGCGCAGCACCCCCATTTAGGGTTCCACCCCTAGGAGTGGCGGCCAGCCCTATATCCCATCTAGGGGGCGGCCAGAGGGGGAGACAGGGGGGCGCACCCTAGGTGGGCTTTAGGCCCATCTGAGCCTAGGTTTTCCCCCTTTCCCCTTCTCCTTGCGCCTTGGGCCTTGGTGGGGGGCGCACCAGCCCACCTAGGGCTGGTCCCTTCCCACACTTGACCCACACAAGCCTCTGTGGCTGGTGGCCCCTCCCGGTGGACCCCCGGAATCCTTTCGGTGATCCCGGTACGTTACCGATAACGCCCAGAACAATTCCGGTGACCAAAATGGGACTTCCCATATATAAATCTTTACCTCCGGACAATTCCGGAACTCCTCATGACGTCCGAGATCTCATCCGGGACTCCGAACAACATTCTGTAACCATGTACTACATTCCCTATAACCCTAGTGTCATCGAACCTTAAGTGTGTAGACCATACGGGTTCAAGAACCATGCAGTCATGACCGAGACATATCTTCGGCCAATAACCAACAGCGGGATCTGGATACCCATGTTGGCTCCCACATGTTTGATGACCCACAAGTGTAGGGGATCTATCGTAGTCCTTTTGATAAGTAAGAGTGTCGAACCCAACGAGGAGCAGAAGGAAATGATAGGCAGTTTTCAGTAAGGTATTTTCTGCAAGCACTGAAATTATAGGTAACATATAGTTTTGTGATAAGATAATTGGTAGCAAGTAACAAACGGTAGAAGTAGATAAGGTGCAGCAAGGTGGCCCAATCCTTTTTGTAGGAAAGGACAAGCCTGGACAAACTCTTATGTAAGGTAAAGCGCTCCCGAGGACATATGGGAATTATCGTCAAGCTAGTTTTCATCACGGTCATCTTATTCGCGTTTGGTACTTTGATAATTTGGTATGTGGGTGGACCGGTGCTTGGGTGCTTCCCTTACTTGGACAAGCCTCAAACTTATGATTAACCTCTAATGCAAGCATCCGCAACTACAAAAGAAGTATTAAGGTAAACCTAACCATAGCTTGAAACATATGGATCCAAATCAGCCCCTTATGAAGCAACACATAAACTAGGGTTTAAGCTTCTGTCACTCTAGCAACCCATCGTCTACTTATTACTTCTCAATGCCTTCCTCTAGGCCCAAATAATGGTGAAGTGTCATGTAGTCGACGTTCACATGACACCACTAGAGGAGAGACAACATACATCTCATCAAAATATCGAACGAAGACCAAATTCACATGACTACTAATAGCAAGACTTCTCCCATGTCCTCAGGAACAAAAGTAACTAATCACAAGACATAATATTGTTCATGATCATAGGGGTATTAATATGCATAATAGATCTGAACATATGATCTTCCACCAAATAAACAAACTAGCATCAACTACAAGGAGTAATCAACACTACTAGCAACCCACATGTACCAATCTGAGGTTTGGATACAAAGATTGGATACAAGAGATGAACTAGGGTTTGAGAGGAGATGGTGTTGGTGAAGATGTTGATGAAGATAGCCCTCCCCAAGATGGGAGAGTTGTTGGTGATGACGGCGGTGACGATTTCCCCCTCCCAGAGGGAAGTATCCCCGGCAGAACAACTCTGCCGGAGCCCTAGATTGGTTTCCGCCTCGGTTCCGCCTCGAGATGGCGGCATCTGGTCCCGAAAGCCTCCTCTCGATTTTTTTCAGGTCAAAACGCTTCATATAGGAGAAGATGGGCACCGGGGGCCCACCGGCTGGCCCTCGAGGCAGGGGGCGTGCCCTGGGAAGGGGGTGCGCCCCCCACCCTCGAGGTCAGCAAGTGGCCCCTCTCGTGGGTTTCTTTCGCCGGATATTTTTTATGTTTTCCGAAACTATGTTCTATGGAGTTTCAGGGCTTTTGGAGTTGTGCAGAATAGGTTTCCAGAGTTTGCTCCTTTTCCAGCCCAGAATTCCAGCTGCCGGCATTCTCCCTCTTCATGTAACCCTTGCAAAATAAGAGAGAAAAGGCATAAGTATTATGACAAAACATGTATGAACAGCCCATAATGCAATAGATATCAACTTATAAGCATGATGCAAAATGGACGTATCAATGTTCCACGATGATCTCATCGGATGAACCACAATGTCAAGGATTCAATCAATCCCGTATACGATTCCCTTTGTCTATCGGTATAGTACTTGCCCGAGATTCGATCATCAGTATATCGATACTTTGTTCAATCTCGTTATGGCAAGTCTCTTTACTCGTTCAGTAACACATCATCCCGTGACTAACCCCTTGGTGACATTGAGCTCATTATGATGATATATTACCGAGTGGGCCCAGAGATACCTCTCCGTCATACGGAGTGACAAATCCCAGTCTCGGTTCGTGCCAACCCAACAGATGCTTTCGGAGATACCCATAGTGTACCTTTATAGCCACCCAGTTACGTTGTGATGTTTGGCACACCCAAAGTATTCCTACGGTGTCTGGGAGTTGCACAACCTCATGGTCTAAGGAACAGATACTTGACATTGGAAAACCTTTAGCATATGAACTACACGATCTTGTGCTAGGCTTAGGATTGGGTCTTGTCCATCACATCATTCTCCTAATGATGTGATCCCGTTATCAATGACATCCAATGTCCATGGTCAGGAAACCGTGACCATCTGTTGATCAATGAGCTAGTCAACTAGAGGTTCACTAGGGACATGTTGTGGTCTATGTATTCACATATGTATTACTGTTTCCGGATAATACAATTAAAGCATGAACAATAGACAATTATCATGAACAAGTAAATATAATAATAACCATTTTATTATTGCCTCTAGGGCATATTTCCAACAGTCTCCCAGTTGCACTAGAGTCAATAATCTAGTTACATTGTGATGAATCGAACACCCATAGAGTTCCGGTGTTGATCATGTTTTGCTCATGGAAGAGGTTTAGTCAACGGATCTACGACATTCAGATCTGTATGCACTTTACAAATATCTATGTCTCCATCTTGAATATAATTTCGGACGGAGTTGAAACGGCGCTTGATGTTCTTGGTCTTCTTGTGAAACCTGGGCTCCTTGGCAATGGCAATAGCTCTAGTGTTGTCACAGAACAGAGTCATCGGGCCCAACGCGCTTGGATTAAATCCTAGGTCGGTGATGAACTCCTTCATCCAGACTCCTTCCTGCGCTGCTTCGGAAGCAGCTATGTACTCCGCTTCACATATAGATGCCGCCACGATGCTTTGCTTGCAACTGCACCAGCTGACTGCCCCACCATTCAAAATATACACGTATCCGGTTTGTGACTTGGAGTCATCCAGATCTGCGTCGAAGCTAGCATCAACTTAACCCTTTACGACGAGCTCTTCGTCACCTCCATAAACGAGAAACATATCCTTAGACCTTTTCAGGTACTTTAGGATGTTCTTGACCGCTGTCCAGTGCTCCATACCAGGATAACTTTGGTACCTCCCCACCAAACTTATGGAAAGGTTCACATCAGTTCTGGTACACAGCATGGCATACATAATAGAACCTATGGCTAAGGCATAGGGGATGACACTCATCTTTTCTCTATCTTCTGCCGAGGTCGGGCATTGAGCTATGCTCAATCTCATACCTTGCAATACAGGCAAGAACCCTTTCTTGGACTGATCCATATTGAACTTCTTCAATATCTTGTCAAGGTATGTGCTTTCTGAAAGACCAATGAGGCATCTCGATCTATCTCTATAGATCTTGATGCCTAATATGTAAGCAGCTCCTCCAAGGTCCTTCATTGAAAAACACTTATTCAAGTAGGCCTTTATGCTTTCCAAGAGTTCTACATCATTTCCCATCAACAATATGTCATCCACATATAATATGAGAAATGCTACAGAGGTCCCACTCACTTTCTTGTAAATACAGGCTTCTCCCCAAGTCTGTATAAACCCAAACGCTTTGATCACCTCATCAAAGCGAATGTTCCAACTCCGAGGTGCTTGCACCAGCCCATAGATGGAGCGCTGGAGCTTGCATACCTTCTTAGGATTCTTATGATTGACAAAACCTTTCGGCTGCATCATATACAGTTCTTCCTTGAGGAAGTCGTTAAGGAATGCCATTTTTACGTCCATTTGCCATATCTCATAATCATAGAATGCGGCAATTGCTAACATGATTCGGACGGACTTCAGCATCGCTACGGGAGAGAAAGTCTCATCGTAGTCAATTCCTTGAACTTGTCGATAACCTTTAGCGACAAGCCGAGCCTTATAGATGGTCACATTACCATCCGCGTCAGTCTTCTTCTTAAAGATCCATTTATTTTCTATGGCTTGCCGATCATTGGGCAAGTCAACCAAAGTTCATACTTTGTTATCATACATGGATCCTATCACGGATTTCATGGCTTCAAGCCATTTGTTGGAATCCGGGCCCGCCATCACTTCTTCATAGTTCGAAGGTTCATCGTTGTCTAACAACATGATGTCCAGGATAGAGTTGTTGTACCACTCTGGTGCGAAACGTGTCCTTGTGGACCTACGAAGTTCAGCAGTAACTTGATCCGAAGTTTCATGATCATTATCATTAACTTCCTCCCTAGTCGTTGCAGGCACTGCTGCGCTACTTTCCGGTTCGGAAGGGGTGACAATCACCCCCATCAAGTTCCACTTTCCTCCCACTTACTTCTTTCGAGAGAAACTCTTTCTCCAGAAAGGATTCATTCTTGGCAACAAAGATCTTGCCTTCGGATCTGAGGTAGAAGGTATACCC
This sequence comes from Secale cereale, assembly GCA_902687465.1. Taxonomy (NCBI): domain Eukaryota; kingdom Viridiplantae; phylum Streptophyta; class Magnoliopsida; order Poales; family Poaceae; genus Secale; species Secale cereale. The sequence goes on from LR738714.1 coordinate 482,836,265, forward strand.
GATAGTTTCCTTAGGGTATCCTATGAAGACGCATTTTTCCGATTTGGGTTCGAGCTTTTCAGGTTGAAGTTTCTTGACATAAGCATCGCATCCCCAAACTTTTTGAAACGACAACTTAGGTTTCTTCCCAAACCATAGTTCATACGGTGTCGTCTCAACGGATTTAGACGGTGCCCTATTTAAAGTGAATGCGGCACTCTCTAAAGCATAACCCTAGAATGATAGCGGAAAGTCGGTAAGAGACATCATAGATCGCACCATGTCCAACAGAGTACGATTACGACGTTCGGACACACCATTACGCTGAGGTGTTCCAGGTGGGTCAATTGTGAAACAATTCCACAGTTCCTTAGGTGCGTGCCAAATTCGTGACTTAAATATTCTCCTCCATGATCTGATCGTAAGAACTTTATTTTTCTGTCACATTGATTCTCAACCTCATTCTAAAATTCCTTGAACTTTTCAAAGGTCTCAGACTTGTGTTTCATCAAGTAGACATACCCATATCTACTTAAGTCATCAGTGAGGGTGAGAACATAAGGATAGCCACCGCGAGCTTCAACACTCATTGGACCGCACACATCAGTATGTATGATTTCTAATAAGTTGGTTGCTCGCTCCATTGTTCTGGAGAACGGAGTCTTGGTCATCTTTCCCAAGAGGCATGGTTCGCACGTGTCAAATGATTCATAATCAAGAGACTCCAAATATCCATCTGCATGAAGCTTCTTCATACGTTTGACACCAATATGACCAAGGCGGCAGTGCCACAAGTATGTAGGGCTGTCATTATCAACCATACACCTTTTGGCATCCACACTATGAATATGTGTAACATCACGTTCGAGATTCATTAAGAATAAACCATTGACCAGCGGGGAATGACCATAAAACATTTCTCTCATATAAATAGAACAACCATTATTCTCAGATTTAAATGAGTAGCCATCTCACATTAAACAAGATCCAGATACAATGTTCATGCTCAAAGCTGGTACTAAATAACAATTATTGAGGTTTAACACTAATCCCGAAGGTAGATGCAGAGGTAGCGTACCGACGGCGATCACATCGACCTTGGAACCATTCCCGACGTGCATCGTCACCTCGTCCTTCGCTAGTCTCCGTTTATTCCGCAACTCCTGCTTTGAGTTACAAATGTGAGCAACTGCACCGGTATCAAATACCCAGGAGCTACTACGAGCGCTGGTAAGGTACACATCAATAACATGTATATCACATCTACCTTTGACGTTTCTGGCCTTTTTATCCGCTAAGTATTTGGGACAGTTCCGCTTCTAGTGACCCGTTCCCTTGCAATAAAAGCACTCAGTCTCAGGCTTGGGTCCATTCTTTGGCTTCTTCTCGGCAACTGGCTTACTGGGCGCGGCAACTCCTTTGCCGTCCTTCTTGAAGTTCTTCTTACACTTGCCTTTCTTGAACTTAGTGGTTTTATTCACCATCAACACTTGATGTTCTTTCTTGATCTCCACCTCCGCTGATTTCAGCATTGAATACACCTAGGGAATGGACTTCTCCATCCCTTGCATATTGAAGTTCATCACAAAGCTCTTGTAGCTAGGTGGGAGCAACTGAAGGATTCTATCAACGATCGCATCATCTGGGAGATTAATTCCCGGCTAAGACAAGCGGTTGTGCAACCTAGACATTTTGAGTATATGTTCGCTGACAGAACTATTCTCCTCCATTTTACAACTGTAGAACTTGTCGGAGACTTCGTATCTCTCGAATCGGGCATGAGCTTGAAAAACCATTTTCAGCTCTTGGAACATCTCATATGCTCCGTGCTGCACAAAACTCTTTTGTAGCCCCGATTCTAAGCCGTAAAGCATGCCACACTGAACCAGGGAGTAATCATCACTACGCGACTGCCAGGCGTTCATAACGTCTTGAGTTGCTGGGAAAACGGGTGCATCACCTAGCGGTGCTTCAAGGACATATGCTTTCTTGTCAGCTATGAGGATGATCCTCAAGTTACGGACCCAATTCGTATAGTTGCTACCATCGTCTTTCAGATTGGTTTTCTCTAGGAACGCATTGAAGTTGAGGGCAACATTAGCGTGGGCCATTGGATCTACAAGACATATTGTAAAGATTTTAGACTATGTTCATGACAAATAAGTTCATCTAAACAAATTTAATGAACTCCCACTCAGATAGACATCCCTCTAGTCATCTAAGTGATACATGATCCGAATCGTCGTGTCCGATCAGCACGTGAGATGGACTAGTCATCAACGGTGAACATCTTTATGTTGATCGTATCTTCTATACGACTCATGTTCGACCTTTCGGTCTTCTGTGTTCCGAGGCCATGTCTGTGCATGCTAGGCTCGTCAAGTCAACCCTAAGTGTATTGCGTGTGTAAATCTGGCTTACACCCGTTGTATGCGAACGTTAGGACCTATCACACCCGATCATCACGTGGTGCTTCGGAACAACGAACCTTAGCAATGATGCACAGTTAGGGGGAACACAACTCTTGAAATTTTAGTGAGACATCATCTTATTTACTAACGTCGTTCTAAGCAAATAAGATGTAAAACATGATAAACATCACATGCAATCAAATAGTGACATGATATGGCCAATATCATTATGCTCCTTTTTATCATCATCTTCGGGGCTCCATGATCATCATTGTCACCGGCATGTCACCATGATCTCCATTATCACGATCTCCATCATCGTTTCTTCATGAAGTTGTCTCGTCAAACATTACTTCTACTACTATGGCTAACGGTTAGAAATGAAGTAAAGTAATTACATGGCGTTTTCAATGACACGCAGGTCATACAATAAAATAAGACAACTCCTATGGCTCCTGCCGGTTGTCATACTCATCGACATGCAAGTCGTGATTCCTATTACAAGAATATGATCAATCTCATACATCACATATATATATATATATATATATATATATATATATATATATATATTTCATCACATCCTTTTGGCCATATCACATCACACGGCACATGCTGCAAGAACAAGTTAGATGTCCTCTAATTGTTGTTGCAAGTTTTTACGTGGCTGCTATAGGTTTCTAGCAAGAATGGTTCTTACCTACGCAAAAACCACAACGTGATATGCCAATTACTATTTACCCTTCATAAGGACCCTTATCATCGAATCCGATCCGACAAAAGTGGGAGAGACAGACACCCGCTAGCCACCTTATGCCACTAGTGAATGTCAGTCGGTGGAACCTATCTCACGTAAGCGTACGTGTAAGGTCGGTCCGGGCTGCTTCATCCCACGATGCCGCCAAATCAAGATAAGACTAGTAGCGGCAAGTAAATTGACATGATCTACATCCACAACAATCTTTTGTTCTACTCGTGCATAGTAACTACGCATAGACCTAGCTCATGATGCCACTGTTGGGGATCGTTGCAGAAAATCAAGAAAAATTCTACGCATCACCAAGATCCATCTATGGAGATTACTAGAACGAGAGGGGAGTGCATCTTCATACATTTGGAGATCGCGATGCGGAAGCATTGCAAGAACGCGGTTGGTGGAGTCGTACACGCACTGATTTAGATCGCGGTCGATTCCGATCTAAGCGCCGAACAACGGCGCCTCCGCGTTCAACACACATGCAGCCCGGTGATGTCTCCCGTTCCTTGATCCAGCAAGGGGAGAGGGAGAGGTTGGGGAAGACTCCGTCAAGCAGAAGCACGACGGCGTGGTGGTGGTGGAGGAGCGTGGCACTCCAGTAGGGCTTCGCCAAGCACCGCAAGAAACGAGGAGGGAGAGGGGCAGGGCTGCGCCAAGAGAGAGATGAACTCGTGCGTCTGGCACCCCCGAAACCCCACATATATATATGGGAAGGAGAGGGGCAGTGCCCCCATCTAGGGTTCCACCCCTAGGGGTGGCGGCCAGCCCTAGATCCCATCTAGGGGGCGGCCAGAGGGGGAGAGAGGGGGGGCGCACCCTAGGTGGGCTTTAGGCCCATCTGAGCCTAGGGTTTCCCCCTTTCCCCTTCTCCTTGCGCCTTGGGCCTTGGTGGGGGGGCGCACCAGCCCACCTAGGGCTGGTCCCTTCCCAAACTTGGCCCACGCAAGCCTCTAGGGCTGGTGGCCCCTCCCGGTGGTCCCGGTACGTTATCGATAACGCCCAGAACAATTCCGGTGACCAAAATGGGACTTCCCATATATAAATCTTTACCTCCGAACCATTCCGGAACTCCTCGTGACGTCCGGGATCTCATCCAGGACTCCGAACAACATTTGGTAACCACGTACTACATTCCCTATAACCCTAGCATCATCGAACCTTAAGTGTGTAGACCCTACGGGTTCGGGAACCATGCAGTCATGACCGAGACATATCTCCGGACAAAACCAACAGCGGGATCTAGATACCCATGTTGGCTCCCACATGTTCCATGATGATCTCATCGGATGAACCACGATGTCAAGGGTTCAATCAATCCTGTATATGATTCCCTTTGTCTATCGGTATAGTACTTGCCCGAGATTCGATCGTCGGTATACCGATACCTTGTTCAATCTCGTTATGGCAAGTCTCTTTACTCGTTCCGTAACACATCATCCCGTGACTAACCCCTTAGTCACATTGAGCTCATTATGATGATCTATTACCGAGTGGGCCCAGAGATACCTCTCCGTCATACGGAGTGACTGATGGGCCTCGAACCCCTCGTTGGATTACCCCAAGTGGAAGGTGTAAGATGCAGTAAGTAGAAGTGTTTTCCCCTAGCAAAGATGCCAAGGATCGAATCCCCAGAGACTCCTAGGTTCAACAGGTAGGTGTCAACCGCTAACGGCGCAATTAGCAATCAACGTGGACCTGCACACAGATACAAATAACTTTGCTCCCAACGAGTACAGAGAGGTTGTCAATCTCTCCGGCCTTGTAGTTCACAAAGGGTTAAAAGCAATATGATAGTAGTGATAGATAGTGTTTTGCAATAGTAAGTAAAATAGCGGAAAAGTAAATAGTGTATGTGATCAATGATGGTAATATGGACCGGAGTCACATGATGTTCACTAGTGATGTCTCTCTCCCAAAAGACGATAAATCAGCTATGTGAGGTAACAAATTACAGCAGGGCAATTGACAGGACCACGAACGCAAACCAATGCTGATTACATTACAAGAAAGGTTGAGGTTCAAAGCATGGGCGGTACGCCAAAGTAAGTAGACCGAAATCCATCTGCATCTACTACTAATCATCCACCTTGAGATATCTATCCAGAACATCTCGCTGGTATTAAGTTGCGAGTCCCACCCATAGTGTAAACTCAATGCAACAGACAACTACATTAAAAGAACTTTGCCTAAAGTAAACAATCCTTGCACCCACGGGCACAAGCACCTACCTACTACCTACTACTTGGCCAAAGCAATAAATAACAACGGAGAACATGCAAGAATTACTTATGAACTAAAATATAAAAGAGGTGAATCAAATATATTACTCAAGATCAATCTGAACATAATCTCATAATCCATCGGATCCCAGCAAACTCAACATAGCAACAGCATAAGGATTACATAGGTGCCTCGATCATGTAGGGCAGCTCACGAGGACTACTTAGTGAAGCACAAGAACGGGAGGAGAACATCACATAGCTACTGGTCATGGACTCATGGTCCAAGGGAGACTACTCATGAGTCACCCGGGAGGCGTCCATGGTGGTGGAGAAGCTCCCGGTGGTGATCCTCCCCTCCGGCAGGGTGCCGGGAAGAGTTCTCCTGGTGCTCCCGATCTTGGAAGCGGCGGCGGCGGCGGAACAGAGATGGGATCGCGAAAAGAAGTCCTGTTTCAAGGGTTACGGGGGACCCTTTAAATAACTGCCAAAGTAGGGCACCGGGGGGCTCTCGGGGGGCCGAGGCGCCCCCCCCCCCCCCCCCCCCC
>LR738714.1:482842324-482868112 GCA_902687465.1 Secale cereale
CCCCCGGCGCGGCCCAGGGGGGGCGCGACCACAGGGCGCCTGGAGCCCCTGTGGCCCCCCCAGGCTCCCCTTCGGAAGCAGTGTCGTTCCCGGAACGGTGATTTTTTATATATTTTTTCTGTATTTTTCTGGGCAGTTCTCGAAACGTGAAAACCTGAAATACAAAAACAGCCAAAAACAGAAACTGGCACTCGGGTGCACTGGATTAGTAAGTTAGTCCAAATATGATCAAAAGTGTATGGAAGTGTATGAATATCATAGCAATATCACCCAAAAGTGGCATGGAGCAAGCAGAAATTATAGATACGTTTTGGACGTATCAACATCCCCAAGCTTAATTCCTGCTCGTCCTCGAGTAGGCAAATGATAAAAAGAATAATTTCTGTGGTGACATGCTATTAACCATACTGGACTTTCTCATAGTCATATGACAAAAGCTTACTGAGACAATGATTCTAAAGTAATTAAGTTGTCTCAAGAGAAAATCACAAATGACTGTAAGTTTTACAACATGAAACTGAAACATCAAAAAGATTTGCAATGAACATGATGTACAAATATGATCAAGTGATATCTAGCTTGCCCCCTTTAGTGATGCAAAACATAAATGCAAGGGCACCTTCAAGGTTTAAGTGATGACTAGATACAATCATTTCAGAATAAACGATATCACAATCATGCAAAAGACACTGCTACTTTGGGACAATGCACATTACACTCAAAATGACAATCATGCTCTCAGTAGTTGATGCTTGAAGTACAAGAGCTTTTTATTTTGAAACATGGAAGCAATTGTGTCAACGGTAGTAGTACTTCATATGTGTCATGTATAAAACATCTTATAAGTTGCAAGCCTCATGCATCGAATACCAATAGTGCTCGCTCCTTGTCCTAATTAGCTCGGATCCCCATGGGTTATCATTGCATTGCATATGTTTTTACCAAGTGTCACAAAGGGGTACCTCTATGCCACCTGTACAAAGGTCCAAGGAGATAGATCGCATTTGATTTCTCGTTTTTGATAAATCTCAACTTGAGGACATCCATACCGGGACAACATAGAAAATAGATGATGGACTCCTCTTTAATGCATAAGCATATTCTCATGAGAGATTGAGGATTAAGGTCCAAGCTAAAACTTCCACCATGAGGCATGGCTTTGGTTGGCGGCCCAATGTTCTTCTCTAACAATATGCATATTAATTCAACCCACGGTAAATCACCCTTACTTCAGACAAGACGAACATGCATAGCAACTCACATGATATTCAAGAAAAGTGTGACAGTTGATGGCGTCCCCAGAAACATGGTTACCGCTCAGCAAGCAACTCATAAGAAATAAGATACATAAGCAACATATTCTTTACCACAATAGTTTTTAGGCTACTTTCCCATGAGCTATGTATTGCATGATTAATTTGCTTAGTGCAGGTGGAGGTTAGCAAAAGACTGGGAGCGACCAACTAAGAGAGCAATGACGGTCATAATCATGCAGAGCGACAAAGCAATATTGAATCAGGCATGGTAGTTATATCGCTACTTAGAAACAAAAGATCATCAAGGCTTGACAGACTTTCTTTACAGTCTTGAATATGCGTGAGCATACGCCAAGTCAATCAAAATAAATTCTCGAAGGAAGATATTACTAAACCATACCACATCATAGGCAAACAAACCAAGTTGGTACTCCAATAACACATTGGGAATCCTCCCAGCTATTTGAGATTAACCATAAGAAAACCTGAACTACTAAGCACCATCATGAAAGTAGCATATTTATCATAGACATATTAACCCATGCAACGGAAGCAAACTCTCTTAATAAGGTGAGCATGGTAATTAAAGAGAGTTCAAGCAACCAACTAAATAAAAGCTCTTGAAAAGATAAGCATGAATACTAAGAGCAAAGCACGATAGTAGCTATTAAAAGATAAAGAACACACACAGCATAGATAGACATGAAAATTCTATGTGATGTTCTAGGTAGAGGTGGAGCGTGTTTCTCTCCCACATAAAGGAATGCTGGATTCCGACTCGTTATGAAAAACTAAAAAGAAAACTAAAAGCAAGACGCTCCAAGCATAGCACATAACATATGAAGTGATAAAAATATAGCGGAACGAAAGACGAACTGATAATGTTGATGGAGAAGGGGATGCACGGGGGGCATCCCCAAGCTTAGACGCTTGAGTCTCCTTGAATATTTCTTGGGGGTGCACGGGGGCATCCCCAAGCTTGAGCGCTTGACACTCCTGAATCTTTTTATCATCTTCCCTCGCACACTTGAAAACTCCCTTCATACATAACTCATTCATAATCTGATTAGCGAGGTTAGTACCCTTAATAAAATAATTATACCTTGCTGGAAATAAGGATATTCTTAAAGTTCTACTATTTCTCAAGATTGCCAAAAGGTTTTTGCAAAGAAAAAGCAAGTTCTTAATTTGCAAAGTGAAGGTAAGGCAAAACAGGACAGAATCTGTGAAAAACATAACAGCAGGCAGTAATTGACCTGTTCGGGATACTTCTGCAACTCAAATCAAAAAACTCAGAACTGACGCACGAAAGACAATTATATAGAGAACTCTTTCGAGAAAATTCAGACCAAAAAGATGATCTGGTGATTTTATACGAATTTTTCTATCCAAGGACAGAATCTATTTCCTGGACAGCACCTCACAACTCTTGAACTTTCTAGCAATCAGAGGCTATACTTGGCACAAATATGAAAAGTAAAGATACAATGATGATGCTACAGCAGTAAACATCATCAAGACAAAACAAAAGCAAAAAATTTATTCATGTGGGCTGCCTCCCAAAAGCGTTTTCTTTTATGCCTTTAAGCTAGGCATAATGCAAAGATCAAGTTGTATCAATTGAACCATCATCAAGATCATCAAAAAGCTCTTCAATAATACAACTAGTCTTAAGAGGACTCTCAAATAAAGGCCTCATAGAGATACTTCTAGGTAGAAGACCAAAAGGATAAAAGTCAAGGGAAGATTCATTTATAAATTCATCAACAATAGGTGTTTCTTCCAAAGTCTTTACGGTTTCAACCCCTTTGGCAATAGGTGGATTGCTTTTAGAACGGGGAGCCTTTGGAACGTGAACGAACTTAGGCTCCCTCTTTGCCGGAGTCTCTACCTTTTCGGTTTTGATCGAGGAGAAAGTGGTTCCTAAGGTATCAAATATCTCCTCAATCTTGTCCATCCTAGAAAAGTCAGAATCATGGAATTTGACGGTCTCCAAAATTTTAAAAAATTTATGCGTGGAGCTATCAAGTCTATTCAAATTCCCTTGAATCTTTCGATCCAACTCATTCATCTTATTAGTGCTCGGCATCTCTAGCTCTATTTTTTCAAGTTTTTTCATAATGTGAGCTAGGGTGATGTCCTCTCGAATGCTAACAACAGGGGGACTCCCAACAAGATTTTCAATAATACTAAGAGACTCCCAAACTGGGGCCTCCAGGAAATTCCCATTGATAGCAGTATCTAGAATAAACCTATTCCAAGAAGTGATTCCAACATAAAAATTTCTAAGTAAGATAATAGTGGGTTGCTTCTTGGTGGCTCTTTTTTGTGAATCATTAATTCTATACCAAGCATCTTTCAAACTTTCCCCACCTCTTTGTTTAAAGGTGAGAACTTCTGCCTCGTCAAAGACAAAAGGACCCGACATAATGACAACTAAAGAATAAGATAACTATTTTTGTGATTTTTGATAAAAGGAACTAAAGCAAATATGAAAGGTAAACTAACAAGACTAAAAAGCAAAGGTAAAAGATAGCATGCAACTCCCCTATCCTGAAGAGTGGAGTCCCCGGCAACGGTGCCAGAAAATACTCCTTGATGGGCCTCGAACCCCTCGTTGGATTACCCAAGTGGAAGGTGTAAGATGCAGTAAGTAGAAGTGTTTTCCCCTAGCAAAGATGCCAGGGATCGAATCCCCAGAGACTCCTAGGTTCAACAGGTAGGTGTCAACCGCTAACGGCGCAATTAGCAATCAACGTGGACCTGCACACAGATACAAATAACTTTGCTCCCAACGAGTACAGAGAGGTTTTCAATCTCTCCGGCCTTGCAGTTCACAAAGGGTTAAAAGCAATATGATAGTAGTGATAAATAGTGTTTTGCAATAGTAAGTAAAATAGCGCAAAAGTAAATAGTGTATGTGATCAATGATGGTAATATGGACCGGAGTCACATGATGTTCACTAGTGATGTCTCTCTCCCAAAAGACGATAAAACAGCTATGTGAGGTAACAAATTATAGCTGGGCAATTGACAGGACCACGAACGCAAACCAATGCTGATTACATTACAAGAAAGGTTGAGGTTCAAAGCATGGGTGGTACGCCAAAGTAAGTAGACCGAAATCCATCTGCATCTACTACTAATCATCCACCTTGAGATATCTATCCAGAACATCTCGCTGGTATTAAGTTGCGAGCCCCACCCATAGTGTAAACTCAATGCAACAGACAACTGCATTAAAAGAACTTTGCGTAAAGTAAACAATCCTTGCACCCGCGGGCACAAGCACCGTTGTTTTCCCCCTTGTGGCAACAGCACATCCCCTAGACTCATGTTTCTGTCACTCAAGCTAGTCGTCGAGGGTCATGAACCCACAATCGAGCATAACGTTCCCTCTTGGAGTCACTACCTACTACTTGGCCAAAGCAATAAATAACAACGGAGAACATGCAAGAATTACTTATGAACTAAAATATAAAAGAGGTGAATCAAATATATTACTCAAGATCAATCTGAACATAATCTCATAATCCATCGGATCCCAGCAAACTCAACATAGCAACAGCATAAGGATTACATTGGTGCCTCGATCATGTAGGGCAGCTCACGAGGACTAATTAGTGAAGCACAAGAACGGGAGGAGAACATCACATAGCTACTGGTCATGGACTCATGGTCCAAGGGAGACTACTCACGAGTCATCCGGGAGGCGTCCATGGTGGTGGAGAAGCTCCCGGTGGTGATCCTCCCCTCCGGCAGGGTGCCGGGAAGAGTTCTCCTGGTGCTCCCGATCTTGGAAGCGGCGGCGGCGGCGGAACAGAGATGGGATCGCGAAAAGAAGTCCTGTTTCAAGGGTTACGGGGGGACCCTTTAAATATCTGCCAAAGTAGGGCACCGGGGGGCTCTCGGGGGGCCGAGACACCCCCTCGGCGCGGCCCAGGGGGGGCGCGCCCACAGGGCGCCTGGAGCCCCTGTGCCCCCCCCCCCCCAGGCTCCCCTTCGGAAGCAGTGTCGTTCCCGGAACGCTGATTTTTTATATATTTTTTCTGTATTTTTCTGGGCTGTTCTCGAAACGTGAAAACCTGAAATACAAAAACAGCCGAAAACAGAAACTGGCACTGGGGTGCATTGGATTAGTAAGTTAGTCCAAATATGATCAAAAGTGTATGAAAGTGTATGAATATCATAGCAATATCACCCAAAAGTGGCATGGAGCAAGCAGAAATTATATATACGTTTTGGATGTATCAGTGACAAATCCCAGTCTCGGTTCGTGCCAACCCAACAGATGCTTTCAGAGATACCCGTAGTGTACCTTTATAGCCACCCAGTTACGTTGTGACGTTTGGCACACCCAAAGTATTCCTACGGTGTCCGGGAGTTGCACAACCTCATGGTCTAAGGACCATATACTTGACATTGGAAAGGCTTTAGCATACGAACTACACGATCCTGTGCTAGGCTTAGGATTGGGTCTTGTCCATCACATCATTCTCCTAATGATGTGATCCCGTTATCAATGACATCCAATGTCCATGGTCAGGAAACCGTGACCATCTGTTGAGCAACGAGCTAGTCAACTAGAGGCTCACTAGGGACATGTTGTGGTCTATGTATTCACATATGTATTACTGTTTCCGGATAATACAATTAAAGCATGAACAATAGACAATTTTCATGAACAAGGAAATATAGTAATAACCATTTTATTATTGCCTTTAGGGCATATTTCCAACATTCACTAGTGGCTTCTCTTAAAAAATAGCATATGGTGGGTGAACAAATTACTGTTGGGTAATTGATAGAAAAGCAAATAAATATGACAATATCCAAGACGATGATCATATATATAGGCATCACGTCCAAGATTAGTAGATCCAAATGATTATGCATCTACTACTATTACTCCACACATTGACCGCTATCCTGCATGCATCTAGTGCATTAAGTTCATGGAAGAATGAAGTAATGCAATAAGAATGGTGACGTGATATAGACAAGGCAAACTCAAATATGAACAAAAACCATCTTGTTATCCTTAATAGAAATGATACATGTGTGTCATGTCTTTTTTTGTCGCTGAGATTGAGCATGGCAAGATCGAACCCATTACAAAGCACCTCTTCCCACGGCAAGATAAATCGATCTAGTTGGCCAAACCAAACCAAAATATCAAAGAAGAAATATAAGGTTATAACTAATCAGGCATGGATAGATCTAATCCTAAACTCACAATTCATCGGATTCCAACATACACACCGCAAAAAAAAGAGTTACATCAAATAGATCTCCAAGAACATTGATGAGAACATTGTATTTAAGATCAAAAAGATAGAATAAGGCATCTAGCTACTAACTACGGACCCCTAGGTATGTGGTAAACTACTCACGCATCATCGGAGGAGCACCAATGAGGATGATGAACCCCTCCGTGATCGTTGACCCCTCCGGCAGAGTGCCGGAAAAGGCCTCTAGATTGAGTCTCGTGGTTCTCGAACTTGTGGCGGCTGAAGAAGTATTTCGTCGACTCTTCTAGGGTTTACGGAATAATGGGTATTTATAGAGCTGGAGGTCGGTGGCGAAGCTTCCCGTGGGCCCCACTACCCACTAGGGTGCGCTCGGGGCTCCTGGCGTGCCCTGGTGCCTAGTGGGCCCCATGGGCCTCCCCTCGTGTGATCTCTTGGCTCCATGGGTGTCTTCTGTCTAGAAAAACCTCCAAAATAATTCGTGGCATTTGGATTTCGTTTGATATTGATATTATGCAAAGTAAAAAACAAGCAGAAAACAAAAGCCGCACTGGGTACTATGTCAATAAGTTAGTCCCAAAAATTAATATAAAGTTGCTAGAAAATGTATATAAAACATCCAAGATTGACACTATAACAGCGTGGAACAATCAAAAATTATAGATACATTCGAGATGTATCAGTCCTCCAGATGCACCCGAGTGGGGTCACTCGGCCCCTCGTACATCCACATAGGATGGACCCTGGCATGCAGCGGCTGGATCCGCCGAGTGAGGAGCATCTCCAGCAGATCCATCCCATTCATGTCGATGTTAATGACACTAACAAGGGCGACGACCAAGATACCAACATCCATCTTCTCCTCCTACGTTAATGAAAGGGACTTAGGAGCCCGCACCCTCTCCGTTGAGTATGGGGGAAGACCCGACTGGTTGTTAGCGCCGGGGACGTTCTTGTAGTAGAACCAAGTTCCCTACCACCCTTTGAATGAGTCGGGAAAACTCATCTTCGGGAAGGTACTACTGTCCCGGAGCTGGATGCCCATGCCCCCACACAGATGGGTGACACGGGTCTTCTCGCCAGTCAGCTAGTGCTTCTTGACAGCCATTGACCGACAAGTGAAGACATGTTTGAAGAGGCCCCAATGGGGATGACAACCGAGGAAATTCTCGCAGAGGGATATGAAGGTTGAGAGGTATATGATGGCATTTGGGAGAATATGGTGGAGATGTGCACTAAAGTAGTTGAGGAACGCTCGGAAGAAAGGATGAGGTGGCATCGAGAAAGCCCTCTCGATGTGGGTGACTAGCAAGACGTGCTCGTCCTCCTGCGGCACCGGCTCGACCTCTCCCGCTTGCAGACGGCGCCACCCATCCCGCGGGTTTGAGCCCCTCCGCGGCAAGGTCCTCCAGCCGCTTGGCTGAGACTCGCGAAGGGATCCAATCCCCCGATGTGCCTCCGGCCGTCCCACTGGAGACTTAGGAGGTGACCTTCCCGGCCTTCTTTACCTTCTCCGCCTTAGTCGTAGAATCTATCACCATGGACGTGCGTGCTTTATGCGCTCGAGTGGAGAGGAGAAGCGGAGGATCCAGGGTAGAGAGAAGGGGATCTAGAGCACTGACCTCACTACCCTACTCTTTTATATCCCAGACAAAATCATGAGCCGAATCTTGCGCCACTGCTCTCTAGATCAACAGTACACGCGATGGGTTGTCGCACAGAAGAGCCGTGGCACATGGCGGATTACATGGGCAAAAATTGAGGCGCCGCGCCACCACTTTCCCCACTAACCCACGTCATTACCGCTTCTGAGCACGCAAACACAAATTCAAATCCCGAGATTTCCAGGGCAAATCAATTCAATTAATCGCACAATATTCATTTCCTAAAGGACGTATGTTAGTCTGACTGACCACCCTCCATGAGGACCCGCGCACTCAGCGACGCTAAACACTCGACTGAAGTCCTCTTTAGGACCGCTATGAGGCAAGCTTGACGTCCCTCCACAGGTTGACTTGGACCTTTTATTAGGCTCCAAGGTGCCTCACTCGTAAATCTGGACTCGTAGACGGCATGCGTTGGCGTTCCCCTGGGATAAGGAGTGGCATCTCTCCAGAGAATCATACCATGCTTCGGCGTCTCCACTCGAGTTGTAATGGCATGCCCTCACTCGGGCTCCAAGTCTATCTCCTCCAAGAGATAAATGAATGCCACCAGGTTTTTCTCGGCGGTCAATGACACCCGGTCATCTGGGAAAACTTGTAGTCCAGAATCCGTTGTATTTTCATCTAAGGAGCAGCGAACCATGAATCAGAAACGTATTCCGAGTGCCCCAGCAGCACTCGGACTTAACCAAAGGATCGGTCCGCTTGTCCTACGAAACCTCAATTGATCCAGGGGCTAATGATGAGGCACCTATTACTTGTAGGGTCAAGGACACATCATATGGGGCCCACATGGGGCCCCACACCATCATTGGTAGGTCCCTGTACCATACTAGCATTCAAATGTATATATCAGGAAGTCCACTCAGAGACCTCGACGACACTCAGACGACCACCCGTCACTCGACTGGACAACCACCACTCAGATTAAAAAGATGAATGGACGGCGTGGGAGCTTCAACGGTAGAGGAATCCTAAGTCGTCCTTAAAGCAGAGTCAAGGCTACTGTTACCTATAACTGTTGTAGTAGAGGCTCTTATACCTGTAACAGACGCAATTAATGTCATTAAGTGCCCTGACGACGTGGAGAACATGGGGCTGCGACGCACTCTATATAAGCTGCACTCCACCTCCTGAGTGAGGGTCGAGCAATCTCTGTGACTATACTCATCAAGCAAAACCAAGCCTCGGGGCACAAGACGTAGGGCTGTTACCTCCGCCGAGAGCGGCCTGAACTCGTTAAACACCGAGTGTTACACATGTGTCATAGCTAGGCTCTGCCCCTTATTCGTACCCCTAGTACTCATTGTCAGGATTGTAACTCCGACATCTGTCATTGCCTTGAAGCCCATACATCACATTCTGGTCCTAGAACCACCAGTTTGGGTCTTGGAAGAGTACACAAATGGATGAATGTGTTCTTCTGGTCGGATAAGGGCAAAACCATGGGGGAAAGTACCTTGTGGAGTGGGAGCAGATATGTCATCCAACTCATATGGGTTCTCCTGTAGTTAAAAATCTACATCTACAATCTCTTGCATTGAGACTACAGTGGGAATGGATGAGGAGAACATGCCCCATGAGGCCTTGGCAAGGGATTGACCTCTTCTCTGATGATCTGGTGAGAGATGTCTTCTGTAGTCTAGTACGTATCGAGGTTGGCAATGGACATCATGTGCTCTTTTGGAGAGACAGATGGATATTAGCAATCAGCCGCAGATCTTGCTCGCTAGTTGGGCAAAGGGTGTGCACCACAACCAAAAATGAAGGATGGTGGCCCAGGCTCTACATAACTACCATTGGATGTTGGAATTCTAACATGGGTACCGAAGCAGGAGAAAATTCAGTATAACACCCCATGGCGTGAGAACAACCAGACCATGTTCACAAGTGAGGTCCCTAGCTAAGATCTTCCCATTGCCTTGGAGTAGCTTTAATTTGGAATCTATTCCGCGAGGTCGGCCTACACCATGTTATACCATGGAACCCAAATGTTCCCGGGAGCTCATTGCATCCAGAAGAATAAGGCACCTTTGAAATGCAAAATGTTTGCATGACTGGCTTTCCACTACAGATTGTGCACATACGAGGCATGGACGACAAGACCAAACCATCGCAGGCTTCACTTACCTCCAGGAGGAAGACACCAATGATCATATTGTCGTGGTTGTAAGCCTGACAGTACGAGTAGGGGGTATGAATGAGGAGGCAAGGCCCTAGCTATGGTGGAGTTGTACACAAGGTGTTTTACGAGTTCAGGCCCTTCTCGGAGGAAGTAACAGCCCTACGTCTCAGTGCCCGGAGGTGGTCGACTGATATGTGTATATGTGTGAGTTACAAGGATGTGAACCCTTGTACTGGAGGAGGGGGGTGGCTTATATAGTGCACTAGGACCCCAGTCATGCTCCACGTTACTAAGGGTTCAATGTACATTAAGGCAGACGTTACTGGTAACATCTGTAGTAAAGAGTAATAAAGGCATTCACTACGGCAAATAAATACCGGACCGTTGTTGCCCTAAGGGACCTTTGACCTTCGGGGGTCGAGTGCCTTGGATGGGTCGAGTGGAGTTGAGTCGTCTTGTAGGTGATGTCTAGTCAAGTGGGATGTCCTCTTGGGCCGTCTCAGTCGACTATCTTTACCATCATAGGTTTTGTCTTTTGATCTTCTGGGGTAGTGACCTTGGGTGGGGTACCTTGGTCAGGCCTATGACCCTACCCTAGGTCTGTAACCTCGTCAGTAGCCCCCGAATGGATTGGGGCTTGAGCAGGAGAGAGTGTTGAAGAGAGCCTTGGTCCTGGCTCGACGTCCTTGGGGTAGTCTTCTCTGAGCTGGTGGACTAGGCTGTCTTTCTCAATCTTGTCTTGGTCGCCTTGATCGATTCTGGAACCGTCGAGTGTGTTTGTTGCGTTGGCTGTCGAATGAACTTTGCGCTAGGCATCGGGTGCCGTTGGCGTGCGCGGTTTTCGGCTGGATTGGTTGTTCACTGGTCGCCGGATTTCCCGAGATTTCGAAATTTGGGGAAGCGCGCGGGGCGGGTCATGCCGCAGCAATCGGACGGATATGCTCGGGACGCCTCGATCCTCGCGCCACCTTTTTCGCCACGTATCGCATCCGCGCCTGTTGCGGGATTTGATAAGATCGCTCGGGGCCACCGGTCAGTCACTCGACCGTGGTGCTATAAATGCACGCCGAGCCCGAAGCGAGGGCACTATGCGCCGATTCCCTGTTCTTTCGCCTCTGCCTCTCCGTCGTGCCTCTGCTCCTCCGTGTTTTCTCCGGAGCCTCCGCCAGCTCGCGTGTCATGGGCAAGGACAAGACGGCGGCGATGGAGCGCTCTAAGAAGGCGGCGATGGGGAAAGGGAAGCGGTCCGGCCACGGTGGGTCGTCGTCGAGGTCTGGGCTCCCTCCTGGTTGGATCCAGGGGGATTGGATCAGGTCCACCATCACGGCGGAGGATTTGGAGGAGCTGGAGGAGGAGGGGTTGGTCGCCCGCGGCTCCTGGTGGGTGCCAGAGGGCGAGCTCGATCCCCGACCGCGGGAGGGTGAGTGCGTCCTTCTCACGACCCACGTCGACCGAGGTTTCTCCATGCCTCCGCACCCTTTCTTTCCCGCTTTCCTGATATTCTTTGGCGCCCAGCTGCATTACTTCACGCCCAATTCCATTGCCTTCCTTGCCGCGTTTGTCTCTATGTGCGAGAACTTCCTCGGCTATCGGCCGCATTGGGGTTTGTTCAAACACAACTTTACCTGTCGCTCGCAAACTGTCAAGAAGGCGAACCCGAGTGACGAGAAGACGCACGTCCTCTAGGCGTGCGGCGGGCTCGGTATCCAGCTTAGGAATAGGAGCGCTTTCCCCCCTATGATTCTTCCGGAGTCGGTTCGGGGCTGGCAGTTGACTTGGTTCTATTATAAGGACAGTCCGACTCCCGGTCAGTCGACCGGACTCCCTCCTTTCTCTCTTGGTCGAGCCAGCCAGCCTTCATCAATGATTGTGGGTCGGGCCGAGAGGGCGGAAGTGAACATGTTGGTGGAACGGGTTGTCCAATTAGTCCACGAGGGAGTCACAGGGTTGGACCTGCTTGAGGTATACCTCATGCGGAGGATCCAGCCTCTCCAGGCTCGGGACCACCCGATGTGGCTGTACTCCGGCACCGACGACTCGTCACGAGTCCACCCGGAGGCAGCAGACGTGAAGTGCGTGGCGCAGTGCCTGAAGTGCCTCACGGGGAACAAAGACAACCCCAGGGGGTCCGGGAGGGTTCTCCCATTCGACGCCGACCATCTTCTTGACAAGGTCTGTCCTTGGCTTCCGAGTGGTGTTCCTGTTATTGGCTTGTAATTGTCTTGATGAGTCCGACTGACATTTGGCTGATCTTCCTTTTCAGCAGATCTATACTGAAATGTACTCGGTGCCCAACGGGGACCAGGTCCAAGAGGGCGAAGAGGGCGTGGGCGATGTCTCCGAGTGGAAGTCTGACAAAGAGACCGAAGAGGAGAGCGAGGACTATAGCAGCAGGGAGGAGGTCGAGTCACGTGCCCGTGATGAGAAGCGATTCAAGGAGAAGCACGACCCAGGGGCTGTGCGCCCTCGGACGGCTCCCTCCAGCTCCCAAGCGCCTAAGCGAGCTCGTATGGCCACTCCCGATCCATCTGAGAAAGCGCCCAAGCAACCCAAGGTCACCACCGCCAAGCCCCGGAAGGCTCTGCCCAAGATCAAGGTGGATGTTCCCATTGCCTCCACGTAAGTGCCATTCAGCTTTGTCCCTTTCTGCCTTTTGGAGGTCGACTCTGTCTTTGCCAACTCATCTTCGAGGGAATTCTTCAGTGCTGCTGCTTCCGCGACCTCGATGGACATCGACAAGGGCCGGGACGATGAGGAGACCGCGGATGCTGCAACGTCCCACGCAGGTGCGAGTTGTAGATCGTACTTTGCTTTTCGTCGGTTAGAGCTGACGGTCGACTGAACCTCACAGTTGTTTGTTTTGAAGTGCCGTGCCATGTCATAGAGCTCCCAGACGATGATGATGACGATGAGGAGCGCTCGGGAGGGGCTCGACGACGCACGGGGAGGAAGGGCCGGAAGGTGCCTTGTGGCCTAGAGGCCCGACGACAGGAAGACGCGGTTCGGGCCACGGTCTCCTTCGCCGTCCCCGTGTCGAGTGAACGCCCAACTTCGTCGGCTGGAGGGGCCGTCGACCCAGCGCCTGCTCCGTCGTCCGTTCTCTTCTCCACCTATCGCTTCCCGGAGGATCCCGTGGGCGCGGCGCAAGAAGCCGTTCGTCAGGCGGGGCTGATGATGGAGAAGACGAAGGCGGCGTATGAGGCCAGCATGGCTGCTTATGACGCTAGTTCCGCCCTTCGGACCAATGTCCAGGTTTGTTTCTTCCAACTGATTGGCTTGCTGTGCTGGAGTAGTCTTCAGTTTGAAAAATCTACTGCTTTGTTCGTAAGATGATGCCACACCCACTGGGTGTTGTCTTGTCTTGTAGCCTTTAGCGTTTGAAGGTCCTTCGATAGGCCTCGGTCGAGTGTGGTCTTTAGAAGTGCTTGTTTGCTTTGAACTTGACTTGAGCTCGGGCCAGACTGATCTAGGCCGAGCGAGAACCAGTGGGAGCACTCTCAGTGCACCCACTGGGTGTAGTCCCCGAGACCGTGGTCGACTGCTGGAAGTCGGCCATGGTCTGATAATAGAACTTACCTCCTTATTGTTGTTTTGAGCTCAGGCCAGACTGATCTTGGCCGAGCGATAACCAGTGGGGGCACGCTCAGTGCACCCACTGGGTGTAGTCCCCAAGACTGCAGTTGAGTGCTTGACTCGACTGTAGTCTTAGAACTCTAATTTGTTGTGTTGATGCAGAAATCTTGCAAGTTTGGAGCCAAATTTGCGGTTCTTGAGAAGAAGCAGATCCAGCTCAATCTCGACTTGTAGCTGGCTCAGGACCACCTGAAGAAGACGCGGGACGACGCAGCTGGTAACTGATGCGAGCAAATTTTTGACTGACCTTTGATAAATATGCTCTGTGTTCCCTCATGTTCATCTGTCCAGTGATGTCTTTTGTAGGCCAACTGAAAGCGGCCTTGGAGCAGAAAGACCTCGACTTGGCGGCGGCGCAGCAGCAGGCTCAAGAGAAAACAGAACTGACAGATCAGAAGCTGGCTTCTGTAGGCGTGCTTGAGGCGGAGATCACCGGGCTGAATGGTTCTCTCGACGCGGCTAACCAAGAGGTGACTCGACTGAAGAATGCCAAGAGTGCTCTGAACGACAAATACGAGGCCCTCTTCCAGAAGAGGATTGATCTAGAAGCTTATCTGAGCGACCTCACCAAGAAGTGGTATCTCGTGCTCGAAGGTATGTCTCTTTGGCTCAGACTAAGTGGGATTGGCCGACTCGTATCTTGCTTGCTGACTCGACGTGTTTCTTGTGGTGTAGAATTCTGCCGCAACTTCGACGAAGAGACTGGGCGGGTCAAACCCGGTCTGGACCTAGCCAATTTCATTGTCAAGGACGAAGGTGCCATGAATATATTGAGGTTGGAGTCCCGCCTTACTGCTGCCACGGGCTACCTGGGTTGGCTGAAAGCAGTGATGGCTCGGATCGACGCTGCGCTCTGGAGGGGAGTCGTACAGGAGAACGACCTCGAGTCACTGATGACTCGACTCAATGAGATCCCTAGTAGAGTGCAGGAGTGGAAGAAGTCATCTGCCCGCTGTGGAGCTGACGTGGCACTATCCTTGGTCCGTGTGCACCGCAAGGAAGTGAAGGAGAGGAGGCTTGCGGCGCTCAAGGTCGCCAATACGAAGGAGCTCCAGTTACAGTCATTCATGGAGACTTTCTTGGAAGCTGCCACCCGCATCGCCGATGGGATCGACCTGGACCAGTTCATTGCACCTGCGAGTCCGCCTCCTCGTGAGGAGTGAATGAACTTTGATACTTTGATTCAATTTGCCTCGGAATGCCGAGTGATCTTATAACCGTTAAACTCTTGTGGGCTTGTGGCCCAGGTACTCTTGCCCGAATCTTGCGGGGCTTTTACCTGGATTTGATTCCTTTGCTTCTAACTCTTTTTGATCGCTTGGATTTTGAGTCGACGTCTTGACGGCAACGTTGTGCTTGCGGCCGTGCTTGGTGGACCGCAGCTAAGCCCCCGAGTGAGAGGATCGCTCTTCACTCGGAGTGGTTTTTATAACTTAGGCGATTCCAAGCTACGTTGTATTTGTGGCGGAGCTCGGAAGACAGAGCCACGTAATACTTACGACGCAGCTCGGAGGACCGCCGCTAAGCCCCCGAGTGAGAGGGTCGCTCTTCACTCAGAGTAGATGCTTGTAACTTAGGCGAATCACGGGGTCGCAGCTAAGCTCCCGAGTGAGAGGATCGCTCTTCACTCGGAGTGGTTTTTGTAACTTAGGCGATGCCAAGCTACGTTGTATTTGTGGCAGAGCTCGGAAGACAGAGCCACGCAATACTTATGACGCAGCTCGGAGGACCGCAGCTAAGCCCCCGAGTGAGAGGATTGCTCTTCACTCGGAGTGGTTTTTGTAACTTAGGCGATTCCAAGCTATGTTGTATTTGTGGCGGAGCTCGGAAGATAGAGCCACGAGCAGGTGGCAGTGCTCGACTCGAGGTTCCCTGATGAAGCTGATGGCAGTGCTCGACTCGAGGTTCTTGATGGGCTTGGCCTCAATCCATTTGGTGAACTTGTCGACTGCCACGAGCAGGTGAGTGAATCCGCTTCTGCCTGTTTTGAAGGGGCCGACCATATCCAAGCCCCAAACGGCAAAGGGCCAGACCAGTGGAATGGTCTTCAGAGCAGACGTCGGCTTGTGGGACATGTTGGAGTAGAACTGGCAGCCCGTGCACTTGTCCACAATATCTTTAGCCATCTCGTTGGCTCGAGGCCAATAAAACCTGGCTCGGTACGCTTTGGCCACTATAGTCTGAGAGGAAGCGTGGTGGCCACAAGTTCCCGAGTGAATCTCATTCAGGATCAGTCGACCTTCCTTTGGGGTGATGCAGTGTTGAGCGACTCCGGTGACGCTTTCCCTGTAGAGTTGACCCTGAATGACGGTGAACGCCTTGGATCAACGGACGATCTGGCGCGCTTCTTCTTCATCTTTCGGGAGTTCTTGCCTGAGCAGATATGCTATGTATGGCACAGTCCAGTCGGGCGTAATTACTAAAACCTCCATGATCAGGTCGACCACTGTAGGCACTTCGACTTCAGTCGGATCTGACGCACTGACTGGCTGCGGGGGTTCTTCCGTGAAGGGGTCTTCTTTGACAGAAGGGGTGTGCAGATGCTCCAGAAACACATTCTTGGGTATAGGCTTCCGAGTCGACCCAATTTTCGCGAGGTCATCGGCAAGCTGATACTTGGCTCAGGGCACATGATGGAGCTCTAAACCTTCAAACTTCTTTTCAAGCTTCCGCACTGCACTGCAATAACTGGTCATTGCCGGGCTCCTGACGTCTCATTCTTTCATCACTTGGTTCATCACTAAGTCTGAGTCGCCGTAGACCATTAGGCGACGGACGCCGAGTGAGATGGCCATGCGCAACCCGTACAAAAGTGCTTCGTACTCAGCTTCGTTGTTCGATAAGTCAAAGTGGATCTGAAGGACGTAACTGAGCGTGTCGCCCCTGGGAGATACCAGGACCACGCGTGCGCCGGATCCGTTCAACATCTTGGATCCATCAAAGAACATAGTCCAGTGATCCGACTGAACTTGAGTCGGCAGCTCTTGTTCTATCCACTCGGCCACAAAATCTGCTATATCCTGAGACTTGATGGCTTTCTTCGCTTCAAACTTGATATCTAACGGAAGAAGTTCAATCGCCCATTTTGCCACTCGACCAGTCGCGTCTCAGTTGTTCAGGATCTCTGACAGGGGGGCGTCGCTGACGACTGAGATAGTATGGTCCGAGAAGTAATGGGGAACCTTTTTTGCGGTCAAGTAAATCCCGTACACGAGCTTCTGGTAATGCGGGTACCTTTGCTTGGAGGGAGTCAAAACTTCGGATATGTAATAGATTGGGCGCTGGACCTTGTAGGCCTTGCCCTCTTCTTCCCGCTCGACCGTGAGTACAGTGCTGACAACTTGTCCGGTGGCTGCAATGTATAGTAAGAGAGGCTCTTTGCTGACTGGGGCAGCAAGCACCGGCTGGGTGGACAGCAGGGCTTTGAGCTCTTCAAACGCTGCTTCGGCTTCGGAATTCCACTCGAACTTGTCTGATTTCTTCATCAGTCGATAGAGAGGCAATGCCTTCTCACCGAGGCGAGAAATGAATCGACTCAATGCGGCCAAGCAACCAGTAAGCTTCTGGACGTCGTGTATACGCTCGGGGCGTTTCATTCGGAGGATGGTGCTGACCTTCTCTGGGTTGGCTTCGATTCCCCGTTCGAAAACGAGAAAACCGAGTAACTTGCCGCCAGGAACTCCAAATGTACACTTCGATGGATTGAGCTTGATATCATAGCTTCTTAAGTTTGCGAATGTCTTAGCGAGGTCGGTCAGCAGGTCGGAACCTTTCCATGACTTGACCACAATGCCATCCATGTATGCTTCGACGTTCCGACTGATTTGCTTTATCAGGCACTTCTGGATCATGCGCATGAAGGTAGCGCCGGCATTTTTGAGACCGAAAGGCATGGTGACATAACAGAAACACCCGAAGGGGGTGATGAAAGCTGTCTTGATTTCGTCGGGTCCGAACAGACGGATCTGATGGTACCCGGAATACGCGTACAGAAAGGACAAATGCTCGCATCCCGCAGTCGAGTCAACTATCTGATCGATGCGAGGGAGAGGAAAATGATCCTTCGGGCAGGCCGAATTGATGTGCTTGAAATCGATGCACATGCGGAGATACATGTCCTTCTTTGGGACCACGACGACATTGGACAGCCACTCGGAGTGGTAGATCTCGCAGATAAACTCAGCTGCCAGGAGCCGAGCCACTTCCTCGCCAATTGCCTTTCTCTTCTCCACAGCGGACCGACGGAGATGTTCATTCACAGGCTTCACCTTTGGGTCGACTCGCAAATGGTGCTCAGCCAGTCCCCTGGGTACACCCGGCATGTCTGATGGTTTCCATCCGAAGATGTCCCAGTTCTCACGGAGGAACTGGATGAGCACTTCTTCCTATTTGCTATCGAGTGTAGTGGAAATGTGGGTCGGTGCTGCATTGGGGTCGGTGGGGTGGATGTGTACGGGCTTCGTCTCCCCGGCCGACTGGAAAGCTGACTCGGAAGCCGGCTTCTTTGCCCTCAGCAGATCACTCGGATCCACGCTTTTCTGGTACTCCTCCATCTCTACTGCTACCATCTGCTCGTCAGCGATCTTCGAGCCTTTCTCGAAGCACTCTTCCGCTTTCTGACGGTTGCTAGTGACGGTTATAACGTCGTTGGGTCCCGGCATCTTCAGCTTGAGGTATACATAACATGGTCGAGCCATGAATCTGGCGTAGGCGGGCCTACCCAGAATGGCATGATAAGTGTTGTTGAAGTCCACCACTTCAAACGTCAGCTTCTATTTGCGATAGTTCTTCGAGTTGCCAAAGACTACGTCGAGTGTGATTTGGCCTAGTGAGTCGGCCTTCTTCCCGGGGATGACCCCGTGGAACCTCATGTTGCTTTCACTCAGCTTGGACATTGGGATGCCCATATCCCGGAGGGTTGCTGCATACAGAATATTCAAACCACTGCCTCCATCCATCAGGACTCCGGTCAGACGTGTGCCAGCGACCACCGGGTCGACCACTAGTGCTTGCCGCCCGGGGTGGCAATATGCGCAGGATGATCAGACTGGTCGAATGTGATGGGGGTCCTGGACCACTTCAGAAACGTGGTGGTTGCCGGGGCAACCATGTTGACTTCTCTGTTGATGACTTTCAGTCGACTTTTGCTCTCGACGTCTGCGAAGATCACCAAAGTGGAGTTGATGTGGGGGTATCCTCCATCCCCTTCCTTGTCTTCGGACTCCTCTGATTCCTTTTCCTTCTCAGTCGACTGATCTTTCTGGAAGTTTTGGATCAGGAGCCGGCACTGTCGAGTGGTGTGCTTGGGATATACCAAGTTTCCCTCTTCATCTTTCTTCGTGTGAATGGGACACGGCTGGTCGAGTACATCATTCCCAGCTTGATCTTTTACTTTCTTAGGAGCCCACGGCCCCTTTTGGCTTTCCTTTGCCCTTTTCTTGGTTGACCACCGCAGCTTCGCCCTGAGCAGCTGGCTCGGCCTTGCGCTTGTTCTTCTGATTGGAATTTTGATCATCCTGTCCGACTAGTTTCTTGCCACTGCGGATCCGATCGGCCTCTTCGATGTTAGCGTACCGACTGGCAATCTCCATCATCCGAGACAGGGACATATCGCCTGTTCGACCAAACTTCAGATTCAGCTCTCGGTTATGCACGCCCTCCTTGAAGGCGCAAACTGCCTGGTGCTCAGACACATTCTCCACCGTGTGATGCAAGGTGGTCCATCGCTGGATGTAATCCTCAAGGTTTCATTCGACTTCTGCGTGCAATGTTGAAGCTCCACGAGGCCAGCGGCTGATGGGCCTCGAACCCCTCATTGGTTACCCCAAGTGGAAGGTGTAAGATGCAGTAAGTAGAAGTGTTTTCCCCTAGCACAGATGCCAAGGATCGAATCCCCAGAGACTCTTAGGTTCAACAAGTAGGTGCCAATTACTAACGGCGCAATTAGCAATCAACGTGGACCTGCACACAGATACAAATAACTTTGCTCCCAACGAGTACAGAGAGGTTGTCAATCTCTCCGGCCTTGTAGTTCACAAAGGGTTAAAAGCAATATGATAGTAGTGATAGATAGTGTTTTGCAATAGTAAGTAAATAGCGAAAAGTAAATAGTGGATGTGATCAATGATGGTAATATGGACCGGAGTCTCATGATGTTCACTAGTGATGTCTCTCTCCCAAAAGACAATAAAACAGCTATGTGAGGTAAACAAATTACAGCTGGGCAATTGACAGGACCACGAACGCAAACCAATGCTGATTACATTACAAGAAAGGTTGAGGTTCAAAGCATGGGCGGTACGCCAAAGTAAGTAGTCCGAAATCCATCAATATCTACTACTAATCATCCACCTTGAGATATCTATCCAGAACATCTC
This sequence comes from Secale cereale, assembly GCA_902687465.1. Taxonomy (NCBI): domain Eukaryota; kingdom Viridiplantae; phylum Streptophyta; class Magnoliopsida; order Poales; family Poaceae; genus Secale; species Secale cereale. The sequence goes on from LR738714.1 coordinate 482,862,629, forward strand.
GCTGGTATTAAGTTGCGAGTCCCACCCATAGTGTAAACTCAATGCAACAGACAACTGCATTAAAAGAACTTTGCGTAAAGTAAACAATCCTTGCACCCGCGGGCACAAGCACCGTTGTTTTCCCCCTTGTGGCAACAGCACATCCCCTAGACTCATGTTTCTGTCACTCAAGCTAGTCATCGAGGGGCATGAACCCACAATCGAGCATAACGTTCCCTCTTGGAGTCACTACTTACTACTCGGCCAAAGCAATAAATAACAACGGAGAACATGCAAGAATTACTTATGAACTAAAATATAAAAGAGGTGAATCAAATATATTACTCAAGATCAATCTGAACATAATCTCATAATCCATCGGATCCCAGCAAACTCAACATAGCAACAGCATAAGGATTACATAGGTGCCTCGATCATGTAGGGCAGCTCACGAGGACTAATTAGTGAAGCACAAGAACGGGAGGAGAACATCACATAGCTACTGGTCATGGACTCATGGTCCAAGGGAGACTACTCACGAGTCATCTGGGAGGCGTCCATGGTGGTGGAGAAGCTCCTGGTGGTGATCCTCCCCTCCGGCAGGGTGCCGGGAAGAGTTCTCCTGGTGCTCCCGATCTTGGAAGCGGCGGCGGCGGCGGAACAGAGATGGGATCGCGAAAAGAAGTCCTGTTCTGAGGGTTACGGAGGACCCTTTAAATATATGCCAAAGTAGGGCACCGGGGGAGCCTCGTGGGGCCCAGGCGCCCCCCCCCCCCCGGCACGGCCCAGGGGGGGCGCCCACAGGGCGCCTGGAGCCCCTGTGCCCCCCCAGGCTGCCCTTCGGACGCAGTGTTGTTTCCGGTTCGCTGATTTTTTATATAATTTTTCTGGATTTTTCTGGGCAGTTCTCGAAACGTGAAAACCTGAAATACAAAAACAGCCGAAAACAGAAACTGGCACTGGGGTGCACAGGATTAGTAAGTTAGTCCAAATATGATCAAAAGTGTATGGAAGTGTATGAATATCATAGCAATATCACCCAAAAGTGGCATGGAGCAAGCAGAAATTATAGATACGTTTTGGACGTATCAGCGGCCGCTTGCAGGTGCCTTCGAAAGTTCGAATGAACACCCGAACCAGCTCCTCCCAGCTGTAAATACTCCCGGGGGCCAACTGATTGAGCCACGCCCGAGCCGAACCGCCCAGTATCAAAGGAAGGTGCTTCATGGCCACGTCGTCGTTGCCGCCTCCGATCTGCATAGCCACTCGGTAGTCTTCTAGCTAGGTGTCTGGTTTTGACTCGCCGGTGAACTTATTTACCCCCGCCGCCAGGCTAAAGTTCGGGGGGATCTCAGTGGCCATGATGGCACTGCAGAAACACTCGGGCCTAGAGACAGGTGCTCGGCTTCCACTCGGACGATCGCTGCCTTGCTCTTCTCTGAATGCCCTGTTCCGGTCGACCAGCCCCTACACAAGGATAGACCTTGCATCGAAGCCCGGCCTCCGGAGATCTGGGGGAAGCCTCCGCTCGTCGTCGCGCAAGCGCCTGCCCTCGTGCCGCCGGGGGGAGAACGATCCGCTTCCCGGAGGAGGCGTAGGCACTCGACGGCGGTCGTGATGACCGGGTCGACGGTCGTATTGCTCGTCGTTCCGACCCAGATGCCGGTCTTGCCACGGGCCACGTTCCTCACGCCTTGGGGGCGATCTTGGACTGTGGGATGACCAAACGGTGTCTACAGCCACCGATCTGCTGTGAATCCTGTTGCGCGATTGAGAAACAGCCGCGTTTTGCTCTTCAGTCGTTCGGAGCAAAGCTCGGATCTGATGAAGGCCTCTCTCAGCCTCCGACAGAGATGGTTGAATAGAGTTCGCGATGCGAGCCGCGGCTTCAAGGTTCTGGACTGGTGTGCGGAACACCTGAGTCTCGCGCGGGTGCGATTGCCGCGGTCGTCGACTGGACTCGGGGACCAGTCGTCGGGCCTGTTCGTCGAGTGTGCGTTGGATATTTTCCAAGCGCGCGCGCTCAGCCACGGTAGCCAAGCGCGTGGCCTCCAGGGCCAGAGCCTCTGGAGAATCTCCCACGATGGGAGTGAAAAGTGCGTCTTCGTTGCGGCGACAGAGCTCGTCCCTCTGCTCGGCAGTGAGGGGTTGAGGAATGTATCCGTCGTTGTCGTATGAACGGCCGCCACCGCTGCCGCCGTCGCCACCGCGAGGAAAACCCGGCGGGCTGCGGCGGGAGTCGACCATGAGGACCTCCGCTGCGGGATCGCTGCTCTCGCACTCGTAAACTGAATCCACGAGCTCGGTCGACGGATCGGCCGGCCCGTAGAGGTAACCGTTGGGCTCGATAGCAGCAACCTGAGGGGTGGCCGTCTGGCGGGCCACCGCGTGTTTCACCCACCGCTGGAGCCGTGAGCGACCGGATCGCTTGCGACGATGTCCGGCGGGGATGGTGGACGATGTAGGATTCTGCAGGTACTGGGTCGACGGCTGCCGAAGAAGGACGTCGCAGGCGCTGGCGCAGAAATGCGCGGCCCCGCGGACAGGCAGAGCCTCGACGTCGAGAGGAGCCTCCTGGAGCCAAGCGGAGTCGTCGGCGACGAAGATGAGCACGCTGAGTCGGATCTCGCGGCTCAACGCCAAACCACCGCCGGAAACCATGATGAAGGAGGTCGGAGAAAAGGTTGCAACTAAGACGCCTTGCCCCATGGTGGGCGCCAACTGTCGTGGTTCTAAGCCTGACAATACGAGTAGGGGTACGAATGAGGAGGCAGGGCCCTAGCTATGGTGGAGTTGTACAAAAGGTGTTTTACGAGTTCATGCCCTTCTGGGAGGAAGTAACAGCCCTACGTCTTGGTGCCCGAAGGCGGTCGACTGATATGTGTATATGTGTGAGTTACAAGGATGCGAACCCTTGTACTGGAGGAGGAGGGTGGCTTATATAGTGCACCAGTACCCCAGCCATGCTCCACGTTACTAAGGGTTCAATGTACATTAAGGCAGACGTTACTGATAACGTCTGCAGTAAAGAGTAATAAAGGCATTCACTATGGCGAATAAATACCGGACCATTGTTGTCCTAAGGGACCTTTGACCTTCGGGGGTCGAGTGCCTTGGATGGGTCGAGTGGAGTTGAGTCGTCTTATAGGTGATGTCCAGTCGAGTGGGATGTCCTCTTGGGCCGTCTCAGTCGGCTGTCTTTACCATCATAGGTTTTGTCTTTTGATCTTCTGGGGTAGTGACCTTGGGTGAGGTACCTTGGTCAGACATGTGACCCTACCCTAGGTCTGTAACCTCGTCACATACATTGATGCATTGTGTGGATGCTAGACACCTGGTTTTGCTGCTTTGCTAGACTACAACTCACATCAATTATTGCTACCCCTAAAGATCGTCTAGAGGATTGGTGAATCCTTGCACGTAGGCCGCGAGCCGTGAAGGATTATGACACGATTGTGATACTCATTGGATGGAGCTTGTGAAAGCGGCACAATGCTCGAGCTTTCAACAACACCGCTAAGCAACACTTGGTCACGACCCTTCTAGGGCAGATAGTTGGAACTTTTTGAATGGAAGAAAGCTGAAGTAGTGTCTTGGATCGTTTGTGAGGACTTAACTACCCTTGTAAGAAGTGGGGTATGTCTAGCAACATTTTCTATAGCGCTTGCTAGACCTTTTGTAAATTTGAGTAAAACGGACCCTGCTAAGTGTCACACGTGTGGCACGAACCCATGGCATCTACGAAAGTTTTTTATATCAAGTTTAGTGACGCATGACGACTTTCTTCACGGATGTCAAGTTTTTGTTTTTGTTTTTTTGTTTTTCCTTTTTCTTCTTGAATGATAATTTTAGTTGTGAAACATCAAGACCGAACTGCTTTGTGCCACATGTGTGACACTTATCACTCTGGAAAAAAAAAGTTGAGCGTGCCTCAAGCCAGGCTCAAGCTGTCGCGCTGTGATTAGTGGAACACAAGAGCGCCAAAAACGCTAATAAAGGCGCGCGTAAGCGTGTCTCTCCGCGAATTAAAGGCTTCTAGGTACGCTGCTCGTTCGTGTCGTCCTCGCGCAACCGCTAGCCCGCTCACCTGGAGACACGCAAACGGTAGCGGCACGCCCGCGGCCGCACTCCCTCGTCGGTTTGTGCATCAAGGTTGCAGAGTCGTACAGGCCCGCTGTCAATCCAGTGCCGGCCACCACCTAACCGTGACCTACGCAATCAAGTGCGCCCGAAGCGTCGACCTGATGGGTCACCGTATGCGAATCACACGGCGGTACCTGGCAACGCACGCACCGCCGGGCTCCCGACAAGGGAAAGGCGAAGAGAATGAAAGAGAGGGGTACGTACGTGCTCTTAGCTTAGATTACAGGCGAAAAGGGTAGAGACAAAGCATCGGGTGACGATGGGACGATCGATCCTTATTGTGGTAGTACTGCTAGAGCGCCTAACCATGTGTGATGTGGCCGTCTCGGTCGTACTCCGTACTTGGGAAGAGACAGTTCGAGACTTGCTAAAGCCTAAAGGCAAGTGTACGACCTTGTTACACGGCTACGGCTGCGGGCTTGCTCGAGAACGGTTCATGGCTCCAGCACGATCAATCAAGCTACTGACTGACATGGAATTGATAACCTTGGCTGTGCGTCGTCAGCAGCTGCGCGCCACGGCGGTGGAGCTAGCCAGCTAGTTCGAGGCTTCGAGAGGATATGGTTGGTTATGGAGCAAACCAGCTACTACGTACGTACCCTAACAAAAGCGATCGGACCATCCTATCCTATTCCTACGCACGTACATAAGAGGAAAAAAAATCAGGGGACGTTCCAGATGTCTAGCTAGGCAGGGTCCGATACATATACGGATTTCTCGTTATCTAGCTGCGTGGCAAGACATGGAGCACATGTTTTGCTCGCGCGTCTAGGTTTATATCTTGTGTGTTCATTGATGATATATATTCGACCTTAGCTTAGACTGGATTGGCCATCACCATTCACAAAGACACAGCTGCTACTCTCGGTCCCGGTCGGCTAGCGCTGGCAATAGCATGACGCCACTTGCAACCTGTACGTAGCCAATCTAACCAAGTCCCACCACAACGTCTCAGCCCATGCCTGCCCGCTGTCCCAACTCGTTCGTCGAGGTAAAGAACTTGCAACTGTAAAATCAAGTGTCCCAGTGATGGAGACGCCCACGATTACCGTAGCCGGCCCGAATAAACGCGTGACAAACTTTGCAAGCTGATGAAATCTACTCCCTCTGTAAATTAATATAAGAGAGTTTAGATCACTACCTCTATGTAAACGAACATAAGAGAGTTTAGATCACTGTAGGGAGTAAGGACACTACTGCAAAAGCTGATGCGCGTTTGTATGTCGGTACCGGGGCCCGGTTTCTCTTGTATAGTGAGTGAGCATCAATAAATAAATAAAAAAGCATCTTTTAAGTTGGGGAAGCCACCGCAATGTATTTGGTGTCATGAAAATGACCAATCCACAGGGACATGTCCTCCCC
>LR738714.1:482868179-482909620 GCA_902687465.1 Secale cereale
CCCCCCCCCCCCTCAAACATATTAATAAATAAATGAAAGTGAAGACAAGGACATGTCCTTTGTATAATGTACACGCACTGTATTCCGTTCATTAGACTATACTAGTGAACAGTGATACAATAATGGTGCATTTTGCTCATAAGTCCATGAAAAAACGCACCTCCGTATGCAACCTTGGTGTTCTTACTATTTGCATGGCTAGTCCTTGGGTTCGGCGATGGCAAAAAATCACCTGATTTCCAAGGAGATCAGTGTCCATGGTCCCCTGTAATTTCACCAAGTTGTGGATATATGTTAAGTTTCAGAGAGATACCCCCGAGTGTTTGACCTTGATGAAATCCCTTTCTATATATATGACATGGGTTGACACCACACGTTTGACTAATCATCCACTGACATTTACAGCAAGTATCTGACCAGCGATTTGGGCACTAATTCAACAGCATTGGTGAAAGATCAAGCAATGCAAGCATGCGAATTGCCTATGCTACTACGTACGGATTGTTTAAAGGCATGCCCGATCTACGTAACCGCAACAACACAAGGAGCCGACTGGGTTCCAGCAGAAGCCAAATGATTCATATACTACACCTACTTGAACGGTTTGCTTGCCAGTGGTAGTAATCAAAACACCAATGGTTCGAGCCCATGAGGCGCTGCTGCTCGTTATAGTATCGGGGGACCATGCCACCATGCGCCTGATTATGCTCTCGGCCACCAGAGTAGCCACAGAAGCACTCAAAGGAGCCATGCTCTAGGTTTGTTGCAACTTGAACCAGTTGCCTAACCACCTTTTTATTGTTCTACTACAAGGATCGACGACCTCTTAGGGCATGTACAATGGTAGCATATGGATACAAATACCCCATGATAAAAAGTAGTTTGAGGCATCTACATTTAGTTTTTCTTCCCAATGCAAGCTACCTTTAGTGGGCCTCAATAAGAAATAGAAAATAAATACTCTAATACACATGCATCTCTACTTTTTACTCCAACCTTTTCAGTTTTTGACATCGGAGCACACTTTTTCACTCCAAGCACACGCCTCCTGAAGAGGATCCCGCTTCCTTATCCGAACCTACTTTATCTGTTATCCGATCCTACATGGCGTGTGAGGCATCACCCTGGGGCTATGCATTGTACATGCCCTTATTGCCGCTTCCCGGTTCTTAGTAGAACCTCCAGCTTTAATTAGTTCTTGCTCTATCATTGGTTTGTTCTTTTCCAGAATATTTTCCTTTTTTCAGAAAGGGGTGATGGAGGATCAACACATCAGTAGGGCGTGAATATTTGTACGATTCTTCATGCTTTGTGTTTGTTTTATCATATTTAATCAAACACTATTAATTTCAGTACTTCCGTCACTGCGGAAAGAAATTTCCTGCGGAAATACATTTGTTCACATTTTTAAGAGATTGCATCAGTACTAGCATGAAAGCAATAACAATGCTGATATCAGTTTTTACTTTTTAGTCATTCACCAAACAAATAGTCACCCAACTGAGTAGTAGGCTCAGAGATTAAGATTTGCCGAGGCGATGGGCGACGATGGAGCCCGATGACGCTGCGCCCGCTGGTCGCCGTAGACTCTCGGTGACCGCCCCTGCTCGCTCCAATGATGGACTCATCACTGACTGAACCTAAAAATAGCATGTACAATATAATTAGTAATGCCACATACGATTATACCTAAGTTGGAATACAGAGAAAATAAAATGAATGATGTTTATCCTCTCTTAGCTAAGAGATGATATCATAATTAAGAAAGCTATAAGGTTTTTCTCAGTTGTACGAGATGTCTTCTCTTAGCTACACATTCTTAGTTCAATTTAAATCGCCCCATAATTTTGTGAGTATGTAAGCATTGATTGCTAGAGATAATAATACCAAAATTTAATCATTATATTACATGTTCTTATTTGTTTTCTCTAGATGGCGTGAAATATAGATTAGAAAAAGGGTTCTATATCAACCAAAATACATGCCCTAACGAGAATAAACCAAGAGAACTCCATGATAATAATACCAAAAGCTAATCATTATATTACATGTTGTTATTGGTTTGGAGTTCTCTTGGTTTATTCTCGTTAGGGGATGTATTTTGGTTGATATAGAACTCAACTGTTAGCCCACTTTTGCACAACTCCATGATGCGACATGAAAAATATTGTGTCCCTCATTTTTAGGACCTCTAAGGAGAAGACATGGTGTGTTGTATGTAGGACGCGCCCTGAATCACCACATCAGAATGCACAGTGGGCTAACGGTTGAGCACAAAAAAACTCAACTTTTGTAGTGTGTTAATCAGCTTCGGCTGTTCCACAACAGTAGTGTACCCATCGGCTCGAGGGCCATGGTACTGTGGGAATATTAGCAGATTGAACATATTGGACTCAATTCCTCGCCACCATGGCTTCTACATTGTACTGCGCCGTGTGAGAAGCTTGGGTGCCTTACAAAATAATTTTGCTTGACTCGTTATGAGTAGGGTATAGAGATTGATAGCCTAGGTGCCCGGGCTATGGTTTATGCCCATGCAAACAAATGCATGACTATGAGGCTCACCTACCCTTTAGTTTCCATAACTCAATGCACATTTGGAGAATTTATAGAAACGCGATGGGGTGTTGACCTCCTACCATGTGAGGAACCCACATATTGTGAGAAAATTAGCAGTCAGTCGTCATCATAAATGTGAGGCACTAGTAATCCATTTGGTTGTCGTGTTAGTTTCTTGGTAGATTTTGAAATGAAGTGTGATGCTCGTTCTTTCACACCATCTTAACCTTGCCCAGGTGCTGTTGGAGAAAACTGAGACCGAGATGACTCTTTTAACATTAAGAGAAAATCAAACCATAATGCCCATACTCCAAATGATGGTTTAGCATCTTTGTACTGTTTACATATGTTTAAGAAAGGCAAATGTAGAACGTTGGTGCATAAAAAAAATTCATGCAAAGTTCACTTATACTCCTACTACACATATTGTAGATAAATGTATTGTGGTGTTACAAATGATTTCATGCTCTTATGTGTTTCTGTTTAAATACACTAAATTATGTGCATGTGCATCATACTCCCTCCGTTCCTAAATATTTGTCTTTTTAGACATTTTAAATGAACTACAAATACGAATGTATGTAGATATATTTTAAAGTGTGGATTCACTCATTTTTATTCGTATGTAGTCACCTGTTGAAATCTCTATAAAGACAAATATTTAGGAATGGAGGGAGTAGCGTGTAATGTACTGTCTTCGCCAAGGGATAGGAAGTATGTGCATGTAGGTGTTTGATATACGCAAGAGAGAAGAAAAAAAGGTACTATCCAACCATGCAGCCGTACAGGATGTCAGGATCACGGCGGGATCCCGCACGAAACCGAGGGTCCAAAGCGAAAAGCACACACTTCCCCTGCCATGCGTCCCTTTATATCCCGCGCTCTCCTCCCCGGCAAACTCCACTACCCCTTCTCCTTCCTCCCAACCAACCGAGCAACAGGGGGAGCTAAACTGGAACCAACCGAGCCAGGAAATGGATGACTTCTACTACTTCCCCAGCTCCTTGGAGACCTCTGAGATTATCCACAGAGGGTTCCTCCCCGTCGTGCACTCCTCTCCCCGCAACCGGAGCTCCCCGTCGCCGTCGCCGAGGCCTCGCCGCGGGTCCCGTGACGTCGCCGGCGAACTCGGCCACCACTACCTCGACGCCTGCTTCCGGTGCGGGCGGACACTTGCTGGAAACAAGGACATCTTCATGTACAGGTGGGCATCGTACGAAGTCAATACACTTGTTTTAATTCTTAGCACTGGGTTTGATTGTGATGGTGGAACATATATATAGAGTATAAACGTGATTCTTTGCTGGCGCAGAGGCGACACCCCGTTCTGCAGCGAGGAGTGCCGGCAGCAGCAGATCGATACCGACGAGGCGGCGGAGAAGAGATCCAAGAAATCCGCGGCGACGAAGACGGAGCAGCAGTCGCGGCGGCAGAGCCCGCACAGAGTGCCCGTCTGGGCTCGGTAGAAGCATCGACGGATCGATCGAACGGCGTGCTGGGCTGTGCTCCATCCATATAAACTTCGGCCATTGTGGATGTATCATGTATGCGAACCGACGTGGTATGAGCAGCTTGAGGGAGCTGGTTATATTCCCTATTGGAATACAGTTCTTGGAGGCAAAAAAAGATCGTCACGTCTGGAACGCTCATCATATGGACTGTGATGAACATGCTTTCTTCCTTGTGTGCGATCGCCCGGCCATGGAACTTATGGGTTTGCAACGAGCGAGTAACTGCGCCACCAGGTTGACAAAATCGAACCATTATTCCCTCTCATGTGTCACCTTCAGGTCCAGACTGGAATTTATGGGTTTTTTTCTCTCAACGAACAGGCCGGAACTCATGGTCCTTGTATACGCACAGGATCGATGGCCGTATCATCTAATCGTATTATTCCATTATTCTTCTCTAAACTAAAAAATGTAATCGTATTATTCATACCCACTACACTGTTGTTACGTTAGCAGCCTAGCTGGCATGCATGTACACATATATGTCGATTTTCTGCAAAAGAATACATACATGTCACTTCACGCATTCCACGAGTTCAATTGAAAAATACTTCGTAGTTCGTACCAGGATACAGACGTACGAGTAATAAGAATCACATAATTTCTCAACAACAATATTCAGCATTGTCATCATCATTGATCTAAAAAGAAGTAAGTACTTTTTTGATTGGACGGTTCAGAAGCATGACGAAAGAGACCGCAAGCCTGTGATTTGTGATTTGTACAGAGGGCGCACCATCGGGATCCGTAACATTGAGCGACTACACTTCTCTCGCACCTAAAAGTGCCATCGGAGCACTTATCAAAGTGGACTTTATTTGGAGTTAAACAAACCGGCCAAATGTCCAAACTTCACTTGCAACCAAAAGCACCGCAAAATATATAACTCCTACCACGCTTAACGAAGGCAATTAGCCAATTAGATTTTCATACATATGGTTGATGCTCGCAAGTTGCAAACAAAGTGGCCACATTGCACGCGCCGAGGGGCGAGAGAATCGTTCTAGGCAGCCTTAAACAAAGAGCACACTTGCTAGCGTTGGGAGTTCCTCCCGGTGCGGGATTCTTGACACGTTACGACATCTAAGCACGCGAATTATTTTCCGGTAGCATGCAGAGGCAAGCTGCTGGTTGTTCGGGGGGCACACGTGAGGGCTCGGCACACTCTCGCACATTTCCGATCGCACCGGTGCGCGGTGTCTGTGGTGCCGCCTCCGTCAGCAGCGCTGGTGGTGTGGCTGCTCCTTCTCGTGGGTACCGACATAGAGGCACGGGCCACGGCACGAACACAATAGGTCACTGCTACAAATCATCCGGATGATGTTTGGCAGATTTAAACCGGCCCTAGAGCGTCCGATTCAAAGGCAACTCCTTATGGCAGCACCATGCAGCAGCTCCCATGGCAGCACCGACGACGCCCGGCAGCGTTCCATTGCAACGCAGGCGAAGTTTCAAAGCCCCCCCCCCTCCCCGGCACGCGTGCTTCAATGCAACTCCGGCGGTGTTTCACTGTAGCTCCAACGATGCTTCATTGCAACCCGGACGGAGCTTCAACGATCCCGCATGCTTCATTGCAGCTTCCTCCCACACCACCCCCCGCCCCCCTGCGCGTGCGCGATGCTTCATCACAATGCCGGCGAGCCCCTCGGCTTCACCGGCTACGGCAGCCTCGCCGACCAGCCTACATCGCCGCACCATCGTGAGGTTGAGCTGGTTGATGTTCCGCAGCTCCTCCTCAGCCTCCCTATTGCGGCATGTGGGGCAAGGACTGCTGCCTTGCCACACCGTCGATGGTTGTAGCATCTCGCCTCCCCCCCACCCCCATCATCGCCCACACCATTAGAAAAATCAAAATGTGTGCCCATGGCAGGATGAAGCAGAAGCTAGCAGGGATAAAGTAATGAGATGGTGGGGTGAAACCGGAAGATGGACTAGGTGGGGACGAAGCAAGGAAATGCGGGGATGAACCATGAGAGGTGGGCCATGGCGAGCTCGTGTCGGGCGGTGGCTGTTGTGTCCACAAAGGAAGAAGGAGGTGCGAGGAAACGTGTGGATCGTGTGTACATAACACTAGGAGGTGGGGCGGTGGACGGGCCGCACAGGTGACCTGCATCAAGTGATCATGGCGGTATGCGTTCCGTTGTTTTTAGTCGGCTTAAAACAAACATTCTCCCCAACATTACGGTCTATGAAACGGATAAAAAGCAATTGATTGGCTTACTCTTTTTTTAGGAAATTATTTTTTATAGACAATTTCAAGAAATTAATTGGCTTACTTCACTAGTAGAAAAAGGGTCTAGTATGAAACACATTAGTCCCGGTTTGTAACTGAACCGTCACTAATGATCACATTAGTACCGGTTCCAACTGCTAGGCAGGCGGCGATCATTAGTACCGGTTCCTGACAAACCTTTAGTACCGGTTTGTGCCACGAACCGGCACTAATGACGTAGTAGCAGGCTTGTGTCAGGCTGGGGCCCCATGATCACCTTTAGTATCGGTTGGTGATATGAATCGGGACTAGAGATTCGCCTTTAGTCCCGGTTCATATAACTAACCGGCACTAGAGGTCATCTTATATAAACCCCCTCATCCAGCCCGAGCGCTCTGTTCTTCCCCTTTCCCCTCTCCTCTATTTTCTTCCTCTTCCTCTTGAGCTCACATTCCATTTTTGCCAAAATTTATGAAGATTTGAAGGCACCTCATCCATCCAAGTGATCACAAAGGTTAGCAACTTTGTCCTTTCATCTCTCATTGCTAGATTAGCTCTTGCAATGCTCTATAAGTATAGTGATTTGTGGGTTTCGTTATGGGAGGAATTATATGTGGTAGTATTTGATTTATATGCAATTTCTGGTCAAAATAACTCTTAGTTTGCATATGTATGTGTGGTTTACTTAGTGCCTTCCCGTCACCGTCCTATCCACCGTCGATCGCCCGCATCGTCCCGTCGCCGGCACCACCTTGCGATGAGACTCTTGTTCTTATCTTTTTTATATTAAAAAAATCATGTTTGTGTGATTTAGATATATAGTTAGTTGTCTAATTTTCTTACCCGTACATTGTTTGTTATACATAGTGCCATGGTTTTGATATCCGTCCCCGTCGGCCCTCGTCCGGTTTATGATTCGGATGTGGTATATTCTCTTTGGGCCATGAAAATGAGGAGGTCATTGAGTTTTGTATTGACTTTATTCCTGATCTTAAGCCGATTGGTTTTCCTGAATCGCGGCATAAGGGCAGACTAGGTGGAAATGGCATGCTTGGACCAAAATAAATAATATGTATGGACGGGTGTCCGTGTCGAAACCGACGGATCTCGGGTAGGGGGTCCCGAACTATGCGTCTGAGGATTGATGGTAACATGAGGCTGGGGACATGATGTTTACCCAGGTTCAGGCCCTCTCGATCGAGGAAAAACCCTACTTCCTGCTATATTAATATGGATGAATATGAATACAAGAGTTGATCTACCTCGAGATCGTATGTGCTAAACCCTAAAGTCTAGCCTATGAGGATTTGAGATTCTCCCTTAGTTCCTACAGACTAAACCCTCCGGTTTATATACACACCGGAGCGGCCTAGGGTTTGTACATACCATCTTGCAGAGGAAGGAAAGATTACACCTGAACCTAAAACTTGCCATTATACGAATACAGGAGTCCTATCCGGATACGAGAGATGATCTTCGACTATGATCTTCACGGCCCACCAGTTCGGCCCACCAAGAGTTATCCGGACACCCGAGGACCCCTCGATCTAGGACTCCCTCAATAGCCCCTGAACCTGACTTCGATGACGATGAGTTCGGCTTCCGTATTGTCTTCGGCATTGCAAGGCGGGTTCCTTCTTCCAAATATATCTTCTACAAAAAGGTGTATTGTGTTCGGCTCTGCAAGGTTAGTACAACCCTTAGCCTCGAAGGCAAGGCTCTTAAAAGAAAATGAATAGTGTGTCTCTACTAACAACTTTTGGTGAAGTGTCGCGTCCATCCCACTAACACAGTGAACCGTTTTATTTGGCACGTCTCTACTGACAATGTTTGGAGGTATATCCTCATTGACACGTCTCATCAGAATAGAGATCGTGCCCGCTTATTGTGGGATCCTTATCAATATGACGTGGGCATCCATGCCGCGCATTACGCACAACCGCTTTGGGAAACGACGAGGTTTATGGCTAAAGTGGGGGGACGTTCTGTATTCACAGCGCTATAAAAGGATACCAATCCCTTTCATCAGCCCCACGCTTTCCTCAAGCTCGAGCTCTCCTACTTCCCTAGCCCCAACATCCTCATCTCTTGCGCCCACAACTCTTCATTCCTCAACCACCACTTCCTTCACAGCAATGGCTGGATCCGGCGCCAGAGGCAAGTGGGAGGCCTCCACGGTGACTGAAAAAACCGTGGAGGATCTTAGGAGCGCGGGCTATCTCGCCGCCGATATCGCGCACCGAGTCCCCGCCACCAAGTCCCCGCCAAGGGTCAGGTGATTCCCGTCCCAGAGGCGGGTGAGAGAGTAGTGTTCACTTCACACTTTCTTAGGGGGCTAGGGTTTCTGCTCCACCACTTTGTTCGGGGTTTGCTGTTCTTCTACGGGCTAGATTTCATGATCTAGCCCCTAACTCAATCCTTCACATATACGCTTTCATAGTGGTTTGTGAAGCTTTCCTCCGCATCCCCCCCACACTTCGACCTATGGCTTAAAACCTTCAACGTGAAGCCGAAAGTGGTGGATGGACAGGACGCGGAGTGCGGGGGCGCTATGATTAGCAAGCTCCCGAATGAAATTTTGCCAAAAGGGTCGTTCGTGGAGACGAACAAAGTCTGGCAGCAGGAGTGGTTTTACACCACCGAACCCCGCGACGCCAAGTGGGCGGCGGAACCTGCTTTCAGATCCGGACCCCCAGAAAGGTTGACCTCCTAGACCAAAAAGGGTCTGGACTGGGGGTCTCAGGTTGAGGTGGTGGCACTCCAGGGCCGTGTGCCCGGCGTGATCTCAAAGGGTCATCAACTCTCGTCCGTGGTCCAGGTAATGCTGGCCCGGCTCGTCCTCCCCTGCCAAAGCCGAGACTCCTTCCTATGTGAATTTGATCCGGCAGGAGACAAGCCTCTGAAGCATCTCTTTGGCTTTACGCACAAAGAGATCTGGAAGCATCTCTTTGGCTTTACGCACAAAGAGATCTGGAAGCATCTCTTCAAGAGCCAGAAGGAGTGGCCGGAGGAGACTGAGGACGCGGGCTTTAGTACCGCGCTCTCTGCCTCGGAGGTAAAAAAATCACCGAACATATATCCCCTATCTTATTCAATGATAATAGGAATAGGAGTTTTTGCGTGATATACAGGGCTGGACGAAGAAGGCGGCCCGGATCAAGTGTCCGACGCCTTCACCCGAAGACCCAGAATCGCCTAGACTGACGGCAATGCTGGTCCCGACGACATACAAGGCGCCGGTCAAGAAGCCCAAGAAGAAGGGCAAGGGGGGCGGAAATAGCCCCCGCCCTGTGGACAAGAAGTCCGAGGAGATCAACATCCTCTCCTCTGACGAGGTGGAGGAAGATGACGAAGAGGAAGAAGAAGAAGAAGAAGAAGAGGAGCCCCCTGCGCAAGGCAGGGGGGAGAAGAGGGGGTCCGCCCCTGATGCAGGCACAGTCGCACCCCGGAGGAAACTGAACCTCGCTGCTAGTTTGGATTCATCCGAACATAGCTTCGTGGTGAAGCCCAGGGAGAAACCCCTGCCCGAGACGTAAGTTTGTCTGGACTAATTGTTGCACCTTTGTTCGTTTAGAATTTTTTTTGATACTTACTTAGTATTTCTCTCCTGCTGACCTACAGCCCTCCCGGAGGACACCCCGACGCCTCCTTATCAGGGGAACTCTCTAGCGCCCGGAGTGACAGAGAGTGACCCGCCGGTCCGGGCTCCATCACCCATGATTGGCAAGGACACCGAAGTGTCCTCCCGGCGGGTGTCCTCCGCCTAGGAGATGAGGGCGGTGCAGGTGATAGGGCGGCCGTGGATAATACCTCGGCAGCCGCTGATCATGGGGAAACAATCCCCATGGAGACCGAAGATGTTGGGCCCAAACAATCCGGGGCCCCACCGAATACTGTCCCGGAGCCTAGCGCGGCTCCGGGGTCCGAAGACCAGACTCCCCAAGTGGAGGACGGTACAATGGCGCTCGGAGTCAATCTGGAAGCGCCGAGATCTATGGAGGTGGCATTGCAAAGTGCTTCCATCGTGGAGGAGCACCGCACCGTGATGGCTGCGGTGATGAAGAAGATTCAGTCCGTCAAAGGCGGACTGAATGAAGCCTTCAACAGCCTATTAACGGGCTTTGAGTTAAGCAATGCAATGTGTTTTATAGAACTTTGTTTGTTTTAAATACACATATATAACCAGAAGCCCCTGATGCTTTGTGTGATTCTGAAAAGAATCGGACGAAGTATCCAGAATAAAGCATACTTACAGAGCTAAACTATTGTGCATGCTTCACTAGTTGCGGCAACTGCGCGAGATGCGGAGGTTGCCGAACTAAATCGGAAGCTCTTGTTGGCCAACGTGGACCTCGACCGCGTCAATCAGCGTTTAGATGAAACGCAAGGTATGCGGATTTTAAGATGTCAATAAGACTAATTAAGATTGATTGAGTATGTTTATAAACTCTGATATGATATTCTGTATTACATAGTTGGCGCCACTGAGCTGGAGGCCCTCAATGGCGAGGTTGCCAAGGCCAAGAAGGAGGCCAAAGTGAACAAGGTAGCCGCTGACAAAGCGGCTGCCAATTTGGAGGCTGAAAAGGCTGAGTGCGAGAAGCACCGGGCTCGGGTGTCCGAAGTCGAGGTTGAGCTCAACGATGCCATTATCAAATGTGAGGCATTGGAAAAGAATACTTCAGAACAAGCATCCGAGCTTGTTGCGGCAGTCTGCCCAAGATGCGCGAGGCAAGGCGCGCAGCACCTATGAAGAAATCAAGCAGGCACGACAGATATCATATGGTAAGATTTTTCTCTTACGGAGCATCTTCGAAGGGCGGAAGTGTCTTGGGCTGACACGGTTATGGAGTTCTCCAGGCGCGTTCGCTGATCTTCCGAGGAGCAGTGCTAATGCTGCCCAGTACTTCCGAGCCCAGGAGGGGAACGACACGGAGAAGCTGTTTTGGTCGCAGTTCTATGCGCCAAAACATCTGGTGCCCCTCAACGACCAGATGAAGCAGCTGGTCGAGCTGGACAACATGGCGGGTTCGGCCATGAAGGACTTGATAGTCCGGCTATGGCCCGCTGATCCAATCCTGAGTAGTTACTTCGGATTGGTGAAGCGGCTCGCCGAGGCGAGTCTGTGGGTCGACGCATTGACGCGTTCAGCCTGCATAGAAGGTACTCGGATGGCCTTCGCTCGTGTGAAAGTGCACTGGGCGAAGATGAATGCGGGGCACATTGCCACTGCTGGTCCACCCGCCGGTAAGGAGCACCGCAAGCTGGAGAAGTACTTCAAGGACATCATCGAAGGCGAACGCCTTATAGAAGGCCAGTGTTCAAAGGATATTATCTTCGAGTGATTGTGTCCGGATGTACAGACTTAAGCTTATGAATCCGATGTATATAACTTTTGCGCTATTATAATATATATATATATATATATATATATATATATATATATATATAAGTGTCTTTTTCCTCCTGTGTGACTGTTTATGTAAATCTGAAAGTTTCCCGTCGTCGGCTTCAACCCCCATGCACATAGTACAGGGGTGTTTGGTCATATGCGTGTACACTCTTTATCCAACGTCTTGGTCCGTGTAGGAGGTGTATGCGGAGTGAACCAGGCAATCAGACTATGCAGCGTTATTGCTTTCACTTAGTCATAGGAGTTTGACATGCGGGGCTAGGTACTAGCCCCTGGTGCAGATATGATATTCCTTACTTAAGGTATCCAATTGCACCCGGCTGGGCAAAAAAACCAACCCTTCGTATAACACGGGGTAGATCTCTATCGATAGTAGTATAAAACTAAGTCACCGGATTGCGGACCAGGTTCTTGCTTATCATGACGGTCAGTTTTCGGCTTTCTCTACTGAGGTACTTGACCGGACGAGCCAGAAGTACAATCGCAGTATTTCTCCTGTTACACCCTAGCCGAAAAATCGGGAACGTAGGGGTAAGCACATGAGCCGGGCAACCCAACTATTGACCCAAGACATGATTTGGAACTGATGCATATAAGGCAAACATCCAGGATGCCGAACACCCCCTATAGGTGTTTGGTCTTTTCAACATATACTAAGCTGAATACAGCCCCTGGTAATAGACCCTTATTGACAAGGCACATATGGAAATCTTCTGTGGGGAGAGAACATTTATGGTGAGTGAATAAAACTCCGAACATAATGCGAATCGAGCTGCTCTATTAATATCCCTTTATAGTACGGCGAGCCGTAAGCTTACAGATAATGCCGATAAACTTTTTGGACATTTTACATGCCAAAAGGGTATATAATAAGAAAGAGCAAAAATGTTTACACAGGGTCTTAATCTAAAAAGAAACCTTTAGCGCGGGTCCCTGCTGCACGTGTGCGTCGTTTCCTCCTCTGTCATGTGTCCTTGAAGGGGGGAGTATGATGGCAATCTGTAAAAAAAACTTGGAAAAGAAAAGAAATCCAATGTGGTCATAACAAGACTGGTTCGTTTAATGAACCTAAAAAAGATAAGTTAGAGTCCGAATAGGGTCTAGCCGAACTATGGAGTATATGCAGTGTGCCCCCAGTCTTTGCCCAAGGAATTTTTAAGGCATAATTATGTACTCGAGGCACATATGCTATCACCTTATGAGGCAGTCGATGGGGGCGTAGCTGTTAATCGAGCTCAGGTTCATCTGAGCTGCCGCACTGAGGCGTGTGTCGGATATGTTTGGTTATGTCCGCGCCCGATAGATTGTCCGGCTTGAATAGGCCATTTTGGACTTTGGCTGCTAAGGCTGCAGTGTCCTCCTCCGTGCGGAGAGAGCGCTCCATATTTCCATTGACCGTGATAACGCCACGTGGTCCGGGCATTTTAAGCTTTAGATAGACATAATGCGGGACTACATTAAAGCGGGCGAAGGCCGTTCTTCCGAGTAGAGCGTGATAGTGCTACTTCTCGAGCTTGCGTTGTTTTCCCTCGAAGAGGAAAGGGTGATGCAGCACAATAGCGTAAGTATTTCCGTCAGCTTTTGAGAACCAAGGTATCAATCCAGTAGGAGACCACGCGCGAGCCCCTCGTACCTACACAAACAAATAAGAAACTTGAACCAACGCGATAAAGGGGTTGTCAATCCCTTCACAGCCACTTGCAAAAGTGAGATCTGATAGAGCTGATAAGATAACATTTTTGGTATTTTTGATATATAGATTGAAAGTAAAGATTGAAAAACAAAAGTAAAGTAAATATAAATAGTTGATGGAAGATTAATATGATGAAGATAGACCCGGGGGCCATAGGTTTCACTAGTGGCTTCTCTCAAGATAGCAGATTTCTACGTTGGGTGAATGAATTACTGTCGAGCAATTGATAGAAAAGCGCATAGTTATGACAATATCTAGGCATGATCATTGTATATAGGCATCACGTCCGTGACAAGTAGTCTGAAACGATTCTGCATCTACTACTATTACTCCACACATCGACCGCTATCCAGCATGCATCTAGAGTATTAAGTTCATAAGAACGGAGTAACGCTTTAAGCAAGATGACATGATGTAGAGGGATAAACTCATGCAATATGATATAAACCCCATCTTTTTATCCTCGATGGCAACAATACAATACATGCCTTGCTGCCCCTGCTATCACTGGGAAAGGGCACCGCAATATTGAACCCAAAGCCAAGCACTTCTCCATTGCAAGAATGATCTATCTAGTAGGCCAAACCAAATTGATAATCCGAAGAGACTAGCAAAGATATTTAAATCATGGATAAAAGATTTCAGAGAAGAATCAAATATTGTTCATAGATAATCTTGATCATAAACCCCCAATTCATCAGATCTCGACAAACACACCGCAAAAAGAATTACATTGAATATATCTCCAAGAAGATTGAGGAGAACTTTGTATTGAGATCCAAAGAGAGAGAAGAAGCCATCTATCTAATAACTATGGACCCGAAGGTCTGTGGTAAACTACTCACAACTCATCGGAGAGGCTATGGTGTTGATGTAGAAGCCCTCCATGATCGATGCCCCCTCCGGTGGAGTTCCGAAACAGGCCCCAAGATGGGATCTCACGGGTACAGAAGGTTTCGGTGGTGGAATTAGGGTTTCATGGTGCCCGTCAATGGTTTCAGGATACGTAGGTATATGTAGGAGGAAGATGCACGTCAGGGGAGCCACGAGGGGCCCACGAGGGTGGGGGCACGCCCAGGGGGTAGGCGCGCTTGGAGTACTCGTTCGCTTCCTGGCGTGTACTCCAAGTCTTATGTGTTGCAATTGTTCCAAAAATAACTCTCCGAAGGTTTCATTCTGTTTGGACTCCGTATGATATTCCTTTTCTGCGAAACATTGAAATAGGCAAAAACAGCAATTCGCACTGGGCCTTGGGTTAATAGGTTAGTCCCAAAAATAATATACAAGTGTATAATAAATCCCATTAAACATCCAAAACAGATAATAAAATAGCATGGAACAATCAAAAATTATAGATACGTTGGAGACGTATCAAGCATCCCCAAGCTTAATTCCTGCTCGTCCTCGAGTAGGTAAATGATAAAAACTGAATTTTTGATGTGGAATGCTACCCAACATAATTCTCAATGTAATTTTCTTTATCGTGGCATGAATGTTCAGATCCGAAATATTCAAGACAAAAGGTTAATATTGACATAAGGATAATAATACTTCAAGCATACTAACAAAGCAATCATGTCTTCTCAAAATTACATGGCCAAAGAAAGTTCATCCCTACAATGTCATATAGTTTGGCTATGTTCCATCCTCGTCACACAAAAATACTCAAATCATGCACAACCCCCGTTTCAGCCAAGCAATTGTTTCATACTTAAAAAAATTCAAACATTTTCAACTTACACGCAATACATGAGCGTGAGCCAAGGATATAGCACTATAGGTGGAATAGAGTGGTGGTTGTGGAGAAGACAAAAAGGAGGAAGATGGTCTCACATCAACTAGGCGTATCAACAGGCTATGGAGATGCATGGTTCCTGCTTGTTTTCCTGCAAGAGGCGAAAAGGAATAAACTCGATCTTATGTTTCTTTGCTCTGTCGGGTTGGCTTGACTTTTTGAACTCCACATGCATGTCCCTAGGTTGAGGTAGTGGGACTTCGTCTTCATCTAAGTTGTTCCAATCCTTTCCCTTGGGATCATGGTCTTCTTCTTCCTCCGTGGTCCAACCATGATGCTCCCAGTCCCGGTAGACCTTAGGGTCAGCAAGGAGACCAGCCACATAGCTTTCTCCCTCCGAATCTTGGGACGACATATTGCTCCAATCTACGATAGAAACAACTCGAAACAAGAACAGAGGATTTTTGCGTGATACCGTGGTCAAAACCTTCAGGGGAGTATATAATGAATTTTTACCGACTAAAAGGCAATAAATCGGAGTCCGGGAGGCACATGAGGTGCTCCCGAGGGAAGGGGGCGCACCCTCCACCCTCGTGGACACCTCGTGTCCTTTCCGGACTGCCTCTTATTTTTCTATTGTTCTAAATATTCCAAAACAGTGAAAAATTGCCATTAGAACTGTTTTGGAGTCAGTTTACTTAATGTACCACATACCTCTTCTGTTTCGGTGTCTGAATCATTCTGGAAAATGTCCCTTATGTATTCCTCCGGGGTTACGGTTTCAATAACATTGGTTTCAACATTTATAGGATTACCTGAGATATAATGTTTGATTCTTTGACCGTTCACCACTTTCGGATTCGTGCCTTCGAAGTTGTTGATTTTTATGGCACCGGAACGATAGACCTCCTCGATAACGTAAGGCCCTTCCCATTTAGAGAGAAGTTTTCCTGCAAAAAATCATAAACGAGAGTTGTATAGCAAGACATAATCACCTACGTTAAACTCACGCTTTTGTATCCTTTTGTAATGCCATCTTTTAACCTTTTCTTTAAACAACTTGGCATTCTCATAAGCTTGGGTTCTCCATTCATCAAGCGAGCTAATGTCAAATAAACTCTTCTCACCGGCAAGTTTGAAATCATAATTGAGCTCGTCAATAGCCCAATATGCCTTATGTTCTAGCTTGAGAGGTAAGTGACATGCTTTTCCATAAACCATCTTATATGGAGACATACCCATAGGATTTTTGTATGCAGTTCTATAGGCCCATAATGCATCATCAAGTTTCTTGGACCAATTCTTTCTAGACCTATTGACTGTCTTTTGCAAAATTAATTTCAGCTCTCTATTACTTAATTCTAGTTGACCACTAGACTGTGGGTGATAAGGGGATGGAATTCTATGGTTAACATCATACTTAGCAAGCATTTTACAGAAAACACCATGAATAAAGTGTGAACCACCATCAGTCATTAAGTATCTAGGGACTCCAAACCTCGGAAAAATAACTTCTTTAAGCATCTTAATAGAGGTGTTGTGATCAACACTACTACTTGGGATAGCTTCTACCCACTTAGTAACGTAATCAACAACAACTAAAATGTGTGTATACCCATTGGAGGAAGGAAACGATCCCATATAATCAAAGCCCCATACATCAAACGGTTAAATAACAAGTGAATAATTCATAGGCATTTCTTGACGTCTACTGATATTACCAATTCTTTGACATTCATCACAAGATAAGACAAACTTACGAGCATCCTTGAAAAGAGTAGGCCAATAGAAACCAGATTGCAATACCTTATGTGCAGTTCTATCTCCAGCATGGTGTCCTCCATAAGCTTCGGAGTGGCACTTGCGTAGGATCTGTTCCTGTTCATGCTCAGGTACACAACGTCTAATAATACCATCTACTCCTTCTTTATACAGGTGCGGATCATCCCAGAAGTAATGTCTCAAATCATAGAAGAACTTTTTCTCTTGCTGGTATGTGAAACTAGGTGGTATAAACTTAGCAACAATGTAATTAGCATAATCAGCATACCATGGAGCAGTACGAGAAGTATTGATGACAACTAATTGTTCATCAGGAAAGCTATCATCAATAGGTTGTGGGTCATCAAGAATATTCTCTAGCCTAGACAAGTTGTCTGCAACGGGGTTCTCAGCTCCCTTTCTATCAATAATATGCAAATCAAATTCTTGTAGCAAGAGAACCCATCTAATAAGTCTAGGTTTAGCATCTTTCTTTTCCATAAGGTATTTGATAGCAGCATGATCAGTGTGAATAGTTACTTTAGAATCAACAGTATAAGGTCTAAACTTATCACAAGAAAATACAACTGCTAAAAATTCCTTCTCAGTAGTAGCATAATTTCTCTGGGCATTGTCTAGAGTTTTACTAGCATATTGGATAACATTCAATTTCTTATCAACTCTTTGTCCTAGAACAGCACCTACAGCATAATCACTAGCATCGCACATAATCTCAAAGTGTAAATTCTAGTCAGGAGGCAGGACAATAGGTACAGATATCAATGTTTTCTTAAGTATTTCAAATGCTTCTAAACAATCATCATCAAAGACAAAATGAACATATTTTTGTAAGAGATTAGTCAGAGGCCTAGAGATTTTGGAGAAGTCCTTAATGAACCTCCTATAAAATCCGGCATGACCAAGGAAAATTCTTATACCTTTGATGTCCTTGGGACACGGCATCTTTTCAATAGCATCAACTTTAGCTTTGTCAACTTCAATACCTCTTTCAGAAGTTTTATGTCCCAAGACAATGCCTTCATTAACCATAAAGTGGCACTTCTCCCAATTCAAGACAAGATTAGTGTCTTCACATCTCTGCAACACTTGATCAAGGTTGCTCAAGCAATCATCAAAAGAAGTTCCATAAACGGAAAAATCATCCATGAAAACCTCAACAATCTTTTCACAAAAATCAGAGAATATAGCCATCATGCATCTTTCAAAGGTAGCAGGTGCATTACATAAACCAAAAGGCATACGTCTATAAGCAAATGTACCGAAAGGACAAGTAAAAGTGGTATTTTCTTGATCCCATTTTGACACGGGTATTTGAGAGAAACCAGAATAACCATCTAGAAAGCAAAAATGTGTGTGTTTGGATAACATTTCTAGCATTTGATCAATAAAAGGCAAAGGGTAATGATCTTTCTTAGTAGCTTTATTTAATTTGTGGAAATTAATTACCATCCTATAACCTGTAATAATTCTTTGCGGAATCAATTCAGCTATATCATTAGGAACAACAGTCATAACTCCCTTCTTAGGGACACAATGGACAGGACTTACCCACTGGCTATCAGCAACTGGATAGATTATACCTGCTTCTAGAAGCTTTAGTATTTCCTTCCTTACCACTTCTTTCATCTTAGGATTTAACCGTTGTTGATGATCAATAACCGGTTTAGCGTCCTCTTCCAACTTTATCTTGTGTTGGCATAGAGTGGGACTAATGCCCTTAAGATCATCCAGAGTATACCCAATAGCAGCACGGTGCTTCTTCAGAGTTTCCAATAATTTTTCTTCTTCCTGCTCTGAAAGGTTAGCACTGATAATAACAGGATATATCTTCTTTTCATCGAGATAAACATACTTAAGATTATCAGGTAAAGGTTTAAGTTCAAACACGGGATCACCCTTGGGTGGAGGAGGATCCCCTAGGATTTTAACAAGCAAGTTGTTTTTCAATATGGGTCCCTGCTTAAAGAATATTTCATCTATTTCCCTTCTCTCATTCATATACATATCATTTTTATGGTCTAGCAGATATTGTTCTAAAGGATCGTTAGGAGTTACAGAAATAGAAGCAAGACCAATAATTTCATCCTTACTAGGCAATTCTTTATCAAGGGGTTATCTACGAAATTTAGCAAAGTTAAAATCATGAGACATATCCCATAAACCAACAGTAACAATATCTTTCACGCAGTCTATCTTAGCATTAACAGTATTCAAGAAGGGTCTACCAAGTATAATGGGACAAAATCATCTTGTGGGGAACCAAGAACAAGGAAATCAGCAGGGTATTTAAATTTCCCACACAAGACTTCAACATCTCTAACAATCCCAATTGGTGAAATAGTGTCTATATTAGCAAGCTTAATAGTAACTTCAATACCTTCTAGCTCAGTGGGTGCAATATCATGCATAATTTCATCATATAAAGAAATGGGTATTACATTCGCACTAGCACCTACGTCACATAAACCATGATAGCAATGATCTCCTATTTTAACAGAAATAACAGGCAAGCCTACAACAGGTCTATGTTTATTCCTAGTATCGGGTTTGGCTATTCTAGTAGCTTCGTCTTGGAGGTAAATAACATGTCCATCTAAATTTTCAGCCAAGAGATCTTTAACCATAGCAACACTAGGTTCGACTTTAATTTGCTCAGAGGGTGTAGGTGTTCTAGTATTACTCTTACAAACTACAGTTGAAGCTTTAGCATGATCATTTATTCTAGCAGGGAAAGGTGGTTTCTCAATATAAGCAGTAGGAACAGTAGGATCAACATTATAAGTGATAGTCTTTTCTTCAACTTTAACAGGTTCAACTACTTTTACTTCAATGCGAGGATGGTATTTAAACCACTTCTCCATGGGGAGGTCAACATAAGCAGCAAATGATTCACAGAAAGAAGCTACTATCTAAGAGTCAAGTCCATATTTAGTGGTAAATTCACGGAAAACATCGGTATCCAGGAAAGCTTTAACACAATCAAACTTAGGGGTCATACCTGACTCCTTACCTTCGTTGAGATCCCAATCTTCAGAGTTGCGTTTAATTCTTTCCAATGAATCTCATTTGAATCCAATAGTCTTCATCATAAAAGAACCAGTACAATAATTATCGAGCATGGTGCGATTATTAAGAGAAAGCCGAGCATAAATTTTTTGAATGAACATTTCTCTTGAGAGCTCGTGATTGGGGCATGAATATAACATTGACTTAAGCCTCACCCAAGCTTGAGCGATAATATATATAATTACGATCACGATGAACCTGATGCATAGGGTAGAACTTCTGATGAATTTCCAACTTCAGTCGATTATAGTTCCATGATCCAATATAATCACATAGCCTAAACCATGTCAATGCATCTCCCTTCAAATATAAAGGGAAGACCTTCTTCTTGATAACATCCTCGGGCATACATGCAAGCTTAAATAATCCACAAACTTCATCCACATATATTAGGTGTAAATCGGGATGCAGTGTTCCATCTCCTGTAAAGGGATTATCTAGCAGTTTCTCTATCATACCCGAAGGAATTTCAAAGCAAACATTTTCAGTAGGTTCAGTAGGTTGAGGAGCAACTCTTTGCTCTTCTAGTTGGGGTGAAGATACCACGAACAAGTCCCTCAAAGGATTATGAGCCATAGTAGGTTGAAGAATTACCCCACACATGATCTCGAGCTAGCAGCAGTTGTACATCCCTTGATCACGTGGGGACACCTTCTGTTGGGCAGAAAAGTCGTCATCTTCACCGATCACAAGAGCTTGAAGTACATCTTCACACAGCCAAACCTTAACCTTCGCCAGACTCCTTGGGTTGAGATGATTCAAGAGTATGATCCAAGCATTGAGTACACACCTGGCAAGGCCAATGTCATTGCAGATGCCTTGAGCAGAAAGGCATATTGCAATAGTCTCCTTCTCAAACCGTTCCAGCCTGAACTTTGTGAATCATTCAGGAAGCTCAACCTCCAAGTTGTTCCGCAAGGCTTTCTTGCAAATCTTCAAGTTGATCCTACCATGGAAGATCAGATCCATGAGGCCCAACTCAGTGATGCTATGGTGCAGAAAGTGAAACATGGTATTGCTAAGGGTACTCCCAAATACAAGTGCTATCGCGTTGATGAGAAAGACACCTTGTTCTTTGAGGACAGAATTCTGGTTCCCAAGGGTGATCTCAGGAAGCTAATAATGAACGAAGCACATGACTCCCTCCTCTCGATTCATCCCAGAAGTTCCAAGATGTACCAAGACAATCATACTGGTGGACTCGCATGAAAAGGGAGATTTCCCAATTCGTGAATGAATGTGATGTCTGCAGAAGAGTGAAGGCGGAGCATCAACGTCCAGCCGGTCTCCTTCAACCTCTACCTATTCCCGAGCGGAAGTTTGATCACATTGAAATGGATTTCGTCGCTGGGTTTCCTAAGTCCAAGAAGGGAAATGATGTTATCTTTGTAGTGATTGACAAGCTAACTAAAGTAGCTCACTTCCTTCCCGTCAAAGAATCCATCAACGCAGCTCAGCTGGCAGAGCTGTACACATCCAAAATTGTTTCTTTGCATGGCATTCCTCAAGTCATCTCCTCAGACCGTGGAAGTTTGTTCACATCCAAGTTTTGGGACTCCTTTCAGTCAGCCATGGGCACAAAAATTCGCTTCAGCACTGCGTTTCACCCTCAGACTAGTGGTCAAGTCGAAAGAGTGAACCAGATCCTCGAAGACATGGTGAGAGCTTGTGTTATCTCTTTCGGTATGAAATGGGAAGATTGTCTCCCGTTTGCCGAATTCTCATACAACAACAGCTTCCAAGCAAGTGCCAGCAAAGCTCCTTTTGAAATCCTCTATGGCAGAAAGTGTCGTACCCCGCTCAACTGGTCCGAGACTGGTGAACGTCAACTTCTTGGCAATGATTTGATCTCAGAAGCCGAAGAAATGTGCAAAGTCATACGTGAGAATCTCAAGGCCGCGCAATCGCGTCAAAAGAGCTACTATGACGGCAAGCATCGTGACTTGGATTTTGACATTGGAGATCATGTCTATCTCCATGTTTCTCCTATGAAAGGCACCCAGAGATTCGGTATCAAAGGCAAGCTTGCTTCGAGATATGTGGGCCCTTTCAAGATTCTTGGCAAGAGAGGCGATCTAGCCTACCAACTCGAGCTTCCCTCCAACTTTGCAAATGTTCATGATGTGTTTCACGTGTCTCAACTCCGCAAGTGCTTCAAGACACCTGAACGCACCATTCCGTTCGAGGAGATTGATCTTCAACAAGACTTGTCTTATCGTGAGCACCCTGTTGCTATCCTTGAAGAAACTGAGCGCAAGACCCGCAACAAGTCCATCAAATTCTTGAAAGTGAAGTGGTCACACCATACCGACCGAGAAGCTACGTGGGAACGAGAAGATCACCTTTGTTCTGAGTATCCTTCCTTCTTCCAGTCCTAGATCTCGGGACGAGATCTTTTTGTAGTGTAGGAGAGTTTGTAACACTCCATATGTGATACCTTCCGTTTATGGCAATATATGAAACAATGACTTCATCAATTCCATTCCGGGCTCTTCTTTCATTTCAGGTTTCTTCATTTTGTCGTGTATGTGTTTGCATTCCATCCATGTCATGTTGTCATGTGCATTGCATTGCATTCGTGTTGTCACTTGCACCCGGTCATGCCCGTCTCTTCCCGTTGTCCGTTTCGAGTTCCGACACTCACACACGTGCCCGTGGCACCTCCGAGTCCTTCTTTCGTGTATGGCCGTGTAACGTTCTCGGAATGAGGTGAGACTTGTCGTGCGGTGTTGTTTCAGTATGTGTAGGCCGCCTGTCAAGTTTTGTCGCGTTTGGAGTTCGTTTGGTGCTCCAACGGTTAACCTAGTGGGCTAAAAGCTCCTCTTCCTTTTGGCCCAAGACCCCCTCCACAACAGCCCACTAACCCAGCACAAACCCTCCCATCCTCTCGGTCGTCGGATCGTGATCGTGTGGGCGAAAACCGCACCCCATTTGGACCTTCCTAGCTCCCTCTACCTATAAAAACGTCCTCCCCCCTCCATTTTCCGGGCAAAAACCCTAGAAACCTCCTCTATCGCCGCCGGACACGTCCGAACCGCGCCGAACACGTCTGTCCGCCGGCCCGGACGAATCGGATCGTGCCACGTCATCTCCGCTGCCTCCCTCTCTCTCCCCGCGCCGCTGGCCCGCCGGGCCCAGGCGGGGCCCGCTCGGCCCGCGCGCCCTCCGTCGCCTCGTGCCCGCAGCGTTCCGAGCGCCGACGCGCCGCCGCGGACCTCCCCGCCACCAAGCTCTCCGCCGCCTCCTCGCAGCCGCCGCCTCGACCTCGCTCCCGCCGGCCGCCGCCCCGGCTGACGCCCGACCGCCGCCGCCTCCTCCGCTCGTCGGCCACCTCGCCGAATCCCGGCCCGATCCGCCCTCCCCGCTGTCCCCGCGGACCTCCGTCGGTCCCTCCGACTTGTCGTCGCCACCGCCCTGCCCTCGTCCCGATCGGATCGAGGGGAGGCACGAACCGGGCCGCCGGCCTCCCCCGTCGAACGGGCCAGTCCACTCCCGCCGGCCCAACTCTCCACCGTCGTGGGCCGAAGCCCAGGGTGAGCCACCCCTATCCCTCGCCCGTGCGTTATTTGACTATGTGGCGCTCCTGTATATTTTTTCGGAGTTAGTAATTTTTTCTAAGTCCCTGGAAGTTGTAAATTTGTGTGCATCTTTGAGTGCCTGTAACTTTTTGTGTGGTTATCCAAATGATGCATATTATATGTCAAAATGTTAGTTGTGATATGCTATTCATTTTGTTCCAATATGACATGCTTGTTTGAGTACATCTTGATGACCTAATCATCGTTGCAAGAGTGCTATATGTTTAAAACTGCTGTTATCTGTAATTTTGTTGCATGCTTGTGGTGTTTATAACTTTGTGCATGTTGGTCCAAATGGAGCATATGATATGTCAAAATGTTCATTGTGAAGTGCTCTACATGATGGTTGCTGTAGAATTCATGTTAGGTGTCATATTGCCATGGTAATCTCTGTTGAAAAAGTGCATGTGGCTATTAAGTACTGAAACTTGTTGTGAGATGCTGTTTTGACTTGCTCATTGCTATTGATGTGTTTGTCTTCATGTCACATGTCAATATGTTTTAGAAGCACAATCATATGGTCTTTGCTGTGGTGCAATCCACTTTTCATGATATGCTTTGAGGTGACTTAAACAAGCTTGTAAACTTGCCATGCCAATGTTACTGCTTTTATACTTAGTGAAAAAACTGCTAAGTCTGGAATCTGTTAAACCTGATGCCATGTTTGCTTGATGCCTCACTCAAATCCATGCATGTTTTAGTATGTAAAATGGTCATTCCTTGTTGTCCATGTTATGCTCTATCCATCCATGCCCTTATTTGCATATATGACCTGCTGTAGCTTATTTATTTCTTGCTCTCAAGTTGCTATAAATTTACCTCTCAGATTTTTATCAGCATGATCAATTTGGTGAAGCTTGTTGTTATTGATCCATGCCTCCTATGGAGTTGCTCCAGTGGAGTTGTTTGATGTATGCTATGTCTATTACATGTCCATGATCTTTATATACTTAGTAGAGTTGATATGCTTATTGTTTTGTGCCTCCGAAGGCAGCATCGTGATGATGTTTTTGTCTTCCCAGATTTTGACAAAGTCTGGATAAATTTATTGCAACTTGCCATGCTTGGTTAATTGTGTTCCAGTAGGTTTTTTGGTGTGTTCTAAGTTCATGCTTGTTAAGCATCATGTCTATTTCAAATCCATGTCCTTTGTTTCCATGTTTGGGTGTTGTAGCATGATTATTTCTTGCTCCAAAGATGCCATGTTGCTGTAAACTGTAGTTTTGCTTGAATATTGTTTTGCTTGCCATTTGCAAACCGTGCGTCCGTTTTCGGTGATCTTTATATCGATTTCAACCGAAATCTTTCCCTCTATCCAGTGGCTTTCTTGGTTTTCCAAGATGAGGCCTTTTCCATAATCTTCTCCTTAGGCTCAAGTGCTTCCACATGCATACGCACATCATACTCGCATCCCTCGTTATGATTTGCATCATGTTGATTGTGCATTGCACCGTGTTTGATATTGTGTTTTGTTGTGTTCTTGTGTTGAGTAGAGCCGGGAGCCGATTCGGAGTTCGAGGCTACTACCGAGGCTGAGTTTGAGGAGCAAGGTTACGATCCCTCCGTGGAATCAACAGGCAAGATGACCATTCCCAGATATCACTACTATCTTTGCCTATGCTAGATGTCTCGCTCTTTAGATATTGCATCGATGCCTATGTCTATTTGTCAGCCCTCCTATTGTTGTCATGAAACTCTTTAACCACCCTCCTAGCAAACCGTTGAATGGCTAGGTATGAATGGCTCAGCCCCTCTTATAGCGTTGTTAGTTGTAGGTGAAGACTTGAAGATTCTTGCTTCTTGATGAGGTTATGGTTGGGATATCACAATATATAATCTGTTAAACTAAATCATCTATACATTGGTAATGAGTGGAAGGCTAAGCCTCTTGCTTGGTGTTTTGTTCCACTCATGCCGCCGTAGGAACCGTTAAACCAGTGTTATGTTCCTTGATTTTGCGTCCCTAACACGGTTGGGGTTTATGGCCCCCCCTTGATAACTCGCTTAGTGCTAAAGCTTTTCCGGCAAGGCCCAACATTGGTACTCCATTTGCCTAACAACTAAAATTTGCATAGGGACTAGCTACCCCGTTGACTTAATTAACAACCCGGGCCAGTGCTCCTCATGAGTGTTGGTCCAAACTGGGGGTTATGCAGGGCCGCCTTAGGGAAACCCGAGGTATCTGGTATTACCTGTATGATCACCCATCCGGTCGTGGCCTGAGACTAGATACACGCGGCTACTGTCAGGGTGTCGGCACGCCGGGACGTCTTGCTGGATTAGTTTTACCTTTATCGGAATATCTTGAGCACGGGATTCCGAGAATACTCGGGTCTTCCCACCTTGGAGTTGCGACTCCGCAGATCGTGAGCTTGTGATGCGCTAAGTTGGGACACCCCTACAGGGTTTGATCTTTCGAAAGCCGTGCCCGCGGTTATGTGGCAGATGGGAATTTGTTAATATCCGGTTGTAGATAACTTGACACCATGTTCATAATACACTACCACCGTGAGTAACCGTGATGGTCTCTTTCCGAAGGGGTTCGGGAAGTGAACACGGTGGGGTTATGTTTGACCGTGAGTAGTTAGGATCACTTCGTGATCACTTTGTCGATCGTTGGCACTTGTTCTCTCCTCGCTCTAAACCCGTAAGTTAGTGTTAGTGCTGCTGCAACCTTGTTTTAAGCCTTTTCCACACTTAAGGCTTTGATAGTATTGCTACCCGGGATCGGGATTGCTGAGTCCTCCGTGGCTTACAGATTCTACACAACACCAGATGCAGGTACCGATGAGAACTACACAGGTGGTGGTTCAGAGTTGTATCGGGAGTTCGATGAAGAGCGTGGGCGATACTACGTGTCTTACCCCGAGGATCAGTAGGGCTCTTACTAGGATGTTCGGGACCTTGTGTTGCTTTATTTATGGTATCTTTCATTTGGATCTTCTTCCGTAGTCAGACTCTGATGTTATTTGGATGATGTATGTTGATGTATTACATTGTGTGACGTGGCGAGTGTAAGCCAACTACTCTCTTACATTTTCATCCCCTCTTTTACATGAGTTGTGCAAAGATACCATACTTGAGATCATTCTAGTATATGCTTATGCCTTTAAGTCGTGCCTCGACACATGGGAGGCATAGTCACATACTAGGCATTACATGCGTCTTCACTAGGAAGGCCAGAAAATTGATCTTTCATGACAAGATTCAATAGAGAAGCATTGATTTCACAAGATTCAGCATCGGTAATAGGAGCAATCGGAGTACTAATAAAATCATTATTGTTGGTATTGGAGAAGTCACACAATTTGGTATTGTCTTGAGCCATAGTGACGAACAAGCAATCCAACACACAAGCAAACTAGAAGCAAGCGAAAAAGAGGCAAACGGAAAAAGAAGGGCGAATAAAACGGCAAAGGTGAAGAGAGGGAGAGGAATAACGAGAGGCAAATGGCAAATAATGTAATGCAAGGGATAAGAGTTTGTGATGGGTACTTGGTATATGACTTTTGCGTAGATCTCCCCGGCAATGGCGCCAGAAATTCTTCTTGCTACTTCTTGAGCTTGCGTTGTTTTCCCTCGAAGAGGAAAGGGTGATGCAGCATAGTAGCGTAAGTATTTCCCTCAGCTTTTGAGAACCAAGGTATCAATCCAGTAGGAAACCACGTGCGAGTCCCTCGTACCTACACAAACAAATAAGAACCTTGCAACCAATGCCATAAAGGGGTTGTTAATCCCTTCACGGCCACTTGCAAAAGTGAGATCTGATATAGATGATAAGATAATATTTTTGGTATTTTTGATATATAGATTGAAAGTAAAGATTGCAAAACAAAAGTAAAGTAAAGATAAATAGTTGATGAAAGATTAATATGATGAAGATAGACCTGGGGGCCATAGGTTTCACTAGTGGCTTCTCTCAAGATAGCAGATTTCTACGGTGGGTGAACAAATTACTGTCGAGCAATTGATAGAAAAGCGCATAGTTATGAGAATATCTAGGCATGATCATTGTATATAGACATAACGTCCGTGACAAGTAGACCGAAACGATTCTGCATCTACTACTATTACTCCACACATCGACCCCTATCCATCATGCATCTAGAGTATTAAGTTCATAAGAACGGAGTAACGCTTTAAGAAAGATGACATGATGTAAAGGGATAAACTCATGCAATATGATATAAACCCCATCTTTTTATCCTCGATGGCAATAATACAATACGTGCCTTGCTGCCCCTGCTGTCACTGGGAAAGGACACCGCAAGATTGAACCCAAAGCCAAGCACCTCTCCCATTGCAAGAACGATCAATCTAGTAGGCCAAACCAAACTGATAATTCGAAGGGACTTGCAAAGATATTTAAATCATGCATACAAGATTTCAGAGAAGAATCAAATATTGTTCATAGATAATCTTGATCATAAACCCACAATTCATCGGATCTCGACAAACACACCGCAAAAAGAATTACATCGAATAGATCTCCAAGAAGATCGAGGAGAACTTTGTATTGAGATCCAAAGAGAGAAAAGAAGCCATCTAGTATGGACCCGAAGGTCTATGGTAAACTACTCACAACTCATCGAAGAGGCTATGGTGTTGACATAGAAGCCCTCCGTGATTGATGCCCCCTCCGGTGGAACTCCCGAACAAGCCCCAAGATGGGATCTCACGGGTATAGAAGGTTGAGGTGGTGGAATTAGGGTTTCGTGGTGCTCCTCAATGGTTTCAGGGTACGTAGGTATATATAGGAGGAAGAGGCACGTCAGGGGAGCCACGAGGGGCCCACGAGGGTGGGGGCACGCCCCTTGCCCTCGTGGCCGCCTCGTTCGCTTCCTCACGTGTACTCCTAGTCTTTTGTGTTGCAATTGTTCCAAAAATAACTCTCCCGAAGGTTTCATTCCTTTTGGACTCCGTTTGATATTCCTTTTCTGTGAAACACTGAAATAGGCAAAAAAACAGCAATTTGCATTGGGCCTTGGGTTAATAGGTTAGTCCCAAAAATAATATAAAAGTGTATAATAAAGCCCAATAAACATCCAAAATAGATAATATAATAGCATGGAACAATCAAAAATTATAGATAGGTTGGAGACGTATCAGATAGCCACTTCGGAACGGAGCTATGTCGAAGATTAGCTCTTCGCTTCGAAAGTTATCAGGAGAGCCGAATATGACCTCCAATGTTAAAGAGCCCATGCAGCGGGCTTCTACGCCCGGTAACACTCCTTTAAAGGTCGTCATGCTTGGCTTGATTCTTGACGGGTCGATCCCCATCTTGCGGACAGTGTCCTGATATATCAGATTAAGACTGTTGCCGCCGTCCATAAGGACTCTGGTGAGATGGTATCCATCGATTATTGGGTCGAGCACTAGGGCAGCTGAACCCCCATGATGGATACTAGTCGGATGATCCCTGCAATCGAATGTGATCGGACAGGCCGACCATGGGTTGAATTTGTGGGGAATAGGCTCGACGGCGTAGACATCTTGGAGTGTGTGCTTGCACTCCCTCTTTAGGATATGAGTGGCATATATCATGTTCACTGTGTTGATCTCCGATGGAAATTTCTTCTGTCCCCCTGTATTCGGTTGGCGAGGTTCGTCATCATCTTTGCTCTGAGGCTCCTTACCCTTGTGTCCGGCGTTGAGCTTGCCGGCCTGCTTGAAGACCCAACAATTTCGGTTGGTATGATTTGCAGGTTTTTTTGGGGTGCCATGGATTTGGCAGGGCCTATCTAATATTTTATCCAAGCTGGATGGACCATCTTTCTTGCCTTTAAATGGCTTCTTCCATTGGCCGGGCCTGGAGCCGCTGAATCCGGCGTTTACCGCTGTATCATCTAGGCTTCTAGCATTGTTTCGACGTTTGTTTTTGTTACGTCGTGGCTTTCCATTGCCGTCCCTGACTTCGAATATTCCAGGGTCGCTAGTGCTGCTACGAGCTAACCAACTATCCTCACCCACGCAAAAGCGGGTCATGAGTGTAGTTAAGACAGCCATTGTCCTTGGATTTTTCCTGTCCGAGGTGTCTACCTAGCCATTCGTCCCGGATACTGTGCTTGAAGGCCGATAAGGCTTCGACGTCCGAACGGTCGACAATTTGGTTCTTCTTAGTGAGAAACCGATTCCAAAGCTTGCGGGCTGACTCCCGGGGTTGTTGAATGATGTGACTTAGATTGTTAGCGTCCGGGGGCCGGACATAGGTCCCCTAAAAATTGGCCCGAAAAGCATCCTCAAGTTCTTCCCAACTCCCAATGGAGTTTTCTCAGAGGTTGTTTAGCCAGTGCCGAGCTGGTCCTTTCAGCTTGAGGGGTAGGTATTTAATGGCGTGGAGATCATCTCCACGAGCCATGTGTATGTGGAGGATGAAGTCCTCTATCCAGACGGCAGGATCCGTTGTTCCATCGTACGCCTCGATGTTCACGGGTTTAAACCCTTCTGGAAAATCATGGTCCAGCACCTCATCGGTGAAGCACAGAGGGTGTGCGGCGCCTCTATATTTTGCTATATCATGGCGTATTTCTGATGGTGGTGATGTTCGGTATTGACCCCGAACTGGTATATGACCGACGCGATTGGCTTGATAGCCGCCGTCCCGTGCGGGAGCTCGGTCCCTAGGTCCGTAGATAGACCTAGTCTTGCTAGCTTTTCGTTCAGGTCCTCAAGAAGATCGTGTTTTCAGACTTGAGCCGCATCCTCCTTTCCTTTATGGGGTGGGGGTGCGGGCTTGTGTACGCCGTTGCTAGCAAATCTGTCCCGTTCGCGAGGTGGTCGGTCTGGCTTATCGACAGTGTTATTCTTCGGCAGTACAGGTGCAGTGGCCTTGTCGTCGAATTCGGGCAGCAGTTTACACTTAGGATAGCCTTTGGTTTGGTCGTTTGATACGTCTCCAACGTATCTATAATTTTTGATTGTTCCATGCTATTATATTATCCTTCTAGAATGTTTTATGGGCTTTTATATACAATTTTATATGATTTTTGGGACTAACCTATTAACCCAGAGCCCAGTGCCAGTTTCTGTTTTTCTCCTGTTTTAGAGTATCGCAGAAAAGGAATATCAAACGGAGCCCAATTGACCTGAAACTCAACGGAGGACGTTTTTGGACCAAAAGAAGACCAGAGAGTACCGGAGGAGGACCAGAAGGTCCACGGGCTGCCCACGAGGGTGGGGGGGCCTCTCCCCCTGGGCACGCCCCCTGCCTCGTAGACAGCCCAGAGACACCCTTTACTTGCCCTCGACTCCAACACCTCCTATATATACTGAAACCTTCGAAAAATAACCTAGATCGGGAGTTCCGCCGCCGAAAATCTCTGTTGCCACCAAAAACCAATCTAGACTCGTTCTGGCACCCTGCCGGAGGGGGGGAATCCCTCTTCGGTGGCCATCTTCATCATCCCGGCGCTCTCCATGACGAGGGAGGAGTAGTCCACCCTCGGGGCTGAGGGTATGTACCAATAGCTATGTGTTTGATGTCTCTCTCTCTTGTTCTTGAGATGGCATGATCTTGATGTATCGCGAGCTTTGCTATTGTAGTTGGATCTTATGATGTTTCTCCCCCTCTACTCTCTTGTGATGGATTGAGTTTTCCCTTTAAAGTTATCTTATCGGATTGAGTCTTTAAGGATTTGAGAACACTGTGCTTATTTGTGGTGACAATGGGATATCACGTGATCTACTTGATGTATGTTTTGGTGATCAACTTGCGGGTTCCGTGACCTTGGGAATCTATGCATAGGGGTTGGCACACATTTTCGTCTTGACTCTCCGGTAGAAACTTTGGGGCACTCTTTGAAGTTCTTTGTGTTGGTTGAATAGATGAATCTGAGATTGTGTGATGCATATCGTATAATTATGCCCACGGATATGTGAGGTCACAATGGAGTATCTACGTGACATTAGGGTTTTGGTTGATTTGTGTCTTAAGGTGTTATTCTAGTACGAACTCTATGATAGATCGAACGGAAAGAATAGCTTCGTGTTATTTTACTACGGACTCTTGAATAGATTGATCAGAAAGAATAACTTTGAGGTGGTTTCGTACCCTACCATAATCTCTTCGTTTGTTCTTCGCTATTAGTTACTTTGGAGTGACTCTTTGTTGCATGTTGAGGGATAGTTATATGACCCAGTTATGTTATTATTGTTGAGAGAACTTGCACTAGTGAAAGTATGAACCCTAGGCCTTGTTTCCTAGCATTGCAACACCGTTTATGCTCACTTTTATCTTTAGTTACCTTGATGTTTTTATATTTTCATATTACAAAAACCTATATCTACTATCCATATTACACTTGTATCACCATCTCTTCGCCGAACTAGTGCACCTATACAATTTACCATTGTATTGGGTGTGGTGGGGACACAAGAGACTCTTTGTTATTTGGTTGTAGGGTTGCTTGAGAGAGACCATCTTCATCATACGCCTCCCGTGGATTGATAAACCTTAGGTCATCCACTTGAGGGAAATTTACTACAGTCCGACAAACCTCTGCACTTGGAGGCCAACAACGTCTACAAGAAGAAGGTTGCATAGTAGACATCACCGTTGTAGCCATGTTTCTGTTCAGCGTCGAGCACTTCATTCCATCTATCATTGAGCATGTCCTGTGCGGCTCGAAGCCATCTTTGCTGCCTTTTCAGGATCCTTGCGGTGGCAATAAGCCTCTGGTGGAAGCGCTTTTGTTCTGAGGGTTCTTCTGGGATAATGTATTTGTCGTCGCCCAGGCTAACCTCTTCTTCGGAGACATGTTCGTAATTGTTGTCTTCGGCATCGTAGTCATCGGACAGGGGCTTCGGACTCTGTTTGACACCCTCTCGCTCGTCCTGCTCCATCGCTGGGTCTCTAGGGTCTTCGGCTTGTTCTGGAATATCACCGTCATTAGTCACAGTGTTTCCATCCTTTCCTTTACAGGATTTAGTTCGGCGCTTGGGATGCCGATGTATGGGATGTTCTTCGACAGGCTTGTCCTCTAAGGGATTGTTTTCGCCGTTGCCCTCCTTCTCCGTAGGTGTGTCCACCATGTATATGTCGCATGAAGACGTAGCTGTCCACCGCCCGGTTACGGGCCGGCCTTGGTCTGTATCTGCTTCGCTCTCGAGGTCCATCCCTTCAAAGTATTTAGAAGCATAGTCAAGTAGATCGGTTAGTTCTTCGACCGTGGCTACCAAGTGGGTGGTGGGTGGGGGGTAAAATTGTCCACCTGCCTCCAGTTCAAACCGGATATAATTCGGATGTGTGTCCCCAGATAAGGAGAGGGATTTTAATGATTTTAACATGTCGCCGAAGGGTGAGTGCTGGAATATATCTGCAGCACTGAATTCGGCGATGGACGCCTGGTCGAGCTTGAAGGGCACAGATGCACGTGATTCGGAATTTGAGGCCGAAGTTGAGTCTGGGGTTCTGGTAACACCGGCCCTGCTCATAGTTGGGACCGTGTGTGGCTCCAACGCCGTTGAATCTGCGGCTTCCGTGGTAGGGTTGAGCTTCCCGTCCTCGGGTGACGCGATATGTTCTGGATCTAGGGCCAGAACTGTTGCAGGTGCTATTTCCTGATCCGATGACAGAGTTAGGTCGTGTTCATCGTGATGGCAGAGAGAGGTCGCCGCTGGCTCGAATCCGGTGAAGATCAAGTCTCCGCGGATATCAGCAACATAGTTTAAGCTTGCGAATCTGACTTGATGGCCACGGGCATAGCTCTCGATTTGCTTAAGGTAGCCTTCAGTGTTGGCACGGAGCGCGAAGCCGCCGAACACGAAGAGCTGTCCAGGGGGGAAGATTCCCTCAATGTCGCTGTTGTGGTTGATGACATGATCCATCAGTCCTTCCATCGACGACATAGTGGAACTCTCAATGAAAGCACCAATGTCGGTGTCAAAACCGGCGGATCTCGGGTAGGGGGTCCCGAACTATGCGTCTGAGGATTGATGGTTACAGGAGGCTGGGGACATGATGTTTACCCAGGTTCAGGCCCTCTCGATCGAGGAAAAACCCTACTTCCTGCTATATTAATATGGATGAATATGAATACAAGAGTTGATCTACCTCGAGATCGTATGGGCTAAACCCTAAAGTCTAGCCTATGAGGATTTAAGATTGTCCCTTAGTTCCTACGGACTAAATCCTCCGGTTTATATACACACCAGAGGGGCCTAGGGTTTGTACATACCATCTTGCAGAGGAAGGAAAGATTACACATGAACCTAAAACTTGCCATTATACGAATACAGGAGTCCTATCCGGATACGAGAGATGATCTTCGACTATGATCTTCACGGCTCACCCTTCCGGCCCACCAAGAGTTATCCGGCCACCCGAGGACCCCTCGATCCGGGACTCCCTCAACGAGCATTCTCTCACTCAAGCACACTACACAGTTCTACAAAATTCCGCCTTGGTGGCTCCGTATATGGAGGAACACAAGAATATTCTATGCTCCAAACACCCGGAGCATCCTGACGACTGGATTACACGTGAACAAATGGCGACTTTCGTCGGTTGGTTGCAGACATGTGCCATGCATGGCGCTGATGTTGAAGATGACATGTACTTGCTGTCCCAGTTAACATCTTCAAATATAATGACTTTCAAATAGTACGAGATAAATGGGAATACATTTTACACGATCGCACAAGATAAGAAGAGCACCAACAAAAATAGTGGTGTCCGCTTTGATGCAGCAACCAACATGGGAAAGGACACATATTATGGTTACAATTAGGAGATATGGGAACATGACTATGGAAGTGGTTTGAAGGTCCCTTTGTTTCGCTGTAAATGGGTCAATCTGAGAGGAGGCGGGGTAACAGAAGACCCACAATACAGAATGACAACAATTGATCTCAACAATCTTGCGTACGCAGACGAACCATTCGTCCTAGCCAATGATGTGGCGCGGGTTTTCTATGTGAAGGACATGTCTACCAAGCCGAGAAAAAGAAAAGATAAGGAAGCGAATACATCATATGATGAGCCAAGGTGCCACATAGTTCTTTCACGGAAAAGAAACATCGTGGGAGTGGATGACAAGACAGACATGTCAGCAGACTATGAAAAGTTTTATGAAATTGCTGCATTCACAGTGAATATTGACCCCGAGCATCTAGTTAAATGATGAAGATTGTTCATGGTTATGGCGCAAAGGGACACACGCAAAGAAAAAGTTTCACACCCAAAGATCCCACTCCGGGATGTGATCGGCTTCACTGTCATCACTTTCTTCTCTAGTGAGTTTCCGGACTTGTATATCTCGAAAGTCCCACTTTGGAAAAACCGTAGGGAATCTTTGTAATACTTAGGGTGCTTGCGAGTTTTGGCATTTGAAACATGTACTTATGTGCTTCGGACAAACATGTACCTTTCTGACTTCATTTGCTATCTTTCAGCTCATTTACTGATTATTTTTTTGAGCTGAATGGCCCTGAAATTCAAAAACACTTCAAATGAACTCTGAAAAGGTTGAAAGTTGGCATGGTATCATCATTTTATCCACATAGCATGTGCAAAAAAGATGAGAGGGTTATGGCAAAAACTGGATGCACTTCGTGTACAAAATGGACAATCTCTTTCGAAGGATCAGGGTTTTGGACGAAAATTCATTTGTTACAAAGGCATTTTATTTTTTAAAACTTATTTCGACTCCATACTTTTTTCTGCATTCAGTATGCACCATTCAAAGTCACGTCATCAATTTTCAACCCTTTCTGACATCATTTGCTATTTTTCATGCATTTACTGATCTTTTTTAGAGCTAAATGACCCTGAAATTGAAAAACACTTCAAATGAACTATGAAATGGTTGAAAGTTGGTATGGTATCATCATTTCACCCACATAGCATGTGCAAAAAATTTGATATGGTTACAGTAAAAACTGGATGCACTTCCTGTACAAAATGGACAATCTCTTTCGAAGTATTAGGGTTCCGGACGAAAACTCATCTGTTAAAAATGCATTTTATTTTTTAAAACTTATTTCAACTCCATACTTTTTGTGCGTTTAGTATGCACCATTCAAAGCCACGTCATCAATTTTCAATCCTTTCTGACATCATTTGCTATTTTTCATGCATTTCCTGATTTGTTTTAGAGATAAATGACCCTGAAATTGAAAAACGCTTCAAATGAACTCTGAAAAAGTTGAAAATTGGCATGGTATGATCATTTCACCCATATAGCATGTGCAAAAAAGTTGAGAGGGTTATCGCAAAAACTGGATGCACTTCGTGTACACAATGGACATAATCTTTCGAAGAATCAGGGTTTCGGACGAAAACTTATCTGTTACAAAGGCATTTTATTTTTTAAACTTATTTCAACTCCATAATTTTTGTGCGTTCATTATGCACCATTCAAAGCCACGTCATCAATTTTCAACCCTTTCTGACATCATTTGATATTTTTTCATGCATTTCCTGATTTATTTTTTAGCTAAATGACCCTGAAATTGAAAAACACTTCAAATGAACTCTGAAAAGGTTGAAAGTCGCATGGTATCATCATTTCACCCACATAGCATTTGCAAAAAAGTAGAGAGGGTTACGGAAAAAATTGGATGCACTTCGTGTACAAAATGGACAATCTCTTTCGAAGTATCAGGGTTTCACACGAAAACTCATCTGTTACAAAGGCATTCAATTTTTTAAATAACCTAAGTATTACCAAATTGAATATAATGATAAAACACAGTAATATTAAACATAAGAAAAAAGAATCACAAAAAAAACTATTTTTAAAGTTAAGTTATTTATAAACTAGTGATTAACACAAACTTCAAATAATTCAAATTTGAAAAGTACTGGCACTAATAGAAAGTTTGTAATTTTTTGTACCTAAAGAACAAATATTCACAAAGAAACTCTAAATACAGCAAAAAGACAACTTAGAAATAAATAAAGAAATTAAATAAAGCAGAAAAGAAAAAACTTAATAAAAAAAGCCCGCCTACTAGGCCACATCGGCCTCCATACGACTAGAAACACAACATGTAGTTGGGCTAGGATGCAGGCCCGCAAGCCCAGTAGGCCTCACAGGGTAGAGTAGGAGAGGTAGGCCCAGAAGCCCTGCATTTGAGAGGAGCACAATGTAGTGCCCGCGCTCCTCAACTAGCGAGGTGGGACTAAACTTGCCGCACCGCACCTGCGCCAGTGTACCCCCTTTAGTACCGGTCATGGCTCCAACCGGTACTAAAGGGGGGGTTTTTAGTACCCACCCAGTACTAAAGGGGTGCCCTTCCCGCCGTTTGGCCTGCCCAAATTTGACCTTTAGTACCGGTTGGTGGCTTAAACCGATACTAAAGGTCAGTCCTATATATACAACACTTGCGAAAATTTCAGTTTCTTATCCCACACTTCCTCTCGCCTCCTCTGCTTCAACGTCGCCGCTGCCCCGTCGTCGTCCCCGTCCCGCGCCTTCGCTATCGCCATCCCGCTCCGTCGCCGCCCCCGTCCCACGCCGTCGCTGTCGTCGTCCCCGTCCCCATCGCCGTCGCCGCCCCCATCCACATCACCGCACCGGCCTGTCCCCTTCGCCGTCGTCGCCTCGTCTGCTCACCGTGGGCCCTCGTCGCCGCCCCGGTCGCCCCGCGTTGAGAGTGCTCGGCAGCCACGTCGTCGCGCCCCGTACACACACACATCACACACACACACACACTCACTTAGATATGTTAGGTTTTTAGTTTTTTATACAAAGGCTTTAGATGAACTAATTATTTAATTATATTTTAGTTTTTTTATAGTTTTAGTTATATAAATGTTAGATGAATTTTACATATATATAGAAATGTTACTTAGTTATATAGAAATTAAATATTAGATGAATTTTCTGTTTTTTATAGTTTTAGTTATAGAATGTAGTTTCTTTAGTAAGAATTAGTTTATTTTTAGAAGAACTAGTTCATTTTTATTTATTGTAAGTGCTTAGTTGAACTAGTTGAATTAATAGAACTAGTTTATTTTTAGGTATATTTAACATAATTCTAGGTTGATTCTTTTTGAAGTGGACATAGAACTAGTTGATGAATTAGTTTATACTTTTAGTTCAAGCTATTATTCCCCGATCAACATCGACGATGCCTATCCCGCATCCTCGTCGTCGACTCAGCGGAGGAGGTCTGCTTAATCAATGGGACCATGTTCGGGACTGGGCTCCTCCGTGCTGGTACTGAGAGGTGCTTCCATCCGGGGGGCGCAACTTGGTGAGGATCCAGCCCGTTGTTGACTCAAACCTTCTTTGGTGGCGGTCGCATGGGCCAGTGATGGTGCGGAGGATTGAAGACCCTGCGGAGGTGGTACGTCGCCGTGTCAGCGAGGAGACGACCACGTCCGTCGCTACATGGTTGCGTTCGAGAGCAGGTTCGATAATACCTGGCATGTTCTTCAAGGATCCTACTGGAGCTATGATCCTGTGATGGTTCCTTCTCTTTGGGTGTCCACCGCCCGCGCCGATACCCGTCGTTCGCTAGGGTTTTAGCTGTATTAGTGATGTTATATGTATGATACTATTCGAGATGTATTAGTGATAATATTCAACGATGTACGAACGCAAGAGATGATTTAGTTTTGCTTATTGAATGCATGCTAATTTGAATACTAATTTATTTTATAATTTAGTTTTGCATATTGAATATATATACAGTCGGTCTATTCTCATAACATGATGAGAATAATATTCTCATAACACTTCCGAACTGCATAGATACTGCAACACAGAGACCAGTGAACTTCATGTTTGAAAAAATTGTACGTATTGTTTTTTCGGTACCTTTTTTGCTCTAGTTTTTAACTGTTTATCGGAATTATGCGTGTAATATATACCGTTGAAAAGCTATGGAGTAGACGCAACTTCGCCATGTTGAACACTTTTCGAGATTCCGCACGGTTTAAAGGCAGTTTTGAAAACGTTGCGACCGACGA
Organism: Secale cereale; assembly: GCA_902687465.1. Classification (NCBI taxonomy): domain Eukaryota; kingdom Viridiplantae; phylum Streptophyta; class Magnoliopsida; order Poales; family Poaceae; genus Secale; species Secale cereale. Next base: position 482,906,649 of record LR738714.1, read on the forward strand.
ATAATGGCAGCGAGCGTCTTTTTGCGCTTCCGAACTGCACATATACTGCAACACGGAGACCAGTGAACTTCATGTTTGAAAAAACTGTACGTGTTGTTTTTTCGGTACCTTTTTTGCTCTAGTTTTTTAACCGTTTATCGGAATTATGTGTGTAATATACCGTTGAAAATCTATAGAGTAGACGCAACTTCGCCATGTTGAACACTTTTCGAGATTCCGCACGGTTTAATAGCAGTTTTGAAAACGGTGCGACCGACGAATAATGGCAGTAAGCGTTTTTTTGCGTTTTTTTCTAAACCGCTCGTCGGAATGAAGCAAGTGATACACCGTTGAAAAGGTATCGTTGGCGCGCATCTTTTTCATATTTATTATTTTTTCTAATTCGCTACGGTTTAAGAGCAGTTTTGAATTTAACAAATCGCGGAATTATGTTTTTTTCGATTTTTTGCGATTTTCGGTACTGTTTTAGCTTCAGTTTTTTAACCGTTTGTCGAAACGAGCCGTGTGATACGTCGTTGGAAAGCTACGAATGAGGCGCAACTTTCATATGTTAAAATGTTTTTGAGACTGCTTACGGTTTTTAGTTAATTTTGAAAATCGTGCAGCTGACTTCGTAGGGCAGCGGCCGTTGTTTCGTGAAAGTTTTACAAAACGTTGGTCGAAATGATCCAAATGATACACCGTTGGAAAGATATCGTCGAGACGTTACTTTTTCATGTAGAACACTCTCTCTAATTCATTACGGTTTAAGAGCAGTTTTGAAAATACAAAAACGCGAACACTATGTTTTTCACGACAACAAAATCGACGCGTGCACTGTATCGGACAGAAAAGCGCACCTCTTCAAACTGAAAACCGCACTGCATCAGACGGTCAAGTGAGCTTCATTATTTCTTTTGTCGGACGTAAATTTTTCTCAAACGAGTTTTTGTTGACACTAAAATCGTACTGCATCAGACGGGCAAACGGACTACATCATTTTTTATCGGACCAAAATTTTCTAAAACGAGGAAGTGTTTTTTGGCTACCTTTTTTGCTCTAGTTTTTTAACCGTTAATCGGAATTATGCGTGTAATATACCGTTGAAAAGCTATGGAGTAGACGCAACTTACCATGTTGAACACTTTTTGAGATTCCGCATGGTTTAAGAGCAGTTTTGAAAACGGTGCGACCGACGAATATTGGCAACGAGCGTCTTTTTGCGCTTCCGAACTGCACAGATACTGCAACACAGAGACCAGTGAACTTCATATTTGAAAAAATTGTACGTGTTGTTTTTTTGGTGCCTTTTTTGCTCTAGTTTTAAACCGTTTATCGGAATTATGCGTGTAATATATACCGTTGAAAAGCTATGGAGTAGACGCAACTTCGCCATGTTAAACACTTTTCGAGATTCCGCACGGTTTAAGAGCAGATTTGAAAACGATGCAACTGACGAATAATGTCAGCGAGCATTTTTTTGCGCTTCCGAACTGGACAGATACTGCAACACAGAGACCAGTGAACTTCATGTTTGAAAAAACTGTACGTGTTATTTTTTCGGTACCTTCTTTGCTCTAGTTTTTAACCGTTTATCGGAATTATGCGTGTAATATATATCGTTGAAAAGCTATGAAGTAGACGCAACTTCGCCATGTTGAACACTTTTCGAGATTCCGCACGGTTTAATAGCAGTTTTGAAAACAGTACGACCGACGAATAATGGCAGCGAGCGTTCTTTTGCGTTTTTTTTTTCTAAACCGCTCGTCGGAATGAAGCAAGTGATACGCCGTTGAAAAGGTATTGTCGGCGCACATCTTTGTCATATCTATTATTTTTTCTAATTCGCTACGGTTTAAGAGCAGTTTTGAATTTAACAAATCGCGAAATTATGTTTTTTCGATTTTTTTTTTGCGATTTTCGGTACTGTTTTACTTCAGTTTTTTAACCGTTTGTCGAAACGAGCCGTGTGATACGCCGTTGGAAAGCTACGAACGAGGCGCAACTTTCATATGTTGAAATGTTTTTGAGACTGCTTACGGTTTTTAGTTAATTTTGAAAATCGTGCGGCTGACTTCGTAGGGCAGCGGCCGTTGTTTCGTGAAAGTTTTACAAAACGTTGGTCGAAATGATCCAAATGATACACCGTTGGAAAGATATCGTCGAGACGCTACTTTTTCATGTAGAACACTCTCTCTAATTCATTACGGTTTAAGAGCAGTTTTGAAAATACAAAAACGTGAACACTATGTTTTTCACGACAACAAAATCGACGCGTGCACCGCATCGGACCGAAAAGGGCACCACTTCAAACTGAAAACCGCACTGCATCAGACGGTCAAGTGAGCTTCATTATTTCTTTTGTTAGACGTAAATTTTTCTCAGACGAGTTTTTGTTGACACTAAAATCGTACTGCATCAGACGGGCAAACGGACTATATCATTTTTTATCGGACCAAAATTTTCTAACACGAGGAAGTGTTTTTTGGGTACCTTTTTTGCTCTAGTTTTTTAACCGTTTATCGGAATTATGCGTGTAATATACCGTTGAAAAGCTATGAAGTAGACGCAACTTACCATGTTGAACTCTTTTTGAGATTCCGCATGGTTTAAGAGCAGTTTTGAAAACGGTGCGACCGACGAATATTGGCAACGAGCGTCTTTTTGCTCTTCCGAACTGCACAGATACTGCAACACAGAGACCAGTGAACTTCATATTTGAAAAAATTGTACGTGTTGTTTTTTCGGTACCTTTTTTGCTCTAGTTTATAAACGTTTATCGGAATTATGCGTGTAATATATACCATTGAAAAGCTATGGAGTAGACGCAACTTCGCCATGTTGAACACTTTTCGAGATTCCGCACGGTTTAAGAGCAGATTTGAAAATGGTGCGACCGACGAATAATGTCAGCGAGCGTTTTTTTGCGCTTCCGAATTGGACAGATACTGTAACACAGAGACCAGTGAACTTCATGTTTGAAAAAACTGTAC
>LR738714.1:482909836-483042916 GCA_902687465.1 Secale cereale
TTTTGCGCTTCCGAACTGCACAGATACTGCAACACAGAGACGAGTGAACTTCATGTTTGAAAAAACTGTACGTGTTGTTTTTTCGGTACCTTTTTTGCTCTAGTTTTTTAACCGTTTATCGGAATTATGCGTGTAATATACCGTTGAAAAGCTATGGAGTAGACGCAACTTCGCCATGTTGAACACTTTTCGAGATTCCGCACGGTTTAATAGCAGTTTTGAAAACGGTGCGACCGACGAATAATGGCAGCGAGCGTTCTTTTGCGTTTTTTTTCTAAACCGCTCGTCGGAATGAAGCAAGTGATACGCCGTTGAAAAGGTATCGTCGGCGCGCATCTTTTTCATATCTACTCCCTCCGTTCCTAAATATTTGTCTTTCTAAAGATTTTGACAAGTGACTACATACGGAGGAAAATGAGTGAATCTACACTCTAAAATACGTCTACATACATCCGTATTTGTATTCCATTTAAAATGTCTAGAAAGACAAATATTTAGGAACGGAGGGAGTATTATTTTTTCTAATTCGCTACGGTTTAAAAGCAGTTTTGAATTTAACAAATCGCGGAATTATGTTTTTTCGATTTTTTTGCGATTTTCGGTACTGTTTTAGCTTCAGTTTTTTAACCGTTTGTCGAAACGAGCCGTCTGATACGCCGTTAGAAAGCTACGAACGAGGCGCAACTTTCATATGTTGAATTTTTTTTAGATTCCTTACGGTTTTTATTTAATTTTGAAAATCGTGCGGCTGACTTCGAAGGGCAGCGACCGTTTTTTCGTGAAATTTTTACAAAACGTTGGTCGAAATGATCCAAACGATACACCGTTGGAAAGATATCGTCGAGACGCTACTTTTTCATGTAGAACACTCCCTATAATTCATTACGGTTTAAAAGCAGTTTTGAAAATACAAAAACGCGGACACTTTGTTTTTCACGACAACAAAATCGACGTGTGCACTGCATCAGACAGAAAAGCGCACCGCTTCAAACTAAAAACCGCACTGCATCAGACACAAGAAAACCGCACTGCATTAGGGTAGGAGCCGACGCGACGGTGCTGGGGGAAGGAGGCGGGGCGGCAGCGCGGGGGTAGGAGGCGGGGCAATGGTTGCTATCCTCGGGGCGCTCCGCGCTAGAAATCTATTTAAGAGGGGGTGTTATGAAAATAAGATTTTTGTTATGAGAATAAGGTCTTAAGGGGTGTTATGAGAATAGACCCACCCTATATATATATATATATATGAATTTTACTAGTTTAATCTTTGAATTATGGACATAGGAAATGTCTTCGTCTGACAATGATGATAGGATCTCGACGTGCAACTGGTGCGGCGACAACCGGGGTCTGTGCGACATGCCACACCTGGTAGACGATCAACGCTTCAGTGTTAAGCTCTATGAGACCTTCGATGTTGAGACGGTATGCAACGACAAGTTTTGTTTTTCATAATTAAGCATGACTTATGCTTCTGCAACGTGTAATTTTTGTCTTTTACAATTCGACCAGCTTATCCCATGCTTTGCAAGACACAATGTCATGGAGCATCTGGATTTCGAAGATAATGAAAGTATGGAGACAAAGAGAATCCATCTCAAGACCCATCATGATTATGATTTTCTTGTGAAGCTATACAATTTGGAGAGCGTAACCCATTTTGGTTGCTCGAACTGGAAAGCACTGTGCAAGACATATGATTTTCGGGAGGGTATGTATGTCAACTTTGACCTTGGTGATGATGACGACGCCATTTGGGTCCTTGTTGATACGCTTCCAGTTCTACCTCTATGTGAGTTTCTCAAACATATTTAGTAAGTAATTTATATTTTTTATTTCAAAATAATTGACAACTTATTTCCATTAACAACTTATTTTCATTCTTCAAGAAATGTAGGGAAGATGATAGACAGAACCCAGTACACTGATGGTGCATAATTTACTTGTCAGAAGAAAGATCATCTTGTCTCATTTTTTACTTATTTTGAGAATTACAATATCTATTCTAAAACTCCTGCACATTATGGTCAATACGTGCCACTAGTGCACGTGTTGAACTACGGTAACATACATGGAGATGTCATGGTAAGATTGTTGGCTTGATCGTCGTTTGCATAAATTCTTCTAAAACTTAAATACATTACTAACTACGAAGTTATTACTATGTTTTTTAACAGAAAATCCCTTCGGATTGTGTGCCTCATCTGATGTTTCAGAAAGGTCACCTTCATGTTATGGGCATTTTACCGTCGACGTCACGTCATCATCCTACGCATCACTGTCCATACCGGATTTCTAGAACAGATGAAGGCATGACAATCAAAGATTGGAAAAAATGTATGGCCAATCATATGGAGCTACTTGGAAGCAGCATTGTGCGAAGGCCAAGAACTGGAGATAGGATAATCTCCATTCTCCAAAATGGAGAGTCAGGGCCTATCTGGTTTTATGCTATTTTACCTTAGAGAGGGTGGTTAGGTCCTAGCTACTCATGATCATGTGCTAAGAAGTTGTTACATGACTGTGATGATGATGAGTACGACTTGTTATTATGACAACGAGTAGAAGTTGTGAGATGAAGATGATGTTGAGTAGGACTTGTTATTATGACAACGATGATGAGTCATTATTAATTATGATGATGCATGATGCTAAGTTGTTATATGAGCATGATGACTTATTATATATATCAGCGGGTGAAATGAATATGGACTAGTTTGAAGTGGAGGCAACAAGTGTGGTGCACATACTACTAATCCAAACAATACTTTCGACATGCACCACATGTTGCCTCCACTTGAGTCTAATCCATGTTCATGCACTAGTAGAAAAAGGTCCTAATGTGAAGCACATTAGTCTCGGTTTGTAACTGAGCCAACACTAATGATCACATTAGTGCCGGTTCCAACGGCTAGGCAGGCGGCGGTCATTAGTACGTCTATATATATATTATAGTAAAATACCAGCAAATGAAACAGAATTAAATGGAAAACACAAAATTAAAGGAAAAAGAAATCATAAACCCAAAACCCCTTAAATCTTTTAGCACCGGTTGGTGTTACCAACCGGTACTAAAGGTCTCCCCGCCCCCGGCGCTGGCTCGTGCCACGTGGGGGCCCTTTAGTGACGGTTCGTGTTGAACCGGTACTAAAGGGGGAGAGGACCTTTAGTCCCCACCCTTTAGTGCCGGATGCAGAACAGATGCTAAAGGGCCTTACGAACCGGTGCTATAGCCCGGTTCTGCACTAGTGCTTGGTAGGTGATGACCCACAAGTGTAGGGGATCTATCGTAGTCCTTTCGATAAGTAAGAGTGTCGAACCCAACAAGGAGCAAAAGGAACTGATAAGCAGTTTTCAGTAAGGTATTTTCTGCAAGCACTGAAATTATCGGTAACAGATAGTTTTGTGATAAGGTAACTGGTAGCAAGTGACAAATAGTAAAAGTAAATCAGGTGCAGCAAGATGGCCCAATCATTTTAGTAGCAAAGGACAAGCCTGGACAAACTCTTATATGAAGAAAAACGCTCCCGAGGATACATGGGAATTATCGTCAAGCTAGTTTTCATCACGATCATCTGATTCGCGTTCAGTACTTTGATAATTTGGTATGTGGGTGGACCGGTGCTTTGGTGCTGTCCTTATTTGGACAAGCCTCCCACTTATGGTTAACCTCTAATGCAAGCATCCGGAACTACGAAAGAAGTATTAAGGTAAAGCTAACCATAGCATGAAACATATGGATCCAAATCAGCCCCTTACGAAGCATCGCATAAACTAGGGTTTAAGCTTCTGTCACTCTAGCAACCCATTATCTACTTATTACTTCCCAATGCCTTCCTCTAGGCCCAAATAATGGTGAATTTTCATGTAGTCGACGTTCACATGACACCACTAGAGGAGAGACAACATACATCTCATCAAAATATCGAATGAATACCAAATTCACATGACTACTTATAGCAAGACTTCTCCCATGTCCTCGGGAACAAAAGTAACTACTCACAAGACATAATATTGTTCATGATCATACGGGTATTAATATGCATAATGGATCTGAACATATGATCTTCCACCAAATAAACCAACTAGCATCAACTACAAGGAGTAATCAACACTACTAGCAACCCACAGGTACCAATCTGAGGTTTGGGTACAAAGATTGGATACAAGAGATGAACTAGGGTTTGAGAGGAGATGGTGCTGGTGAAGATGTTGATGAAAATAACCCTCCCCAAGATGGGAGAGTTATTGGTGATGACGGGGGTGACGATTTCCCCCTCCCAGAGGGAAGTATCCCCGACAGAACAGCTCTGCCGGAGCCCTAGATTGGTTTCCGCCAAGGTTCCGCCTCGAGACGGCGGCGTCTGGTCCCGAAAGCTTCCTCTTGATATTTTTCCAGGTAAAAACACCTCATATAGGAGAAGATGGGCATCGGGGGGGCCCACGAGGCAGGGGGCACGCCGAGAGAGGGGGGCGCGCCCCCACCCTCGTGGACAGGTGGTGCCCCCCTGGTGATTCTCTTTCGCCAGATATTTTTTATATTTTCTGAAACGGTGTCTCATGGAGTTTCGAAGCTTTTTGAGTTGTGAAGAATAGGTTTCCAGTGTTTGCTCCTTTTCCAGCCCAGAATTCCAGCTGCCGGTATTCTCCCTCTTCCTGTAAACCTTGTAAAATAATAGAGAAAAGGCATAAGTATTGTGACATAATGTGTAATAACAGCCCATAGTGCAATAAATATCAACATAAAAGCATGATGCAAAATGGACATATCAACTCCCCCAAGCTTAGACCTCGCTTGTCCTCAAGCGAAAGCCGATATCGAAAAATATGTCCACATGTTTAGAGATAGAGGTGTCGATAAAAATAAAATACTGACATGAGGGCATTATGATCATTCTTATAACAACAACACATATATATTGTCATATGATTCTTATGCTGAAGTGACAAATCATTCACAATGTCAAGTATGAATCAGAAACTTCATTGAAAACCAACAAACTATGATCTCGGTCATTGAAGCAATTGCAATTTATCGTAACATCGGAAAGAATCAACATAAGAGATTTTCAGCAAGCCCACATACTCAACTATCATATATTCTTAAACAATTTCTCACACTCACGCAATACTTATGGGTATGGAGTCTTAGTCGGACACAGAGAAAGATAGGGGCTTATGGTATTGCCTCCCAACCTTTACCTCAAGGGTAATGTCAACAGTAATAGACCATGATAGGTTACATCCAAGTGGTATATATGTCAGGATCTTTCCAACACAATGTGCTTGCCAAAGGATTAAATGTAAAAAAGGAACGATGATTTTCACCTTGACTCTTATAAGGCAAGAATAATAGATAGGCCCTTCGCAGAGGGAAGTAGAGGTTGTCATGTGCTTTTATGGTTGGATGCACAAAGTCTTAGCGCAAAAGAACATCACTTTATATTGCCACTTGTGATAAGGACCTTTATTATGCAGTCTGTCGCTTTTATTACTTCCATATCACAATATCGTATAAATCTTATTTCCTCCACACTAATAAATCATACATATTTTAGCGAGTTTGCAACAATGATAACTTACTTGAAGGACCTTACTCAATCCATAGGTAGGTATGGTGGACTCTCATGGCAAAATTGGGTTTAAGGATGTATGGAAGCACAAGTACTATCCCTACTTGGTGCAAGGAGTTTTGGGCTAGCATGAGGGGAAAAGTCAAGCTCAACATGTTGGATGATCCATGACGATATACTTTATTTTAGATATAAGAAAACATAACCCATTATGTTGTCTTCCTTGTCCAACATCAACTCTTTAGCATGTCATATTTTAATGAGTGCTCACAATCATAAAAGATGTCCAAGATAGTATATTTGTATGTGAAACATCTCTTTCTTTATTACTTCTATTAATTGCAACGATGACCATTGTCAACTCTCAACAACTTTTATTCATCATACTTTTTGTATGTGAAGTCATTACTTCCCATAAGATCAATATGATCTATTTGATACTTTTTATATTTTCTTTTATTCTATCATGACCCAAGTGAGGAAATCAAGCCCTTGACTCAACACTAATATTTATTATATAGCTCACAGACTCGATTACAAGGGTAAAGATCATAAAGCAAAAGCTCACAACTAGATCATGCTAACTTTATTCTACTAGATCAAGATACTATCAAAAGGATCGAACTAAGAAAATCGGTAAAGATATGAGTGTGATGGTGATACGATATCGAGGCAACTCCCCCAAGCCTGGCAGTTGCCAAGGGGAGTGCCCATACCCATATGATTATGTCTCCTTCAGGGGTGGTGATGATGGAGTTGTTGATTATGTAGGCTTGTTCCTTAGCTTGCGCTTAAGTATAGAATTTTGCTCCCTTAGGTCATTGATCTCCTGCTCAAGGTTTAATATCTTCTTGCATAGTTCCTACTTGTTTTCCTGCAAGAGGCGAAAAGGAATAAACGCGATCTTAGATTTCTTTGCTCTGTCGGGGAGGCTTGACTTTTTGAACTCCAAATGCATGTCCCCAGGTTGAGGTAGTGGGGCTTCGTCTTCATCTGAACTGGTCCAATCCTTTCCCTTGGAATCATGGTCTTCTTCTTCCTCCATGGTCCAACCATGATGCTCCCGGTCCCCATAGACCTTAGGGTCAGCAAGGAGATCAGCCACATAGCTTTCTCCCTCCGAATCCTGGGACGACATATTGCTCTTTTCTGCCACAGAAACAACTCGAAACAAAAACAGAGGATTTTTGCGTGATACAGTGGTCAAATCCTTCGTGAGAATATATAATGAATTTTTATCGACCAAAAGGAGTAACATACAAGAAATCGGAGTCCGGGAGGCATACGAGGTGCCCACGAGGCAGGGGGCGCCCCCAAGAGAAGGGGGCGCGTGTAATGCCCAGTATGCGACTATGTGAAAGTGCAACTAATCCCCGGGTGGTTTTGGTAATTAATAACAACATATATATCATTGAACTAATATTATCTTGAGAATCATTTCAGAGAAGTTCGATGATGTGGGTATGGAAATGTCTGAAGAAGTGGACCCCTCAAAATGCTAAGACAAGCATTGGCAAAAGCTCAAGACTCCTTTTTGGTTTAGTGATCAAAGATCACATTGAGTCCATAGGAAAGCCAATACTATTAAAAGGGGATGAGGTTGTGTTAATGTTCTTGTTGCTCAAGTGCTTGGTGATCTAACTCCCTCAACTATCAGCACTATTCACTACTTAACACACACCCATAAGTAATCTCGGTCACACCGATTTCTCCAACTCAGTCCCACCGAGATGAACCACTTCAGTTGTTTCTCCAAACCCTAGCTTCTCGGTCAAACCGATTCTGAGTTTCGGTCTCACCGAAAAAGGGCTGCCAACCTTCTGTAATCAGTTGACATCAATTCGGAATATCCGAGTTTATGTTTTCGGTCTCACCGAAATGGCAAACCCTAACCTTTGACTCACTTTGGTCTCACCGAGATGGTATTTTCGGTCCCACCGAAAATCCCAACGTTCACTATATTTGAACTTTCGGTCTGACCGAGTTTTAACTTCGGTCTCACCGAGATTGGTCAAATGTGTGTGTAACGGTTGGATTTTGTGTGGAGGCTATATATACCCCTCCACCCCCTCCTCATTCGTGAGGAGAGCCATCAGAAAGTACCACCACTTCTACCATACACTTTCTGAGAAGTGAACCACCTACCCTTGTGTTGAGATCAAGCCATTCCATTCCTACCATATGAAACTTGATCTCTAGCCTTCCCAAGTTGCTTTCCACTCAAATCTTTCTTCCACCACAGCCATATCAGTGAGGAGAGTTGAGTGTTGGGGAGTTTATCACTTGAAGCACAAGAGCAAGGAGTTCATCATCATCAACACCGTCTATTACCTTTTGGGGGGTGGTGCCTCCTAGATTGGTTAGGTGTCGCTTGGGAGCCTCCGTCTTGATGATGTGGTGTTGAACCAAGATGTTTGTAAGGGCAAGGAGATCGCCTACTTCGTGAAGATCTACCCCGAGTAAGGCTAGTCCTCCGTGGGCGTAGGCCGTGATGGAATAGACAAGGTTGCTTCTTCGTGGACCCTTCGTGGGTGGAGCCCTCCGTGGACTCGCGCAGCCGTTACCCTCCGTGGGTTGAAGTCTCCATCAACGTGGATGTACGATAGCACCACCTATCGGAACCACGACAAAAATCTCCGTGTCACCAAACTGCGTTTGATCTTCTCCACCTCTCTTTTACATGTGCAATTTACTTTCCGCTGCATAAACTCTAGAATTGCATGTGTAGGGTGTTACTTGAACTGATCTTGTTTGTGAAACTGCCAAAAACATTGCATGATCTAAAGGCAGATTTTTTATATTGTCAAGTAGTCTAATCACCCCCCCTCTAGACCTACTTTCGATCCTACAAGTGGTATCAGAGCTTTGGTCTCCATTGCCTTGGTTTCCATTGCATTGGACTCCATAAGCTTCGTTTCACAACCTAGGAGAGTATGGCGTCTAGTGAGGGTAATTATCGTAGAGGTCCTTACTTTGATGGTACAAATTTTGCTAGTTGGAAGCATAAAATGAAAATGCATATTCTTGGTCATAACCCAGCCGCATGGGGCATTATTTGTGTTGGCATGCAAGGTGACTTCTTTGAAGAAGGAAAAGTTCCGGATCGCGAAGCTACACCCGAAGAATTGAAGATGTTGCAAAACAATGCTCAAGCTTGTGACATTCTCTTCAATGCTTTGTGTCCCGAAGAGTTCAACAAAATCAGCCGTCTTGAGAATGCTAAAGAGATTTGGGATACTTTGGTTGAAATGCACGAGGGTACTGAATCTGTGAAGGAATCAAAGCTAGATATTCTTCAAGGTCAACTTGACAAGTTCAAGATGAAGGATGGTGAAGGAGTCGCTGAAATGTACTCTAGGCTTGCTCTCATCACAAATGAGATTGAAGGCTTAGGAAGCGAAGAAATGACCGACCGATTCATCATTAAGAAGATTCTCAGAGCTTTGGATGGAAAGTATGACACCGTGTGCACTTTGATCCAAATGATGCCAAACTACAAGACTCTCAAGCCAACTGAAGTCATTGGAAGGATTGTTGCTCATGAGATGACACTTAAGGATAAGGAAGAGCTTCACAACAAGTCAAGTGGTGCTTACAAAGCTGCAAGTGATGCTCCTACTACCTCAAGTGACAAGTTAGTTTCCAATGAAGACATAAGCCTAATGGTCAGGAACTTCAACAAGTTCTACAAGAATAGAGGCAAAGAAAGAAGCTCAAAGTCTAGATCATATGATGGAAAGAGATCTTCTAGTCGTGATCGAAACTGCTACAATTGTGGAAGACCCGGACACTTCTCAAATGAGTGTACGGCTCCCCACAAGAGAAGAGAAGAGTCTCCAAGAAGAAAAGCAAGAGATGAGTCACCTCGGAGAGAGAGAAGGAGTAGAGATGATCGTTATGAACGAAGACCTTCTCGGAGAAGCAAGGATTCGGAGAGGAAAGACAAGTCATCAAGGAGCTACACAAGAAGAAGACATCAAGCTCATGTTGGTGAATGGGTCTCTGGCTCCGACTCTGACAGTCAATCCGATGGAAGCTATCACTCCGACTCCGACTATAGTCAAGATGAAGGTGTTGCCGGACTTGCACTCGTATCCTCCAACTCCAACTCCTACGACTTATTTGATTCACCAAATGAGGGAATTGGAAGATGCTTCATGGCTAAAGGCCCCAAGGTAACACACCCTGAATTCATTGACTTTGATAGTGATGAGGATGACTTGCTTGGTGAAGATGAGCTCTTGCATGATAAATCTAGTGAGCTTAGTAATGATGAAAATGCTAGTAGTCTTTATAGTCGAGAAGAGTCGAACTAAAGAACTAAACACTCTTAAGTTAGCTCATGAAACAACTCAAGAAGATCATAGAGAGCTCCTAAGATCTCATGAGAAGCTACGCTTCGAGAAGCTCACTCTAGAGCAAGAACATGAGTTTCTAAAAGCGATCAATGATGATCTTCGAAAGAAGAGTTCTTCATATCTTGCCAAACGACTTCTCTTGTCTAATTTCTTGCCACCTATTAAGACTAAGCATGACAAGCATAAGAAAAATTCTTCCTCTAGTAGTAACAATAACAATGTTAAATCCAATATTGTTGCTTCTAGTAGTTCTCTTGATTCCACTAACAATGTTTCAAGCCAAGTTACACTTGAGCAAGAAAATAGCTTATTGAAGGAAATCATAGAGAAAGGTGTCTACAAGAGTCTTGCCGGAAGCAAGAACTTTGAGGAGATTGTTCGCAAACAAGGAAGACACCGGAAGAATCAAGGGATTGGTTTTGAGCAAAAGTTCAACGCCAAAGGTGTTGAGTGGGAAGAAGGTCAATACCCTACTCCACAGTTTGTCTCACAAAAGGAGAAGTATGATCCTACTTCTTCCAATGTGGAACAAGCTCAAGATGACCTTCCACCACAAGACCACAAGCTAAAGGCCAAGGACAAGCTTCAAGAGGAGATTGATGCATTCATTGAAGCACCTCAAGCCATGGTCAAGTGGGTTCCCAAGGACACATCAAGTTCTACTTCGTCAAGCTCAACTACAACACCAAGGATTCCCATCAAGATGATGTGGATCCCAAAGAAGAAGAACTAGTAGGTTCTTCAGGGTGACTCCGCCAACAAACTTCACTCATATTCATTTTGGCAAGAACTTGTGCAATCAACTTCCACATCATGCACTTGTTCATGGAGTCACAAACCCTCTTGTTGGTAAGTCAAGGGACAAGGTAATCATTGCTTTCATGGACATCATCTTTTGTGTACTTCACTCTATGTCCATGGATATTCTTGTTTGTTCCTTGTGGGACTAACCCATGTAGGTATTGAAAGTGCCCTAATCCAAAGGACTGCTCCTAACTCATGATGATCTACATCAACATTGAGCATCCACATCTTCAACATCTACATGAAGTCTTCTACGACAACCCAAGGTTAGTTTGACCCTTTAAAAGGGGTTCTCACATCTAGGGGGAGCTTTGCTCTAAAAATTGAGCTAAAAGCATCTCCAAATGATGTGAACATATAAATGCTTTATGTAAAAGTGGTAACCCCACTTGTGCTTAAACGATGAGTATGACCTATGATCAAATGTTCTCATTTGACTCCTAAGTCAATATACTCATATATAGATGACCTAGTCATCGACAAATTGTGTGCTAGTAGCTAGAGTTTTGGTTGTGCATGTTTGACACATATTTCAGTTGCTATCTTATTGTGTGAGCATGTTGGATGCATGATTTTATCCATTCAAGGACATCCATTTGTTGTTTTGACTGTTTTGGTTTCTTTTTCTGGCCAAATGGATGGACAAGAATGCCTAAGCACCTTCCCTAGCTATCTATGCTATCTTGTCTCAAAATTCTATTCATGCTTATATCACAACTTTGAACAAGTCTTTTTCGGACAGTCCGAGTGAGGAGCACTCGGAACCACCGATTCGTCTAAGGCTGACTTCCAAAACCTTCTAAGTCTATTTCGGTCTGACCGGCTTCTCAATCTCGGTCCAACCGAAACACTTAGATTGATCTAGGTTTCATCTCGGTGAAACCGAGTTCAAAATCTCGGTCTGACCGATATGTGTAACTGCACAGCAGAAATACATCTCGGTGACACCGAGTTTTTCAACTCGGTCCCACCGACAGCACGGGGTTATATATACTGAGGGCTGCGCGCGATCTACTCCTTTCAAACCGTTCGCCCTCCAAGACCCCTGCTGCCGCCGCCCTGATCTAAGGATCGTCGCCGTCGTCGCCTGTGTGCCCTTGCCGCAGGTCTCCGCCGCCGTCAACGGTAATCTTCTCCTCCGTTGCCGCCGTAGAGGGACACCACCAAGTTAGGGTGTGTCCCGATCCCTATTCATGCTCCACTTCTGATTCTTGCATGATAGGACTGCCCTGATTCAATCCACGTTTGATATGTTCCCAATACATTGTTCAGATCGTTTAGTTTCGAGGAAAATTCTTAGGTTTAGGTTTCCACGGAATGCATCTCGGTGAAGCCGATTCCTGAAACTCGGACTGACCGATTTGGTCTCTGACCATTGCACTACACAGTTCGGTCTGACCGAGTTGTGTAAATCGGAATGTCCGAATTGAAGTTTCTGTGAAACCCTAAGTTTTCGGTAGGACCGAAACCCATTTCGGTCTGACCGAAAGTGGTGTGTAGGTTCTGTTGAACACTTCGGTTACACCGAAACTTGAAATCGGTTTGACCGAAATACATTCTGTGAAAACTCAAAACTAAGTTTTTAACTCATTTTTTCTGCAAAAACTTCTGCAGTTGTGATAACTCTTCTACTCTGCCTATACCTTATCTATTCACAGGTTTTTTCAGCCATGTCAGATGTCAGTGACAGCCAGAACAGGTCTGAGTCACCGTTTGCTGAGATTCCAGAGGCAGGTACAAGTCCTGAGGCTAGCAGCTCTAGTGATGATGGTGAGAGGAGCACCCCTAGTGGTCTACCTCCTGCTGCTACGAGAACCAGGAAGAAGAGAACTTCTGATTCTGAGGATTCCGACTTTGTTGCTGAGGAAGTTACCTCCAAGCCAAAGAGGCAAGTGGTTGCCAAAGAGCTCCAAGGGCAGCAGCCAAAGAAAGGCACGAGCAAAGTGAAGCAGTCTGCAGTTGCCAAGAAGCTCAACTTGGAAGAGCCTGCTCCAAGCAAGGTGAAGAAGACTTCCAAGAGGAAGAGAGTTGTTTATGCTGAACCTCAAGTTGATGCTGCTGAAGAAGAAGAAGAAGAAGATGCACCCCAGCCTCCTCCTCAGAAAGCTAAGTTCATGGGTGATGCTATTCGGGCTCAAGCCTCCTCCAAGCCCAAGAAGCCTGCTCCAGCTAAGGCAGCTCCAGCCAAGCCCAAGAGGACAACCAGAAGCATCCCAGCTTCTGAGAAGAACAAAGGTGAGATGCCACCTTCTGAGTCAGATGAAGAGCATGTGTTGCTCAAGCTCCGTCCCAAGTTGCCACTCCACAATGATGCTCATCCTCAAGCTGAGGATATGAAGGCAAGAAAGGACAAAGGTCTCAGGCTATGGAGACAGTCTGATCCATATGCCGTAAGAAGAAGGACTGCTGTGGACCCCAGATTCCACACCAGAGAGCAGCAGGATTTCTATGAGACCGTGCTAATGGATAAGAAGCCCATTGTTGCTGACACCAGGTATGTTGACTGGAAGTACATTGACAGCAGAGAGCATCGGGACTTCTTTCCCCATGTGCATGAGAGCTTTACTGCATGTGGAGTTGCTGATTTTGTGGGTCAAGAACTGACAGCCTGGAATGACGAGATGATCATGCAGTTCTATGCCACAGCCCATTTCTATCCTGATGGAAAGATCACCTGGATGACTGAAGGTCAAAGGTTTTCTTCAACTGTTGCAGAATGGGCAGAACTTCTGAACGCTCCAGTGCAGAGAGAGGACGACATTGATGTCTATGGGATTCCTAAGAAGAGTCATGATTCCATGAAGAATATGTACAAGGAGATCCCAGCTGCTGATTTGGAAGGATGGAAGCTCGGCTTAGTGTATTATCTCCAGGCAGGTCTGACCACCACCAACACTATTCTGAGGCATACTTTGATGCCTAAGTCAGGTGACCACCGGATGATACGAGGCTATTCTATCAACATGCTGCACATTCTCGATGAGAAGGCACCTTTTAAGGTGATGGACTTGATGGTTGAGACCATTAAGAGGACTGCAGCTGACCAGAAGAGGTCATGTGGGTTTGCTCCGCAGATACAGATGCTCATCAACGCCAAGTTTGGCACGGGCAAATTCATGTTGGATAGGAAGCACTTGCCACTGCAGCCAGAGCATGAGGACAACGTAGTTGTGATAGATGAAGAGGATCCCACCTCAGTTGAAGGGCAAGCCAAGATCGAAGCTGCAAAGAAAGCCAAAGCTGACAGAGAGGCAGCAGCAGCAGCAGCTAAGCCAAAGAGCTTTGGAGAACAAATCCTTGAAGCAACCCAGAGAATTGAACAACGCCTGGCCAGCATTGAGAAATCTCAGGAGAGCCTTGAGAGGATTGTCGAGGACAAGATCCACGCTCTAGACGTGAAGCTGACTGAGATTCAGGTGTCTGTCAACAAGCTTGAGGCAGACATGGAGGAGACTAGGCAGGAGAGAGCAGAGCTTATGCAGGATGATATAGTCCAGGACTCTCATCGCCAGACTGCTCCGGTTCCCAGAGGATCCAGGTCTGCAGCTATCCCAGTTACTTCAGCTCCAGCCACAGCTCCAGCTCCAGCATCCACTCCTCCAGCGCAGACATCAGCAGAAGTCTTCGCCGACGCAGCTATCTCTACACCGACATCTACCCAGACGGGAGCAGCCAGCCGAGCCCGCAGTGACGCTTAGCTCTATACCTTTTCGAACTTTTTGGTAACTTGTTGCCAAAGGGGGAGAAATTGCTATAGATCATAGGGCTTCGAGAGAGAGAGTGCTCTTTCGTCTTTTCGTTCTTTTGCCGGTTTTCCTTGAGATACATTGGTTTCTTTTGGTTCCAGATACTTTATGTGTGCTTGCTACTACGTTTGATGCTACCTTAATGAGTGCTTAGTCATACTATGCCTTAATGTGTGCTTATTGCTTATCATATGTTATTTCTTATTGTATGGCTATTTACTCTTGTCTTGGTGATTAAGTGCATGTTATTCATTCTTATCATTTTGTGCGCTCCACCAAGATGTATGTGACATGGAAGAGTGACCCATAATCCTAATCGATTGTGCATTTGCATTCAAACGCAAATTTTAAATAATGCACAAATTTAGGGGGAGCTCTTGTTTATCACATACTTCTCAAAGCGACGATATTATTCATTGATTATACCTTTTGTCGAAGCTTTGATCTATATGTTGTCATCAATTACCAAAAAGGGGGAGATTGAAAGTGCAACTAATCCCCGGGTGGTTTTGGTAATTAATAACAACATATATATCATTGAACTAATATTATCTTGAGAATCATTTCAGAGAAGTTCGATGATGTGGGTATGGAAATGTCTGAAGAAGTGGACCCCTCAAAATGCTAAGACAAGCATTGGCAAAAGCTCAAGACTCCATTTTTGGTTTAGTGATCAAAGATCACATTGAGTCTATAGGAAAGCCAATACTATTAAAAGGGGATGAGGTTGTGTTAATGTTCTTGTTGCTCAAGTGCTTGGTGATCTAACTCCCTCAACTATCAGCACTATTCACTACTTAACACACACCCATAAGTAATCTCGGTCACACCGATTTCTCCAACTCAGTCCCACCGAGATGAACCACTTCAGTTGTTTCTCCAAACCCTAGCTTCTCGGTCAAACCGATTCTGAGTTTCGGTCTCACCGAAAAAGGGCTGCCAACCTTCTGTGATCAGTTGACATCAATTCGGAATATCCGAGTTTATGTTTTCGGTCTCACCGAAATGGCAAACCCTAACCTTTGACTCACTTCGGTCTCACCGAGATGGTATTTTCGGTCCCACCGAAAATCCCAACGTTCACTATATTTGAACTTTCGGTCTGACCGAGTTTTAACTTCGGTCTCACCGAGATTGGTCAAATGTGTGTGTAATGGTTGGATTTTGTGTGGAGGCTATATATACCCCTCCACCCCCTCCTCATTCGTGAGGAGAGCCATCAGAAAGTACCACCACTTCTACCATACACTTTCTGAGAAGTGAACCACCTACCCTTGTGTTGAGATCAAGCCATTCCATTCCTACCATATGAAACTTGATCTCTAGCCTTCCCAAGTTGCTTTCCACTCAAATCTTTCTTCCACCACAGCCATATCAGTGAGGAGAGTTGAGTGTTGGGGAGTTTATCACTTGAAGCACAAGAGCAAGGAGTTCATCATCATCAACACCGTCTATTACCTTTTGGGGGGTGGTGCCTCCTAGATTGGTTAGGTGTCGCTTGGGAGCCTCCATCGTGATGTGGAGTTGAACCAAGAAGTTTGTAAGGGCAAGGAGATCGCCTACTTCGTGAAGATCTACCCCGAGTAAGGCTAGTCCTCCGTGGGCGTAGGCCGTGATGGAATAGACAAGGTTGCTTCTTCGTGGACCCTTCGTGGGTGGAGCCCTCCGTGGACTCGCGCAGCCGTTACCCTCCGTGGGTTGAAGTCTCCATCAACGTGGATGTACGATAGCACCACCTATCGGAACCACGACAAAAATCTCCGTGTCACCAAACTGCGTTTGATCTTCTCCACCTCTCTTTTACATGTGCAATTTACTTTCCGCTGCATAAACTCTAGAATTGCATGTGTAGGGTGTTACTTGAACTGATCTTGTTTGTGAAACTGCCAAAAACATTGCATGATCTAAAGGCAGATTTTTTATATTGTCAAGTAGTCTAATCACCCCCCCCCTCTAGACCTACTTTCGATCCTACACTATGTCTCCTACGTGTCGAGGCACGACTTAGAGACATAAGCGCATACTAGAATGATCTCAAGTATGGTATCTTTGCACATCTCATGTAAAAGTTCAGGGATGAAATAGAAAAGATAGTTGGCTTACACTCGCCACGTCACACGAAGAATACAATAACATACATGATCCAAATAACACAGGGTCCGACTACGGACGAAATCCAAACGAGAAAGATACCAAAAACACAAGCCCGGATCCTCCTAGTAAGAACCACTACTGATTGTCGGGATACGAAACATAGTAACGTCCACGCTCTTCATCGAACTCCCAGTGAAGTTCTAAACCATCTCCTTCATTGTTCTCAGCGGTACCTGCATCTGGTGTGTGTTGAATCTATGAGCCACAAAGGACTCAGCAATCCCGTTCCCGGGTATCAAAACTACCAAAGCCTTAGGTGTGGAAGGGTAATAAAGTGTTTGCCGCAGCACTAAGCAACAAGCTTACGAGTTTAGAGCGAGAAGAGAACAAGTGCCAACGGTCGCCAAGTTGATCAAGAAGTGATCCTAGCTACTCACGATCAATCATAACCCCACCGTGTTCACTTCCCGAAGCCCTTCGGAAACAGACCATCATGGTTACTCACACAGGTAGTGTATTCTTATGAATAAGGTGCCAAGTTATCTACAACCGGATATTAACAAATTCTCATGTGCCACATAACCGCGGGCACGGCTTTCGAAAGATCAAACCCCGCAGGGGTGTCCCAACTTAGCCCATCACAAGCTCACGATCTACGGAGTCGCAACTCCAAAGTGGGAAGACCTGAGTATCCTCGGAATCCCGTGCTCAAGATATTTCGACAAAGGTAAAACTAATCCAGCAAGACCTCCCGGTGTGCCGACACCCTGATAGTAGCCGCGCGTATCTTGTCTCAGGCCACGTCCGGATGGGACATCCTATAGGTAATACCAGATACCTCGGGTTTCCCCAAGGCGGCCCTGCAGTCCGCCCAGTTTGGACCAACACTCATGAGGAGCACTGGCCTGGGTTGTTAATTAAGAACTCGGGTTTGCAACGCCCTATGCAAGTTTTAGTTATTAGACAAAAGTAAAACCAATGTTGGGCCTTGCTGGAAAAGCTTTAAGCAGAGCAAATTATCAAGGGGGCCCCATAAACCCTAACCGTGTTAGGTACGCAAAATCAAGGAACAAAACACCGGTTTATCGGTTCCTAAGGTGGTATGAGTGGAACAAAACACAAAGCAGAAGGCCAAGCCTTCCACCCATAGCCAATATATAGGTGCATTAGTTTAACAGGTATATATATTGTGTTAACCCAATAAACAAGTCCAACATGGAGCAGTCTTCAAAATTTCATCTGCAACTAACAACACTATAAGAGGGGCTGAGCAAAAGCGTACTTAGCCAATCAACGGTTCGCTAGGAAGGCGGTTAGAGTGTTTAATGGCAACAATAGGAGGCTGAAAAACAGGAATATGCATCGAGGCATATATAAAGAACGAGACAACTAGCATATGCAAAGATAGAGGTGATATCGGGGAATGGTCATCTTGCCTATTGAGCCCACGGAGGGATCGTAACCTTGCTCCTCAAACCCAGCCTCGAAAGGAACCTCGAACTCCGAATCATCACCGGGCTCTAACCAACACAACAATGCAAACACCGGAACAACAATCAATCATCATGCAGTGCTCAAACACATGATGCATGAATATGATGCATATGGATATGGGCAGGATATGATGCATCTCAAATGAACATGATGGGTGCATATGTGACATGGCAATAAACAAGATCACCACACAAGTCGGAACACATGCAAAAGGGAAAACAAGAACTAACATGGATACAAGTGGATATGTAGTTGAATTAAACAAGCAACCAACAAGTTTTATAAGTTGCTTAACATGGCAAGGGGTGCACCTAGGATCAACACAACATGCTAGCATTTTAAATGGGCCGGAAAGTACAAACAACAATTTCCGGAAACTCCTATGTTCATAATGACACATATATGACAGATCTGAGATAGTCATGTTTTAGAGATGTTAAACATGCAAAGTAACAACACCATCTTAATCTACACATTTTTCCACCCCAAAAACATATAAAGTTTGTCAAATTTGGAGCTAAAGGTTATTTAGTTATGATTTTCACAAGTTTGAGCATATTTTAAACACAAAATAATTCAAACAACAATTTAAATGTTTTTAACATGGTAACAAACTACATATAAATATTCTACACTAAAAACTAGGCAGTTTTCGTATATATAGCATTTTCAACAGATGCATATATTAAAAGATATGAATATGCAAAAGAAAATGCAGAAAAAGAAATTAAAAACAAAAACAGAAAAGGAAAAAGGCTGAACAGACCCAGCCTGGACCAGCCACAGTCGTTGACTGGTGGGTCCAGGGGGAAGCTGAGGTGGCGCTGCGGGTGCGGGAGTGGGTGTGCGCGAGCTGGGAGGCTGCCAGGTGGGGCCGGCCTGTCAGGATCACAGAAATGGCAAAAAAGGGGGTTTATCCACTGCCCCGGCGGGAATCGAACCCTGGTCGCTGGCTTACTGAACGAGAGACACACCACTGGGCTAGCATGCGTGCATCTAACAGAGTAGGGGAGCGATGCCATATGAGTTATCTGAAGATGCAGAAACAGGGCCGGTCGGAGGAGCTCGTCGGAGCTGCTCCGGCGACCCAAACGGGCGGCGGAGGCGTGTGGTGTGCTCATGGAGTAGTTCCGCATCCGCGACGCAGACCAGCTGCACCTAACGACGACTACAGCGACGCCAACGGCAACAAACAAAGGCGGCGGCGACGAACTACGGTGCGACAGCTACGGGCCCTAACGGAGCGGCGAGAGCACGAAGCAGGCCCTATGTGACACGGCGAAGATGATGGACATGCGCGGAGGAGAAACGGTGGTCAGAGCACTCGCCGGAGACATGGCCCGACGGTGACGAGTTCGGGTGCACGGCAAACTAGCTGCTAGACGGCGCAAAAGAAGGGAAAAGGGCATGGGGAGGTACGGATGCTCACCACAAACACGGTGGTGTGTACGGCTGGCCGGGAGGTGGACGGAGTCGACAGCAGCGACGATCAAGCACTTGCGGTGGCCGGAGTCGACGTTGAGGAAGAAGAGGAAGAAGCCGTGGCCTTCAGCTCCGGGTAGCAGGCGTAGACGACGTAGTCGACGTCGGGGAAGAAGAGTGACAAGCTTGGCGAGGCTGCGGAGGACGAGCCCGTGCGCTCAAATGCGCTCGGGACGGCGATGGCGCGACGGATCTGGTGGCTCTCAGCTCACCAGGCGGCGGGAGGAGGAAGAGGAGAGACCTAGGGGGCTAAAGGGCAAGGCGAGAGGGTTTAAAAGAGGCCGGATCGACGATGTTGCGCGACGGCGTGCTCGCCCGTGGTCCCCATGGCGTGAACTAGAGGAGGAAGAAAAGGTGGGTGTGGGGCTGTTCACAGATGCTAACCTGTGAGCCCGAGGCGTCCACGTGGAAACGCTGCAGAGGGGGCATGTGGGTGTGCGGGTGAGAAACAGCGAGAGGGACGCACGCGGGCTGGCTAGCTGGGCTGCTGGCACGCGCTAGCTGCTGGGCCGAGGGGGAGAGGCCAAGCCCATGCGTTGCTGTTGGCTGCTGGGCTGCGCTGCTGCTGCTGATACTTTTTCTTTTTCCATTTTCCTCAGGCAGAAAAACAAAAGGAAAAGCACAGGCTAAAAGAAAAGGAATTAGGAGGGAAATAAAATATTCCCTAGCTCCTGGAATTATGCTCTATTTTATAAAAATGACTTGGGCATTTTTAGAGGTAGAAAAATAAATCAAGTTTGAATATGGTTCAAACTTCTGTCATTTTTGAACCTGACCAAATCATTTTAAAATGGGACAAGGCTTTGCAAGGTGACTCAGGTCAAGGTAACAAAGATGTGGGGAGGAGATGAACATTTAAAGAAGAGGTTAAGCCACTTGCAAAAATACTTAAGGAATGGAAAAGAAGGGAAATAAGTGGTGCAAGAAGAGAGGTTTTTTTTTAGCATGGGCATGATCTTGCTATCACCATCACAACAAGATAGAAGACCTCACCTAACATACTAGGAAAAGAATAAAACACAATGACAAGTGAAAATGCCATGATGATCATGAGGATGATGAAGTAATGAATGAATGCAAAAGAAAAGATAATATGACAATGTAATGACAATGAGAATGCATAATTGAAAAACAACCCCCAAGGAAAGAGAGGGATCAAATCGTAAATGCTTTATTGCCATATAAGGAAGGTATCACATATGGGGTGTTACAACACGCCCTCCACCCTCGTGGACGCCTCATGTCTCTTCCGGACTGCCACTTATTTTTCTATTTTTCTAAATATTCCAAAACGGTGAAAAATTGCCATTAGAATTATTTTGGAGTCGGTTTACTTACCGTATCACATACCTCTTCCTTATCGGAGTCTGAATCATTCTGGAAAGTGTCCCTTATGTATTCCTCCGGGGTAATAGTTTCAATAACATTGGTTTCAACATTTATAGGATTACTTGAGATATAATGTTTGATTCTTTGACTGTTCACCACCTACGAATTTGTGCCTTCGAAGTTGTTGATTTTTATGGCACCGGAACGATAGACCTCCCCGATAACGTAAGGACCTTCCCATTTAGAGAGAAGTTTTCTTGCAAAAAATCTTAAACGGGAGTTGTATAACAAGACATAATCACCTACGTTAAACTCACGCTTTTGTATCATTTCGTCATGCCATCTTTTTGTATGCAGTTCTATAGGCCCATAATGCATCATCAAGTTTCTTGGACCAATTCTTTCTAGACCTATTAACTGTCTTTTGAAAAATTAATTTCAGCTCTCTATTACTTAGTTCTACTTGACCACTAGTCTGTGGGTGATAAGGGGATGCAATTCTATGGTTAACATCATACTTTGCAAGCATTTTACGGAAAGCACCATGAATAAAGTGTGAACCACCATCAGACATTAAGTATCTAGGGACTCCAAACCTCGGGAAAATAACTTCTTTAAGCATCCTAATATAGGTGTTGTGATCAACACTACTAGTTGGAATAGCTTCTACCCACTTAGTAACGTAATCAATAGCAACTATAATATGTATATACCCATTAGAGGAAGGAAATGGTCCCATATAATCAAAGCCCCAAACATCAAATGGTTCGATAACAAGTGAATAATTCATAGGCATTTCTTGACATCTACTAATATTACCAATTCTTTGACATTCGTCACAAGATAAGACAAACTTACGAGCATGCTTGAAGAGAGTAGGCCAATAAAAACCAGATTGCAATACTTTATGTGCAGTTCTATCTCCGGCATGGTGTCCTCCATAAGCTTCGGAGTGGCACTTGCGTAGGATTTTTTTCGTGTTCATGCTCAGGTACACAATGTCTAATAATACCATCTACTCCTTCTTTATAAAGATGTGGGTCATCCCAGAAGTAATGCCTCAAATCACAGAAGAACTTTTTCTTTTGCTGGTATGTGAAACTAGGTGGTATAAACTTAGCAACAATGTAATTAGCATAATCAGCATACCATGGAGCAGTACGAGAAGTATTTATGGCAGCTAATTGTTCATGAGGAAAGCTATCATCAATAGGTTGTGGGTCATCAAGTATATTCTCTAGCCTAGACAAGTTATCTGCAACAGGGTTCTCAGCTCCCTTTCTATCAATAATGTGCAAATCAAATTCTTGCAACAAGAGAACCCGTCTAATAAGTCTAGGTTTAGCATCTTTCTTTTCCATAAGGTATTTGATAGCAGCATGATCAGTGTGAATAGTTACTTTAGAATCAATAATATAAGGTCTAAACTTATCACAAGCGAATACAACTGCTAATTTTTTTTCTCAGTAGTAGCATAATTTCTCTAGGCACTGTCTAGAGTTTTACTAGCATATTGGATAACATTCAATTTCTTATCAACTCTTTGTCCTAGAACAACACCTACAACATAATCACTAGCATCGCACATAATCTCAAAGGGTAAATTCCAGTCAGGAGGCTCGACAATAGGTGCAGAGATCAATGCTTTCTTAAGTATTTCAAATGCTTCTAGACAATCATCATCAAAAACAAAAGGAATATTTTTTTGTAAGAGATTAGTCAGAGGCCTGGAGATTTTGGAGAAGTCCTTAATGATCCTCCTATAAAACCCGACATGACCAAGGAAACTTCGTATACCTTCGATGTCCTTGGGACACGGTATCTTTTCAATAGCATCAACCTTAGCCTTGTCAACTTCAATACCTCTTTCAGAAATTTTATGTCCCAAGACAATGCCTACATTAACCATAAAGTGGCACTTCTCCCAATTCAAGACGAGTTTAGTGTCTTCACATCTCTGCAAAACTCAATCAAGGTTGCTCAAGCAATCATCAAAAGAAGTTCCGTAACCGGAAAAATCATCCATGAAAACCTCAACAATATTTTCACAAAAATCAGAGAATATAGGCATCATGCATCTTTGAAAGGTAGCAGGTGCATTACATAAACCAAAAGGCATACATCTATAAGCAAAGGTACCAAAAGGACAAGTAAAAGTGGTCTTTTCTTAATCCCCTTTTGACATAGTTATTTGAGAGAAACCAGAATAACCATCTAGAAAGCAAAAATGAGTATGTTTGGATAACCTTTCTAGCATTTGATCAATAAAAGGCAAAGGGTAATGATCTTTCTTAGTGGCTTTATTTAATTTGCGGAAATCAATTACCATCCTATAACCTGTAATAATTCTTTGCGGGGTCAATTCATCTTTATCATTAGGAACAACAGTCATACCTCCCTTCTTAGGGACATAATGGACAGGACTTACCCACTGGCTATCAGCAACTGGATAGATAATACCTGCCTCTAGAAGCTTTAGTATTTCCTTCCTTACCGCTTCTTTCATTTTAGGATTTAACCGTCGTTGATGATCAATAACCGGTTTAGCGTCCTCTTCCAATTTTATCTTGTGTTAGCATAAAGTGGGACTAATGCCCTTAAGATCATCCACAATATATCCAATAGCAGCACGATGCTTCTTCAGGGTTTTCAATATTTTTTATTCTTCCTGCTCTGAAAGGTTAGCACTGATAATAACATGATATATCTTCTTCTCATCAAGATAAACGTACTTAAGATTATCAGGTAATGGTTTAAGTTCAAACACGGGATCACCCTTGGGTGGAGGAGGATCCCCTAGGATTTCAACTGGCAAGTTGTTTTTCAATACGGGTCCCTGCTTAAAGAATATTTCATCTATTTCCCTTCTCTCATTCATATACATATCATTTTCATGGTCTAGCAGATATTGTTCTAAAGGATCGTTAGGAGTCACAACAATAGAAGCAGGACCAATAATTTCATCCTTACTAGGTAATTCTTTATCATGGGGTTGTCTACAAAATTTAGCAAAGTTAAAATCATGAGACATATCCCCTAAACCAACAGTACAATATCTTTCACGCAGTCTATCTTAGCATTAACAGTATTCAAGAAGGGTCTACCAAATATAATGGGACAAAAATCATCTTGTGGGGAACTAAGAATAAGAAAATCAGCAGGGTATTTAACTTTCCCACACAAGACTTCAACATCTCTATCAATCCCAACTGGTGAAATAGTGTCTCTATTAGCAAGCTTAATAGTAACATCAATCCCTTCTAACTCAACATGTACAATATCATGCATAATTTCTTGATATAAGGAATGAGGGATTATACTTGCACTAGCACCTACGTCACATAAACCATGATAGCAATGAACTCCTATTTTAACAGAGATAACAGACAAGCCCACAACACGTCTATGTTTGTGCCTAGTATTGGGTTGGCTATTCTAGCAGCTTCCTCTTGGAGGTAAATAACATGTCCATCTAATTTTCTACCAAGAGGTCTTTAACCATAGCAACACTAGGTTCAACTTTAATTTTCTTAGAGGGTGTAGATATTCTAGTACTACTCTTACGAAACACAGTTGAAGATTTAGCATGATCCTTTATTCTAATAGGGAAAGGTGGTTTCTCAATATAAGCAGTAGGAACAATAGGATCAGGATTATAAGTGATAATTTTTTCTTCAACTTTAACAGGTTCAACTACTTTTACTTCAATGGGAGGATGGTATTTAAACCACTTCTCCTTGGGAAGATCAACATGAGTAGCAAATGAGTCACAGAAAGAAGCTACTATCTCAGAGTCAAGTCCATATTTAGTGCTAAACTCACGGAAAACATCAGTATCCATAAAAGCTTTAACACAATCAAACTTAGGGGTCATACCTGACTCCTTACCTTCATCGAGATCCCAATCTTCAGAGTTTAGTTTAATTCTTTCCAATAAATCCCATTTGAATTAAACAGTCTTCGTCATAAAAGAGCCAAAATAAGAATTATTGAGCATGGTGCGATTATTGAGAGAAAGCCGAGCATAAAAAATTTGAATGATCATTTTTCTTGAGAGCTCATGATTGGGGCATGAATATAACATTGACTTAAGCCTTCCCCAAGCTTGAGCGATGCTTTCTCCTTCGCGAGGCCAAAAATTATATATATAATTACGATCACGATGAACCTGATGCATAGGGTAGAACTTCTGATGAAATTCCAACTTCAGTTGATTATAGTTCCATGATCCAATATCATCACATAGACTAAACCATGTCAATGCATCTCCCTTCAAAGTTAAAGGGAAGACCTTCTTTTAGATAACATCCTCGGGCATAACTGCAAGCTTAAATAATCCACAAACTTCATCCACATAGATTAGATGCAAATCGGGATGCAGTGTTCCGTCTCCTGTAAAGGGATTATCTAGCAGTTTCTCTATCATACCCGAAGGAATTTCAAAGCAAACATTTTCAGTAGGTGCAGTAGGTTAGAGAGCAAATCTTTGCTCTTCTGGTCGGGGTGAAGATACCCCGAACAAGCCCCTCAAAGGATGATGAGCCATAGTAACAAGTAATAGTAAATTTTAGGACACTATATAATTTTTTCCTTACCAAAGGCGCTTCACTCTCCCGCAACAGCGCCAGAAAAGAGTCTTGATGACCCACAAGTATAGGTGATCTATCGTAGTCCTTTCGATAAGTAAGAGTGTCGAACCCAACGAGGAGCAGAAGGAAATGATAAGCAGTTTTCAGTAAGGTATTTTCTGCAAGCACTGAAATTATCGGTAACAAATAGTTTTGTGATAAGGTAATTGGTAGCAACTGACAAACAATAAAAGTAAATAAGGTGCGGCAAGATGGCCCAATCCTTTTAGTAGAAAAGGACAAGCCTGGACAAACTCTTATATGAAGGAAAACGCTCCTCATGACACATGGGAATTATCGTCAAACTAGTTTTCATCACGATCATCTGATTCTCGTTCAGTACTTTGATAATTTGGTATGTGGGTGGACCGGTGCTTGGGTGTTGTCCTTACTTGGACAAGCCTCCCACTTATGATTAACATCTAATGCAAGCATCCACAACTACAAAAGAATATTAAGGTAAACCTAACCATAGCATCAAACATATGGATCCAAATCAGCCCCTTACGAAGCAACGCATAAACTAGGGTTTAAGCTTCTGTCACTCTAGCAACCGATCATCTACTTATTACTTACCAATGCCTTCCTCTAGGCCCAAATAATGGTGAAGTGTCATGTGGTCGATGTTCACATGACACCACTAGAGGAGAGACAACATACATCTCATCAAAATATCAAACGAATACCAAATTCACATGACTACTTATAACAAGACTTCTCCCATGTCCTCGGGAACAAAAGTAACTACTCACAAGACATAATATTGTTCATGATCAGAGGGGTATTAATATGCATAATGGATCTGAACATATGATCTCCCACCAAATAAACCAACTAGCATCAACTACAAGGAGTAATCAATACTACTAGCAACCCACAGGTACCAATCTGAGGTTTGGGTACAAAGATTGGATACAAGAGATGAACTAGGGTTTGAGAGGAGATGGTGCTGGTGAAGATGTTGATGAAGATAACCCTCCCCAAGATGGGAGAGTTGTTGGTGATGATAGCGGTGACGATTTCCCCCTCCCGGAGGGAAGTATCCCCGGCAGAACAGCTCTACCGGAGCCCTAGATTGGTTTCCGCCCAGGTTCCGCCTCGAATGGCGGCGTCTGGTCCCGAAAGCCTCCTCTTGATTTTTTCCAGGTCAAAACACCTCATATAGGAGAAGATGGGCATCGGGGGGCCGACGAAGCAGGGGGCGCGCCCAGAGAGGGGGGGCGCGCCCCCACCCTCGTGGACAGGTGGTGGCCCCCCTGGTGATTCACTTTCGTCAGATATTTTTTATATTTTCTGAAACGATGTCTCGTGGAGTTTCAGAGGTTTTTGAGTTGTGCAGAATAGGTTTCCAGTGTTTGCTCCTTTTCCAGCCCATAATTCCAGCTACCGGCATTCTCCCTCTTCCTGTAAAACTTGTAAAATAAGAGAGAAAAGGGATAAGTATTGTGACATAATGCGTAATAACAGCCCATAGTGCAATAAATATCAACATAAAAGCATGATGCAAAATGGACGTATCAGTAGGTTAGGGGTAGACGACCAAACTTCTCCTATTATATTATGAACTGGATGGTGCGGACACTTTAAGCCCTTTAACATAGCCGCCCTTTTTGGGTCGGACCAGCCTCGACATCTAAAATCTCAAGTCTGATTCCATAATGAGAGACCTCTGGAGGAGTTTGAACGTCCGCCAGGTCAGCATCCGACACTCGAATTCCATCCCAAAACTCTATCCACATTCATGTGGGCTCACGGGCACCCCAACTACTCCAACTATTAAAGCAGGTCGGTCTCCCAAAAACCGTATCCTCACCCAAGCCCCCCTTCTCCGAAAGCCTTCACAAACCCCACTTCCATTCGACCGCCGCAATGGGCAAGAAATTGACTGAGGGAGAGAAGGCGCACAGCCGAGTGATAACCCTCAACCGTAAGGGATCGAGATAGTCTTCGCGGGTAAGAATAACCCAATTTATTGATTCGACACACGGGGAGCCAAAGAGTATTTATAAGCTTTGACAGTTGGGTTGTCAATTCAACCGCACCTGAAATATACTTACTTGCAACAAAAGATAAGTGGTAACAGTGGTATGATAATGATAATAGTGATAGTAAAAGTAAACAACAAAAAGTAAATAGTGAAGGTAAATGGCAAAAGTAGCAACTAGTGACAAGCAGGGTTTAAAACACTGTAGGCTAGGGAGATGGATGGTTGGGCGCTGCATGGATGAGATAGATTCTAACTTGGGGCATGGCACATGGAAAAGTAATGATCATCTAGGCAAATATCAAACATTAGGCATGTATCCTGTAGGTAGTTGTACGTGCTTGCAATAAGAACTTGCACAACATCTTTTGTCCTACCATCCCGCTACAAACGGGGCCAAAAGGAACTTATGGATATTAAGGTGCTCCTGTCAAAGAGCACCGGAACAAAGCAATGAACTCAATGGATACATGTAATCCTCAAACTACGGACCATCCCCTTTGGTGTCCCAAGCTGTCACTTTTGGGATCGCCGGTTCCGAACCGTAACAGGTGCAAACAACTCATAGATAGGATCACGAACACAAATATATTCATGCAAACATTATGGTTCAGATCTGAAATCATGGCACTCGGGCCCTAAGTGTCAAGCATTAAGAATAACAAGTTGAAGCAAAGATGATAAACACCATAGTAGATGATAGGCAACATGCCCCCAACGATCTGACAAACTATTACATGATCTAACCCATCCAATCCCTACCATCCCCTTCACCTACAGCAGGGGAATTACTCACACTTGGAGGGAGAAGTCATGGAGGGATGTTGAAGTGGTGATGATGATGACGATGGCGACGATCTCCCCTCTCCGGAGGCCAATTCAGCCTCCAGATTAGCCCTCCCGAGGAAGAACAGAGGGTGGCGGCGGCTCCGCGACGGAAAACCACGAAAGAACTTCTGATCTGGGGTTTCCGTGTCGCGAGTAAAAATACGAGGCGAAGTAGGGCACCAGGGGGTGTGGGCCCCACCCAGGCGACCCCCCGGCGCGGCCCAGGGGGGGCGCCCACAGGGCGCCTGGGCACCCCCTGGCCCCCCTCTGGCCCCACTTCTGGCTCCTGGTTCCTTCGGGTGCGTGGATTTTCTGTGATTTTTCGTGGATTTTTCTGAGATACTTAAAAATCCGTTTTCCTACACACAATAAAACCATACAGGCAGCTCTGCTGGAAACAGCATCAGTCCGGGTTAGTTTAGTTCAAATCATGCAAGAATGAGGTCAAAACAATATCAAAAGTGTTTGGAAAAGTAGATACGTTTGAGACGTATCACCGAGCATGGTTGCTGCTCAATGGCTACCACTTGTCTTAGCCCTCGCTACACTTGGACAATGAATCTGAGGGAAGCTCCAGATTCAATCCGCATCGTCACCCAGGCTGTCGGGTTCGTCTTCCTCCTCATTCCACCTGCCGTGAAGTAAGAGTAGGTTGATGACGAAAGCCTCGACTAGGCCAAGCTCGTAGTCGAGGCCTTGAAGGAGGAGAAGTGACAACCAACAAGTATAGGGGGTCACGACGGTCTTCGAGGGTAGTATTTCACCCAAATTTATTTATTCGACACAAGGGGAGCCAAATAATACTTATGAGCCTTAGCACTTGAGTTGTCAATTCAATCACACTCGAGAAGTCACTTCCTTGGCAGGAACTTAATTCAGATGCCATTGTGGGGTGAGATAGGGGGTCCGTTTTCTCCCCTATTATTTGTTCTTGCAACCGATCGTCTCCAAGCATTAGTGAACAAGGCTTGGTCGGAAGGGCACATTCAATTACCTATTAACCAACCAGCATTGGGGTAATACTTGGTAATACAATACGCCGATGATACAATCATCATCATGTCGGCAGACAACAACCAATTGAGAAAACTTATGTTCGACTCTTATGCAAGAGCCAGGGGGCAGAAAATTAACTATAGTAAGTCTCAATTAATGCCAATCAATGTTAATGTAGAAAAAACAAAAGCCCTCGCCAAGGAACTAAACTCTCAAGTTGGCACGATGTTGTTTACCTATCTAGGCCTTCCTGTAAGCACCACTAGACCTACAGTGAGAGAACTTATGCGTCTTGTCGACCGAGTTGAAAGGTGTAATGACCAGGATGTAATACTTTCCCTTTTGGGCAATATATAATATCTCTGGCTTCGTCAATTCCATTGCGGGCTCTTTGTCTTTCAGGTTTTCGTTCTTTTGTCGTGTGCGTGTGTTCATTCATTCATGGCATGTAGTCATGTGCACCGCATTGCATTTGTGTTGTCGTTTGCATCCGGTCCCACTCGTTTCTTTCCGTTGTCCGTTTCGCGTTCCGGGGCTCCCTCACGTGTCCATGGCATCCCCGAGGCCTACTTTGGTGTTTGGCCGTTTAACGTTACCGGTTTGGCGCGAGACTTGTCGTGTGTTGTTGTTTTGGTGTGTGTAACCCGCCTGTCAAATCTCGTAGCGTTTGGAGTTCGTTTGCTACCCCAACAGTTATTCTCGTGGGCTCAAAGTACCTCCACTTTGAGGCCCAAGACACCCCTCCATCAGCCCACCAAACCAGCCCAAACCCCTCCCTTCATCTAGGCCATCCAATTCTGATCGCGTGGCCGAAAACCACACCTCATTTGGACAACCCTAGCTCCTTGTGCCTATATATTTGTCCACCTTCCCCAATTTTTGCCCCAAAATAAGCAAACCCTAGCCTTCTTCTTCTTCCTCCAGCCTCTTCCTCCACTCCGGCGGAGCTCGCCGGAGGAGCTCGCCGGACCCTCGCCGGAGTTAACCGCCGCCACCTCCTCCTCACCGCCGGCCACCTCCTCCTCGCCGCCGCGGGCCGTGCGCCACCGGTCGCCGTCGGCCAGGCACCCCGCCAGCCCCCGCCTCTTCCGCCGGCGCCCGCCTCCCGTCGGCCTGGGGCCACCGTCGCCGCCAGGCAATGAGCTGCCGCTGGCTCCTCGATCGGATCGGGGAAGGAGCCCCCGATCCCGATCGGATCGTCGCCCCCGCCTGCAACCCTAGGGCCGCGAGGCCCAGCGCCAGCAGGCCCAGCCGCCCCTCGCCCCGATCCAGCCGCCAGCGCCCCGCCGCAGGCCTTCCCTGCCGCCCCGATCCGCCGCTCGGCTGGGCTCAGCTGGGCCGGGGCCACCTCGCCCCGCGAGGCCCGAGTCAACGCCAGCCGCCGCCTGGATCGATCGGGGGTGGAGCCCCCGATCCCGATCCCCTCCGCCGCTTCGCTAACGGGCCGGTCGCCCGAGGCCCGTTAGGCGCCGCTTGCCCAATCCGCCTCCAGCCGCCGGGTCCGATCCGCGAAGCCAGCCCGATCTGCGTCGTTTTTTTCCAGATCTGAGGTTGCCCTCTTATTCCTCCAAGTCGCCAGGATTTTAATCTCTGATGCTATTTTCAAACGTGGATAACTTTTTGTGCGTAGCTCCGATTTGAGTGAATGATATGTCAAATGGTTCGTGGAGTCATGTGCTACATTTTGTTCCATTATGCCATACATGTTTGAGTTCATCTAGATGCTTAAATATCTGTTGCAAGAGTGCATCTTGTTAAAAACTGCTGTTAGTAGTTGTTTTCATGCCATCTTTGCAAGGTGATAACTTTTTGCATGTTTATCCAAATGATGCAAATGAGATGTCCACGTGTTCGTCTTGTCATGCTCTACATGTTGAATGCTTTAGCTTGCATGATAGAATTAATCTTGCCATGTTTATCTCCGTCGCAAAGTACTATGTGGATGTCAAGTTGTTAAACTTGTTACGAGATGCCTCGTAGAGGAGCTCGTTGCTGTTGTTGTGGATGTCCCCTCGATGCATGCTTAGATGTTTTGGAATCACCATCATGTGTACTTTGCTGTGGTGCTTACCACTTGCCATGTTTAGCTTTGAGGTGACTTAAACTTGCTCTCAAAGATGCCATGATGAAACTGCTGTTTTAACACTTAGTGAAATTTCACTAAGTCTGGAATCTGTAATTTCCAGATGCCATGTTTGCTTGTTGTTCTAGGCCAATCCATGATAGTTTTGGAGTGACTCTTGATGATTCCTTGTTGTATAAGTTGTTGGATATCCATTCGTGCTCTCACATGCTTATTTGAGTGGCTGTAGCATATTTAACTTTTGCTCCCAAGTTGCAAAAAAATACTGCTGTCAGGATTTTGTTGTCAAGTTCAATATGTCATAGCTTGTTGCTATTGATCCATGGCTCCTTTGGGGATGCTCCAATGGACTTATTTGCTGTAGGATATGTCTAGTTTATGTCCATACTCTTTGCCATGATGTTTGAGTGCTGTAGCTTAATTATTTCTTGCTCCGAAGTTGCTATGTGGCTATAATTTTCAGCTTTCGCATGTTTATTGTTTTGTGTGTAACTTTTAGCACGTAGCTCCGATTGGAGCAAGTCCTATATGAAACTTGTGTGATTTTTCATGTAGATTCATAATATCCTATTGTTATCATGTTTTGAAGCATTTTGCTTGATCGCATTTTGTCATGCTCTCTGTGCTCCCTTAGTGCATCAGTCATGCATCTAGCATATTTTTGTGTGCGCATTGCATCTTGTTGATTTCGTGCCTTGTGTGTTCGTGTTGAGTAGAGCCGGAAGCTAAGTACGAGTACGAGCACGAGGTTACTACCGAGCTTGAGAACGAGGACCTCTCTTACGATCCCATCGACAACTCTTCAGGCAAGATGACCGAACCCGGATACCATTACTATCTTTGCCTATTGCTAGAAGTATCGCTCTATAGTTTTGCCTCGATGCCCATGTTTTTCCTGTCAGCCTCCTATTTGTAACCATGAACCTTTCTAACCACCCTACCTATGCAAACCATTGTTTGGCTATACGTAGGCTTCGCTCAGCCCCTCTTATAGCGTTGTTAGTTGCAGGTGAAGATTGAAGATTCTTGCTTCTTGTTGAAGTTTGTTGGGATATCACACTAAATTAATTATTAAATGAAATCATCTATATATTGGCAATGGGTGGAAAGCTAAGCCTTTTGGTTGGTGTTTTGTTCCACTCATGCCGCTAGGAACCGTATAAACCGGTGTTATGTTCCTTGATTATGCGTTCCTCAGACGGTTGGGGTTATGGGACCCCCTCGATAAACCGCTAAGTGCTAAGTCTTTTCCAGCAAGTCCCAACATTGGTACTATTTGCCTAATAACTAATAAAACATGCATAGGGTCTTGCAAACCCGAGTCCTTAATCAGCAACCCCGGGCCAGTGCTCCACATGAGTGTTGGTCCGAAACGGGGGTCCTGCGGGGCCACCACGAGGAAACTCGAGGATTGGTATACACCTGTAGCATCACCCATCCGGTCGTGGCCTGAGACTAGATACGCGCGGCTATTGTCAGGGTGTCGGCACGCCGGGAGGATTTGCTGGATTAGCCTTACCTTAGTTCGGAGTATCTTGAGCACGGGATTCCGAGAATACTCGGGTCTTCCCACCTTTGGAGTTGCGACTCCGCGGATCGTGGGCTTGTCATGGGCCAAGTTGGAACACCCCTGCAGGGTTTGAACTTTCGAAAGCCGTGCCCGTGGTTATGTGGCAGATGGGAGCTTGTTAATATCCGGTTGTAGAAAACTTGACACCATGTTACAATACACTACCAGCGTGTGTACCGTGACGGTCATTTTCCGAAAGGGATTCGGGAAGTGAACACGGTGGGGTTATGCTTGACTTGATTAGTTTAGGATCACTTAGTGATCATCTCTCGACCGAGGCACCTTCTCTTCTCGCTCTCTTTTGCGTAAGCTAGTGCTAGTTGCTGCTGCAGACACTTATTCTTTCTTCAGCCTTGTTCCACACCCAAGGCTTGAATAGTCTTGTTACCCGGGAACGGGATTGCTGAGTCCTCTGTGGCTCACAGTTACTTCAACACACCAGATGCAGGTACGATGGTGAGCTACACTGGTGATGGCACTGAGCTAGACTGGGAGTACGACGAGGAGCGTAGCCGTTACTACGTGAACTATCCGGTTGATCAGTAGAGCTTCTACTAGGATTCGATCTAGACCTGTGGTTTAATGTTATATTTGGTATCTTGACATTTGGATTTTACCCTTAGATGGGCTGTGATGTTTATTTGAAAGATGGTTGAACATGTAATGAATTTGTGTGATGTGGCGAGTGTAAGCCAACTGTTTTTATGTTTTCCATCCCCATTTTTACATGAGTTGTGCAAAGGTACCAAACTTGCGATCATTCCAGAATGGGATTATGTCTTTAAGTCGTGCCTCGACACGTAGGAGATATAGTCCCATCCTGGGCATTACAAGTTGGTATTCAGAGCCTTCTCCGACCTAGAAGCCCCCACTGATTGATCAAATCGTTGACGGTCGAGTCTAGGCACACACTGAAAATATTTTTGAGTCCTATATTTATATCGGAGAGTAGGATTTCTTGTGGTTCTCATCCCCTTTCTCTCTGGTGAGGACTCCTGACGACTACTCTTGCCTCTTCTACTTTAAAAAATTGCACCAAATTTTTTTTAGGAATCTCGCGAGTATTGTGGGATTGTTTCGATGTTCTTGTGACGAGAATATTGTTCTCGGTGCCTCCTGACATTAGGGGTTGTGGCAGTGTCCCGGGGAGTTGAGCTTCGGGGTATTGTTGTCACAAGCATCTCGCGACAGTACTAAATACTTAAGACGGCCGACATCGAAAATCTCTCCTATACGGTTAGTGGCAAGATAACCCCGACATCACCAAGTACTGGGGAGGTAGTTCGGGAGTA
Organism: Secale cereale; assembly: GCA_902687465.1. Taxonomy (NCBI): domain Eukaryota; kingdom Viridiplantae; phylum Streptophyta; class Magnoliopsida; order Poales; family Poaceae; genus Secale; species Secale cereale. The sequence goes on from LR738714.1 coordinate 482,944,095, forward strand.
TTGCCATAGCTTGGTATAGTGGATGCTTTTCGAAGGTCCGAGGTAGACGGTTTCCGAGAAAGACTGGTTATGTGTTGAAGGATGGATACAACTGGATGTAGGTTTAGAGTTGATTGCGCGGTGCCTCCCCTGTATCCCCAACACCTGATTGCATAACTAGAATCTTTCGGAAATTAATAAGTGGGTTTATCCAGTAGATCGTAGGCATTCTTCCAACAAATGCAGGTTAGCGAGTTCGGGGTTCTACATTGAGTGAAGTGGTTTTATGGCCGATGTTCCGATCAGGAGTTGCATCTTAAAGGGTCCTTGGCTATGCTGATCCGGGGATTGCAAAACCCTTTCGTAACGCGTTCATAAGCTTGCTGCACAAAGATGTCAGAACGAAGCTCCTATCTTGTGTTTGTTCCATCTGTACCTTGTGTTTTTCTTATTTACCTTTTGTCCCCTATGTGGCTTCTCGTGAAGATTGATGTTATCATTTAACTGAGAATTTCATTCGTTCCTCTTGTTCGAATGATTCTTGTGAAGACTATGTTGCATTTCAATCCGTTGTTTCAGCTTATACCTTATGTCAATCAATTGCTGATTCGTGGTCATCTCTTTCAGGATGGCTCCGAAACGAGTTCCCAACGCTAACCCAGAGGGTGAAGAGGTCCCAGACCGTCCTCCTTCCCCTCCTCCTCCGTCTGAGGCTTGGAGAGCGATTATGCAAACTACAAATCAGAACACCCAGATGTTGATGCAGATGATGTAGCAGATGCAAGCTAATCAAGCTAATCAGGGTGCTCTAGGGAACCAAGGCAATTTCTTCAACCAACAGCACCATGCTACTCTCAACCAGTTCTTGGCCAATCAACCAAAGGCTTTCAGTTACTGTGTCGACCCTCTTGATGATGAAGATTGGTTAACCGATATCAAGAAGCATTTTGAGTGCAGTAACGTAAGGGAAGAGGACTATGTGAAGTTTGCAGCCTTCCAACTCAAAGACCAAGCAGCTGACTGGTGGCAGCAGTACAAAGACTCCAGGCCAGGGCGTGTGATCTCTTGGGAGGATTTCTGCAAGGACTTTCACTCTCACCACATTCCAACAAGTGTCATCGAGGGTATGCGTGAGCAATTCCGCAACCTGAAGCAGGGCTCTATGACTGTCTACCAGTATAATGTCAAGTTCCAAAACCTCGCCCGCTATGCTAAGCAAGACATACCAGATGCCAAGAGCAAGATCTATCAGTTCCGCGGAGGTCTGAAAGATGAACTTCAACTTGCTCTCACCTTGTTCGAGCACAATGAGTTTGACAAATTCTATAACATGGCGCTCAAGCAAGAGGCAGCCCAGCTCAAGATGGAGGCTTCTAAAAAGAGGATTCGAGATGCCGTTCACTCCTCCTCATCTTCTCAAGTGGTCGCGAAACAACAGAAATTTTGGCTTCCTCCTCCTCCAGTGATTCGAGCTCCTTACAACAACTCCAAAAACAACAAGAATGCTGGTGGTCGTGGTTTCTCCCACCCACCCAACTCCAACAAGCAGTCCAAGGAGCAGTTCCAAGCTCCAAGACCAAGTGTTCCTCCTACTCATCCACTTTTTGAGGTGACTTGCTACAAGTGTGGCCAGAAGGGTCATTATTCCAACAAGTGCAACAACCCAAGGCGCCTTCCGCCTCCTCCTCCTGTCGGTACCGCTATTGTCAAGCATGATCCGAAGGCAGCAAGGGTGAATCTGATGAATGCAGCGCAAGCGGAGAATTCTTCTGATGTGATTTTGGGTAACCTTCCAGTTAACTCTTTTCCTGCTAAAGTGTTGTTTGATTCGGGTGCTTCATGTTCTTTCATCTCTCAACCATTTGCATCCAAGTACAATTTTGACATCAAAAGTCTGCCAAGGGAGTTATCAGTTATTTCTCCGGGGAGACGAATGCATTCCAGTATATATGCTCCGGATGTTTCTATTCGCATGGGTGATTATCGATTTCTGGCCTCTCCGGTGGTTCTTAGCAATTCTGACATTGACCTTATCCTCGGAATGGACTGGCTTTCTCAACATGATGCTCAAATTGACTGTGCACAGAAGGAAGTCAAGATTACTCATTCCGATGATGATGTGATTATCTTCGCCTCCAGGGATAACACTATCAGGCTTTTCTCTCTCAATGACAAGGGCGAGATGAATGCCATATCTCAAATTCCGGTGGTTAACGAATACCAAGACGTCTTTCCTGAAGAACTTCCAGGCATGCCTCCACACCGCCAGGTGGAATTCGTCATTGAACTCGAGCCGGGTACTGAGCCAGCATGTCGGAGTCCGTACAAGCTCTCTCCTAAAGAATTGAAGGAATTGAAGAAGCAGCTTGATGAACAGGAGCGTATGGGTCTCATCAGGCCTAGTACGTCTCCTTGGGGCTGTGGTGTCTTATTTGTCAAGAAGAAGGATAGCACGGAGCATCTCTGCATCGATTACCGGCCTTTGAACAAGAAGACAATAAAGAACAAGTATCCGCTCCCCAACATCAATGAATTGTTCGAGCAGCTCAAAGGAGCTAAAGTGTTCTCTAAGCTCGACCTCCGAATGGGCTATCACCAAATTCGCATTCGCGAGGAAGACATCCCCAAGACTGCCTTCAGAACGAGCTACGGCTCATATGAGTATACAGTCATGTCCTTTGGTCTCGCCAATGCTCCACCTACCTTCTCGAGAATGATGCACTACATTTTCAACCCCTACACCGGCGAGTTTGTGCTTGTGTATCTGGATGACATTTTGGTATTTTCCAAGAATGAAGAAGATCACGAAAAGCACCTCCGTCTCGTTCTCGACAGACTCCGTGAACATAAATTCTATGCCAAGTTCTCCAAGTGCGAGTTTTGGCTCGATAAGGTCTTGTATTTGGGCCATATCATCTCCGCTGACGGTATTGCGGTAAACCCCGAGAAAGTTCAAGCAATTGTCAACTGGGAAGCCCCTCAGAACGTCAAGCAACTCCGAAGCTTTCTTGGTCTTGCCAGCTATTGCAGAAGGTTCGTTGAGAACTTCTCCAAGATTGCCAAGCCTCTTTCCAACTTGCTGCAGAAGAATGTCAAGTACTATTGGTCTCCAGATTGTGAAGTGGCATTCAAAACTCTCAAAGAAAAGCTCGTCTCTGCTCCAGTTCTAACTCCTCCAGATGAGTCCAAGCCCTATGAAGTATTCTGTGATGCTTCTCTTCAAGGACTTGGTGGTGTGCTCATGCAGGATAAGAGAATTGTGGCTTACACTTCTCGTCAGCTGAAGCCAAGTGAGAAGAACTACCCCACACATGATCTTGAACTAGCAGCTGTGGTACATGCTTTGATTACGTGGAGACACCTGCTGCTGGGCAGAAAAGTCGACATCTTCACCGATCACAAGAGCTTGAAGTACATCTTCACACAGCCGAATCTGAACCTCCGCCAGACTCGTTGGGTCGAAATGATCCAAGAGTATGATCCCAGCATTGAATACACTCCTGGCAAGGTGAATGTGATTGCAGATGCTTTGAGCAGAAAGGCATATTGCAACACCCTTCTTATCAAGCCATTCCAGCCTGAGCTTTGTGAAGCATTCAGGAAGCTCAACCTCCAAGTTGTTCCGCAAGGTTTTCTTGCAAATCTTCAAGTTGCTCCTACCTTGGAAGATCAGGTCCGTGAGGCCCAACTCAGTGATGCCATGGTGCAGAAAGTGAAACATGGTATTGCAAAGGGTACTCCTAAATACAAGTGCCATCGCGTTGATGAGAGAGATACCTTGTTCTTTGAGGACAGACTCGTCGTTCCCAAAGGTGATCTCAGGAAGCTCATAATGGAAGAAGCGCATGATTCTCTCCTTTCCATTCATCCTGGCAGTTCCAAGATGTACCAAGACCTCAAGCAATCTTACTGGTGGACACGCATGAAAAGGGAGATTGCCCAATTCATGAACGAATGTGATGTCTGCAGAAGAGTGAAGGCAGAGCATCAACGTCCAGCCGGTCTTCTCCAACCTCTTCCTATTCCCGAGTGGAAATTCGACCACATTGAAATGGATTTCGTCACTGGCTTTCCTAAGTCCAAGAGAGGGAATGATTCTATCTTCGTGGTGATTGACAAGCTTACCAAAGTTGCTCACTTCCTTCCAGTCAAAGAATCCATCAATGCAGCTCAATTGGCAGAGTTGTACACTTCCAGAATTGTGTCCTTACATGGCATCCCTCAAGTTATCTCCTCAGACCGTGGAAGTTTGTTCACTTCAAAGTTCTGGGATTCCTTTTAGTCTGCCATGGGCACTAAGATCAGGTTCAGCACTGCTTTTCACCCTCAGACAAGTGGTCAAGTCGAGAGAGTGAATCAAATTCTAGAAGACATGCTCAGAGCCTGTGTCATATCTTTTGGCATGAAATGGGAAGATTGCCTTCCATTTGCCGAGTTCTCTTACAACAACAGCTTTCAAGCAAGTGCCGGCAAAGCTCTGTTTGAAATACTCTATGGCAGAAAGTGCCGTACCCCTCTCAACTGGTCCGAGACAGGCGAACGTCAACTTCTTGGCAATGACTTGATCTCAGAAGCCGAAGAAATGTGCAAAGTCATACGTGAGAATCTCAAGGCCGCTCAGTCGCGTCAGAAGAGCTACTATTACGGCAAGCATCGTGATTTGGCTTTCAACATTGGTGATCATGTTTATCTCCGTGTTTCTCCGATGAAAGGCACCCAAAGATTCGGTATCAAAGGAAAGCTTGCTCCCAGATACGTCGGGCCTTTCAAGATCCTTGGCAAAAGAGGCGATCTAGCCTATCAACTTGAGCTCCCTTCCAACTTCGCCAATGTTCATGATGTGTTTCATGTGTCTCAACTCCGCAAGTGCTTCTAGACTCCTGAACGCATGATTCCGTTTGAAGAGATTGATCTTCAACAAGACTTATCTTACCGAGAGCACCCAGTTGCTATTCTTGAAGAAATCGAGCGCAAGACCCGCAACAAGTCCATCAAATTCTTGAAAGTCAAGTGGTCACACCATACTGACCGAGAAGCTACGTGGGAACGAGAAGATCATCTTCGTTCCGAGTACCCTTCCTTTTTCCAGTCCTAGATCTCGGCACGAGATCTTTTTGTAGTAGAGGAGAGTTTGTAATGACCCGGATGTAATACTTTCCCTTTTGGGCAATATATAATATCTTTGGCTTCGTCAATTCCATTCCGGGCTCTTTGTCTTTAGGGTTTTCGTTCTTTTGTCGTGTGCGTGTGTTCATTCATTCTTGGCATGTAGTCATGTGCATCGCATTGCATTTGTGTTGTCGTTTGCATTCGGTCCCACTCGTTTCTTTCCGTTGTCCGTTTCGCGTTCCAGAGCTCCCTCACGTGTCCGTGGCATCCCCGAGGCCTACTTTGGTGTTTGGCCGTGTAACGTTACCGGTTTGGCGCGAGACTTGTCGTGTGTTGTTGTTTTGGTGTGTGTAACCCGCCTGTCAAATCTCGTCGCGTTTAGAGTTCGTTTGCAACCCCAAGAGTTATTCTCGTGGGCTCAAAGTACCTCCACTTTGAGGCCCAAGACACCCCTCCATCAGCCCACCAAACCAGCCCAAACACCTCCCTTCATCTAGGCCATCCAATTCTGATCGCGTGGCCAAAAACCACACCTCATTTGGACAACCCTAGCTCCTTGTGCCTATATATTTGTCCACCTTCCCCAATTTTTGCCCCAAAATAAGCAAACCCTAGCCTTCTTCTTCTTCCTCCAGCCTCTTCCTCCACTCCGGCGGAGCTCGCCGGAGGAGCTCGCCGGACCCTCGCCGGAGTTCACCGCCGCCACCTCCTCCTCACCGCTGGCCACCTCCTCCTCGCCGCCACGGGCCGTGCGCCACCGGTCGCCGCCGGCCAGGCACCCCGCCGGCCCCCGCCTCTTCCGCCGGCGCCCGCCTCCCGCCGGCCTGGGGCCACCGCCGCCGCCAGGCATCGAGCTGCCGCTGCCTCCTCAATCCGATCGGGGAAGGAGCCCCCGATCCCGATCGGATCGTCGCCCCCGCCTGCAACCCTAGGGCCGCGAGGCCCAGCCGCCCCTCGCCCCGATCCAGCCGCCGAGCGCCCCGCCGCGGGCCTTCCCTGCCGCCCCGATCCGCCGATCGGCTGGGCTCAGCTGGGCCGCGGCCACCTCGCCTCGCGAGGCCCGAGTCAACGCCAGCCGCCGCCTGGATCGATCGGGGGAGGAGCCCCCGATCCCGATCCCCTCCGCCGCTTCGCTAACGGGCCGGTCGCCCGAGGCCCGTTAGGCGCCGTTTGCCCGATCCGCCTCCAGCTGCCGGGTCCGATCCGCGTCCTTTTTTTTCCAGATCTGAGGTTGCCCTCTTATTCCTCCAAGTCCCCAAGATTTTAATCTCTGATGCTATTTTCAAACGTGGATAACTTTTTGTGCGTAGCTCCGATTTGAGTGAATGATATGTCAAATTGGTCGTGGAGTCATGTGCTACATTTTGTTCCATTATGCCATACATGTTTGAGTTCATCTAGATGCTTAAATATCTGTTGCAAGAGTGCATCTTGTTAAAAACTGTTGTTAGTAGTTGTTTTCATGCCATCTTTGCAAGGTGATAACTTTTTGCATGTTTATCCAAATGATGCAAATGAGATGTCCACGTGTTCGTCTTGTCATGCTCTACGTGCTGAATGCTTTAGCTTGCATGATAGAATTAATCTTGTCATGTTTATCTCCGTCGCAAAGTACTATGTGGCTGTCAAGTTGTTAAACTTGTTACGAGATGCCTCGTAGAGGAGCTCGTTGCTGTTGTTGTGAATGTCCCCTCGATGCATGCTTAGATGTTTTGGAATCACCATCATGTGTACTTTGCTGTGGTGCTTACCACTTGCCATGTTTAGATTTGAGGTGACTTAAACTTGCTCTCAAAGATGCCATGATGAAACTGTTGTTTTAACACTTAGTGAAATTTCACTAAGTCTGGAATCTGTAATTTCAGATGCCATGTTTGCTTGTTGTTCTAGGCCAATCCATGATAGTTTTGGAGTGACTCTTTATGATTCCTTGTTGTATAAGTTGTTGGCTATCCATTCATGCTCTCACATGCTTATTTGAGTGGCTGTAGCATATTTAACTTTTGCTCCCAAGTTGCAATAAAATACTGCTGTCAGGATTTTGTTGTCAAGTTCAATATGTCATAGCTTGTTGCTATTGATCCATGGCTCCTTTGGGGATGCTCCAATGGACTTATTTGCTGTAGGATATGTCTAGTTTATGTCCATACTCTTTGCCATGATGTTTGAGTGCTGTAGCTTAATTATTTCTTGCTCCGAAGTTGCTATGTGGCTGTAATTTTCAGCTTTCGCATGTTTATTGTTTTGTGTGTAACTTTTAGCCCGTAGCTCCGATTGGAGCAAGTCCTATATGAAACTTGTGTGATTTTTCATGTAGATTCATAATATCCTATTGTTATCATGTTTTGAATCATTTTTCTTGATCGCATTTTGTCATGCTCCGTGTGCTCCCTTAGTGCATCAGTCATGCATCTAGCATATTTTTGTGTGCGCATTGCATCTTGTTGATTTCGTGCCTTGTGTGTTTGTGTTGAGTAGAGCCGGAAGCTGAGTACGAGTACGAGCACGAGGTTACTACCGAGCTTGAGAACGAGGACATCTCTTACGATCCCATCGACAACCCTTCAGGCAAGATGACCGAACCCGGATACCATTACTATCTTTGCCTATTGCTAGAAGTATCGCTCTATAGTTTTGCCTCAATGCCCATGTTTTTCCTGTCAGCCTCCTATATGTAACCATGAACCTGTCTAACCACCCTACCTATGCAAACCATTGTTTGGCTATACGTAGGCTTCGCTCAGCCCCTCTTATAGCGTTGTTAGTTGCAGGTGAAGATTGAAGATTCTTGCTTCTTGTTGAAGTTTGTTGGGATATCACACTAAATTAATTATTAAATGAAATCATCTATATATTGGCAATGGGTGGAAGGCTAAGCCTTTTGCTTGGTGTTTTGTTCCACTCATGCCGCTAGGAACCGTATAAAGCGGTGTTATGTTCCTTGATTATGCGTTCCTCACACGGTTGGGGTTATGGGACCCCCTCGATAAACCGCTAAGTGCTAAGTCTTTTCTAGCAAGTCCCAACATTGGTACTATTCGCCTAATAACTAATAAAACATGCATAGGGTCTTGCAAACCCAAGTTCTTAATCAACAACCCCGGGCCAGTGCTCCACATGAGTGTTGGTCCGAAACGGGGGTCTTGCGGGGCCACCACGAGGAAACTTGAGGATTGGTATACACCTGTAGCATCACCCATCCGGTCATGGCCTGAGACTAGATACGCGCGGCTATTGTCAGGGTGTCGGCACGCCGGGAGGATTTGCTGGATTAGCCTTACCTTAGTTCGGAGTATCTTGAGCACGGGATTCCGAGAATACTCGGGTCTTCCCACCTTTGGAGTTGCGACTCCGCGGATCGTGGGCTTGTCATGGGACAAGTTGGAACACCCTGCAGGGTTTGAACTTTCGAAAGCCGTGCCCGCGGCTATGTGGCAGATGGGAGCTTGTTAATATCCGGTTGTAGAAAACTTGACACCATGTTACAATACACTACCAGCGTGTGTACCGTGACGGTCATTTTCCGAAAGGGATTCGGGAAGTGAACACGGTGGGGTTATGCTTGACTTGATTAGTTTAGGATCACTTAGTGATCATCTCTCGACCGAGGCACCTTCTCTTCTCGCTCTCTTTTGCGTAAGCTAGTGCTAGTTGCTGCTGCAGACACTTATTCTTTCTTCAGCCTTGTTCCACACCCAAGGCTTGAATAGTCTTGTTACCCGGGAACAGGATTGCTGAGTCCTCTGTGGCTCACAGTTACTTCAACACACCAGATGCAGGTACGATGGTGAGCTACACTAGTGATGGCACTGAGCTAGACTGGGAGTACGACGAGGAGCGTAGCCGTTACTACGTGAACTATCCGGTTGATCAGTAGAGCTTCTACTAGGATTCGATCTAGACCTGTGGTTTAATGTTATATTTGGTATCTTGACATTTGGATTTTACCCTTAGATGGGCTGTGATGTTTATTTGAAAGATGGTTGAACATGTAATGAATTTGTGCGACGTGGCGAGTGTAAGCCAACTATTTTTATGTTTTCCATCCCCATTTTTACATGAATTGTGCAAAGGTACCAAACTTGCGATCATTCCAGAATGGGATTATGTCTTTAAGTCGTGCCTCGACACGTAGGAGATATAGTCCCATCCTGGGCATTACAAAAGGAGACTCACTGGAACTGCAATCTTGTTATCTTATGGGGAAAGAGTGCAACTGATCAATTCAGCCCTCTCTTAATTACTGTCTTTCGCCATGTGTGTTCTTAAATTGCCCCTAATTTCGTTAAAATATTTGATCGAGCTCAAAGACACTACTTATTTAGGAAGGTGACCGAAAGAGATGCAAAGGCCCGCCCATTGGCAGCTTGGGACCTAGTATGTCATCTGAAAAACAAAAGAGGAGTGGGAGTGCTTGACCTAAAACTACATAATAAGGATCTACTACTTAAGTATATTCAGAAGTTCATACAGAAGAGAGACACGCCTAGGGTCATGCTAGTTTGGAATGCTTACTATGACGATGTTCCACCGCACACAAGGTAGAGTTGCGGATCCTTTGGGTCGAATGACGTGTTTCTTTAATGAACATTTGGAGGGACATCAGTACATGTATACATAGAGCTGGTGAAATGATGCTATTGGAAAGATATGTGGTGTGGACAACAACCTTGATGGAGACACACAATCACCTTTTCTCGTACGCTCACAATGAATATTTGTCTATAGAAAAATTTCATGCAAACTTTGATCCAGCATAGTAGTTTGATCTGCCCTTGTCCATGATAGCAAGGCAAGAACTTGAGGATTTGACTCAAATAATCAACACTATAACGCTTGACCCCATGGAACAGATGAATGGATTCTTTGCTGGGGGGCGTGGAGTACAAGCCAAGAAAGTTCAACAAATTTCTATTCAGAAATTTAAGAGCTCCAAACTAGATCGCTATGATATGGAAATCTAAATGCATCATGATGCACAAGGTTTTCGCATGGCTAATGCTAATGTATAGATTCAACACCAGAGATGTGCTGCTCTGAAGGCATTTCTTCATATATATATAGGGGAAGCCACTCATGTCTCATATGCCACACTACAAGTTTGGAAAGAAATGAACACCTATTCTATGAGTGCTCATTCGCCACAACCTACTGGAACATTGTTCGAATATAATGGAATCTGATAATTGCTCTTTGGTTGAATGTATTTCCTTGTTGCAGTCCATGATAAATTCACCCAATGCTTACGAACAAAATAAATACTTTACTAAACACATTGTAGAAGCAATTAAAGCTCATGAAGAAAAACTAGAGTTGGAAGTATCAATAACAAGGAAATTAATGATGAATGGGAACCTACTACTAAAGTTAAGATTAAAAATTACGAATGTAATGCTTTGTGTGATATAGGTGCTAGTGTCTCTCATATACCAAAATCTTTATGTGACATTCTTGTTCTCACCGATATTGATGAATGTCCCCTCAACTTGCATTTACCAGATTCAACTATTAAGAAACCAATGGATAAAATTAATTATGTTCTGACACTTGCTAAGAGAAATTATGTGCCCATGGAACATAATTATTGTGCAAGATATTGAATGCAATCCATCTTGTCCTATAATACTGGGTAGGCCTTTCCTTCAAACCATAGGTGCGATTATTTACATGAAATAAGGAAAATGTAAGGTTCCAATTTCCATTGAAAGGGGTGGAACACTTCCCAAGGAAGATAATGAAATCACTCTTGTTGGGAGACAACCCAATAGTTATCATTTTGTTTTTTGAAGACATGATTATTCCTACTATAATTTTAGTGTTTTTATGTTTTAATTAGTATTTTTGCCAAGTAAAGCCTTTGGGGTGATTTGGTTGATGGTTGACTTGATTTTGTGCAAAAATGGAATGTTTTTCTTCCAGTACAGAAATTCCTATAATTTACATGATAATTTGCTGATTTTTTACACATTATTCACTTACAAATTTCCCACGTTTTCCTAAATTTTCAGAATTTTTAGATTTGCACAATTATAGTTTTCAAACATATCATTACAGATTGTTCTGGTTTAGACAGATTCTGTTTTTATAGCATAGTGTGCTTGTTTTAATCATGCTATGGATTATATCAGGGGGTATAAGCCATGGAGAAGTTAGAATACATTAGGTATTATTCAAGCATAAATTATGAATGAGTCTACAATAGTACCTAAAGTTTATGATTTGTCGATTATACTAACAGATCTCATGAAGTTTCTATTGAGTTTTGTGTGCCGAAGTTTTCAAGTTTTGGATGAGGTCACGATAGATGAAGGAATAAGTAGCGGCAAGAATCTAAGCTCGGGGGTTCCCAAGGAACCCCAATGCAATATTCAATGAAGACCCAAGCGTCTAAGCATGGGGATTCCCCGGATAGCATCCCCTCTTTCATCCACAATTCATTGGTATGTTACTTGGAGCTATATTTTTTTCATCACATGATATGGTTTTTACTTGGTGCGTCTTGTGCCATAGTTTTACTGTGTTTGCTTCTTAGTTTACCACAATCATTGTTTGCTGGACACACCTTTTGGGAGAGACACACATTCATCATGATTTGTTAAAATACTCTATGATCTTCAGTTATATGTTTTGAGCAATGCAGTTCCTCTTGTGCTTCACTTATATCTTTTGAGCAGGGCGGTGGTTATATATTTTATAGAAATGATTGCACTCGCATTCTTCACTTAAATATTTTTTAGAGTCTCTAAAATGGGAAGTGTTAATGTGCGTGGGTTATAAGACTAGTCTAAGAATGATAGGTATATAAGAGTGAGATAATAAAACTTTCATGTAGATCACGTAATATGAAACATATGGTTTGATTATATTGATGTCGTAATATGAAAGGTATTGGTTCATGATCACTGGTTAGTAGAAATATCGATATTAAAGCTTGTTATGATTACTCATTTAAGTGTCGGTCATGGGATGACCGGGATGTTGGACCATTTTTATTCCTCACTGAAATCATTTGTGTTGTTTGAGTCCGGGGCGCGCGATGGTTAACTCCTATCAATCTCCTCCCTAGGGGCATGTGTGTAGTACTTTTCTTCGAGAGCTAATAAAAGTTTCACAATAAGTATATGTGTTTTTATTACTAATTTTAGTTCATGGACTATACACACTCTGACATATCCACATATTGCAAGCCCCTTCGGTACCATGCATTGCCCTTTCTTACCTCGTGAGTTGGTGCAAACTTCGTCGGTGCATCCAAACCCTGTGATATGATATGCTCTATCACACATAAGCATCCTTATATCTTCCTCAAAACAGGCACCATACCTCCCTATCATGGCATTTCCACAACCATTCGAAGATATATTGCCGTGCAATTCCCACCGAACTGGCTTAGGACATGTGTGTTCTGTTGGAAATATGCCCTAGAGGCAATAATAAAAGAGTTATTATTATATTTCCTTGTTCATGATAATCGTTTATTATCCATGCTATAACTGTATTGATTGGAAACTCAAATACATGTGTGGATGAATAGACAGACTTTGTGTCCCTAGTGAGCCTCTACAGGACTAGCTCGTTTATCAAAGATGACCGCGGTTTCCAGGTCATAGACATGAGTTGTCATTTGATAACGGGATCACATCATTAGGAGAATGATGTGATGGACGAGACCCAAACGTTAAACATAGCTTTTGATCGTGTCAGTTATCGCTATAGTTTTCTGCATGTCAAGTATAAGTTCCTATGACCATGAGATCATGTAACTCACAGACACCGTAGGAGTGCTTTGTGTGTGCCAAACGTCACAACGTAACTGGGTGACTATAAAGGTACTCTACAGGTATCTCCAAGGGTGTCTGTTGAGTTGACATGGATCGAGACTGGGATTTGTCACTCCGTGTGACGGAGAGGTATCTCCGGGCCCACTCGGTAATACGTCATCTCAATGAGCTCAAAGTGACTAAGTAGTTGGTCACGGGATTATGTATTACGGTAACGAGTAAAGAGACTTGCCGGTAACGAGATTGAACTAGGTATAGAGATACCGACGATCGAATCTCGGGCAAGTAACATACCGACGAGACAAAGGGAACTGTATACGGGATTGCCTGAATCCTTGACATCGTGGTTCATCCGATGAGATCATCGAGAAACGTGTGGGAACCAATATGGGTATCCAGATCCCGCTATTGGTTATTGACCTGGGAGTGTCTCGGTCATGTCTACATGGTTTCCGAACCCGCAGGGTCTACACACTTAAGGTTCGGTGACGCTAGGGTTGTTAGTGAGAACAGTGCATGGTTACCAAAGGTTGTTCGGAGTCCCGGATGAGATCCCGGACGTGACGAGGGTCTCCGGAATGGTCCGGGGACGAAGATTGATATATAGGATGAAAGGTTTCGGAGTCCGGAAGTGTTCCGGGGAGCATCGGGAAATCGGCGGATTACCGAAAAGGGTTTCGGGGGTCCCGGAAGTGGTTCTGGGCCTAATGGGCCACAAGGGGGGACACCACAGCCCTCATAGGGCTGTGCGCCCCCCCCCTGGGCCCTCTCCTCATGCGCAAGGGGAGGTGGACCCTCCTAGGGCTGCCGCACCCCCCTGGCTTGGGGGGCAAGGCACCTAGGGGGGGAAACCCTAGGGCCTGGCCCTTGGCCGCCGCCCCCCTCTGCCCTGGCCGCCGGCCCCCCTAGGGGAAACCCTAGGGCGCCCCCCTCTCCTCCTTCCCCCTATATATAGAGAGGTAGAGGGAGGGCAGCCAACACACGTTTGTGCCTCGGTGCTGCCCTCCCTCTCCCATAACATCTTCTTCTCCCGCGGTGCTTAGGCGAAGCCCTGCTGGAATTCTCCTCCACCATCACCACCACGCCGTCGTGCTGCCGGTCTCTCCATCAACCTCTCCTCCACCCCTTGCTGGATCAAGAAGGAGGAGACGTCCCCGAGCCGTACGTGTGAAGAACGCGGAGGCACCGTTGCTTCGGTGCTAGGATCTTCGGTGATCTGAATCGCGGCGAGTACGACTCCATCAACCGCGTTCTTAACGCTTCCGCTTAGCGATCTACAAGGGTATGTGGATCCTACTCTCCCCTCGTAGTTGCATCTACTAGATTGATCTTGGTGAACGTAGAGAAATTTTTTTGTTTTCCATGCAACGTTCCCCAACAGTGGCATCATGAGCTAGGATCTTGCGTAGATGCTTTCTCGAGTAGAACACAAAAGGGTTTGTGGGCGTTGATGTTTAAATTGCTGCCCTCCTTAGTCTTTCTTGATTCAGCGGTACTATGGGATGAAGCGGCCCGGACCAACTTTACATGTCCACGTACATGAGACCGGTTCCATCGACAGACATGTGACTTTTGTTGCATAAGATGGCTGGCGGGTGTCTGTCTCTCCTATCTTAGTTGAATCGGAATAGAACAAGGCGGTCCTTGTAGAAGGTTAAATAGCAACTTGAATATCACCGTTGTGGCTTTGCGTAGGTAAGAAGCGTTCTTGCTAGATACCCGTAGCAGCCACGTAAAACATGCAACAACAAATTAGAGGACGTCTAACTTGTTTTTGCAGGGTATGTATGTGATATGATATGGCCAATGACATGATGAGATATATTTGATGTATGAGATGATCATGTTGTAATAGTTAATATCGACTTGCATGTCGATGCATACGGCAACCGGCAGGAGCCATAGGGTTGTCTTTAATTTCTGTATGACCTGCGTGTCAATCATTAAGCGCTTTGTAATGCTTTACTTTATCGCTAAACGGTAGCAATAGTAGTAAGAGCATGGTGGGCGCCGACAACCCCGATGGCGACACGATGATGGAGATCATGATGATGGGGATCATGGTGTGGCGCCGGTGACGATGGAGATCATGCCGGTGCTTTGGAGATGGAGATCAAAAGCACGAGTTGATGGCCATATCATGTCACTTATGATTTGCATGTGATGTTAATCCTTTTATGCATCTTATTTTGCTTAGGACGACGGTAGCATTATAAGATGATCCTTCACTAAAATTTCAAGATAAAATTGTGTTCCCCCCGAGTGTGCGCCGTTGCGAAGGTTCGTCGTTTCGAAGCACCACGTGATGATCGGGTGTGATAGACTCTACGTTTGCATACAACGGGTGCAAGCCAGTTTTGCACATGCAGAACACTCGGGTTAGACTTGACGAGCCTAGCATGTACAGACATGGCCTCGGAACACGGAGGACCGAAAGGTCGAGCATGAGTCATATAGTAGATATGATCAACATGTTGATGTTCACCATTGACACCACCTCATCTCACGTGATGATCGGACTTGGGTTGGTGGATTTGGATCATGTCACGCTCGAATGACCAGAGGGATGTCAATTTGAGTGGGAGTTATAAATAATTTGATTAGGTAGTAACTCACTTATCATGAACAATAGTCTAAAAATGTCTTTGCAAATCTTTTGTTGTAGATGGCTCGCGCAGTAGCTCCCCTGAATTTTAATGCGTTCCTAGAGAAAGCTAAACTGAAAGATGACGGGAGCAACTTTGTGGACTGGCTCCGCAATCTGAGGATCATCCTCACAGCTTCCCAAAAGGTTTATGTCCTAAATGCACCGCTAGGTGACCCCCCCGCTCCTACAGCCCCTGCAGACGTTTTGAACGTCTGGCAGACACGTTCGGATGACTATTCGATAGTGCAGTGTGCCATGTTGTACGGCTTGGAAGGAGGACTTCAAAGGCGTTTTGAACGTCATGGTGCATATGAGATGTACCAGGAGTTGAAGTTCATCTTTGAAAAGAATGCTAAGATCGAGAGGTATGAGACCACCGATAAATTCTTTGCTTGCAAGATGGAGGAGAATTCGTCTGTCAGTGAGCACTTACTGAAGATGTCTGGGTACTATACCCGCATAGCTGATCTGGGACTTGTGTTCCCGGATGAGGCTATCATTGACAGAATTCTCCAGTCACTCCCTCCTAGCTACAAGAGCTTCGTGCAGCAGTATAACATGCAAGGGATGAACAAAACCATCGCCGAGCTGTTTTCGATGCTGAAAGTCGCTGAGGCAGACATCCAGAAGGAGTATCAAGTGTTGATGGTCAATAAAACCACCAGTTTCAAGAAGAATGGCAAGGGCAAGAAGGGTAACTCTAAGAAGGGTGGCAAAGCAGTTGCTAATCCAGTGAAGAAACCAAAGGCTGGACCCAAGCCAGAGACTGAGTGTTTCTATTGCAAGGGGAACGGCCACTGGAAGCGGAACTGCCCCAAGTATCTGGCGGACAAGAAGGGGGCCAACAACAACAAAGGTATATGTGATATACATGTTATTGATGTGTACCTTACCAACTCTCGTTGTAGTGCCTGGGTATTTGATACCGGTTCGGTTGCTCACATTTGCAACTCTAAACAGGAACTGCGGAATAAACGGAGGCTGGCGAAGGACGAAGTGACGATGCGCGTGGGAAATGGTTCCAAGGTTGATGTGATCGCCGTCGGCACGCTCGCTCTTCGATTACCATCGGGATTAGTTATGAACCTGAATAATTGTTATTTAGTGCCTGCGTTAAGCATGAACATTATATCTGGATCTTGTTTATTGCGAGACGGTTACTCATTTAAATCAGAGAATAATGGTTGTTCTATTTATATGAGTAATATCTTTTATGGTCATGCACCCGAAGTTAGGGGTTTATTCTTATTGAATCTCGATAGTGATGATACACATGTTCATAACATTGATGCCAAAAGATGTAGAGTTGATAATGATAATACCACTTTCTTGTGGCACTGCCGTCTGGGTCATATCGGCGTGAAACGCATGAGGAAGCTCCATGCTGATGGACTTTTGGAGTCTCTTGATTTTGAATCACTTGACACATGCGAGCTGTGCCTCATGGGCAAGATGACAAGGACCCCGTTTTCAGGGACAATGGAACGGGCAAGTGACTTATTGGAAATCATACATACTGATGTGTGCGGTCCGATGAGTGTAACAGCGCGCGGTGGATATCGTTATTTTCTCACCTTCACTGACGACTTAAGTAGATATGGGTATATTTACTTGATGAAGCATAAGTCTGAAACTTTCTAAAAGTTCAAGCAATTTCAGAGTGAAGTTGAAAATCATCGTAACAAGAAGATCAAGTTCCTACGATCTGATCGAGGGGGAGAATATCTGAGTTATGAGTTTGGTGATCACTTAAGAAAATGTGGAATTGTTTCACAGTTGACGCCACCTGGAACACCACAGCGTAATGGTGTGTCCGAACGTCGTAATCGAACCCTATTAGATATGGTACGTTCTATGATGTCTCTTGCCGATTTGCCACTATCGTTTTGGGGATATGCGTTAGAGACAGCTGCATTCACTTTAAATAGGGCTCCATCTAAGTCCGTTGAGACAACACCGTATGAACTGTGGTTTGGTAAGAAACCTAAGTTGTCTTTTCTCAAGGTTTGGGGTTGCGATGCTTATGTCAAAAGGCTTCAGCCAGAAAAGCTCGAACCCAAAGCGGACAAATGTGTCTTCATAGGATACCCAAAAGAAACAGTTGGGTACACCTTCTATCTCAGATCCGAGGGCAAAGTGTTTGTCACTAAGAACGGGTCCTTTCTCGAGAAAGAGTTTCTCTCGAAAGAATTGAGTGGGAGGAAGGTAGAACTTGATGAGGTTATTGAACCTCTGCTTCAACCAGAGAGTAGCGCAGCGCAGAAAGATGTTTTTGTGGAGCCTGCAGAGGTTGAAGAAGAAGCCAATGATGATGATCAAGGAGCTTCTGATCAAGTTACTACCGAACCTCGTAGGTCGACAAGGGTACGCACTGCACCTGAGTGGTATGGTAACCCTGTCTTGGAGGTCATGTTGTTAGACAATGGTGAACCTACGAGCTATGGAGAAGCGATGGTGGGCCCGGATTCCGACAAATGGTTAGAGGCCATGAAATCCGAGATGGGATCCATGTATGAAAACAAAGTATGGACTTTGGAAGTATTACCTGAAGGGCGGAAGGCCATTCAGAATAAATGGATTTTTAAGAGGAAGACGGACGCTGACGGTAATGTCACCGTGTATAAAGCTCGACTTGTGGCAAAGGGTTTTTCACAAGTTCAAGGGATTGACTACGATGAGACTTTCTCACCCGTAGCGATGCTTAAATCCGTCCGAATCATGTTAGCAATAGCTGCATATTTCGATTATGAAATTTGGCAGATGGATGTCAAAACAGCGTTCCTTAACGGTTTTCTTAAGGAAGAGTTGTATATGATGCAACCAGAAGGTTTTGTCGATCCAGAGAATGCTGACAAAGTATGCAGGCTCCAGCGTTCCATTTATGGGCTGGTGCAAGCATCTCGGAGTTGGAATCTTCGCTTTGATGAGGTGATGAAAGCGTTTGGGTTTGTACAAGTTTACAATGAAGCTTGTATTTACAAGAAAGTGAGTGGGAGCTCTATAGCGTTTCTGATATTATATGTGGATGACATATTGCTGATTGGAAACAATATAGAATTTTTGGATAGCGTGAAGGGGTATTTGAACAAGAGTTTTTTGATGAAGGATCTCGGTGAAGCTGCTTTCATATTGGGCATCAAGATCTATAGAGATAGATCAAGACGCTTGATAGGACTTTCACAAAGTACATACCTTGATAAAGTTTTGAAGAAGTTCAAAATGGATCAATCCAAGGAGGGGTTCTTGCCGGTATTGCAAGGTACAAAGTTGAGTAAGACTCAATGCCCAGTGACTGCGGAAGATAGAGAAAAGATGAGTGTCGTCCCCTATGCTTCAGCCATAGGCTCTATCATGTATGCAATGCTGTGCACAAGACCAGATGTCAGCCTTGCCATAAGTATGGCCGGAAGGTTTCAAAGTAATCCTGGTATGGATCACTGGACAGCGGTCAAAAATATCCTAAAGTACCTGAAAAGGACTAAGGAGATGTTTCTCGTTTATGGAGGTGATCAAGAGCTCGTCGTAAAGGGTTACGTCGATGCAAGCTTTGACACTGATCCGGATGACTCTAAGTCTCAAACCGGATACGTATATATTCTCAACGGGGGAGCGGTAAGCTGGTGCAGTTCCAAGCAGAGCGTGGTAGCTGATTCTACATGTGAAGCGGAGTATATAGCTGCCTCGGAGGCGGCGAAGGAAGGTGTCTGGATGAAGGAGTTCATGACAGATCTTGGAGTTGTGCCTAGTGCACTGAACCCAATGACTCTGTTCTGTGACAACACTGGTGCCATTGCTCTAGCAAAGGAACCAAGGTTTCACAAGAGGACCAGACACATAAAGCGACGCTTCAATTCCATCCGCGATTCGGTCAAGGAGGAGGACATAAATATTTGCAAAGTACACACGGATTTGAATGTTGCAGATCCGTTGACTAAGCCTCTTCCACGGGCTAAGCATGATCAACACCAAGACTCTATGGGTGTTAGATTCATTACCTTGTAATGCTAGATTATTGACTCTAGTGCAAGTGGGAGACTGTTGGAAATATGCCCTAGAGGCAATAATAAAAGAGTTATTATTATATTTCCTTGTTCATGATAATCGTTTATTATCCATGCTATAACTGTATTGATTGGAAACTCAAATACATGTGTGGATGAATAGACAGACTTTGTGTCCCTAGTGAGCCTCTACAGGACTAGCTCGTTGATCAAAGATGACCGCGGTTTCCAGGTCATAGACATGAGTTGTCATTTGATAACGGGATCACATCATTAGGAGAATGATGTGATGGACGAGACCCAAACGATAAACATAGCTTTTTGATCGTGTCAGTTATCGCTATAGTTTTCTGCATGTCAAGTATAAGTTCCTATGACCATGAGATCATGTAACTCACTGACACCGTAGGAGTGCTTTGTGTGTGCCAAACGTCACAACGTAACTGGGTGACTATAAAGGTACTCTACAGGTATCTCCGAGGGTGTCTGTTGAGTTGACATGGATCGAGACTGGGATTTGTCACTCCGTGTGACGGAGAGGTATCTCCGGGCCCACTCGGTAATACGTCATCTCAATGAGCTCAAAGTGACTAAGTAGTTGGTCACGGGATTATGTATTACGGTAACGAGTAAAGAGACTTGCCGGTAACGAGATTGAACTAGGTATAGAGATACCGACGATCGAATCTCGGGCAAGTAACATACCGACGAGACAAAGGGAACTGTATACGGGATTACTTGAATCCTTGACATCGTGGTTCATCCGATGAGATCATCGAGAAACATGTGGGAACCAATATGGGTATCCAGATCCCGCTATTGGTTATTGACCTGGGAGTGTCTCGGTCATGTCTACATGGTTTCCGAACCCGCAGGGTCTACACACTTAAGGTTCGGTGACGCTAGGGTTGTTAGTGAGAACAGTGCATGGTTACCGAAGGTTGTTCGGAGTCCCGGATGAGATCCCGGACGTGACGAGGGTCTCCGGAATGGTCCGGGGACGAAGATTGATATATAGGATGAAAGGTTTCGGAGTCCGGAAGTGTTCCGGGGAGCATCGGGAAATCGGCGGATTACCGAAAAGGGTTTCGGGGGTCCCGGAAGTGGTTCTGGGCCTAATGGGCCACAAGGGGGGACACCACAGCCCTCATAGGGCTGTGCGCCCCCCCTGGGCCCTCTCCTCATGCGCAAGGGGAGGTGGACCCTCCTAGGGCTGCCGCACCCCCCTGGCTTGGGGGGCAAGGCACCTAGGGGGGGGGAACCCTAGGGCCTGGCCCTTGGCCGCCGCCCCCCTCTGCCCTGGCCGCCGGCCCCCCTAGGGGAAACCCTAGGGCGCCCCCTCTCCTCCTTCCCCCTATATATAGAGAGGTAGAGGGAGGGCAGCCAACACACGTTTGTGCCTCGGTGCTGCCCTCCCTCTCCCATAACATCTTCGTCTCCCGCGATGCTTAGGCGAAGCCCTGCTGGAATCCTCCTCCACCATCACCACCACGCCGTCGTGCTGCCGGTCTCTCCATCAACCTCTCCTCCACCCCTTGCTGGATCAAGAAGGAGGAGACGTCCCCGAGCCGTACGTGTGAAGAACGCGGAGGCACCGTTGCTTCGGTGCTAGGATCTTCGGCGATCTGAATCGCGGCGAGTACGACTCCATCAACCGCGTTCTTAACGCTTCCGCTTAGCGATCTACAAGGGTATGTGGATCCTACTCTCCCCTCGTAGTTGCATCTCCTAGATTGATCTTGGTGAACGTAGAGAAAATTTTTTGTTTTCCATGCAACGTTCCCCAACATGTTCATCATCATATTGCTTTGCATGATCATATATAGCTGATATGATATTTGTGGAAAAGCCATCGTTCATAGTTGTAATACATGTTATGCTAGCTCATTGCACATCCTCGTACACTATCAGAGGCATTCATATAGTCATGTTGTTTCAGTTTATCGAGTCGTAAGTAAATAAAAGTGTGATGATCATCATTATTAGAGCATTGTCCTAGTGAGGTAAAAAATGATGGAGACTGATGAGTCCTCCAAAATGTGGGGATTATGTTCATGATATTGTTCTAAAAAAGAGATAAAAATTAGAGAAAATGAGGAAAGACGCAATGTTACTATTCTTTTACCACACTTGTGCTTCAAAGTAGCACCGTGTTCTTCATATGGAGAGTCTCCTCATTTGTCACTTTCATAAACAAGTGGAAATTTTTCATTATATAACTTGGCTTGTATATTCCAATGATGGGCTTCCTCAAATGCCCGAGGCCTCATGAGCGAGCAAGTTGGATGCACACCCACTTAGTTTCAGTATTGAGTTTTCATACACTTATAGCTCTAGTGCATCTGTTGCATGGCAATCCCTACTCCTTGCATCGATGTCGATTGATAGGCTTCACCTATCGATCCGCCAAGTTGGTGCGAGACTTTCTCCACTTTTTTCTTCCCTTATGAATACCTAGCACCACATTCTATTCCACACGTAGTTTTATGTCCACGACTCACACTCATGTATTAAGTGGAGTTGAAAATTTTGAAGCGCATGAAAAAGTATGACCCAATTCCTTGACTTGACACTGGGGTGATCATGATTTGTACTTATGTGAGGAAGGCGGAGTCATGCCATGCTTACATAATTTAATGAGTGAAAAATTAATGATCATGTTCAGGTATGCATGGATATTGTTATGCTGATCTCAATTCTTCATTGTTTCTCAACATTTATTCCGTAAAAAGATTACATGATAAACATGTTAGGGAGCATTCAACATCATTTTTTTAATATAATTTACCTACTCGAGGACGAGAAGGAATTAAGCTTGTGGTCGATGTTGCTACGTCTCCAACGTATCTACAATTTTTTATTGTTTCATGCTATTATATTATCAATCATATATACTTTATATGCAATTTTATATCATTTTTGGAAACTAACCTATTAACCTAGTGTCCAGTGCCAATTTTTGTTTTTGCCTATTATTATTTTTTGTGGAAAATCAATAGCAAACAAAGTCCAAACAAGATGAAAATTTACGGAGATTTTTTCTGGACCAGAAGGGACCCTAAAAGTTTCTGGAGGAGGCCAGAAGATATACGACAAGGCCACAAGCTCACACGTCGCCCGAGGGGGGCACCTCAGCTTGTAGGCCCCACGTAGCTCCACTTGACCTAATTCTTCTTCTATAAATTCCAATGAATCACAAAAACCAACAGAGAGCCACCTGAATCAATATTTCAGCCGCTGCAAGTCTGTGTTCTTCCGCGATCCTATCTGTAGGCCTTTTCTAATAATCTGCCAAAGGGGCGATGTATCACGGAGGCCCTCTACATCAACCTTGTTGCACCTCTGGTGATGTGTGAGTAGTTTACCAGAGACCTACGGGTCCATTGCGGTTAGCTAGATGGTTTCTTCTTTCTCTGTGATCTTCAATATAATGTTGTCCTTGGAGATCAATTCAATGTAATCTTCTTTTGCAATGTGTTTTTTGGAGTCCAATGAATTGTGGGTTTATGTTCAGATTATTCACTGAAAGTAACTGAGCATTTTCTGAACTTTATTATGCATAATTATTATAGCTTTGTATTCCTCTCCGGTCTATCTGTTTGGTTTGGCAACTAGATTGATTTATCTTCAATGGGAGAGGTGCTTTGTAGTGTGTTCAATCTTGTTGTGTCCTCACCTCGTGACAAAAGGGGTAACGAGGTATGTATTTTATTTTTCCTACTAAGGGTAAAACGACAGGGTTTAATCATATTGCTGGTTTTATTTTGTCTATATTATGTCATCGTACTTCATTACTTTGTTTGTTATGAAGTTAATACGTAGAAAAGCAATCACAGAAGCGCTCTTGAGGTGGAGTAATAGTAGTAGATGCAGGCTGGAGTCGGACTTCTTTTTTCATGGATGTAATGCCTATGTACATGATCATTGCCATGAATAACATCATAACTATGCATATTTCTATCAATTGCCCTATCAACCGTATCCTATCTTTAGGAGAGAGAAGTCTCTAGTAAAAACTATGCCCCCCGGGTCTACTTTAATCATATTATGAAAACCAAAAAAATACCTTGCTGCAATTTACTTCTTTTATTTTATTTTGCAATGTATATATCACCGATTACCAGATTTGATCCTTACAATTAACGAGTACAAGGGAATTGACAACTCTCTTGCCCATGTTGGGTGCAAGTATTTGCTCTTGTGTGTATAGGTACTATTGACTGGGTATTTGCGTGGTTCTCCTATTGGTTCTCCAACCTTGGTTCACACTTAGGGAAATGTTATCCTCTACTATATTGCTTCACCCTTGCTCTTCAGGGAAAATCTCAACGTAGCTCACAAGTAGCATTTTCAGAACAATTTCTAGACAAATTACAATTAGGGACATGCTTTTTTTTGTATGTAAAAATGGTCTTCAGAAATAAAAATATATACATGCAATTTTTTAGTCTCTTTAAGAGCAACTCCAATGGGGCGGCCCATTTCATCCGTCCGCGTCCGTTTTTCGTCCGTGGGCGACCCATTCTAGGCCCAATTTTACGCCGGATTTGCATCGTCGCGGACACGAAACGGACGCGCGCGCGCACCTTCTCCTCTTCCCGGGCCCGCCGGTCGGTGGCAGCCACCAACATTTCCCCTCATTTTCCCCAAAAAGGCTCCCGCCCACGCGTGCGTCAGCCCCCCAACCAGCCATGGAGGACGCCATCGACCTCGACGCCGCTGCCGGCCTCGCCTTCCTCGCCTCGTCCGCCGCCGTCGCCCCCTCCGGGAAAGGCAAGCCTCGTGCCGCGCGCAAGACCACCGCCGCGACCAAGCCGAAGAAGGCGCAGACATCCGAACCACGGGCAAGCGAGTTGGCCAAGAGGAAGGGCCGGAGGCACGCCGCGGACGCGAGGGATGAGGCCGGCAGGCAGGCCGCCGCCGTCGTCGCCGCACTACAGGAGTTCACCACCGCCCGCATCGCCGTGGGAACGAGGGAGATGCTCTACAAGCTAGGGGTAAACCCTAGCCAGCACAGCGTCCTCCAAGCCTCCGTCGCCGCGGCCAGCACCAGCTCGTCGGCGTTTCCTTGGATGGTGCTACCCGACTCACCCCGCGCGTCGACTTGCAACCCGGTCCCCGGCTTCCACGTCTACCCGTAGGCCTCCCGCCTCTCCGGGGAGTGCTCACCCAACGTGAGCGTGGTCACGCCTTCCACGCCCGCGCCTGCGTCCATCGACCTCAACGCCCCCCCGGTGGTTGGTGGCTCGTGGTCCGGCGGCACGAGGAAACGCGCGCGTCCGACGCCGGCCGGCGGGCTGCCGGACGCCCGTAACCTGTTCGAGGAAATGCCTACCGCCGTTGACGAGAACTACATGCAAAACCTCATCTTCGAGGGTGGTCCGCCGGGCGCTGGCTACGATCCAGACAAGACACAAAGCTAGGACGGCCGTGGGGTGTTCATGCCGACCGCTGCTGGCTATGATCCCGATCAGGCGGCCTTCATGCGTGATCAGGTCGGCCTCGACCTGGACGGCTTCCCCCTCGACCACGAGTTCTCGGAGGACTATGGGCTAGAGGAAGAGGAGGAGTGCGACATCGAATTGCAGCCTTTGTTCGAGGACGCGCTCGCCAACCAAGCCGCCGGTCCTAAGCTAAAGCGCAAGAGCAAGCGCACGAAGGCGTATACAGCTGCCGAGGACAAGCTTCTTTGCGAGTGTTGGCGAGACATTGGACAAGACCCAAAGACGGGCGCCGAGCAAAAGCATTCCACCTTTTGGACTCGTGTACACCGCGAGTTTCATGAGCGCAAGAAGTTTCCTCCGTACCAATTTGTGAGCACGCGTGGGTGGGTCTCTATTTCCAAACGGTGGAGGGTGATCCAACAAGAGTGCAACAAGTTTTGCGCCATCCTTGAGAGTGTCAAGGCCCGCCTCGTGAGCGGCATCGACGTGCAAGACATGGTATGATAGCAAGCAAGCCACCCTCTTTTATGCCATCAAGATCATCCTTTTATGTCTTCATTTGCTATCACTTGCCCATATGCTTGCATGGAAACATTTTGTAGGCATTTCAAGCTTTGGAGGCATTCAAGGTTCAACACAATGGCAAGTGCTTCAACCTCTCCCATTGCTATCGGGTCATCAAGGATGAAGAGAAGTTCAAGGCACAATATGCGCACTCAAGGCACGCGGGAGGAAGGGCGCCGTGGAGGATGTTGGGGAGGGCGAGCCGGCACGGTCGCGAGGGAAGACCAACTCCAAGAAGGAGGACACGCGAGATGCGGCCACCAACGCCTTGATCGCAAGCGTGGATGGCATGATGAATAAAAAGGACTCAAGGGAGGAGGAGCGTCGGCGTTTCAAGGTGGAGCAAATGGATGCTTTCATGGAGATCCAAAGGAGAAGGCTTGATCTTGACGCCGAGAAGCAAGCCAGGATGTTCGAGCTCGAGGCGGAGAAGCAAGCCAAGATGCTAGAGATCGAGGCCGCCAACGCCAAGACAAAGGCGAAAGATGTGGCTCTTGCAAGCATGATGACCGGGGTGGAGACCATGAAGGTCGATCTCAACGCCTTGTCGCCAAGGAAGAGGTCGTGGTTTGGGAAGATGCAGGCCGACATGCTCAAGTTGGACGACTAGTGATCTATGGCGTCGAGGGCCAACTTTTTTGTATGCCGGCAGGTGTGCCGGCATGACCACGGGAGCCGCGATGGCGTGGTCGAACTCAAGTCTCACCATTTTTTGCGTGCTGGCATGTGTGTCGGCCGGCAAGCGAGTGCGACAGTATGAACTGTGATATTTTCTGAAGCCGGCATTGTATGCCGGCGCTGGCATGGTGCGGGCATGAGTCATGGCCGCTGGCATGATCGGCCGCGGGCCTTTTTTATTTGAAAGTTCAATGCGGACATGAAATGGGTCGGCGCGTTGGGCGCATTGCCGACCCAAATGCAAAACTGAGCGGACGCCGGGCGAGCGGCCGACCCAAACGGACAAAAAACAAACAAATGCGCCGTCCGTTTGGATCGCCCCTTTGGAGTTGCTCTAACATCTGATATCTAGACTGCTAGGGCAAAGTTAGACTGCACTACTGTGATCGCTCATTATATGAATGAAAATTGGGAACTACAAAGAGAATCGTAGGATTCGAATTAATTGGCAATGCACATACTGGTGAAAGCATGACTCAAGCTATAATTAGAGTTATGTCATATTCTGGTCTGACTAACAAGATTTTTGCAGTAACTTTGGACAACGCTTCAGCAAATACAACTACAATGGATGACCTCAGTCCTTTATTTCCTGTACCAGTTAGCTTCACATGCTTCGCATGTTCCCACACATGTAAACTATGAAACTACTGTGTAGTATGTACGCTTGGTTGAATTATGTTCTAGGCCAACCTGCGAAAACTCTCCTCTTTGCTACTCCCTCTGTCCCAAAACAAGTGACTCAAAAATGACACAACTTTATACTTCTCGTCTGAAAATACTTGTCATCAAAATGGATAAAAAATGATGTATCTAGAATCAAAATACATCTAGGTACATCCCCTTTTATTCATTTTGATGACAAGTATTTCCGGACGGAGAGAGTACTAACTTTAGTACAAAGTTGAGTCATTTTTAAATCACTTATTTTGGGACGGAGGGAGTACTACATTTCACTTCCTATCCATAGTGGCAGCCTCACGCAAGGCAACACCTGATACTTGGCATATTGCTGGAGCATTGCTCAAGATTTTGGAGATGTTTTATGATGCAACAATTTCTTTGTCTGTTTTTTCTAATGACATCTAATCACATCAGCAACATTTTTTATACACATTTAACATTTCTTAAATACATGGTTAGCATTTTTTTCAATTCCATATGTAAACTGATTTTTATAATAAATATATTTAGAAGATTTGAAATATAAGAAAGAGCACAAAATAAAGGAAAAATGTGGAAAAAACGGATGAAAAGAAAAACGCTAAAGACCTGTTGTCCTGCTGGGCCAGCCCATTCCTGGCGCGTGCTTGACGCGAGATATGGTCGCGCGCCCTAAATGCGACTATTCATACATTTGATTCCGAGACTCGTCAAAAAAAAAAAAAAAAAAATACATTTGATTCCAGCGAGCACACCTGCACCTTATCCTCCTCTTCTTCCTGGCCACTCTATTCGAATCCTCCCCGCTCACGGAGCTGCCACCAATGGCGCTCCCTCCTCCCTTGCTCCCGCGCTCTTCCTGTATCTGCAGAGCCGTCACCCAAGTCACACCATACAAATCCGTGGAAACCATACTGGATGCCTCCGCCGCCCTTTCCACCACAGCGCAGCACTCGCTGCTTCGCGCCCATACGCGCGCCGGCCGAATGCAGCCCGCGCGGCAGGTGTTCGAGGCAATGCCGCCGCGGGACAGGTCCCTCGTCGCTTGGACTGCTATAATGTCCGGGTACGCCACCCACGGTCCCGCCTCCGAGGCGCTGGTCCTGCTCCTGCGCATGATGGAGTGGCCACTGAGGCCGGACGGATTCGTCTTCTCAGTCGTGCTTCGCGCCTGCGCGGCAGTCGGGAACCTCAGATTCGGAAGGCAGGTCCACTGCGCCGCTGCGAAGATGGGCTACGTAGGGTCTGACCTCTTTGTGGCAAACGGCCTCCTTACCATGTACGCGAGCTGCCAGTCACTGGGTTGCGCTGAGAAGGTGTTCGATGGCATTGCCGCACCGGATTTGGTTTCTTGGACCTCCATGCTCAGCGGCTACACTGAGAATGGCTGCCATACCGAGGCGCTAATGTTGTTCGTGGAAATGATCCATGCCAGCATTGGATGTGACGCGTTCACTCTGTCAGTTGCACTCAGGGCAGCTTCTAGTTTGGCCAATCGAAGTTTGGGACACCAGCTGCATTGCTGCATTATCAAGTCAGGATTCTCTAAAAGGGGCTTCTTGGAGAACTGCCTGATTGAGTTCTATGGGAAGTCCAGGGAACTACAGCTGATGCAGAAGGTGTTTGATGATATGCATGACAAGGATTTGGTTTCTTCCAATAGCATCATCCAGTGCTATGCAGATAACAGGTGTGATGAGCAGGCTTTGTCTCACTTCCGTGCTATGATGTTTGAATGCTCGGAATGCGATGAGTTCACATTGGGTAGCATTTTGCATGTTGTCACCAGAGGAGGAGCTTTTGATTATGGAAGGGAAATACATGGCTACCTCATTAGGGCAGGCCTAGACTCAGATAAGCATGTTATGAGTGCTCTCATGGATATGTATGTCAATTGGGCTACTCTTCATAAGGGACAATGTCTGCTACCTTTGAGAATGCTAAGATACTATTTGCTGGTCCAGGGAAAGCTGGATCAGTTCATTGTGGCCACTAGTTTGAGGCTGTGCGCTTTTGATCAAGATTTAGCAGCAGGCAGGATGTTACACGCCTATGTTTTGAAGTTCAACATGAATTCAGATCCCTTTGTCACTAGTTCACTGGTCGACATGTATGCTAAATGTGGTTCTGTGGATGAATCACATATTCTCTTTTCAAGAACCAAGGATCCAGGTACAGCCGTATGGTCTGCAGTAATCTCAGGCAACTGCTTGAATAGTCAATTTGAAAGAGCAATGCATTTGTTTAGGAGGATGCAGTTAGAGCATGTGCAACCTAATGAGTTCACTTATACCTCTGTACTTACAGCATGCATGGCTCTTGGGGATGTCGTAGGTGGCATGGAGATCCATGGAAACTCCATCAGAACTGGTTATGGAACCAATGCTTCTGTCGTGAAATGTCTTATAAGCTTTTACTTAAGAGAAGGGCAGTTCAACATGGCCCTTAAGCTGTGCTTATCACTCTCAAACCATGAGATTTCTTGGGAAGCACTGGTTAAAGCATTTGCTCGAGGTGATGACCACATTGGAGTACTTAATCTTTTGTGTGTTATCCAACGTTCTGGTGGGGTTCTTGATTATCCAACTGCATTACACATCTTGAATTCTTGTGGAAAATCGGAACTCCTTTCTGAAGGGCTTCAAGCACATGCCTACCTTACAAAGTGTGGCCTTGCTTCTCAACCATGCATCAGCAATCACCTTATTGACATGTACTCCAATTGCGGCAGTCTCAAACATGCATTGGATGCCTTCAGATATATGTCTGACAAGAGTGCGTCTACTTGGACCTCAATAATCATAGCTCATCTAGAACATGGCTGTCCAGAGACAGCCATTGATTTGTTTGTGCAGATGTTAAGAAGAAAGAAAATACCAACTTCGATTGCATTCTTATCTGTGCTGAAGGCCTGTGCAGAAATCGGCCTTGTAAGTGAAGCCTTCCAGTTCTTTGTGTCCATGACTGAGGTTTACAAAATACAACCTTCAGAAGGTCATTACTCCCATATGATTGAGGTTTTGGGTCATGCTGGTATGTTCAAGGAAGCAGAGCATTTCATTGATAGTGTAGTCCCTTCGGAATCTAGTGCTTCAGCCTGGAGTTTACTTTGTTCTGTTGCCAAACAAAATGGAAACGCCAAAATAATGAAGCTTGCGACGGACAAACTTGCAAGCCTTGTTCCGTGTTGTTGAGCAAATGCTTCACTTGGAAATGCCCTATCCATCACTGACTAGTTCCGGCACCAGTATAATGATCAATGAGTGAGTATACTTCTTGCCCCTCCTAGCTTATCCAAAGGGGAGTATGCTTTAATTTGTCAGCTTGTAGGTTGCACATTTTGCTCAGTGGCATGTGAAGTGGACATTATGATTGTAGAATTGTAAACTGCTGTATATTTGTATAGCTAATATGTTTTGCACTTTGCACAAATGTAGATAACTTCCGTTGTGTTATATCCAATTTCAAAGGTATACGATTCTTTGAGTGATTCTGGTAAAAATGTGGCGGCTGTACGGTATCACGGTTACTGATCATAGTCTCTTTCTGCTATGCAAGTTAAAGAAAGAAAGTATCTTGTAATGGGCTTTGTCAGTGATTAAACGGAGGGTGTGTCGAGTCATTTGAGGATTACCATGGCCAGTAAATCAATACCCAAATGATAACGCCCACACGCGTGGCATGTTTACACTTCGCCCACACGCATTGATCCATGTTGATTCTGTTTTGTACGAATCCTAAAGGAATCTGTTAGAATTTTCAGTGCCACGTGGGCATCATCGTGTGTGGGTGTTGGAGAGTTCACCCACACGCCCCGCAACACGCGGTTGTCAGTTGTGCTGTGTGGGCGAACTAGTTTCTGCCCACCTAGTCCACGCGCGTGTGGGCGAACTATTTTTCGCCCACACGACACTCGTACGTTGTTGGATGGCAACTGCAGTTGCGCGTACGTGGTAACTACGTAAACACACATGACAACTATGATTTGTTGTTAGACGACAACTTCAGTTGCGCGTACGTGGCAACCAGATAAACACACATGGCAACTGTGATTAACCATACATGGCAACTATGGTTGGACCACACGTGGCAACTAGGTAAACACACATAGCAACTATTGTTTGACCATATGTGGCAAGTAGTTAATCACACACGACAACTATGATTTGATTACACACGGGAACTACCATAAATTAGACATGACAACTACAGTTAACCAAAATAGAGAGAGTTGGCATGCTTTTACAACTAAATTTGCCATCTCGGATAATTACATTTGCCATGCCGGATGGCAACTAAATCGTCATCCGTGGGTACCTAACGTAGCTGCGCCAGGACGTGTGGGCATATTTGCTTCGTGCCACACGCGCGGGGTGGAAATAAGTAGTATTTGTTGGACATGTGGCACGAAGTAGCTGCGCCCACACATGTGGGCAATTCTAATGTTCGCCCACACAAAATCCTTGTGGGCTGCCTCATGATTATGCCACACAGGGCGTGTGGGCGGATCTCTAATATGCCACACGTGTGGGTGTTATCAATTTAGGATTACCTTTTTTTTTTAAATGCTATCATGGCTGCTTTATTAATCCTTATATAGTGCTTACATCGTCAGCAAGAGCAGAACTATAAAGCTAGGAGGATTGTGAATCCAAACAAGCGGATCAGCATGTCATATGCCACCCACAAAATAAGTCTATCATCTTTGATAGTTTAAGACGATGCCCGGGCTCATCTACGCCTGGTGAACAGTAAATTAAAAAAAAAATATTCTAAATCTTTTAGGCATCTAAAGATGCTCATGTGTGCAAGGTGCTTGCAAAATTTCATGGTGTTTGCACGTCTGAAAATATCGTGCCAAAAAAACGAAGATCACCTCCAAAATAGTGTTCTTTTTCAAAGTTTCTCAGACACCCCAAATTATTCATTTATTGCACGTGCTCCCCAGATGTCCAAATACCACAAAATTTGAACGAACCTTCGCACATGAGCATCTTCAGTGCCTAAAATTTTAAGTTTTTTTTTTATTTTCTACAGTTTTATTTGATTTTACTGTTCACACCCGGGTTTAGATGAGCTGGGTGCAGAATAGTCGTGTCCGATCTACTTCAGCTTCTGCAGCTAAACAACGCCACTCTTGTAACAACATCAGCTTCTCCAGCTAAACAATGAGTTACGTACTACATAATTAGCCTCCCTGTTACAACAACTTTTCTCAGTAAATCAGGTGGTTTTACAAAACCGCCCCCTCCGCTCCTAGGGGGCGGCATGGGCGAAACCCCAGCCACCGCCGCCGCCGCCCCCGTCTCCCTTCTCCTCCTTCCACCCTGCTGCCGCCGGAGGAAGCCAACGGGTAAATCCCAATCGGTGGACGGCGGTGGCGGGCTCTCATCCTCTTCCGCTGAGGGGACCTCCGGCCTAGCGCAGGGTGCGGCCCTAGATGGCCTTGCGTTTGGAGGAGATAGGAATCGGGACGGCGGCCCCGGATCTTTTTGGTGGTGGCTTCGCTGCGGCGGCTGCGAGGGCAGGCCAACAGCTGCCTATGGATCTAAGCAGCGATGGTGAAAGAACATGCGGTGCCCCCATGTTTGGTTTTGGTAATTGATGACAATCTTTATAGACTAATGGTTGCCTTGAGTTATATTTGAAGGATTTGTCCATAGACTTTTTTTGGAGTCCATTTGTTGGTTTCAATGAGAGTTTGTGATGACCAATGTGCTATTCAAGGAATTACCTAAAGATTGGTCATGTGAGAGGTTGATCAAGACTAAATCAAAGAGTGAATCAAGTTGATCAACACACAAAGCATAGAAGATGTACCGAGAGGGATCAAGTGATCCCATGGTATGGTAAGCATTGTCCATTACGCTTTGTGTACTAACCCATGGTCTTCGCGAGAGTTCTTTGTGGGGTTAGGTTGCGGTGTGTAAGTTCAAGTGATGCATCACGAATAGATCAAGTGCTTGAAGCTTGCCGTCCATTGTGGCGACAATGGACTTGTGAACATATGCCGAAGAGTGGCTCACCCATAGTGGAGTATGGGGGAGCAATCTACTAGTCTTCACTGAGCCAACGCAATCAAGAAAGATGATCCAACTTGAGGAAGTCAAGATCGTCTACATCTAGCTCAAGTGGACTTTGTGTAAGGCAAAGGTTTGCCCTTGATAGGTTCTCTATTTTATTGGTCTCATGGTGGTAGTTTGTAGACCGGGTTATAGGATCGATTGCTGTACTATCAAGGGGGGCTCTTCATGAGTAGCTTGATCGTATCGTTCGAAGAGACCTCAAACCATTGCATCCTTGCATCATCTTTATTGGTTCTTGTTTGGTTCTTCTCCTTGTGAGATTTGGAGCTTATGGTCATCTTGATGACAAGCTCGAGTTCATCGAAAATGGAGTTCACATGCATCTTCTATGATGTTTTCGATGTTGGAGGTTTTGCCGGTTCTTCTCTGATGGAGGGTTCATTCCTCTATATCTTATGCATACCTCGCTGCCTCTTCTTACTATAACTAGTCGTTGTTTTGATGCTACTCATCTTCCTCTATCCAACAAGCTTGAGTTTGCTCAATTCGGAGCTCATATGTAGAAGATATGGCAATTCTGGTTTTATTGTTTCCATCTGTTGTCTTTAGCTGCGCTATGAAGGCGGCCAAGTGCTAAAGCCTCTGTGGCGTGTGGTAGTACCGCATGGGCCAGCGGTAGTACCGCACCTTGTGAGCGGTAGTGCCGCTGCCTTTAGCCTTAACGCTGGAGCATGCGGAAGTAGGTGCGGATGTAATTTTTTACATCCGCCCTTACATGGTAGTACCGCTCCGTGTGAGCAGTAGTACCGTGACGGCTTTCTACTCAAAGCTAGCTCCAGCGGATGTAGGCGCGACGGTAATTTTTTACATACGTGGATGCGCGGTAGTACCGCTATCCCCGGCGGTAGTACCGCTGCCTCACTATGTATATTGCCGTGTGCTGCACCTGTGTGGCCGTTGAATACTACCCCTGCGGTAGTACCGCAAGGGCAGGCGGTAGTACCGCTCCGGCAGTAGTACCGCCCTGTTGCCCCATTGCAGTAGTGTTTCTTTTGGCTATTGCCGCCCTAGCGGTAGTACCGCTCGGTGCGGGCTGTGAGGATAATGATTGGATTTTTTCCCTCCTATAAAAGGGGGTCTTCTTCCCCATTGAACCTTATCTCTTGAGCTCGTGTTCTTCCCCCATTGTTGACCTTCTTCGAGCTTGCCATCTCTCAATCCCTCCATGGATTCTTGCTAGTTTGGGGGGGGGAGAGAGGAGATCTAGATCTACGTTTCCATCAATCACTTTCTCCTCTATGTGAGGGGAACCCTTTGGATCTAGATCTTGGAGTTCTTTGTGTTGTCTTGTTCGTTCTTCCTCTCATTTTCCTCCTTAGAATTTGTTGCTTTGGTGGGTGTAACGCCCCGGACACACCCGCCGGTGGTCGTTACTCCTGCCGGGTGTATCCGGGGCGTTACAAGTTGGTATTCAGAGCCTTCTCCGACCTAGGAGCCCCCTGATTGATCGAACCGCTGACGGTTGAGTCTAGGCACACACACAAAAGTTTGTTCGGATGTTCATTGTGAAGACTATATGTTGCAATATCTACCCGTTAATTCAGCTTATCTATTATTTGTTTCAATGGCTAATGGTTGTCATCATCTTCAGGATGGCACCTAAGAAAGTTCCCAGCCAGAACCCGGAGGGTGAAGTCCATCTCTCCCTCCTCCTCTGTCTGAGGCATGGAGAAGGATTATGCAGGCAACCAATCAAAACACTCAGATGCTCATGCAGATGATGTAGAGTTTCCAAGCAAATCAAGCAAATCAAGGCAATCAAGGGAACCAAGGCCAAGGAAATCAGTTCAATCAACCTCATTTTGTGACTCTGAACCAATTTCTTGCCAATCAACCCAAGTCTTCAGTTATTGTGTTGATCCGCTGGATGCTGAAGATTGGATCACAGACATCAAGAAGCATTTCGATTGCAGTAACGTCAGACCTGAGGATTATGTCAAGTTTGCCGCTTTCCAACTCAAATATCAAGCTGCAGATTGGTGGCAACAGTACAAATACTCCAGAGCGGGTCGTGAGATCTCGTGGACTGACTTCTGCCACGATTTCCGTTCTCATCACATCCCTACCAGTGTCATTGAAGGCATGCGTGAGCAATTTCTCAATATGAAGCAAGGCACCATGTCTGTCTACCAATACAATGTCAAGTTCCAGAATCTTGCCCGTTATGCGAAGCAAGACATCCCCAATGCCAAGAGCAAAATCTACCAGTTCTGAGGTGGTATGAAAGATGAACTCCAACTTGCACTCACTCTGTTCGAGCCAGATGAATTTGATCAATTCTACAACATGGCTCTCAAGCAAGAGACAGCTCAACTCAAATGTGAAGCTTCCAAGAAGAGTATAAGAGATGTTGTTCACTCATCCTCTTCCTCTCAAGTGGTCACCAAGCAGCAGAAGTTCTGGCTCCAGCCTCCTCTAGTGCTCCATCATCCGAGTCAGAACAAGCACTCAGGTGGTCGTGGATTTTCCCACCCACCCAACCCAAGCAACCAGCCCAAGTCTTAGTACCAAGCTCCAAGACCAAGTGTTCCTCCTCCCCGTCCAGCTTCAAAGGTCACTTGCTACAAATGTGGTCTGAAGGTCACTATTCCAACAAGTGTTCCAACCAGAGGTGCCTCCCGCCTCCTCCACCTGTCAGGCTAACAAACAACGCTATTGTCAAGCACAATCCCAAGCATGCAAGAGTGAACCTGATGAATGCAGCTCAAGCAGAGAATTCTTCTGATGTGATTATTGGTAATCTTCCAGTTAACTCTTTTCCTGCAAAGGTCTTATTAGATTCAGGTGCATCACTGTCTTTCATGTCAAGACCATTCTTTGCCAAGCATGAGTTCACCTCTTCACATTTGAGTAAACCTTTGGATGCCGTCTCTCCGGGTAAACGTCTGAGCTCTAGTTTGGTGGCTCCGGATATCTCTATTCATATGGGCGATTACAGTTTTTTGGTTTCCCCGGTTGTTCTCGGTAACTCAGACATTGATCTCATTCTTGGGATGGATTGGCTCTCTAAGCATGATGCTCTTATTCTTTGTGCAAACAAGGAGGTCAATCTAAATCATCCTTCCGAAGACGTGATTATCTTTGTAGCTCGAGATAATACAATCAGGCTATTCTCTCTCAATGACAAGGGCAAGATTAATGCCATATCTCAGATTCCGGTGGTTTGTGAATATGAGGATGTATTCCCTGAAGAGCTTCCAAGCATGCCTCCCAACCGTCCAGTTGAATTTGTCATTAAACTTGAACCTTGTACGGAGCCAGCCAATCGGCGTCCGTACAAGCTTTCTCCTAAAGAGTTGAAGAAGCAACTCAACGAGCAAGAACAAATGGGTATGATAATACCAAGTACTACTCCTTGGGGTTGCGGTGTTCTTTTTGTCAAGAAGAAGGATGGTACGTGCTACTTCTCGAGCTTGCGTTGTATTCCCTCAAAGAGGAAAGGGTGATGTAGCATAGTAGCGTCAGTATTTTCCTCAGTTTTTGAGAACCAAGGTATCAATCCAGTAGGAGACCACGCTCGAGTCCCTCGCACCTGCACAAACAAATAAGAACTTTACAGCCAACGCGATAAGGGGTTGTCAATCCCTTTACAGTCACTTAAGAAAGTGAGATCTGATACTTATGATAGTTTGATATTTTTGGTATTTTTGGATATATGAACAGAAAGTAAAAACGGAAAAGTAAAATAGATTGCAGATTGATATGTTGAGAATAGACCCGGGGGGCATAGGTTTCACTATTGGCTTCTCTCATGATAGCAGAGTTCTACGGTGGGTAAATGAATTACTGTCGAGCAATTGATAGAAAAGTGAATAATTAAGAGAATATCTAGGCATGATCATTATATATGGCATCACGTCCGTAACAAGTAGACCAATACGATTCTGCATCTACTACTATTACTCCACACATCGACCGCTATCCAGCATGCATCTAGAGTATTAAGTTCATAAGAACAGAGTAACGCCTTAAGCAAGATGACATGATGTAGAGGGATAAACTCAAGAAATATGATATAAACCCCACCTCTTTATCCTCGATGGCAACAATACAATACGTGCCTTGCTGCCCCTACTATCACTGGGAAAGGACACTGCAAGATTGAACCGAAAGCCAAGCACTTCTCCCATTGCAAGAACTATAGATCTAGTAGGCCAAACCAAACCAATAATTCAAAGAGACTTGCAAGGATATTATAATCATACATAAAAGAATTCAGAAAAGAACCAAATATTTCTCATAGATAATCTTGATCATAAACCCACAATTCATCGGATCTCGACAAACACACCGCAAAACGAGATTACATCGAATAGATCTCCTCGAAGACCGAGGAGAACTTGGTATTGAGATCCAAAGAGAGAGAAGAAGCCATCTAGGTACTAACTACGGACCCGAAAGTCTGTGGTAAACTACTCACAACTCATGGCGAGGCGATGATGATGATGTAGAAGCACTCCGTGGTAGATCCCTCCTCCGGTGGAGCTCCGGAACAGGCCCCAAGATGGGATCTCACGGGAACAGAAGGTTGCGGCGATGGAATTAGGGTTTTCTCTCTTGTTGTGATGTTTTCGGGGTACATAAGTATATATAGGAGGAAGGAGGGCATCGGGGGCCAAACGTGGGGCCTACGAGGCAGGGGGCGCGCCCTATAAGGGGGGGGGGGCTAACCCCCCACCCTCGTGGACGCCACGTCAGCCCTACTCCATGGTTATCAAGTCTCCCGTGCGTATTTTGCTCCAAAAATATCTCTCCCGAAGGTTTCATTCCGTTTGGACTCCGTTTGATATTCCTTTTCTGTAAAACCCTGAAATAGGCAAAAAAAAACAACAATCTGGACTGGGCCTTTGGGTTAATAGGTTAGTCCCAAAAATAATATAAAAGTGTATGACAAAGCCCATTAAACCTCCAAAACATCATAAATAATAGCATGGAACAGTAAAAAATTATAGATACGTTGGAGACATATCAAGCATCCCCAAGCTTAATCCCTGCTCGTCCTCGAGTAGGTAAATGATAAATACAGAATTTTTGATGTGGAATGCTAACCAACATAATTTTCAATGTAGTTCTTTTTACTGTGGCATGAATGTTCAGATCTGAAAGATTCAAGACAAAAGTCTATATTGATATAAGAAATAATAATACTTCAAGCATACTAACAAAGCAGTCATGTCTTCTCAAAATACTATGGCTAAAAAAAGTTATCGCTACAAAATCATATAGTCTGGCTATGCTCCCTCTTCATCACACAAAATATTCATATCATGCACAACCCCGGTTTCACCCAAGCACTTGTTTTCATACTCAATTCTTTCAAACCTTTCAACTTTCACGCAATACATGAGCGTGAGCCATGGATATAGCAGTATGGGTGGAATAGAGTGGTGGTTGTGGAGAAGTCAAAAGGAGGGAGATAGTCTCACATCGACTAGGCGTATCAACGGGCTATGGGGATGCCCATCAATATATATCAATGTGAGTGAGTAGGAATTGCCATGCAACGGATGCACTAGAGCTAAATATGTATGAAAGCTCAACAAAAGAAACTAAGTGGGTGTGCATCCAACTTGCTTGCTCACGAAGACCTAGGGCATTTGAGGAAGCCCATCGTTGGAATATACAAGCCAAGTTCTATAATGAAAATTCCCACTAGTATATGAAAGTGACTAAACATGAGACTCTCTATCATGAAGAACTTGATGCTACTTTGAAGCACAAGTGTGGAAAAAAGATAGTAACATTGTCCCTTTTTTTGGAAGGGCCTTCTCTCTTTTTATTTGTTTGGCCTTTCCTCACATGGGACAATGCTCTATAATGACGATCATCACACTTTTATTGATTTACAACTCGATATTACAACTCAATACTAGAACAAAGTATGACTCTATATGAATGCCTTCGGTGGTGTACCGGGATGTGCAATGAATCAAGAGTGACATGTATGAAAAATTATGCATGGTGGCTTTGCCACATATACGATGTCAACTACATGATCATGCATGGCAATATGACAATATGAAGCATGTCATATGAACGGAACGGTGGAAAGTTGCATGGCAATATATCTCGGAATGGCTATGGAAATGCCATGATAGGTAGATATGGTGGTTGTTTTGAGGAAGGTATATGGTGGCTGTTTTCAGGAAGGTATATAGTGGGTGTATGGTACCGGCGAAAGTTGCGAGGTACAAGAGAGGCTAGCAATGGTGGAAGGGTGAGAGTGCGTATAATCCATGGACTCAACATTAGTCATAAAGAACTCATATACTTATTGCAAAAATTTACGAGTCATCAAAACAAAACAATCAACGCATGCTCCTATGGGGGAGGTTCGTAGGAGTTAACCATCACGCGCCCCCGACCTCCACACGAAGGATGACACTCTACAAATACTTCATTATCTAACTTCGTCACATAGCGGTTCACCATACGTGCATGCTACGGGAATCACAAACATTAACATAGGTATTTCTCAATTTCATAATAACTCCACTAGCATGACTCTAATATCACTATCCTCATACCTCAAAACAACTATCAAGCATCCAACTTCTCAACATATTCAATGCACCTTATTGTGAAAGTATTTACTACATTCATATTGGATGCCTATCATGTTAAGGCTAGTTATATAGCCAAAGCACATTACCATGCTGTTCTAATAGACTCTCAAAAGGATATAAGTGAAGCATGAGAGATCAACAATTTCTACAAAATAAAATTACCACCGTGCTCTAAAAGATATAAGTGAAGCACTAGAGCAAACTATTTAACTCAAAAGATATAAGTGAAGCACATAGAGGGTTCTAACAATTCCTAGGCCATATTTATCTCTCTCAAAAAGGTGTGTCCACCAAGGATAATTGTGGCAAACTAACAAACAAAGACTCAAATAATACATGACGCTCCAAGTAAAACACATATCATGTGGTGAATAAAAAAAGTCCCGAGTATAGTTACCGATAGATGAAGACGAAAGAGGGGATGCCTTCCCAGGGCATCCCCAAGCTTAGGCTTTTGGTTGTCCTTGAATTTTACCTTGGGGTGCCTTGGGCATCCCCAAGCTTAGGCTCTTGCCACTCTTTGTTCCGTAGTCCATCAAAGCAATACTCAAAACTTGAAAACTTCACAACACAAAACTTAGACAAAAATCTCGTGAGCTCCGTTAGTATAAGAAAACAAACCACCACCCAAAGGTACTGTAATAAACTCATTCTTCATTTATATTGGTGTTCAACCTACTGTATTACAACTTCTCTATGATTCATACTCCCCAATACTACACATAGATTCATCAAAATAAGCAAACAACACACGAAAAACAGAATCTGTCAAAAACAGAACAATCTGTAGTAATCCGTAACTTTCGCATACTTCTGTAACTCCAAAAAATTTGAAATAAATTGGTAAACGTGAGGAATTTGTCTATTAATCATTTGCAAAAATAATAAACTAAATAGCACACTCCAGTAAAATCCGGTGACTATTCTAGCAAGCGTTAACGATTCTATTTTTCACAGCAAGATCATATAAACTTCACACAAGTCTTCCCAAAGGTTCTACTTGGCTCAAACACTAATTAAAACACAAAACCACATCTAAACTGAAGCTAGATGCAATATTTATTCCTAAACAGAAGCAAAAACAAAAAAAAATATAAAATTGGGTTGTCTCCCAACAAGCGCTATCGTTTAACACCCCTAGCTAGGCATGATACAAGGATATATCTAGGTATTGCCATCTTTAGAAGGCAATCCATAAGTGGCTCTCATAATAGATTCATAAGGTAATTTGTTTTTCTTTCTAGGAAAGTGTTCCATGCCTTTCCTTAACGGAAATTGGAATCTAATATTTCCTTCCTTCATATCAATAATTGCACCAATCGTTCTAAGGAAAGGTCTACCAAGAATAATAGGACATGATGGATTGCAATCTATATCAAGAACAATGAAATATACGGGCACATAATTCCTATTGGCAACAATAAGAACATCATTAATCCTTCCCATAGGTTTCTTAATGGTAGAATTCGCAAGATGCAAATCTAAAGAACAATCATCAAGCTCATGAAAACCTAACAAATCACACAAAGTTTTTGGGATAGTGGAAACACTTGCACCCAAATTACACAAAGCAAAGCATTCATGATCTTTAATTTTAATTTTAATAGTAGGTTCCCACTCATCATAAAGCTTTCTAGGGATAGAAACTTCTAATTCAAGTTTTTCTTCATAAGATTGCATCAAAGCATCAACTATGTGTTTGGTAAAAGTTTTATTTTGACTATAAGCATGCGGAGAGTTTTGTACGGATTGCAACAAGGAAATACAATCAATCAGAGAGCAATTATCATAATTGAATCCTTGAAATCCAAAGTAGTGGGTTCATCACTATGCAAAGTTTTAATCTCTTCAATCCCACTTTTAACAATTTTAGCATCAAGATCCAAAAACTCCGAATCATTGGGACACTTTTTCATTAAAGTAGACTCATCTCCAATCCCATCTTTATCAAGATTCATACTAGAAAACAAGGATCTAATAGGAGACACATCAATAACTTTCAGATCTTCATCTTTATTTTCATGATAACTAGAAGAACTTGCTTTTATATAACTCTCTTTTGTAGCACGCATCCTAGCGGTTCTTTCTTTGCATTCATCAATGACAATTCTCTTGGCTTTGAGAGACTCATCGATATCATGCTTAGGTGGAATAGATCTAAGTTTCAAAGAATCAACATCAAGAGTAATTCTATCCACACTTCTAGCCAATTCATCAATCTGAAGCAATTTTTCTTCAAGCAAAGCATTGAAATTCTTTTGCGAATTCATAAACTCCTTAACACTAGTTTCAAATTCAGAAGGCATCTTTCCATAAGAGTTATTGTAGGAATTACCATAATTATTAGAGGAATTACTAGGAAAACACCTAGGATTAAAGTTTCCTCTATAAGCATTGTTACCAAAATTATTCCTACCAACAAATTTCACATCCAAAGATTCATTATTATTTTCAATCAACGTGAATAAAGGCATATAATTAGGAAGAGAAGAATCACTCTGAGCAGCAAATAATTTCATAAGTTCATCCATCTTTCCACTCAAAACACTAATCTCATCAATTGCATGCACTTTTTTACTACTAGATCTTTCGGTGTGTCATTGAGAACAATTAACCATAATATTATCTAGGAGTTTGGTAGCTTCTCCTAAGGTAGTTTCCATGAAAGTGCCTCCTGCGGCCGAATCTAAAAGATTTATAGAAGCAAAATTCAAGCCAGCATAAAAGTTTTGAATAATCATCCATATGTTCAAACCATGTGTAGGGAATTACGTATCATTAATTTCATTCTCTCCCCAAGCTTGTGCAACATGCTCATGATCTAGTTTCTTAAAATTCATAATATCGTTTCTAAGAGAGATGATCTTAGCAGGAGGGAAATACTTAGAGATAAAAGCATCTTTGCACTTATTCAACGAATCAATACTATTTCTAGGCAAAGAGGAAAACCAAGTTTTAGCACGATCTCTAAGTGAAAACAGAAATAACTTCAATTTAACAATATCGTTGTCCATATCCATTTTATTTTGCATATCACACAAATCAACAAAGTTGTTTAGATGGGTAGAGGAAGGCCGGAAAATTGATCTTTCATGACAAGATTCAACAGAGCAGCATTGATCTCACAAGATTCATCATCGGTAATAGGAGCAATCGAAGTGCTAATAAAATCATTATTGTTGGTATTGGAAAAATCACACAATTTGGTATTGTTCTGAGCCATAGTGACAAGCAAGCAATCCAACACACAAGCAAACAAGAAGCAAGCGAACGATAAACACATGGCAAAAAGAAGGGCAAATAAAATGGCAAGGGTGAAGTAGGGGAGAGGAAAACGAGAGGCAAATAAATCTAATGCGAAGGATAAGGGTTTGTGATAGGTACTTGGTATATGACTTTTGCGTAAGCCTCCCCGACAACAGCGCGAGAAATTCTTCTTGCTACTTCTCGAGCTTGTGTTGTAATCCCACGAAGAGGAAAGGGTGATGCAGCAAAGTAGCTTAAGTATTTCCCTCAGTTTTTAAGAACCAAGGTATCAATCCAGTAGGAGACCACGCGCGAGTCCCTCGCACCTGCACAAACAAATAAGAACTTCACGGCCAACGCGGTAAGGGGTTGTCAATCCCTTTACGGTCACTTACGAAAGTGAGATCTGATAGATATGATAGTTTGATATTTTTGGATATAAGAACAGAAAGTAAAAACGGAAAAGTAAAGTAGATTGTAGATTGATATGTCGAGAATAGACCCCGGGGGCATACGTTTCACTAGTGGCTTCTCATGATAGCAGAATTCTACGGTGGGTAAACGAATTACTGTCGAGCAATTGATAGAAAAGAAAATAATTATGAGAATATCTAGGCATGATCATTATATATAGGCATCACGTCCGTAACAACTAGACCGAAACGATTATGCGTCTACTACTATTACTCCACACATCGACCGCTATCCAGCATGCATCTAGAGTATTAAGTTCATAAGAACAGAGTAACGCCTTAAGCAAGATGACATGATGTAGAGGGATAAAATCAAGAAATATGATATAAACCCCATCTTTTTATCCTCGATGGCAACAATACAATACGTGCCTGGCTGCCCCTACTGTCATTGGGAAAGGACACTGCAAGATTGAACCCAAAGCCAAGCACTTCTCCCATTGCAAGAACTATAGATATAGTAGGCCAAACCAAACCAATAATTCGAAGAGACTTGCAAGGATATTGTAATCATACATAAAAGAATTCAGAAAAGAACAAAATATTTCTCATAGATAATCTTGATCATAAACCCACAATTCATCGGATCTCGACAAACACACTGCAAAAAGAGATTACATCGAATATATCTCCTTGAAGACCGAGGAGAACTTGGTATTGAGATCCAAAGAGAGTGAAGAAGCCATCTAGGTACTAACTACGGACCCGAAGGTCTATGGTAAACTGCTCACAACTCATGGTGAGGCAATGGTGTTGAT
Source organism: Secale cereale (assembly GCA_902687465.1). Taxonomy (NCBI): domain Eukaryota; kingdom Viridiplantae; phylum Streptophyta; class Magnoliopsida; order Poales; family Poaceae; genus Secale; species Secale cereale. Next base: position 482,988,090 of record LR738714.1, read on the forward strand.
GTAGAAGCAGTCCGTGGTAGATCCCCCCTCCGGCGGAGCTCCGGAACAGGCCCCAAGATGGGATCTCAAGGGAACAGAAGGTTGCGGCGGTGGAATTAGGGTTTTCTCTCTTGTTCTGATGTTTTCGGGGTACATAGTTATATATAGGAGGAAGGAGGGCACCGGGGGCCAAACGTGGGGCCCACGAGGTAGGGGGCGCGCCCTGTAGGGGGGGGGGGGGGGCGCCCCCACTCTCGTGGACGCCATGTGTGCCCTATTCCATGGTTCTCAAGTCTCCCGGGAAGATTTTGCTCCACAAATATCTCTCCCGAAGGTTTCATTCCGTTTGATATTCCTTTTCTGTAAAGCCCTGAAATAGGCAAAAAAAACAGCAATCTGGACTGGGCCTTTGGGTTAATAGGTTAGTCCCAAAAATAATATAAAAGTGTATGACAAAGCCCATTAAACATCCAAAACATCATAAGTAATAGCATGGAACAATAAAAAATTATAGATACGTTGGAGACGTATCAGTACGGAATGATTGTGCGTTGATTATCGGCCATTGAACAAGAAGACAATTAAGAGTAAGTACCCGCTCCCCAATATCAATGAACTGTTCGAGCATCTCAAAGGAGCCAAGGTGGTCTCGAAGCTTGATCTCCGGATGGGCTACCATCAGATTTGTATCCGTGAAGAGGATATTCCTAGGACCGCATTCAGGACAAGTATGTCTCCTACGAGTACACGGTCATGTCCTTCGGGCTTGCAAATGCTCCACCCACCTTCTCGCGGATGATGCACTTCATATTCAACCCCTACACCAATGAATTCGTTCTCTTCTATCCGGATGATATTCTGGTATTCTCCAAGAATGAATAAGACAACGCCAAGCACCTCTGTCTGGTTCTTGACAGGCTTCGTGAGCACCGCTTTTATTTGAAATTCTCCAAGTGTGAATTCTGGCTGGATAAAGTCCTCTATCTTGGCCATATTATCTCTGCCGAGGGCATTTCTATTTACCCCGAGAAGGTTGAAGCTATTGTGAAGTGGGAACCTCCTCAGAATGTCAAACAACTCTGAAGTTTCCTCGGTCTCGCAAGCTATTGCAGAAGGTTCGTTGAGAATTTCTCCAAGATTGCCAAGCCTCTGTCCAACCTATTGCAAAAGAATGTCAAGTACTCGTGGACTCCTGATTGTGATGTGGCATTCAATACACTCAAAGAGAAGCTCACTTTTGCTCCGGTACTTACTCCTCCGGATGAGTCCAAGCCTTATGAAGTGTTTTGTGATGCTTCATTGCAAGGTCTCGGCGGTGTTCTCATGCAAGACAAGAATATCATTGCATACACTTCGCGTCAGCTTAAACCAAATGAGAAGAATTACCCCACACATGATCTTGAACTAGCAGCAGTTGTTCATGCCTTGATCACCAGGAGACACCTTCTATTGGGTAGAAAAGTGGACATCTTCATCGATCACAAGAGCCTGAAGTACATCTTCACCTAGCTAAACCTTAACCTCCGCCAGACTCGTTGGGTTGAAATGATTCAAGAGTATGATCCAAGCATCGAGTATACTCCTGGAAAGGCCAATGTCATTGCAGATGCCTTGAGCAGAAAGGCTTATTGCAACAGTCTCATCATCAAACCGTTCCAACCTGAACTTTGTGAGTCATTCAGGAAGCTCAACCTCCAAGTCGTTCCGCAAGGATTTCTTGCCAACCTTCAAGTTGCTCCTACCTTGGAAGATCAAATCCGTGAGGCCCAACTCAGTGATGCTATGGTGCAGAAGGTGAAACATGGTATTGCCAAGGGTACTCCCAAGTACAAGTGTTATCGCATTGATGACAGAGACACTTGTTCTTTGAGGACAGAACTGTGGTTCCCAAAGGTGATCACAGGAAGCTCATAATGAACAAAGCACATGACTCACTCCTCTCGATACATCCAGGCAGCTCCAAGATGTACCATGACCTCAAGCAATCCTATTGGTGGACTCGCATGAAAGAGAGATTGCTCAATTCGTGAACGAGTGTGATGTCTGCAGAAGAGTGAAGGCAGAGCATCAACGTCCAGCCGGACTCCTTCAACCTCTACCTATTCTTGAGTGGAAATTCGATCACATTGAGATGGCTTTCATCACCGGCTTCGCCAAGTCCAAGCGAGGAAACTACGCCATCCTTGTGGTGATTGACAAGCTCACTAAAGTGGCTCATTTCCTTCCAGTCAAGGAATCCATCAACGCAACACAACTAGCAGAGCTGTATACCTCCAGAATTGTCTCCTTGCATGGTATCCCTCAAGTAATCTCCTCAGATCGTGGAAGCTTGTTCACTTCAAAATTCTGGGATTCCTTCCAGTCAGCTATGGGTACCAAGATTCGCTTCAGCACAACTTTTCACCCTCAGACTAGTGGCCAAGTCTAAAGAGTGAACCAAATTCTTGAAGATATGCTTAGGGCATGTGTCATATCCTTCGGCATGAAATGGGAAGATTGCCTTCCATTTGCCGAATTCTCCTACAACAACAGCTTCCAAGCAAGTGCAGGCAAAGCACCGTTTGAAATTCTCTATGGCACAAAGTGTCGTACCCCTCTCAACTGGTCCGAGACTGGTGAACGTCAACTCCCTGGAAATGATTTGATCTCAAAGGCCGAAGATATGTGCAAAGTCATAGGTGAGAATCTCAAAGCCGCGCAATCGCACCAAAAGAGCTACTATGACGTCAAGCATCGTGACTTGGCTTTCGACATTGGTGATCATGTGTATCTCCGTGCTTCTCCTATGAAGGGCACTCAGAGGTTCGGTATCAAGGGCAAGCTTGCTGCAAGATACGTGGGCCCTTTCAAGATATTTGGCAAGAGAGGCGATCTAGCCTACCAACTCGAGCTTCCCTCCAACTTTGCAAATGTGCACGATGTGTTTCACGTGTCTCAACTCTACAAGTGCTTCAAGACGCCTAAATGCACCATTCCTTTCGAAGAGATTGATCTTCAGCAAGACTTATCTTATCGTGAGCACCCCGTGTCCATCCTTGAAGAAACTGAGCGCATGACCCGCAACAAGTCCATCAAATTCTTGAAAGTGAAGTGGTCACACCATACCGACCGAGAAGCTACATGGGAACGAGAAGATCATCTCCGTTCCGAGTATCCCGCTTTCTTTCAGTCCTAGATCTTGGGACGAGATCTTCTTGTAGTAGAGGAGAGTTTGTAACGCTCCGGATGTAAAACTTTCTTATATGGCAACATATGAAACGTTGACTTAATCAATTCCATTCTGCGCTCTTCCTTCATTCCGGGTTTCTTTGTTTTTTGCCTTGTGCATGTGTTGCATGTCACCATGTCATTTTTATTATCTGCATTGCATTGTCATAGTCTCATTTGCATCTGTGTGTAGTTGCATCGTCTCCGTCCTCTCTGTTGACTGTTTCGGTTTTCAACTCTCTCACACGGCACCCGTCGCTCCTCTCAAGCCTTTGTTTTGTGAGTGGGTTAAAAACATCCTTGGAATGGGCCGAGAGTTGTCGAGTGGTCTTGGTTTATTGCCGGTAGACCGCCTGTCAAGTTTCGTCTCGTTTGGAGGTCGTTTGATACTCCAACGGTCAACCACGTGGGCTGAAAACCCCTTCATATCTTAGCCTAACACCCCTCCACAACAGCCCACAAGCCCATCCTAACCACTACCATGCTCTCGGTCATCGGATCATGATCATGTGGGCGAAAACCGCACCTCATTTGGAGTCTCCTAGCTCCCAGAATCTATATAAACAGCCTCCCCACGTCCATTTGCGGACGAAACCCTAGCTTCTTCCTCCTGCGTGCGCCGGACACGTCCACTCCGCCGCCGGACGTGTCCGCCCACCGCCCCGAGCCAATCAGGGGGCGACACATCACCTGCGCCCACGCCCCACTTCCCCCGTGCCACCAGGGCCCGCCGGGGCCCGAGGCCGGACCGCCCCGGGCCACTCCCGAGCCGAAGCTCCGCCGCCGCCCGGCTCTGCGAGCCGTCGCCGCCGGTCGGAAGCTGCCCCGCCGCCACTTCTTCCCTCGCCTTCGGCACCCGCCGGCCGCCGCGTACCTCCCTCCGGCATTCCCCGCCGCCAATCTCCGTGAACCGCCGCCGCCGGGGCATACGACCCCCGCTGCCGCGCCTCCAACCACCACCGCTGGCGCACACAGGCCCCGCCGCTGCCGCCGCACACGGGCCCCGTCGCCGCCATCTCGGCTGACCGCCGCTGGCACCGCCAACTCCGGCGAGCTTCCGGCCGGTCCCGATCCAGATCCGGGCGGGTGGATGAGATCCACCCGTCCCATGATCCAAACGCGCCCCGACATCCCGGATCCCTCCGTCCCACACGACTCCGTCCACGTTTGACTTTTTTAGAGGGTATAAAATTCTACTAAGTCCCGGTTCTGTGTAATTTTGTTGCCCTCTTTGCCATATCACAACTTGGTGCTCGGTGCTCCGTTTTGCATGCATGATATATCAAAATGTTCGTCTTGAGGTGCTCTACATGTTGGCATCAGTTTTGTGCATGATAGGGTTCATCTAGATGCCTTAATCTTCATTGCAAGACTGCTTCATGATGTTACTGTTTCAGCACTAGTTGTCTGTTAACAACACTAGATGACGAGTTGCGCCAAATGGCGCAAAGACCCGTTTAAAACCATGTTTGTGTTGAAAATATTTGCATTTTTAATAACCGTATATTTGAGTACATTTGGTAAGAACTTATACCCCTTATATATAAAGGAAATTAAATGCAAATATTTTCTTAAGGTAATAATGCCACAAATTAGATTATCGGTAGCTAGGACCAGACACTTCTGCAATTGGCATTAACAGATCAATAGGGTAGGAATTTGCACGAGACGAATGATCTCTTCTTGTTAACAACAAAACAAATATGAATTTCAGCCACGGACAATAATCATACTGCTACCTCTGTTTCAGACGTAAAACTTTAGTATCTATGACCATGTCTCTAGGAAAAAACATGAACTCGGAACTAAAATAATACCGTGCTATTGGGGCACGACGCATGGGCAATATGCTTCCAAGTCACTGGATAGAAAAGCACCAAGGTGTAAAATTGCACAAACAAAAATGCATATGAGGAGCAGAAGTGGCAGAGCAAGGGATTGCAGAGCTCATGTGGGGGAGGTATAACCAAAAGGGAAGAGGAACCGGCGGCCCTAGCTAATTGACACATTGGTTCTAATAAGCCATTTACCAAAACTTGATTAATCAAATGAAACTTACACAATTTCTTGGGACTACACAACTGCTAATGCAAATGAACATCTCACCTAGTAAATACAATAACTGTATCAAGCACCAGATGGCATATTAGACCAAGGAATTTATCATATCCATCAACTAATTATCAATTAACATGATCTCAGTTAAGTAGTGCAAGGAGTGGCGGGCTCAGAATAATTGGATAAAGGCATGTTATTTTCTCTACCAAATAAAATGATGTGCAAAAATTCATAATTAAGACACAAATTTTCTTAAGCTGAAAGAATGAACATCATTAAATTCTCTTCATGAGTAAAGACATATATAAACTGAGCTGATCTGCAGGACCTATAAGAACTGATGGAACGGATACAAGAACAATACATTGTAGAAAAAAACAAGCTGGGGAGAAACAGTATGTGTCTTTCAATGTCTCTTGTAGCACATATTTGAAAGATCTAGATGGTCTAGCCAGGACATGTGCTTACATCTCATTTTCTTACAGCATAACACAAGAAGTGAAATGTGCAACAATTCAAACTTTAAAAAATATAGAGGTCAGCCATGCCTGCTGTAAAAAAAACAAAGGTATTATATTTCCTGCATGACACCTATGAATGGTGAAAATCAATAAGGAGAATGGTCGAAGGTCAAACAAAAATAAGATACAGAGGCCATGCATGATGTAGCAGATAATACTAATAGCCAAGTGAGTGATATATAGATGAAATCGACATCGAGGGAAAACAGAGCAGTGAACCATTAATTTTGATGGTGTACAAAAAGCCTAATAAAGTACTCCTTCCGTCCCACAGTATAATACAATTTTACGGAGACATGCCTGAAATTTGACATCTAAAGATATGAGCAGACAATAGCAAACACATTACTCCTGGTATATGACTTGAATTTTTCATTTGTAATTATTGCGGTGACATCTAAATATATTTTCTCCTATCATATAATTGAGTATACCAATGAGATACCGAAGAGGATTCATGGCGTCATGATAGATGAAATGCTTGGAATTCAATAGGGCGAAGGACGACTTTAGTGTGAGCCTAGAGATATGTAGATACTAAATAGTTTCAAGTCCCTTACTCCAAAGCCATGCACAGACTTGCCACTAAGTATAGATTGCTAAATAGTTTTACTCTTTGGGATAATCTAAAAAGCTTCTTTCTATGACTCTTCAACATTAACCAAAATCATGAGAACTTGTGAAGCAGGTGAAAGCCTGTAAATTGATCTCAACTATAGTTATCACATAATCCTAATTTATTCCCGAAACTTTCTAGTAACAGCTGGCTCTAGGAACTTCTCCTTAAGTCATTATAGCCCGAGGACAAATCAAATCACATGTGGAAATTGGATATGCTGAAATTTATGTGTAGTCAAATGGGCACCAAATTAGACATGCTGCAACCACATGCGTAAATTTGTAACCAATAATGAGCCTACTAAGCTTTATTAAGTACTGCAACCAAACCATAGTTTGGACACTAAAATCTGAATGTAAACAACATGTAGATATGCCATGTGCTATAGATTGGATGCCAAAAATACCTGGGAAGTAGAGAATCAATAAGAGATGTGGATGGATGTATTTATTCTTTGGTATTATTAAAGAACTTATATATAAGCACAATGACTTCCACCATAGGTTTAACAGGGACAGTCAAGTGTTGTGAGTTCTTATCACAGAGAATAATACAAAATCGTAATAGTGTGAGATGAAAAAAATGTATTTGGATCATATAGCTTACTAAAGCATTAATAAAAGTTTATTATGTACAATACACAATTGTAATGGTGTGAGAGAGAAAATGCATTTTTTACTGAAAGTGCCAGACTTTCTTTCTTCTATAATTTTTTGGTTAGGTGTCTCAACTAATCATGGGCAAAATAGTTTCCAACAGAGAACTACCTCTGTTTATTCGAATACACACACTGGAAACCCGAAGGTTTTATATATTGGTATCACAACCATATTACAGTTTGTTAACTGCTTGAAAGATTCTGCATAACATTAGTGTCTTGTATGTTCCTCTTTTACAGTTTTATCCATCTTGGCATCCATCTAAATTTCCCGAATAATATATGGGACGACTTTCTCTGTTGCAACACATTCAGTTTCTCTTCCCGGGCAATAAAAACTACCTCCATTCCTGATTCCCCTTCCATTATGTTTAGCTATCATCATGTGCTCCCTCATGCCACTACTTATCCAACATTACTTCCACCCAAGCATGGATATTTTAACAACACTTTGAATCCGGCATCTTTTTAGGGCACTCCTGTATACTGCCTTAATTCATTATGTATAACTATAAAAACATGTTGTGAAAGAATCAATATTTTATATTTATGTGTTCGTTATTCCTTTCACCCATGTTAAGTAAGGATTCGAATCTAAGTGCGACATGTAGTGAATTAGGAGTGTACTTTGATACACAAACTGACTGGATGTATGATAAAAATATCACATGTGATTGCAGTGCAATACCACAACTGATATAGTTTGCCACATGACAAGATAATAAGTAGAACTGATGAAAGATTATATGCACTGAAGCTCACAAACATGTTTAGTCCCTAGCACCATTCACAACCCTGGCTCAGCTGAAAAGAATGATATAAACAATGTGAACATTCAGAAAATTGAGCTCCAAATTGAGTGCATTTACTGAAATTGGATCTCCAAAGACAATAGCAAATACACATAAAAGTCGATGCAAGCTCCAGACCTACCCTCGAAAAGAAATCAAGATAGCTAATGAAATTAAGGATAATTATTTAGCAGCAAATTAGAAATTTTTATTACTGCTCCTTGAATTCCTAATTCCTAAGCCCGAGAATGCGCAAATGCTTCTATAAAATCTCTAGACCACCAATAACTAAACCATGTATGTCGGCGTTGCTCAAAAATATCAGTAGAATAAGCAATCAAATTCTCAGTTAACCACCTGGTACACAAAAAAAGTACATTTGAATCCCGAAATCTAAAGATATGCTACATGAGCACATGTATATTTGATAAGAACTAATGCACATGTATATGCATGATTACTAAATATGGCAAGCTTTAGTTTAGTTTGCAGGAAGTGGTTCGCTTAAGGTCATTCATACTGCCCGCTTTACTTATACAAGTGTGACAAGAAAACCATAACAACACAAGGCAATAATATATGTTATGTGGTAGCAGGAATGGGAACTTGGGTGTATTTTAGTTTAGAGATATACAAGTGATTTAGTTCACGGCACATGCCAACAAGTAGTTTCCTAGGGTGAAGGCTTTGCATTATCTGCAGCTAGCTATGTAAAACAACCTGAACCTGAACTTAATGGCTATTGGATGTCTAAACTGAATTGTTGTGTCCCTAAACCTGGAAGTATGGTACAGTTTTAGATCTCAAGAATCTGCATACCCATGGTCATATGCACTGCCAGTTTATTTAGACAAGCATGCCAACAATGCACTGATAAACAGAGCAACGTCACAAAAAATATAAGTTCTAGGGTAGTTTACTGTAATTTAATTTCAGAGATGTAAATTATAAAAATTGTTCAGCCAACTATTTAGTTAGGTATATATACATGCAACTAATAAAAAACTTCACTTCTTCTCCCTATTTCTAATTTGGAACAAGCACAATAATTTACCCAATCACTGAAATCTGAAGTCAGTGTGTGCGTGTATGTTCATACACCCAGCCAAAAATCTAGGAAACGCAAAATAAGAATCTGAATGCCCAATGGAAATAGTGTGGCAGGCAAATCGACTACTCCGAGCTCCCCCAGATTGAGCGCTCGCTGGCCGTCATCCTGTTTTACCTCTTCTGAGCCGTCTAATTTTCACAGCTTGTTTTCATTTCGTGGTTATTTTTTCTGTTCTATGACTGGTCGGCTTATTACTCGGTTGGGTCATGTGTATATTAGTTGGGTGAAACTTTGACATGTGTGAAAGATCTTTGGCTAATCCTTGATAACCCACAAGTGTAGGGGATCGCAACAGTTTTCGAGGGTAAAGTATTAATCCCAAATTTGTTGATTCGAGACAAGGGGAGCCAAAGAATACTCTTAAGTATTAGGAGATGAGTTTTCAATTCAACCAAACTTGGAAACTTAGTATCTGCAGCAAGATAATTTAGTAGCAAAGTAATATGATAGTGGTGGTCGCAGCAATAAAAGTAACGATAGTGTTTTTGCAGTTTTTGTGATAGTAGCAACAGAAAAGTAAATAAGCATCTAGCAATATAGGTAAAGCTCGTAGGCATTGGATCGGTGATGGGAAATTATGTCGGATGCAATTCATCATGTAGAAGTTATAACCTAGGGTGACACAGAACTAGCTCCAGTTCATCAATGCAATGTAGGCATGTATTCCGAATATAGTCATACGTGTTTATGGAAAAGAACTTGCATGACATCTTTTGTCCTACCCTCCCGTGGCGGTGGGGTCCTATTGGAAACTAAAGGATATTAAGGCCTCCTTTTAATAGAGTACCGGACCAAAGCATTAACACATAGTGAATACATGAACTCCTCAAACTATGGTCATCACCGGGAGTGGTCCCGATTATTGTCACTTCGGGGTTGCTGGATCATAACACATAGTAGGTGACTACATACTTGCAAGATAGGATCAAGAACACACAAATATTCATGGAAACATAATAGGTTCAGATCTGAAATCATGGCACTCGGGCCCTAGTGACAAGCATTAAGCATAGCAAAGTCATAGCAACATCAATCTCAGAACATAGTGGATACTAGGGATCAAACCCTAACAAAACTAACTCGATTACATGATAGATCCCATCCAACCCATCACCGTCCAGCAAGCCTACGATGGAATTACTCACACACGGCGGTGAGCATCATGGAATTGGTGATGGAGGAAGGTTGATGATGACGATGGCGACAATCTCCACTCTCCGGAGCCCCGAACGAACTCCATATCAGCCCTCCCGAGAGAGATTAGGGCTTAGCGGTGGCTCCGTCTCGTGAAATGCGATAATTCCTTCTCTCCTATTTTTTTCTCCCCGAAACGGAAGATATAGGATCTGGGGGTACGTCGGTGGAGCACCAGGGGGCCCACGAGGCAGGGGGGCGCGCCCCCCACCCTCGTGGGCTGGCCCAAGGCCCCCTGGTGTGGATCTTCTTGCATGTATTTTTTATATTTTCCGAAATAATTCTCCGTTGATTTTCAGGCGATTCTGAGAACTTTTTATTCTGCACAAAAACAACACCATGGCTGTTCTGCTGAAAACAGCGTCAGTCCGGGTTAGTTCCATTCAAATCATGCAAGTTAGAGTCCAAAACAAGGGCAAAAGGGTTTGGAAAAGTAGATACGTTGGAGACGTATCAACTCCCCCAAGCTTAAACCTTTGCTTGTCCTCAAGCAATTCAGTTGATAAACTGAAAGTGATAAAGAAAAACTTTGACAAACTCTGTTTGCTCTTGTTGTTGTAAATATATAAGCTAGCATTCATGTTTTCAACAAGATCATGAACTAACCATATTCACAATAACTTTCAGGTCTCAAGACTACTCACCTCAATGGCATAATCAACTAGCGAGCAATAATAATAAACCTCGGATGACAACACTTTCTCAAAACAATCGTGATATGATATAACAAGATGGTATCTCGCTAGCCCTTCCAGAGACCGCAAAACATAAATGCAGAGCACCTTTATGGATCAAGGACTGACCAGACATTGTAATTCATGGTAAAAGTGATCTAGTCATGATCATACTCAATGCAAATTAATGGTAATACATGCAACGACAGAGGTGCTCTCCTACTGGTGCTCTTTGATAAGAGGATGATGACTCTGCATAAAAGTAAATAGATAGGCCCTTCGCAGAGGGAAGCAGGGATTTGTAGAGGTGCCTGTCGGGGTATTGGATCGACACCTATGGGATCACAAGAATCCCTACTGCGGTTGCGGGGCGCGGGGTTGAGAGAAGAGCCGATCAAACAGATAGCACACGGTTCCTTTACCCAGGTTCGGGCCGCGAGGATGCGTAAAACCCTACTCCTGCTTTGGTGGATTGTATATCTGTGTTCTTCAGCTAGTTATGGGGCGTGAGGAGCTCCAAAAAGCCGAATCCTCCTCCTGGTCGCCTCGGGCCTCCTTTTATAGGGAAAATGGGTCGCCACAGTGGCACACAGGAGGTGGAAAGGGTACAGTGATGTGAGGTTATCCCTCGCATTACATGACAAGGCGCATTTAATGTGTCTTGCCTAGGTGTCCTTGCTTTATCGGGGACGGGGGAGACATCCATCTTGTCCGTCGCCGCTCCTTCTTGTGTCGACACGCGCCCTGGCCAACGATGCCTGAGATGCCATGTAGGCAGGCAGGCAGCTGAGGTGGCGCAATGGTGGGTCTTCACGAAGATCTGCATGTCGCCACACAGGTGCCTGGCCAGCTGGTTTGGTCGGCAGCTGCATGGGGCGGTGGAGGCTTAGTTGGCGTGGGCCTGATGGTTGCCCTGCAGATGTCCCCGACAAGGGTCTTGCTGCGGCCCCGGCAAGGGTCGTCGTCTTCTTAGTGTGTATCTGATATTGAATGTCTTCACAAAGATCTGCATGCCACTACGGGGTTGTCTCCCGAATCCTTGCCCCACGGGGGCAGTGGACTCAAGGGTGAATCGCTCCCTAGGTGTGGGGCGAGTCGCCGCGGCAAGGGTCTTGCCGGGGCTGCTAAAGCCGGCCCCAGCAAGGATCTTGCCGGGGCTGCTGAAACTGGCTCCCGGCAAGGACCTTGCCGGGGGAATCCGCTTCATCTCTTTGCTCTTTGTGGTCTTGGCTTTGGGCTTTAGTCTCCATCGAACTTCGGTCTTACCCTGGCTCACCTCCCTTGCCGTGCTTGGTGTGGTGGTGCCCGTGGCTCAGACTGCCCATGCACAGTCATAGGGGTACAAAAAGTGTACCCCTCTTTTTGTACACCGACATGAGCCCTCGGGCCTAGGCCACACATAAGCGCGACGCGTTGTTGGGCTAGGCCCAGAACGGTGCGTGGGCAGGCGGGACGGTTTTTACCGTGGTAAGATTTTCCACGCGCTGCCCCTCCCACGATCCGCACGCATGGCGTGGTGTGGAGGGGCGTGCGTGACGTGGGCGGCATGCGCGTGGCGGTTTCCGCAGGCATGCGTCATGTCGCAGTAAAGAGGCGGCCTTGCACCTTCCCCATAAACAGGGGGAGGCGTGGAGGCGCGGCCCATTTACTGAATGGGGCCGAGGCACGGTCCTCAAGGCGCCCACTCCCCATGATCACGGGGTGGGGAGAGCTCGCCTCACCCATCCCCTCGGTTCTGCACGTCTGCCACGTGCCTCCCATGCGCTCGGGGTGGCAAACGGTGGAGGCGGGAAACCGGGCCGTCGCTGGTTGGGGCGGCGGGTCGGTCCTGGCTCCCTGCGCCTTCTGTGTCTTGATTGGCCGAGCGGGGTGGTCGAGCCCCAGCCCCGCCCTTTATAAAGAGCGGGAGGGGAGGGACGGCACCCCGCACTCTTCCATCTCCTTTCTCCTTCAGATTCTGCTCCTCTCTTCCATTCACCATGGAGAGGGAAAATCCCGGCCCTTCAACAGTGGCAGCGAGGGTTGCCGCTCGACAACGCATCCCTCCTTCTCCTGCACCTGCGGTGGCAGAGCCGGCCGCGTGGGGAAGGGGGAGGGGGCGAGGCCGGGGCGCTCGGGGAAGAGGAGGACGGGGTGGCCCGCCGACCTCGCCCCGCCTGCAGCTCCTCCTCCAGTGGAGGGTCATGTAGGGGATGACCCTTGTGAGTTCTTCGTCTGGTTGCGTCGGCCGCCGCGCCGTCGCCTTCATCTCCCGACTCCATTTGCGCGGGAGATGGAGCTGGATCCACCGGAGTCGTTGCGGCTTCACATGAGGGGCTGCGAGATCAGTGGCACGCGGGTCCGCGTCGACTTCCCCGCTCCTCATGTGATGTATCTTTGTCAGGGATGGAAGACATTTGCTCGTATCCACAGCTTGATGGATGGGCTCACTCTCCATTTTAAGTTGATGGAGGGTGGCCTTCTTTCTGTCAAGGTCTTCGGGCACTTCGGGACTCGCGCAAGGTGCTGCATGGAGAGCTCTTCTGATGACGAAGACTCCTCCTCGAGTGAGGGTGACGAGGAGGACAGCGGCAGCGACGACGAGGGCGGTAGGCGGCAGGATGACGGGTCCAACTAGGTGTCGGGCGCCGCTCCTGGTGGCACCGGCGACCCCATCATCCGTGTCACTGGCTCCTTGAACTTCTCGGGTCCGTCCCCTTGGCGGCTGGCGTAGGGAGGCTGCGGAAGAGGAAGAGGAAGAGGGCGGGCGGCAAGGTCGTCACGTCGGAGTACACGGGCACCGATGCCTTCGACGCATACTGACGTCCTGCCGCCTCGTCTTCGAGCTTTGCTTCCGGCGCCGCCATCACCATCCAGCCTTTGGGCGGCCACCAAGATGTTTTCTTGGTGTCTTCTGCCACCCGTAGCTTGCCTTGGCGCTCCTTTTGCCCTTCTCGCCTCCTTGACCTGCCTCCTGAGGAGAGGTACAAGAAAGGCATTACGGGCATCTTATCTCTTTTTAGTTTGTAAGCCTTCGGGCATCTGTTAAATTTAAAACTTGTAATCCCCTTGTTCATGTTTTTCATTCCCTACGGACTGTACCTGAGTGGAATGTTTTTAATGAAAAAGGGATGTTTGCCGGGTCATTTGTTTGTGGGTGAAACCCACGACAAGGAATAAATCCTTGATATCTCTAAGATAAACATTTTTTCGCCCGGCAATAGGCCTTGCCGCCTCCCTACTTCGCTCTACCTTTCTCACGCCTTTGGCGGAGGCAGGGATGAAGTGGGTTTAGGCCCCTTGTTTCATCCTTTCGCTGCCGCGACTACGACCAAACTTGGTCCCAGGAACAAGCCCTAGGGCCCAGAGTTATGGGAGCACGGTATTTTAAGGAAGAGAACGAGGTTTCACATACCTCAGTCCATAATGGAATGCATGATAAGGGATGAAGAACTTATCTGAAGCTGCAGCCCCCGGCAACCCTGGTTTGCCGTGGGTGAATCTTTGCTCTTGTAGCCCCCGGCAACACTGGCTTGCCGGGGCCTAGATGCTAGTTTGTTCCTTTTCCTTCTCCCCAAGTGGTTTCGGCAAGGATATATGTGCGTCCTGTGAACCAAAGGAGATAAAAGAAGGACAAAGAGATGCATACTCGACCTCTAAGCTAGGGGTTAGCCGCCGCTAAGCACTATCAACCCTAACCAAGGACAATACTCGACTCAGCATGCATGCTATGACTTAGGGCGCCAGCGCTTCATTTATTTATGCTCAGGGTCTGCACCTGGCTTTGTACAAAGGGTTACATGCCTTGCCGGCAAGGCTTGTACAAAAGGTGGCTTTCCGGGGGGCCCGTCAAGCCGCGCCTTATGGGTAAAACTTGCGAAGATGCTCAATGTTCCAGGAATTGCTCACCGGAATGGCATTTTCGGTCTCCAGGCGGACTGCGCCAGGCCTGGTGACTCGTATTACTCGATAAGGGCCTTCCCACTTCGGCATCAACTTGTTTGTATTCTTGGCCGATTGAACGCGCCGAAGAACAAGGTCGCCCTCCTCAAAGCTTCGGGCATGGACCTTGCGGCTATGGTAGCGGCGCAAGGCTTGCTGGTAGCGTGCTGCTCCCACAGCCGCCCGAAGACGATCTTCCTCAAGGAGCGTTGCGTCATCTTGCCGTAGTCGCTCTTGCTCAAGCTCATCATAAGCGAGCACTCGAGGTGACCAGTATATGAGTTCAGTGGGGAGAACTGCTTATGCCCCGTATACTAGGGCAAAGGGTGTCCGGCCGGTGGCTCGATTTGGCGTCGTACTGATCGACCAAAGAACCATCGGCAATTCATCAATCCAACGCCTTCCACTCTTGCGCAGCCTGTCAAAGGTCTTTGTCCTTAAGCCTCGCAGCACTTCAGCGTTTGCCCTCTCAGCTTGACCATTGCTTCGTGGGTGAGCAATGGAAGCGAAACAGACCTTGCTGCCGAGGTCTTGGGTATATTGCATGAAGGTGCGGCTTGCGAACTGCGTGCCGTTGTCGGTGATGACCCTGTTGGGTACACCAAAACGGCACACTAGTCCCTTGAAGAATTTGACGGCTGACTGAGCGGTGACCTTCCTCACTGCCTCCACCTCTGGCCACTTTGTGAACTTGTCGATTGCGACATACAAGTACTCAAAGCCCCCGACAGCGCGGGGGAAAGGGCCCAGTATGTCGAGCCCCCAGACCGAGAAGGGCCAGGAGAGAGGAATGGTTTGAAGGGCTTGAGCTGGTTGATGAAGTTTCTTTGAATGGAACTGACACGCTTCACACCTAGTGACCAGTGTCGTCGCATCCTGGAGGGCAGTGGCCCAGAAGAAGCCTTGCTTAAATGCCTTGCCGGCGAGGGCTCTTGACCCTATGTGGGATCCACATATGCCTCCATGTATCTCTGCCAACAGCCCCAGTCCTTCCTCTCGAGGGATACACTTCAACTTCATGCCGTTCGGTCTCTTTCTGTATAGGGCGTCATCGACGAACTGGTACATAGCAGACCGACGGGCTACTTTCTCCACTTCTTCATGCTCCTCAGGAAGTTCCCCAGTTTGGAGGAATCAGACGGTATGCTATGCCCATGCTGGAGCCTGAGGCTCGACGGCGAGGACTAAAAGCATTTCCTCTGCTATAGGAGCGGCTGTCTCGATGGCAAGAGCTTGACGCTTCGCCGGAGATAGTCGTCCCGTGGCGGGCTTAGTGTCTCCGGCAACATCCTTGCCGGCGGCTCCGGGGAGCTCGGCGGGAAAGTACTTGCCCGGTCCTGATTTCCTCCTCTTGTTTTGCTCTGTTGATGGATCAACGGATGGCTGAGAAAGCTGAAGCACAAAGGTACCTGGTTCCACAGGTAACTTGAGGGTAGCGCGCTTTGACAGGTAATCGGCGATGTCGTTCTCCGCTCGGGGAACGTGCTCCGCCTGTATACCATCAAAGCGCTCTTCCAGCTTTCTCACTTCGTCGACGTAGGCCTTCATCAATGGGCTCTGATAATCTTTGTTGACTTGTTTGATGACAAGCTGTGAGCCGCCCCTGACAATGAGTTTCTTGATTCCGAGGTCTGCCGCGATCCAAAGACCAGCAAGCATCCCCTCATACTCCGTAGTATTGTTCGTTGATACCTCCCTGGGGAAGTGTATCTGGACCACGTACTTGAGGTGCTCTCAAGTGGGCGCGACTAGCAGTACGCCAGCCCCGATGCCCTGTAAGGAGAAAGCTCCATCAAAGAACATGATCCAGTCGCAACTCGCCTTGTTGCCGGGGAGAGCGGTTTCCTGGACTTCTTCATCAGGCGTCGTGGTCCATTCTGCAACGAACTCCACCAGGACTCGGCTTTGGATCGTCGAGGTACTTTCAAACTTGAGGCCAAAGCTGGACAGCTCCAGTGCCCACTCTACAATTCTTCCCGTTGCATCTGGATTGTGGAATATCCGTTGCAGAGGAAGGTGAGTGATGACAGTGATCTCGTGCGCCTGGAAGTAGTGACGCAGCTTCCTCGAGGCCATAAGAAGGTCGAAGAGCAATTTCTGCACACCGGAGTACCTTGATCTAGCCCCCTGCAAGAGGGAGCTAACAAAGTAGACCGGGTGCTGCATCATTTTCTTCCTTGGCTGCACTCCAACCGGCCGTGTCGTCTCTGCACCAATGGCATCAGGCTATGTCACTGCTATGACCTCATCATCAACTTCTCTCTGCGCCACTAGTGCGACGCTGACCACCTGGTTTGTTGCCGCCAAGTATAGCAGCAACGGTTCTTGTGGCCTAGGCACAACTAGTACCAACGTGGAGGAAAGATACCTCTTCAAGTCTTGCAATGCTGCTTTGGCTTCTGGCGTCCACTCCATTGGGCCTGCCTTTTTCAAAATCTTGAAAAAGGGAAGTGCATGCTCGGCAGACTTGGAAATGAATCTGCTCATGCCGGCAACGCAGCCAGCAAGCCGACGCACATCATTGACCCGTTTGGGTGCTTCAATCTGTTCTATAGCTTTGATCTTGTCCGGATTGGCCTCTATCCCACGCTGTGACACAAAGAACCTGAGAAGCTTGCCGGACGGGACGCCGAAGACGCACTTCTCAAGGTTTAGCTTGAGGTTGATCTTGCGTAGTTTTACAAATGTTTCTTGTAAATCCGGTATAAGGGTTGCCCTGTTCTTGGTTTTGACCACTATATCATCCATATAAGCCTCCGTATTTCTATGGAGCTGGGGTTCAAAACCAATCTGGACTTCCCTTGCAAACGTCGAGCCAGCACTCTTCAACCCGAAAGGCATTTGTATAAAACAATACGTACCACATGGGGTGATGAATGTTGTCTTCTCTTGTCATGAAGATCTGATGGTAGCCGGAGTAGGCATCGAGGAATGACAGCAGGTCACACCCAGCCGTGGAGTCAACAATCTGGTCGATGCGCGGAAACGGGAAGGGGTCTTTAGGACAAGCCTTATTGATATCTGTGTAATTAATACACAACCTCCACTTCCCATTTGCCTTGCGCACTACCACTGGATTGGCCAACCACATTGGATGGAGCACTCCTCTTACCAAACCCGCAGATTCCAATTTCCGAATCTCCTCTGTGATGAACTCTTGTCGTTCCAAAGCTTGCTTCCTCACCTTCTGCTTGACGGGCCGCGCATGAGGACAGACAGCAAGGTGGTGCTCAATCACCTCCCTGAGAACGCCGGGGATGTCGGATGCTTGCCATGCAAACACATCGACATTCGCCCGCAGGAAGGTGACGAGCGCGTCTTCCTATTTGTCGTCAAGGGTGGAGCTTATGGTGAAAGCTCCTCCTGTGCCGTCCTCCTTGACGGAAACCTTCTTGGTTCCCGGCGGCGTGGCCCTGGACTTCTTGTTTCTGCCGGTGGAGCTCTCTGGCACGTCCTCGACGGGAGCGCGACACTCCAAAGAGGTGCGCTTGCCGGAGTGGGTGTCCAAGGTCTCACTGGTCTTCTTGCCGGTGGAGCTCTCTGGCACGTCCTCGACGAGAGCACAACACTCCGAAGAGGTGCGCTTACCGGAGTGGGTGTCCGAGGTCTCACCGGTCTTCTTCTTCTTCCCTCCCGGGGCTCCAGTGGCAGGAGCAAGTGCCTTTGTGGCGGCAGCTGCTGCAACTGCTTGCTGGTATAGTTGGTCAGTGCAAATCAGTGCGTCTTTCTTATCGGAGGGGATGGTGATGATCATCACAGGTCCTGGCATCTTCAGGGTGTTGTAGGCATAGTGTGACGCTACCATGAACTTGGCCAGCGCTGGGCGGCCAAGGATCCCGTTGTAAGGCAAGGGGATCTTGGCAACATCGAACACGATCCTTTCTGTCCTGTAGTTCAGATCACTTCCAAAAGTCACGGGCTACGTGACCTTTCCCTTTGGTTGACTTCTCCCCGGGTTGACCCCCCTGAAACGTGCCCGTCTCTTCGAGGTCTCCATCAGGAATCTGCAGCTTCTTGATCACGGTGGGCGAGAGTAGGTTCAGACCGGCCCCGCCATCGACTAGCATCTTTGTCACCTTGAGGTTGCGTATTATCGGTGAAACCAACAATGGCAAGCACCCGAACGCAGTAGTGCGATCAGGGTGATCGTCAGTGTCAAAAATGATAGGCGTGCTGGACCATTTCAGCGGCTTTTGGGCACCGGACGATGGCTCCGCTGCTGTAATCTCACACGCCCACTTTTTAAGTTGGCGGTGAGAAGTATGCAGCGAGGCGCCGCCATCGACGCACATGGCCTCCGTAGCTTTATGAAATTCTTGGTCGCCGGACTTGTCGTCCTCTTCGTGATCGTCGTCTTCGGGCCTTCTGTCACGGCCCCGGGCGGGCCTCTCCTGCTGTTTATCCTTGCCGCAATGACATGCTTGGCCGTCACGCTTCTTGCCGGACCCTTCAGCACCGTCCTGGCCCTTCTCCTTGTACCATCTCTCATATTCAGCCCTCTGCTTCTCAGCAAGGAGCTCAACCTGTCGGCAGTCCTGGAGATCATGGCCTTTGGTGCGATGGATCTTGCAGTATCGCTTGCCGGAGTTTCCTGGCTTCTCGCCAGCCGCCAAGGCCCGGCAGGCGTCACACCCGGCAATTTCCTTGCCGGGGTCACCGACCCTAGTTTTCTTGGCGGAGCCAGTGTCATCAGATCCCTCGATGGCAAGCACGGCTTTACCTTTGCGCTTCCTGTTGTGGTGCCGGCCTTTTTTCGCCGGGGCGGCAGTATCCTCATCTGAAGAGTCGGTTTCCGCGCCGGCATCTTCGCCGGGGTACTTCCTTCCCTCTTCAGCCCGGGCACATCTTTCAGCAAGAACATAGAGTTCCGCCACATCTTTCACCTTGGTCATCGCTAGTTCTTCACGCATCTTGCGGTTACGCACGTTCTGATGGAACGCGCTGATGATGGCGGCATGGTGAACATCAGGGATGTTGTACTGTACCCGGTTGAACCTCTGTATGTACTTGCGCAGACTCTCGCCCCCCTTCTGGGGAATGACGTGCAGGTCACTCTCTTGGCCATGGGCTTGGTGATCTCCAGTAAAGGCGCCAACAAACTCATGGCACAAATCCGACCAGGAGGAAATAGAGTCTGCTGGCAAGTGCATCAACCACGACATGGCGTTGGGTTTAAGTGCCAACGGAAAGTAATTCGCAAGCACCTTATCGTCGTGAGCTCCGGCATCTTGCATCGCGATAGTGTAGATGCTGAGGAACTCCGACGGGTGGGTCTTGCCGTTGTACTTCTCGCCAACGTCAGGCTTGATGGTGCGGTGAGTGGGCCACTGGAACTGCCGCAGCTCACGGGTAAAAGCCGGACAGCCTACCTCGTAAGGTAGACCTCCAGGGCTCTCCGGTGCCGGGCAGTTCATAGCAGGCCCTACTCGCCTGTCTGACTGGTGGCGCGCTCCGCACCATCGCTCGATGGTGATTCGAGCGTCTTCATGAGCTCGCTCTTGAAGAACTGGACGCTGGTTGCCGCGGGTCCATGGGACGGACAACGCTATGGAGATGGCGTCACCCGCGATGTCTCGACGAGTCGACGCACGCGGTACCGGGCGTGGAGGAGGCGAATGCACCATGGCCACGGTGCTGCCGGTCCTCCCACCACCGGTGCGTGGGACCCCATCGGAACGTTGACCCGGGTGCTCTGCTGGATTTGGTTCATCCTTGTTGGCAACTGCGACAAGGCTTCGGATGGTGGCTCTCCATTCGTCGAGTTTCCCTGTAACGGGAGGAAAGTCGAGGAGCAACTGCGCGCGTGCCAGGGCTTCGGCTGGGGTTAGCGGTAGCGAGACCTGCATGGACCATGACGCGCTTCGACCCCTGACCATGTCAGGAGGAGCTCCATCATGAACCCGCGGTCGCATGCCGTTTCCACCAGTGCTTCGGCGGGCGGGCAGGTCTTCTACGTCCCGCGAGTGGCACTCGGGGCTCTTCCCGCGGCGACGCCCGGGATCTTCAGCGTGACGACGCCGTTCGTTGCGCGCTGCTTGAGAGGAGCGCACTGTTGGCGTCGGCATGGGAGTCCTGGAGGCCCTTGCGTCGCCTTCGGGTGATGCAGCAGCGATCTTGGAAGGCCCCGCGTCACTCGCGGAGGGCCTGGCTCCGTCTTTGGATCTGGCGGTGTGTAGCCCGTTACCAAGCGCACAAACATCGCCACCTCCCAAACTCCGGGTGCTGGGCCGGCGTTGGTGTTCGCGAGCAGTGCCCCGGGTCCTTTCCGCGACCGGTTTGCTGCTCGCCCGTGTCGGGACGGGCTGTCCGGCTTCCGACTAGCCAACCGCCACCGTCATCTTCTTCTTGGGCACCATGATGATGAAGAAGCGTCGAACTGACTGCTAAAGTCGATTCTCACAACTGCGCACCCCTACCTGGCACGCCAAAGATGTCGGGGTATTGGATCGACACCTATGAGATCACAAGAATCCCTACTGCGGTTGCGGGGCGCGGGGTTGAGAGAAGAGCGGATCAAACAGATAGTACACGGTTCCTTTACCCAGGTTCGGGCCGCGAGGATGCGTAAAACCCTACTCCTGCTTTGGTGGATTGTCTATCTGTGTTCTTCAGCTAGTTATGGGGCGTGAGGAGCTCCAAAAAGCCGAATCCTCCTCCTGGTCGCCTCGGGCCTCCTTCTATAGGGAAAAGGGGTCGCCACAGTGGCACACATGAGGTGTAAAGGGTACAGTGATGCGAGGTTATCCCTTGCATTACATGACAAGGCGCATTTATGCGTCTTGCCTAGGTGTCCTTGCTTTATCGGGGACGGGGGAGACATCCATCTTGTCAGTCGCCGCTCCTTCTTGTGTCGACACGCGCCCTGGCCAGCGACGCCTGAGATGCCATGTAGGCAGGCAGGCAGCTGAGGTGGCGCAATGGTGGGTCTTCACGAAGATTTGCATGTCGCCATGCAGGTGCCTGCCCAGCTGGTTGGGTCGGCAGCTGCATGGGGCGGTGGAGGCTTAGTTGGCGTGGGCCTGAAGGTGGCCCTGCAGATGTCCTCGGCAAGGGCCTTGCCGGGGCCCCGGCAAGGGTCTTGCCGCGGCGCCTGCTGCCATTCCCGGCAAGGTGCTTGCCGGAGGTCTTGTGGTCCTTCTTGGCTGGGATCCCACCAAGGGTCGTCGTCTTCTTAGTGTGTATCTGATCTTGAATGTCTTCACAAAGATCTGCATGCCACTACGGGGATGTCTCCCGAATCCTTGCCCCACGGGGGCAGTGGACTCAAGGGTGAATCGCTCCATAGGCGTGGGGCGAGTCGTCGCGGCAAGGGTCTTGCCGGGGCTGCTAAAGCCGGCCCCGGCAAGGATCTTGTCGGGGCTGCTGAAACCGGCTCCCGGCAAGGACCTTGCCGGGGGAATCCGCTTCATCCCTTTGCTCTTTGTGGTCTTGGATTTGGGCTTCAGTCTCCATCGAGCTTCGGTCTTACCCTGACTCACCTCCCTTGCCGTGCTTGGTGTGGTGGTGCCCGTGGCTCAGACTGCCCGTGCACAGTCATAGGGGTACAAAAAGTGTAACCCTCTTTTTGTACACCGACAGTGCCAGAGCTCGATTTTTAAATAGAGAGGAATAACATTTTGAGTGGTATACTTTCATTGTCAACATAGCAACCAGGAATCTCGATATCTCCCATGCTACGCACATTATAGGCGGTTCCCAAACAGAATGGTAAAGTTTATACTCCCCCAACCACCAACAAGCACACTCCACGGCTAGCCCGAAACAACGGGTACCGTCCAAACCAGCAACAACCATGGGGGAGTTTTGTTTAATTATTATGATTTTGAGCATGGGACTGGGCATCCCGATTACCAGCCATTTTCTCATGAATGATGAATGGATTCCACTCATTGTAAGAATAACCCACCTAGCATGGAAGATATAGATAGCCCTAGTTGATACATGAGTTGTTCGAGCATACAAAACAGAATTTCATTTGAAGGTTTGGAGTTTGGCACACACAAATTTACTTGGAACGGCAGGTAAATACCGCATATAGGAAGGTATGGTGAACTCATATGGAAAAACTTTGGGGTTTATGGAAGTGGATGCACAAGCAGTATTCCTGCTTAGTACATGTGAAGGCTAGAAATAGACTGGGAAGCGACCAGCTAGAGAGCAACAACGGTCATGAACATGCATTAAAATTAATCAACAATGAATGCAAGCATGAGTAGGATATAAATCGCCATGAACATAAATATCGTGAAGGCTATGTTGATTTGTTTCAACTACATGCGTGAACATGTGCCAAGTCAAGTCACTTAAATCGTTCAAAGGAGGATACCACCCATCATACCACATCACAACCATTTTAATATCATGTTGGCACGCAAGATAGACCATTAAAAACTCTCAGCTAATTAAGCATGGCATAAGCAGCTATGATCTCTAGTTGTCATTGCAAAAATGTTTCATTCATAACAAGCTGAATCAGGAACGATGAGCTATCATATTTACAAAAACAAGAGAGGCTGAGTTCATACCAGCTTTTCTCATCTCAATTAGTTCATCATATATCATCCATATTGCCTTTCACTCGCACGACCGAACGGTGTGGAAAATAATAATAGTGCACGTGCATTGGACTAAGCTGGAATCTCCAGACATTTAATACAAGATAGAAGACACGGTAATATGGCTCAAGGTTAAATCAATCAACAAAGCATATAAGAGCCACTAAACAATTTGATCATGGTCTTCTACTCTTAACCCCTAAAGAAAAGAAAAGAAATTATTTACACGGGAAAGCTCCCAACAAGCAAAAGAAGAACGATAAATCTTTTTGGGTTTTCATTTTTAGTTACTACTACAAGCAAAGAAAGTAAACTAGCTAGAAGCCACAACTAATATTTTTTTGTTTTTCTGGGTTTTTCTAGCACACAAGAAAAAAAAACTAAGAAAAAGAAATTGAAACTAAGCATGGATGGTACAGTGAAAGAGTGTGAGCACCGACAACTAGAATAAGTGTGTGAACATGAATGTAAGTCGGTGAGAAACACGTACTTCCCCAAGCTTAGGCTTTTGGCCTAAGTTGGTCTATGGCCACGGATCAAAGCCACTCTCTCAAGTGTACTGAGATGTGTCCTCTGGATGCCACTGGTTGGTGAGCTCGTCCAGCTCCCACCCATAAACAGATTGACGGGAAGGATCAAGTGGTGGTTCTGGCTCAGGCTCTGAAGCTTGTGCCTGGCCTTGGTACTTGTAGAAGGCATCTGATGTGATGAGGAATACCCCTGTAGACAGATCAAACAAAGAAGGTGCAGACAAGGTAACAATTTCACTGTATATTTCATCAAACCTTAATTTATAATTAAGCTGCATATTCTTGTCTTTAACAATAAAATCATGAGGTACCATGCTCTTGTAGTCTAGAAAAACAAGGGCAAGCAGTTTTTCTTCCTTCTCATGATGCCTAATAGGTATATTAAAATATCCAGCAAGGCGAGAAGCAAAGATGCCTCCAAAGACGGGCCCCTTTGAGCGGTTCAGACTCAATCATTTGGCAACGACGGCGCCCAAGCTAAAACTTGTGTCTTGAAACAAAGCATGGCGTAAAATGATAATATCAGGGGCACTGAGATTCCCACTGTTCCCGCGACCAATTAAACACCTACTAGCAAATAAGGCAAAGTAGCGCAGAATAGGGAAGTGTATACTAGTGATTCTTGCCCCTGAAACTTGTCTAGTTTCACCTACGGCTATCATGTCAGTGAACCCTTCAACGTCTTCACGACGTGGTTCATCAAGTCTACCTCCAAAGGGTACCTTGCATATTTCACAAAAATCTAAAAGTAATATCTCCTTAACCACATCATATAAGCGAAACTCCACCGTAGGTGGTGTTTTCCTAGAATGAAAATGAAAGCTTTGCGTGAAAATATTGGTGAGTAAGAGATACTGCTCTTTTTGGTCGTTGAGGAAGTCGGTGAAGCCTGCATTATTAGCCAACCAATAAAAGTCTTCGTAAATACCGGCGGACATCATGAAATTATTACAAGGCCATTCACACGGTCGAACTTCCGCCATGCGAGGAAGATGATACTTGGGCTTCTTATTTTCTTCTTTCTTCTTCTCCTCTGAGCTCTTGCTGGAGGAGCCCCTCAATAATCTTTTTAACATTTTCCTTTTCTGAAAATTTCTGAAATTTTTAGTAACTTCAAAATAAAAGTTAACCAAACTCAACAAGATTGATAGCAACAACTCCTATAAGTGCCTAGAGGCTATATCATGCATTAGAACTACTTGGGACCAAGAAAATTTGACATGCAAGCTCAAGAACAAGGTCACCTCAACAGCATAAATTTGCAACAAATAAAGCACTAGAGCAAAAACTAATTGGACCAATGGAACAGTCACATACCAAGGAACAATCTCGCCAAACAGTTTGGTGAATGGTGCTTTGAGCAAGGAGATCGAAAATGGCAGCAAGATGAGCTAGAACTCGGTTTTGAGCTGGTTGGGGATTTTTTTGGGAGAAGGAAGAAGAACATGGGTGCAAGGATGAGTGGAGGGGGGCACGTGGGGCCCACGAGGCAGGGGGTGCGGCTTGGGCAGGGGGTGCGCCCTGCACCCTCGTGGCCACGTGCTGGTTCCCCTCGCTGTGTGTTCAGTGCCATATTTCCTCAAATATTCTAGAAAAAATCATATTTCATTTTCATGGCATTTCGAGAACCTTTATTTTCGGGATATTTTTTTATTGCACGGATAAGTCTGGAAACAGACAGACAATGCTATTTTTGTTTTATTTGACCTAATTAACAGAAAGCAAAAGAAGGGTACATAAGATTGTGCTATCTAGATTCACCTCTCACATGTTCATCAAAAGGAATCCATTAACAAGGTTGATCAGGTCTTGTTAATAAACTCTTTCCGAGTAACATGAAACTGGAGAATTTTCGAATAACACTAGGTTACCTCAATGGGGATATGTATGTCCCCAACAATAAGAATGTCATATGCCTTCTTGATAGTAGGAATAGGAAACTCAAAACCTCCAATAGTGATAGTTGAAGTTTTTCCAATATAATTGATACTGTGGACCTGAGGTTGTTTCCTCGGAAAGTGTACCATATGCTCATTACCATTGACATGAAAAGTCACATTGCCTTTGTTGCAATCAATAACAGCCTCTGCAGTATTCAAAAAAGGTCTTCCAATAATAATAGACATACTATCGTCCTCGGGAATATCAAGGATAACAAAGTCCGTTAGAATAGTAACATTTGCAACTACAACGGGCACATCCTCACAAATACCGACAGGTATAGCAGTTGATTTATCAGCCATTTGCAAAGATATTTCAGTAGGTGTCAACTTACTCAAGTCAAGTCTACGATATAAAGAGAGAGGCATAACACTAACACCATCTCCAAGATCACATAAAGCAGTTTTAACATAGTTTCTCTTAATGGAGCAAGGTATAGTAGGTACTCCTGGATCACCTAATTTCTTAGGCATTCCACCCTCAAAAGTGTAATTGGCAAGCATGGTGGAGATTTCTACTTCAGGTATCTTTCTTTTGTTGGTAATAATATCTTTCATATACTTGGCATAAGGATTTGTTTTAAGCACACCAGTCAAACGCATATGCAAAAAGATAGGTCTAATCATTTTAGCAAAGCACTCAAAATCCTCATCATCCTTTTTCTTGGATGGTTTCAGAGGTAAAGGCATGGGTTTCTGAACCCATGGTTCTCTTTCCCTACCGTGCTTCCTAGCAACAAAGTCTCTCTTATCATAACGTTGATTATTTGATTGTGGGTTATCAAGATCAACAACAGGTTCAATCTCTACATCATTATCATTGCTAGGTTGAGCATCAACATGAACATCATCATTAATATTATCACTAGGCTCATGTTCATTACCAGATTGTGTCTCAGCATCAGAAACGGATATAACATTGGGATTCTCACGTGTGTCAGCTACAGGTTCACTAGGAGCATGCAAAGTCCTATCATTTTTCTTTTTGTTCTTTTTAGAAGAACTATGTGCATCTAAATTAGCTCTCTGAGAATCTTGCTCAATTCTCTTAGGGTGGCCTTCAAGGTACAGAGGTTCATGAGTCATCCTGTCACCTCTAGTCACAACTCTAATGGCATTATCATTATTCTTACTACTTAATTCATTGAGCAAATCATTCTGAGCCTTAAGTACTTGTTCTACTTTAGTGGTAACCATAGAAGCATGTATACTAATAAGTTTCAGTTCACCTTTAGCTCTAGACAGATAATCACTCAAGCGTTCAATCATATAAGCATTGTGTTGTAATTGTCTACCAATATAAGCATTGAAGTTTTCTTGTTTCACAATAAAATTGTCAAACTCATCTAAGCATTGGCTAGCAGACTTATAACAAGGAATATCACCTTCATCAAATCTATAAAAAGAATTTACCTTTACTACATGTGTCGGGTTATCAAGACCATATATTTCTTCAATAGGTGGTAAATTCTTAACATCTTCAGCTTTAATACCTTTTTCTTTCATAGATTTATTTGCCTCTTGCATGTCTTCAGGACTGAGAAATAGAACACCTCTTTTCTTCGGAGTTGAGTTAGGGGCTGGTTCGGGAAGTGTCCAATTATTTCCATTGGTCAGCATATTATTCAATAGTAATTCAGCTTGTTCAATTGTTCTTTCCCTGAAAACACAACCACCACAACTATCCAGGTGGTCTCTGGAAGCATCGGTTAGTCCATTATAAAAGACATCAAGTATATCATGCATCTCAAGAGGAGGATCAGGCAAAGCATTAAGTAACTGGAGAAGCCTCCCCCAAGCTTGTGGGAGACTCTCTTCTTCAGTTTGAGCAAAGTTATATATTTCCCGTAAGGCAGCTTGTTTCTTATGAGCGGGAAAATATGTAGCAGAGAAGTAATACATCATATCCTGGGGACTACGCACACAACCAGGATCATGAGAATTAAACCAAGTCTTAGCATCACCCTTTAACGAGAACGGAAATAGCTTAAGGATATAATAGTAACAGATCTTTTCATCGTTGGTAAACAGGGTGGCCATGGAAAGGATCAGATTCAACCAAAGTAATTAATTCAGGATCAACATAGAATTCATAATGTTTATCAGTAACACATATAGGTGAAGTAGCAAAAGCAGGGTCATGTTTCATTCTAGCATTCAAGGACTTTTCTTTCAGCTTAGCTAATAACTTCTAAAGATCGTATCTATCATTGCAAGCAAGAAAAGTCTCTAGCAGTTTCTTCATCCATAACATACCCCTCAGGCACGACAGGAAATTCATATCTATTGGGAGTAGTTTCATCATCAGTTTCATAAATATCATCAACATTTGCACTCTCCCTAACCTTAGCAATTGGTTCATCTAGAAATTCACCTAGTGGCACAGTATCAGGCATAGAGATAGTTTCATCATACATAGCAGAAGTAGCATCATCAAGAACAAACGACATATCAGATTCAGTAGCAGGAGTAGGTGTCGCAAGTTTACTCATAACAGAAGGAGAATCAAGTGTAGAGCTAGATGGCAGTTCCTTACCTCCCCTCGTAGTTGAGGGTAAGATCTTGGTTTTTGAGTCCTTCAAATTCTTCATAGTAATCAATAGATATAAATCCCAAGTGACTTAAAGAATAGAGCTATGCTCCCCAGCAACGGCGCCAGAAAATAGTCTTGATAACCCACAAGTGTAGGGGATCGCAACAGTTTTCGAGGGTAAAGTATTAAACCCAAATTTGTTGATTTGACACAAGGGGAGCCAGAGAATACTCTTAAGTATTAGCAGCTGAGTTGTCAATTCGACCACACCTGGAAACTTAGTATCTGCAGCAAGATAATTTAGTAGAAAAGTAATATGATAGTGGTGGTAGCAGTAATAAAAGTAACGATAGTGTTTTTGTAGATTTTGTGATAGTAGCAACAGAAAAGTAAATAAGCAGCTAGCAATATAGGTAAAGCTCGTAGGCATTGGATCGGTGATGGGAAATTATGTCGGATGCAATTCATCATGTAGAAGTTATAACCTAGGGTGACACAGAACTAGCTCCAGTTCATCAATGCAATGTAGGCATGTATTCCGGATATACTCATACGTGCTTATGGAAAAGAACTTGCATGACATCTTTTGTCCTACCCTCCCGTGGCAGCGGGGTCCTATTGGAAACTAAGGGATATTAAGGCCTCCTTTTAATAGAGTACCGGACCAAAGCATTAACACATAGTGATTACATGAACTCCTCAAACCATGGTCATCACCGGGAGTGGTCTCGATTATTGTCTCTTCGGGGTTGCCGGATCATAACACATAGTAGGTGACTATAGACTTGCAATATGGGATCAAGAACACACAAATATTCATGGAAAAATAATAGGTAGATCTGAAATCATGGCACTCCGGCCCTAGTGACAATCATTAAGCATAGCAAAGTCATAGCAACATCAATCTCAGAACATAGTGGATACTAGGGATCAAACCCTAACAAAACTAACTTGATTACATGATAGATCCCATCCAACCCATCACCATCCAGCAAGCCTACGATGGAATTACTCACACACGGCGGTGAGCATCATGGAATTGGTGATGGAGGAAGGTTGATGATGACGATGGCGACGATCTCCACTGTCCGGAGCCCCGAACGGACTCCAGATCAGCCCTCCCGAGAGAGATTAGGGCTTGGCGGCGGCTCCGTCTCGTGAAACACGATAATTCCTTCTCTCCTAGTTTTTTTGTCCCCAAAATGGAAGATATAGGATCTGGGGGTACGTCAGTGGAACACCAGGGGGCCCACGAGGCAGGGGGCGCGCCCCCACCCTCGTGGGCTGTCCCAAGGCCCCCTGGTGTGGATCTTCTTGCAGGTATTCTTTATATTTTCCAAAATAATTCTCCGTTGATTTTCAGGCGATTTCGAGAACTTTTTATTCTGCACAAAAACAACACCATGGCAGTTCTGCTGAAAACAGCGTCACTCCGGGTTAGTTCCATTCAAATCATGCAAGCTAGAGTCCAAAACAAGGGTAAAAGGGTTTGGAAAAGTAGATACGTTGGAGACGTATCAATCCTCTCTTCGCAACCCACTCCCACCATCCCGCCATGTGCATGCTGTGACCTCCCAGTTGGTCACCCAATCCCACAGCCGCACATGGACCAAGGTGTGGATTGGAAGTTCCCTTCCATTTGTAATCAGCATAATTGCTTATCTTTCGGTGAGTTTAAGTACCACATGGATCATGGATGCCTATCTGTATCCCCTTAAATGTAAGATCACGCAAAGCAAAATAATATGCACTGAAAAGGAAGTAGTGACATCCAAATAAGAACAACACCGAGATCTAGGCACGCGGATGGCGGTACTTAGTCAAAATGAAGCACAACTTGTCCACATTTAAAAATGCCTAACCCATGAACTCATTTTTATGTGTTATTGCTGGTTCTCTCGTGCCCCTATAACTTGCAAAAAAACAACAGTGATTAACTATTTGAATTATTACTGATTTACCTGGGACTATAGGTGTCACAAGTATATTCATTAATTGTAAATTGATATGGAATGAGCTTCTGACGGGAAATTGAAAACAAAAAACACAACAAAACAGTAAGTCCCTGACATAGCTCTAGCGTGGTGAACTTTTTTTACTGCTTCCAATCATCTTTGGTGCCTGACTCGTATCTGGCCATTGCCCTACTTGTCGAGGTCACCGTTGCACCGACACTCACGGCAAGGCCCATTTGCCAAGTATGCTCCAGCTGCCAACAGACAAGTAATGTTGCAGAAACCAATTGAGGCCTTTGTACTAATTAAAGATACAAAACCATTTAGTAAAATCCACTTGAACTATCCAACTACATGACTGAATCAATGAAACACAACAGCAGTTGAAGAGACCACTCTAAACCTTTTTCACAAACTAAAGGAGGTATTTTAGGTACTAATTAACCCTGGGGCATGTATTACCATTTAGTCAAATAACTGAATCAAATAAAATTGATACAAAGAAAAGGAATGAGAATCAAGGAAAAGGGAAGGGGAGGAGAATCCACACCTTGGTCCTCTACTGCTGCAACCCATGGTCGAAGGTGAAGAGGCGGCGACGCAGTGAAGGTTGGGGAATTTTTTGGGGAGCTCCTCGTCCATAGGTGGTTGTCCAGGTTGAGATCCTCCTCTGGCGGCTTATTGGCAGTGAGTCCCCGGGGTGCCGTTGGCCGGGATCCTCCTCCAGCTACCGTCGTCCCGATACAGATTAGGCGGAGGAGAGCGCCGCATGCCAGCCCGCCTGCGCATCGGGGAATCATCGGATCTGCCCAGATCTAGGCGCAACGAAGGTCATTGGAGGAGCGGCGAGGCGAGCTAAGGACGGGCCTCCATGGCGGCCTCTTGTGGCGGGGTTCATCTGCGGGGGAGAGAGATGGCCGCCGTTACCTCCCTTTGCCCTCGAGTGGAGCAACGCCGCCTGTGCGCACCGGCCGGCCTGCACCTGATCTAGAGGGGAGGTGGGTGCATGGTGGAGTAGTAGAGGGTGGGTGGTGGCAGCTAGGGTTGAGAGGGAGGAGACGCGAGAGAGAGAGGAGAGGGGAGGAGGCGATGGCGGAGGCGAGAGGAGGGGAGATGGGGGCGCGAGGGATTTATCTCTCCCGTGACCCTATTCACGGCCAATAAAATGAGACGTGGCCAATGCTGCTAGTTGGGCGCACTGGCTCATCCTTTATATGGTCAATGTTAGCATGTTCATGAGGTCGCAACTTTGTGCATGTTGGTCCAAATGGATTGTATGATATGTCAAAATTTTCGTCTTGTGATGCTCTTCAAGATGGATGCATTTGCATGCATGTTAGGTTGCATTATGTCATGTTTAACCCTATTGCAAAATTGCACGTGGCTGATAAGTTTCTAAAATTGTTATGAGATGATGATTTTTCTTTTTCGTGTGAATTAATCCATGTGTCATATGAGCTAGGTGTCAACATGGGTTTTGCTCAATGGAATGTGCTCTACATGATAGATTTATTTTCATGCCATGATATGTCTTGAGATGAGTGCATCAAGCTTGTGAACATGCCATCGTGATGTTAAATTTCTGCCAAGGCTAAATCTGTTAATTTTTATGCCATGTTTCCATGAGGCTACCGTCATTGTTGTGCATGGTTAGAGTTATCCAGTGGGTGTTCCTTGATGTATATGTTATGCTCTAGCTATCCATGCTCTTGTTTTCCATGATGGCTTACTGTAGCTTGTTGTTTTCATGCTCTCAAGTTGCTATAAAATGTATCTGTCAGACTGTTATCAGCAAGTTCAGTTTTGCCATGTGAATAGCTAGTGTTCTATACATCCTATGACCATGTTCTTGCCATGAGTAGCTTAAAAAACATGTCCTCTTGCTGTTGGTTATATTCACATGCCATGCTATGCTTTGAGATGAGTTGCACAAGCTTGCAAACATGCCTACCTGTCGTTGTTGCTGCCATGCCTTGTAATTTTCACTAAGTCTGAGAAATCTGTTAACCTATTGAATCTTGCCATGCTTGTTTAATTGTGTTCCAACAAGTTTTTGGGTGTGCTCTGAGTTCATTCTTGTTAAAAACCATGTCTATTTCACATCCATGCCTTTTTTCCTTCATGTTTGGGTGTTGTAGCATATTTAAATCTTGCTCCAAAGATGCCATGTTGCTGTTAACTGCAGTTTTGCATTGCATCTTGTTTTGCTTGTCATTTGCAAACCGTGCATCCGTTTTACATGATCTTTATATCGATTTCGACCAAAATCTTCCCCTCTATCCAGTGGCTTGCTTGGTTACCCAAGATGAAGCCGTTTCCATCATCTTATCCTTTAGGCTCGGGAGCATCCTCATGCATATGCACATCATACTTGCATTCCATGACATGTCTTGCATCATGCTGATTGTGCATTGCACCATGATTGATCTTGTACCGTTGTTGTGCTCTTGTGTTGGGTAGATCCGAGAGCCGATACCGAGTTCTAGGATCTTGTTGAGACTAAGTTTGAGGAGCTGTCTTACCATCCCACCGATGACTTACAAGGCAAGATGAATGTTCCCCGATATCACCTATATCTTTGCCTTGCTAGTTATCTCGCTCTTTAGCTATGCCTCGATGCCTATCTTGTCTTGTCAGCCTCCTATGTTGCCATGAAACACTCTAACTGCCTTCCTAGCAAACCATTGATTGGCTAAGTACGCTTTTGTTCAGCCCCTCTTATAGCGTTGTTAGTTGCAGGTGAAGTTTGAAGATTACTCCATGTTTGGACTTGTTTATTGGGATAACACAATATATATCTTAATTAAATTAATGCACGTATATATTGGTAATGGGTGAAAGGCTTGGCCTTTTACTTGGTGTTTTGTTCCACTCATGCCACCTTAGGACCCGATAAACCGGTGTTATGTTCCTTGATTTTGCGTTCCTAACACGATTGGGGTTTATGCCCCCCTTGATAATTCGCACTGCTTAAAGCTTTTCCAGCAAGGCCCAACATTGGTACTACATTTGCCTAACAACTAAAAACTTGCATAGGGAGTTATAAACCTGAGTTCTTAATCAACAACCCGGGCCAGTGCTCCTCATGAGTGTTGGTCCAAAATGGGCAGCCTGCGGGCCGACTTGAGGCAACTCAATGTTCTGGTTCCCGTAGCTTGACCTATCCGGTCGTAGCCTGAGACGAGATACGCGCGGCTACTATTAGGGTGTCGGCACGCTGGGAGGTCTTTCTGGATTAGCTTTACCTTTGTCAAAATATCTTGAGCACGGGATTCCGAGAATACTCGGGTCTTCCCAACATGGAGTTGTGACTTCGCGGATCGTGAGCTTGTGATGGGCTAAGTTGGGACACCCCTGCATGGTTATGAACTTTCGAAATCGGTGCCCGTGGTTATGTGGTAGATGGGAATTTGTTAATATCCAGTTGTAGATAACTTGACACCATATCCTTAAGAATACACTACCTGTGTGAGTAACCGTGATGGTCTCTTTTCGAAGGGGTTTCGGAAAGTGAACACGTTGGGGTTATACTTGAACGTGAGTAGCTAGGATCACTTAATCATCATCTTTGGCAATCGTTGGCACATATCTCATCTCGCTCTGAACTCATAAGCTAGTTTCTTAGTGCTTGCTGCAGACACTTTATTACCCCTCCACACCTAAAGGCTTTGTTAGTTTTGATACCCGGGAATGGGATTGTTGAGTCCTTGTGGCTCACAGATTACAACACACACCAGATGCAGGTACAGCCGAGAACGATGCAGGAGATGGATCAGAACTTCTCTGGGAGTTCGATGAAGAGCGTGGTCGTTTCTATGTTACGTATCCCGACAATGAGTAGTGGTTCCTACTAGGGGCGATCATGACTTGTGTTTGTGGTATCTTTTCTCGTTTGGATTTCGTCTGTAGACGGACCCTGTGTTATTTGGATGAATGTATGCTATTGTATTCATTGTGTGACGTGACGAGTGTAAGCTAACTATTTTACTCTTTCATCCCTGTTCTTTCACATGAGTTGTGCAGAGATACCACACTTGCGATCATTCCAGAATGTGCTTATGTTTCTAAGTCGTGCCTCGACACATAGGAGATATAGTCGCATCCTGGGCATTACAGTGGGATTTGGGATAGAAGGACTTGGGCACTCCGTGTGCCCTTGCCATTGCATCTGAAGCATCGGTTTGAGTTCTCCACATTGATACGTGGAAGTTACAAGTTGAGAAGTTTATTACTTGTAACATCCCAATTTTTAATTTGGATGTTATCATAGATCATTCATATGCATTCATCATTTGAGTATTTTGAATTTGATTTTTGTTTGGAAATTGATCCAAAGACTTTAAGCAACTCAAGGACCCAAGTGAGAGAGTTGGAAGTTTTCCAAAGTGGACCCACAATTTTATTATTATCCAAGTGGGGTTGGATCAAATAATATTTTTACCAATTTTCATTTTTAATATTTTTAAAATAATGAGAGAAGATAATAGGACTTCTTCACGATAGAATAAAAATATTGGAATTTGAATTTTGAGTAAAAATATATTTATTGCATTTTTATTTGCAAAAAATATTTCTTGTTAGTATTTTAATTAGTACTAAATTTTTTATTTTTATATTAGGCATTTAGGCCCAGAAAAATGTTCATGGGGTCATTACTAAGGCCCTAAGTACGTGTGAATTTTTCTGTAATTTTTAGAAATGTATTTATTGTCTTCTTCTATTTTTTTGTATTTTTTTCAGAAAATATTAAAAAAAAACCTTTTGGGCCGCACCGACTGGGCAGAAGCCCATCCAACCTGGCGAGCCGCACCGCCTCCATATCCCGTGCGCTGGTCGGACTCACCGGAGTCTGCCGCCACCACAGCACACGGCGGCCCCTTCCCCAAGACACCGTCGCCCTGGGGGACCTTTAAAAGCCGAGCCCCGGCCCCCCTTGAGCTCCACACCGCCGCCGACGCTGCAGCGCCCCGCCGCCGTCGGTCGACCATCGCCGCTAGCCGCCTCGACCGCCCGCGCCGCCAGCCGCCGACGCCGCCGCCCTCATGCCCACCGCCGCCGCCGAAGACCACCGCCGGAGCCCCGCCGCTGTCGACCCGATCCGCCTCGAGCCCCGACTCGTTTTCGGTAAAAACTAACCGCCGTTTTTTTGTTTTTCCTTTCGTTTTTTTAAACCTAGATCGGTTTAAAAAAACATAGATCTATTCTTAGGTTTTATTAAACAACGAAGGTCCGCTGTTTATATTAGAAAAACGAACGTTCTCTATTTAGTATTTACTTTTTCTGTTTATTTTCATCAGGGACCTATCCACGAGTAAAGTTTTTACAGATTAGTCCTTAGTCTTAAAACGATCACTACTTTTTGCTCGTTAGTCAGAATTAGTTGAAACCAACGCCAAACTCTTCGTTTTGATCTCATCTTTCCAGTAATACAACTCAAATTTGTTTTTGAAAGTTTTAAAATTTGAATTAAAAAATATTTGTATTTGAACTTCTTTTGATCGTAACTTGAGTTTCGTAACTCCGTTTGAGTTGATTCTTTTTGCAACTCGAAGCACTTGAACTAAACTTTCTGATAAGGCCAAATTCACTTAATTTTGGTACTGTTAGAAATTGTTTTCTGTCGCAAGAGTTATTCGTCTGTTTTCGAGACTTTTCAAGATATGTTCTTTGATTCTGTTGCATGATTGCTTATGTATGCTATTGTTTGATTGCGATAGAATTTCCGGAGTGCGATGCTTTCTACTACGAGTCTCTAGGTTTCAACGATCGTCAATAAGGCAAGTTCATACTTTGATAATACTTTTCAATACCCAGTTTTTATTGCGTTAGTTCTATCCTCGAAGATTTGCATGAGTAGGAGTTGCTTACATGTGGTATTGCTGAGTAGTTCATGAGGTAGGAAGCCAATGACCCGAGATCAACCCAGGGAATATACGCTTTGTTACTTATTGCTTAGCCATGCTCGTAGACGTGGATTGGTATGTGAGATTCATGAAAGTTGCGAGCGTAATTACAACTAAGGGAAGTTTTAACGTGGCAACCCTAATACACAACTGGCTGAATTGGTTTGCAGGACACATGGAGAATCCAGTGTTGTCCTAGGACATCCCAGAGGAACCATGTGATCATCCTATGGAATGACACCCAGGCTCGAAGGGATCATATATCATTCATGCCTAGAAACTTCAGTGTGCAGCCACAAGCCATTATGGGCTCTGGCATAGTTGAGTATGTTGTGCGAGCTCTTTCAGTGGTGGACTAGCAGATGTAGAGGAAAGTAGGTGTACCGGTCTATCCAGGGTAAAGAGTGAATGCTTCAGAAAGACTATGTCTCGATCTTCCAATCATGGATGCGGTCGAGTCTTGTGGGGAAAACTACGCAAACCTCTGCAGAGTGTACACTCTATTCATGAGTAGCCGTGTCCCCGGTTATGACGTCTTGAGTATCCTAGTATTTGAATTATGGACTGATCTCAACACTCTTTTTAATTAACTTGTTGGGTTATTAATGACGTTGTGGATTTTGGGATTGAGATGGAGGAACCACTGTCAATATTGCTTAACTCAGCTGAGTAGTAGATACAATTTATTCCTTTGTTATAGGGAAAAACTAGCTTTATGCAAAAATAAACCTTACAGCCTCCACCAGCCAAATATGCATATAGTTGTAGATACTTGTTCATTACTTGCTACAGTGTGTTCTTGCTAGCATATTCAATGTGCTGACCTACATGGCCGCAACGTCTCATGTTGTAGAGTTCTCCGACGAAGAATAAGGTGCGATTAGGTCGTTGTCATGCACTCAATGTTTGCCGTGGAGTTGGATGGACTCAACTTATCTTCGATGCTTCCGCAGTTTGTATTAGTTTATTATGTTTAGATGGCCATCAGCCATATTTTGTAATAAGACTCCCTATGAGGATTCTTCGATGTAATAAAGTGTGATTGAAACTCTGTTATTAATCCTCAAGTACTCTGTGTGTCAGCATTTCGATCCAGGGATGACACTTAAGGACAGCGACTCTGGTCCATTGGGAACAACGTCGCTACAAAGATGGTATCAGAGCACACGTTGACTATAGTTCGCGACCACTAGGATAAGCCACCTGATGCTCTTCTCTACTCATTTCTAATCCTTCTCTATTTCTATTCTATAGATGTCAGACCCCGGGAACAAGTTCACTCAGCCTGATGATGACACCCCTTTCGGAAGACACTTGAAGGAAGTCACGAGGTACCTGTACATCGGAATACCAAGTATCACTGGAAATTTCTATGCAACATTGCCGGAAGAGGAGTGCTGGAAGATCAAAGTTAGTGTTCCTGGGAGGACTATTGCACCAGTCACGGAACCTCTGGAGCTTGCCTTTGATGCACCTACTTGGAGCTTGGGAAAGAGTATGGCAACACACATCACCTTTGGACGCATATGTGAAGTCTACAACAAGGATCTTGAAGACACCATCTACCAGATTTGTGGATGCCGAGATGGGCAATGGGAGATGATTCGCACCAGGAATGACAAGTCCATTGCAGGCTTCATACAGGAGATGGACCAACACATTCATCGCTATGAGAATCAAATGTGCACGGTCATGCTGAACACCAAGATGGTGATGACATAGAACATGGAGCTAGAAGAGGAACTCAAGACAATACGTGATGGATATGAAGAGGAAATCGCCATACTTTTGGAGCAGAATGAAGAGCTAAAGAAGAAGTTTGGAGCACCCATGGTGAAGGCAGAACCAGAGATGGGCATTCATTCGGAAACTACATTCTGATAGATGACACCGACAGTGATGAAAGTGATTATAAAGACGAAGCTGGAGGAGATATCATGGAGTCTTCTTCCGATGATAGTTATTAGATGACCACCCTGTAATATTCTTCCAAGTAGGTCGAATCGTTCGCTAGCTTTGTATTAGGGTATTTTGTGTGATCTTGTTTGAATTGAGTGATATGATATGAAAATTGTTTGTCTCATGTGCATATGGGTAGTGAATTTCCCCTAAACCTCATACTATTCTATTCTATTTATCATCCCTCTAACCCATCAGATGCCTCCGAGACGTGAGCCCGGATTCCAGTTCCCACCTGAGCTCACCCAGTTGATCCAGCAGCAGAACACCTTGATGCAACTACTTTTTCAAAACCAAGGCAACAACTACAACAACAACAACAACAACCCATCTCCTCCTCCCCATGACAACCTGACCCGGTTCCTAAGGTTGAATCCGCCGGTGTTCTCTAGTAGCACCGAGCCGATTGTTGCAGATGACTGGCTCCGCAAGATGGGAAGAGAGCTAGCAACTGCAGGATGCACAGATGCAGAGAGAGTGTGCTTTGCCGCACATCAGCTTGAGGGACCAGCAGCCGCTTGGTGGGAGAACTACACCGCCACTTAACCATTCGCTAAAGTTACTTGGGGTCAGTTTCAGCAAGCCCTTCGCACTGCACATGTCTCAACTAGAGCCATGAACCTGAAGAAGCGTGAGTTTCGCAACTTGCGCCAAGGAAACCATACTATGGGGCAGTACGTGGATGAATTTAGGCAGTTAGCTCGCTATGTACCAGATGATGTGGCCACTGATGCCGCGAAGCAGGAGAAGTTTCTTGAGGGACTCAATGATGAGTTGAGTATGTAGCTGATGGTAGCCACCTACAATAACTACCAGGAGTTGGTAGACAAAGCTATCATGATTGAAGGAAAGCAGCAGTAGATTGAGACCCACAAGAGGAAGTATGGATCGGAAAAGTATAACTCTAGAGCTCAGCACAAGCCCCGCTATTCCCCATACTCAGGAGCACATAACCATCCCACCCATGGAGGACATTCTCACAATGGCGGAAATTCACACAATCATAGTGGCCCTAGGAATGGCAATGGGAATGGAGGAAACAACAATAAGAACCATTCCACTCCATCAATGCCCGCTAAGAAGTATCTAAGTCACATTACTTGTTTCAAGTGCGGGAAGACTGGACATTATGCCACATAGTGTCCTGAAGCCAAGAATGGAAATGGCAATGGAAGCTCGGGAAATAAGCCCAACCCATTCACCAGAGGACAGGTGAATCACGTCAATGTGGAGGAGATTGACGAGCAGCCCGACACAGTGTATGGTAAGTTTTTTGTTAATGCATTTACCGCCCTTGTTTTTTTACACTGGTGCATCTCATTCATACATATCAAGGGGTTTTGTGGAAAAGTATCATTTGCCCACCGTAGCCCTTAAGTCGCCTATGTTAGTGAGTTCCCCTGGAGCAGAGTACATGGCTAGTCGAGGATGTTATCAACTGCCCTTGACCATTGGGAGACATGTTTTTCCCACCGACCTCGTCATTTTGGAATCCCAGGGATTGGATGCAATCATAGGTATATATTGGCTATCCAAGTTTGAAGGAAACATTGATTGCGCCAGTAGATCTATTCTCCTCACCACCCCGGAAGGAAAGAGGATCAGGTATGTGTCGAGGCACACACCTCGGAAGACGCAAGTGAATGCACTCTCGGGAGTTGTTCAGGAGGAAGTACCAGTTGTAAAGGATTACCCCCGATGTATTTCCGGAGGTATTACCAGGCATGCCACCGGATCGAGACATCAAGTTCCTTATTGAGTTATTACCAGGCATCGGACCGACATCCAAGAGACCGTACCGAATGCCAGCAAATGATTTGGAGGAAATCAAGAAGCAGATCAAGGAGTTAATGGAGAAAGGTTATATCTGACCAAGTTCTTCACCTTGGGGAGCCCCAGTGCTTTTAGTCGAGAAGAAGGATTGTTCACTAAGGATGGTTGTGGATTATCGTGCACTGAATGAGGTGACAATTAAGAATAAGTGCCCTCTGCCGATGATCAATGATCTATTCGACCAGTTGCAAGGAGCCAAAGTTTTCTCTAAGATCAATTTACAATCTGGATATCATCACTTCAAGATCCAAGAGCAGGACATACCTAAGACATCTTTTACCACAAGGTACAGGTTTTATGAGTATACGGTTATGTCATTTAATTTGACTAATGCCCCTGCCTATTTCATGAGTATGATGAACATGGTATTCATGGAGTTCTTAGATAAGTTTGTGGTAGTGTTCATTGATGACACATTGGTTTACTCCAAGAATGAAGAGGAGCACAAGGAACATTTGCGTTTAGTTCTCGAGAAGCTCAGGGAACATCAGTTATATGCCAAGTTCAGCAAATGTGAGTTTTGGTTGAAGGAAGTCGGATTTCTCAGACATGTTATATCGGGAGATGGTATAACAGTAGACCCCTCCAAAGTAGAGGCCATCACAGAATGGAAGGCACCCACTTTAGTTGGTGAGATTCACATTTTTCTTGGACTCGCAGGATATTATTGGAGGTTCATTGAGAACTTCTCCAATTTTGCGAAGCCCATGACAGAGTTGTTGAAGAAGGAAAGTAAGTACAATTGGACCGAAGAATGTGAGGCCAGTTTTCAGGAGTTGAAGAAGCGTTTGGTTACAGCCCCAGTGCTGATTCTCCCGAACATTCGCAAGCATTTTCAAGTGTATTGTGACGATTCACGTCAAGGACTTGGAGGCGTTCTCATGCAATAAGTAAGAGTTGTTTCATATGCCTCACGTCAACTAGATCCCATGAGTTGAATTATGCCACGCATGATTTGGAGTTAGCAGCCATAGTGCGCGCACTCAAGACCTGGAGGCACTTTCTTATTGGAAACCGTTGTGATGTATACACGAATCATAAGAGTTTGAAGTACATCTTCACGCAGAAGAAATTAAACCTTAGGCAAAGGAGATGGCCGGAGCTCATAAAGGATTACAACATGAGATTGCATTATCATCCATGAAAAGCCAATGTCGTAGCAGATGCACTAAGTCGCAAGAGTTATGTTAACACTATCATAACCGGAGGTTTACCGCAGGAGTTGGCAGATGACCTCAGAGATTTACAGTTGGAAATAGTCCCTAGAGGCTATGTTGCTACATTGGAAATTTAGTCCACCTTGTTGGGCAAGATTCGGGAAGCCTAGAAGATGGACGAAGGAATTGTCGAGATAAAGGGCAGAATGACCAAAGGAAAGGCAGAAGGATTTCATGGGGATGAACACGGAACACTGTGGTTTGAGGAACATATTTATGTGGCCAATGACCCTGAGATCAGGAAGTTGATTCTTCAGGAGGCTCATGATTCGCCTTACTCGATATATCCAGGCAACACTAAGATGTATTTGGATTTGAAGCAGAACTTTGGTGGACCGGAATGAAGAAGGACATTTCCGAATATGTAGCAGTATGTGACATCCGTCAGAGAGTTAAGGCAGAACATCAGAAACCAGCAGGGTTGCTATAGCCGTTACCAATACCAGATTGGAAGTGGGATAAGCTTGGAATGGATTTTATCACAGGACTACCCAGGAAACATTCAGGGTAAGATTCTATCTGGGTTATAGTTGATCGCTTGACGAAGGTAGCTCACTTTATCCCTGTGAAGACCACTTACATGAGTGCTAAGTTGGCCAAGATATACATGAACAAGATCGCATGTCTGCATGGAGTTCTGAGGACCATTGTATCAGATAGAGGAACACAATTTACTTCAAAGTTTTGGAAGTAGTTGCACGAGACTTTGGGTACGAGGCTAGAATTCTGTACAGCCTTTCATCCACAGACAGATGGACAGACGAAGAGAGTCAGTTAGATTCTGGAGGACATGTTGAGAGCTTGTGCGCTAGATAACGGATCTAGTTGGGATGATAATTTACCTTACGCAGAGTTCTCTTAGAACAACAATTATGAGACTAGTCTGCAGATGGCCCCTTTCGAAGCTTTGTACGGAAGGAGGTGTAGGACACCATTGATGTGGGATGAAGTCGAAGACCGCAAGTTGTTTGGACCCGATTTAATCAGAGATTCAGAGGAGAAGGTCAAGCTGATTCACGACAGACTGAAGATAGCCCAGTCCCGATAGAAGAGTTATGTGGATACGAAACGCAAAGAGGTGACTTACGAAGTTGGAGATAAAGCATACCTTCGTGTGTCCCCACTTCGAGGAGTTTAGCATTTTGGAGTCAAGGGTAAACTAACACCATGATTTTTGGGACCGTACAGAGTTTTGGAGCGCAGAGGTGAAGTAGCTTATCAGCTAGAGTTGCGCGAAACTTTGTCCGGAGTTCATGATGTGTTTCACGTATCTCAGTTGAAGAAGTATCATGCAGAGATGGCCGAGATTCCGCCACGAGATAGAGTGCCCCTTGAAGCAATTCAGTTAGAGAGTGATCTGGCTTATGAGGAGAAGCCTGTCAAGATTCTCGAGTTTGCCGTCAGAGTTACCCACAGCAAGGTCATCAAGTTTTGCAAAGTTCAATGGAGTCACCATACAGAGGATGAAGCCACCTGGGAACGAGATGAAGACCTTCGACAAGATCACCCACACCAATTTTCTAGCCAACCCGAATCTCGAGGGCGAGATTCATCTTAAGGGCGGTAGGTTTATAACATCCCAATTTTCAATTTGGATGTTATCATAGATCATTCATATGCATTCATAATTTGAGCATTTTGAACTTGATTTTTATTCGGAAATTGATCCAAATACTTTAAGCAACTCAAGGACCCAAGTGAGAGAGTTGGAAGTGTTCCAAAGTGGACCCAGAATTTTATTATTTTCCATGTGGGGTTAGATCAAATAATATTTTGTTACCAATTTTCATTTTTAATATTTCTAAAATAATGAGAGAAGATAATATGCCTTCTTCAAAATAGAATAAAAATATTGGAATTTGAATTTTGAGTAAAAATATATTTATTGGATTTTTATTTGCAAACGTATTTCTTGTTAGTATTATAATTAGTACAAAAAAGTTTATTTTTATTTTAGGCATTAGGGCCCAGAAAAAAGTTCGCCAAGTCATTAATAAGACCGTAAGTACGTGTGAATTTTTCTGTAATTTTTAAAAATGTATTTATTGTCTTTTTCTATTTTTCTGTATTTTCTCAGAAAAATATTTAAAAAAAAAACTTTTGGGTCTGACCGACTGGGATGAAGCCGTCCGCCGCCACAACCGCACCTGGTGGCCCCTTCCCCAAGCCACCGCCGCCCCGGTAGCCCTTTAAAAGCCGAGCCCCGGCCCTCTCGAGCCCCACGCCGCCGCCGCCGCCGCACCACCCCGCGCCGAGCCGCCGCCTCGCCCGCCCGCGCCACCAGCCATTGACGCCGCCACCCGCACGCCCGACGCCGCCGCCGCCCGATACGTAGCGCCGCCGCCGAAGCCCCACCGTCGTCGACACGATTCGCCCCGAGCCCGGACCCATTTTCGGTAAAAACCAAACGCAGATTTTTTTTAGTTTTTCCTTTCGTTTTTTAAACCCAGATCGGTTTTTTGAAGAAAAAAAACTAGATCTGATTTTTTATGTTTTATTAAACAGCGAACGTCCGCTGTTTATATCAGAAAAACGAACATTCGCTATTTAGTTATTTCTTTTTCTGTTTATTTTTGTTAGGGACCTATACGTGAGTAAAGTTATTACAGATTAGTCCCTAATTTTAAAACGATCACTACTTTTTGCTCGTTAGTCGGAATTAGTTCAAACCAACGCCAAACTCTTCGTTTTGATCTCATCTTTCTAGTCATACAACTCAAATCTGTTTTTGAACGTTTTAAAATTTGAATTCAAACAGATTTGTATTTGAACTTCTTTTGATCGTAACTTGAGTTCCGTAACTCCATTTGAGTTGATTCTTTTTGAAAATCGAAGATCTAGACATAAAATTTCTGATAAGGCCACATTCACTTAATTTTGGTATTGTTGGAAATTGTTTTCTATTGCAAGAGTTATTCGTTTGTTTTCGAGACTTTTCGAGATCTGTTCTTCGATTCTGTTGCATTATTTCTTATGTATGCTATTGTTTGATTGCGATAGAATTTCTGGAGTGCAAAGCTTGCTACTACGAGTCTCTAGGTTTCAACAATCGTCAGCAAGGCAAGTTCATACGTTGATCATACTTTTCAATACCCATTTTTATTGCATTAGTTCTATCCTCAAAGATTTGCATGAGTAGGACTTGGTTACATGTGGTATTGCTGAGTAGTTCATGAGATAGGAACCCAATGACTCGAGATCAACCCAGGGAATATACGCTTTGTTACTTATTGCTTAGCCATGCTCGTAGATGTGGATAGGTATGTGAGATTCATGAAAGTTGTGAGTGTAATAACAACTAAGGGGAGTTTTAAGGTGGCAACCTTAATAGACAACTGGGCGGATTGGTTGCAGGGCACCTAGAGAATCCAATGTTGTCCTAGGATATCC
Organism: Secale cereale; assembly: GCA_902687465.1. Taxonomy (NCBI): domain Eukaryota; kingdom Viridiplantae; phylum Streptophyta; class Magnoliopsida; order Poales; family Poaceae; genus Secale; species Secale cereale. The sequence continues at coordinate 483,032,638 of LR738714.1, forward strand.
CGAAGGAATCGTGTGATCATCCTATGAAATGTCACATGCTCAAAGGGATCATATATCATTCATGCCTAGAAACTTCCGTGTGCAGCCACAAGCCATTATGGGCTCTCGCGTAGTTGAGTATGTTGTGTGAGCTCTTTCAGTGGTGGACTAGCAGATGTAGGGGAAAGTAGGTGTACCGATCTATCCAGGGTAAAGAGTGAATCCTTCTGAAATACTATGTCTTGATCTTCCGATCATGGATGCGGTTGAGTCTTGTGGGGAAAAGTGCGCAAACCTCTGCAGAGTGTACATTCTATCCATGAGTAGCCGTGTCCCCGGTTATGGACGTCTTGAGTATCCTGGTATTTGAATTATGGACTGATCTGAACACTCTATTTAATTAACTTGTTGTGTTATTAATGACGTTGTGGATTTCGGGATTGAGATGGAGGAACCACTCTCAATATTGCTTAACTCAACTAGGTAGTAAATAAAATGTATTCCTTTGTTGTAGGGAAAAACTAGCTTTATGCAAAAATAAACCTTACAGCCTCCACCAGCCAAATATGCATATAGTTGTAGATACTTGTTCATTACTTGCTACAGTGTGTTCTTGCCAGCATATTCAATGTGCTGACCTACATGGTTGTAACGTCTCATGTTGTAGAGTTCTCCGACGAAGAATAAGGTGCGATTAGGTCATTGTCATGCACTCAATGTTTGTCGTGGAGTTGGATGGACTCAACTTATCTTCGATGCTTCCGCGGTTTGTATTAGTTTATTATTGTTAGATGGCCTTCAGCCATATTTTGTAATAAGACTCTCTATGATGATTCTTCGATGTAATAAAGTGTGATTGAAACTCTGTTATAAACCCTCAAGTACTATGTGTGTCAGCATACCGATCCAGGGATGACAATTAAGCACAGAGACTCTGGTCCATTGGGATCGAGGTTGCTACATTACTCTTGGGTGCTTGGTTCCCTTGAGCTTGTTCCTCTTGGGTGCTTGGGCGCCCTAGACGATTGAGGTCACTTCGAAGCCATATTCCATTCTGGTGAAGGTTCGTGGTGTCATTGGGAGCCTCCAATTAAGTTGTGGAGATAGCCCCAACCTTGGTGGTGTTCGGAACTCAGTCATTGTGGTGTAAAGCTCCAGGCAAGCGTCGGGGTCTCCAATTAGGTTGTGGAGATCTCCCCGAGAAATTTGACTGCCCTCAAGGGTCCCTTTGTGGAATCACGGCATCTTGCATTGTGCGAGGGCGTGAGGAGATTACAGTGGCCCTAGTGGCTTCTTGGGGAGCATTGTGCCTCCACACTGCTCCAAACTGTGATTAGCATCCGCAAGGGTGTGAACTTTGGGATACATCACCGTCTCCGCGTGCCTCGGTTATTTCTTACCCGAGCCCTTTACTTATGCACTTTACTTTGTGATAGCCATATTGTTTCTTGTCATATATCTTGCTATCACCTGGTTGGTCATCTTGCTTAGCATAAGTTGTTGGTGCACATAGCTGAGCCTAGTTGTTGTAGATTTTGTGCTTGACAAATTAACCGCTAGGTATATTCCGCATTTGTTCAAGCCTAAACCATAATTATTTTAAAACGCCTATTCACCCTCCCGCCATCTAGGTGAAATCCATGATCTTTCAGGTGGCCATGACGACATGTGCGGCGGTGGTTGAAGAATCAAAACGGAGATGTCATCCGTGGCGGCGACGGTCACTTGAGGTTCAACTCTTCCCTGATTTGAAACTGAATACTACCGATCAGGGTAGTGTGTGGCCATGGGTGTAGCTGGACAACCGAAGGGATTTATTTTCCCAAGCTTTTCATCAGCTAATGGCAAGGACGGCATGGGCCTGCCGGAGGGGCCCTTGACATGGGTTTCGACGGTGCTTGTCAGTCGCATCGTCGCCTGTCAGCAAGCTCATATGAGCACAGCTTTGGTCGCGTTGATCAACCGTGCGCGTGAGTAATGGTTGGAAAGCCCAACAATCAGGCTGAAGACAGTATGAGATGTCATGTTCCATGTTCCTCGTGCACGAGATGCATATTCGTTGCCGAGTGGTCTGGGTGGCATTATCAAGGATAAAAGGAATGAAGGTGGTGGTCAAGCGGATGCGACAAAACATTATGCCTGTATATTGGGGTGATAATTCAGTGCCAGGACTTAAGTTTCGGGGTGAACACCCTTGGTGTGACCTTGGCTGGTCATACCTAGCAATGGCGGTGTTTCAACATCGTTACGTTGTTGAAGGCATTGCATGGAATTTTTCTCAGTTCTACTCTAAGGGTGAAAACTCAGGATCTAGTCTTTGATTGAATCCGGCAACGGTGACACTTGTGTGTCCTTATCTTCCTAAAGACGTTGCTTTTGGAGAATCTTCTTGTAGCATGTGTGTTGTCACGGAAGTGGTTGATACTGCTGCTAGTTACTGCGTGCCTTATATCTTTTTTCTTTCATTCTTTCTTTGTTAGTTCTTGTTTTATTTTTTGGCTGTGTGCATCCTCGATGCCTCGACTTGATCGCGGCATTGTGTTGTTGCAGAGGACGAGTGTACTTGATATCGTCTTGATATTAATATATTACTCCCTCCGTAAACTAATATAAGAGTGTTTAGATCACTACTTTAGTATTCTAAACGCTCTTATATTAGTTTACAGAGGGAGTACCCTTTATCCAAAAAAACATGAAAAAACTGAAGGTGGCACTAATGCCGTCGAAGAGCGGAGCATCCGTAGACGAGGAAAAGCCACCCACCTGTAGAGTTTCAATAGCCTGGAGGCAGTCAGATTGAAGGGTGCTGCGATCTAATCCCAGTTGGTTTGCCAACGTCACTTCACGTCGAATGGCAGGTGCTCTAGTAGTCGTGGCATCAACAGCAAAAGGAACATTTTCATTGCACGCGCCTCTGAATCTGCCTGCCATCATCTCACGAGGACGCGAGCCACCGCCCAAACACCACCTGACAGGGAGTTTTTTTCCGGGAAAACCTTCCAATAATACTCAAGGTCGAGTACCGTCTCCTCGTGGCCTTTGCGGGTGAGAGTCCCCTCCATGATGGGGGTCCATGATGGTGGACCACGGGCGCGCCTGGGGCCACTGCATTCAGGTTTTCGACGCGTTTACGGGTGAGGTCCTGTGCAGCCACTCGCGTGCGAAGGCCAGGACGGACCCGCCAATCAGCAGGCTTGGGCCTCCGCACGGGGTTCCCTTGATCGTGCAACCCGGTCCATCGCATGGTTTCAGCCTCCCTCACGCGCGGCGTCCTGCACGCTGCCCCATGCACAATGAGCCAGACAGACCCGCCTATCGGCGTCCTTCGCCTCTAATGTCTACTATGCAACCTTCTTCTCTAAACGTTGTTGGGCCTCCAAGTGCAGAGGTTTGTAGGACAGTAGCAAATTTCCCTTAAGTGGATGGCCTAAGGTTTATCAATCCGTGGGAGGCGTAGGATGAACAAGGTCTCTCTCAAACAACCCTGCAACCAAATAACAAAGAGTCTCTTGTGTGCCCAACACACCCAATACAATGGTAAATTGTATAGGTCCACTAGTTCGGCGCAGAGAAGGTGATACAAGTGCAATATGGATGGTAGATATAGGTTTTTGTAAATTGAAAATATAAAAACAGTTGGAGATATTGACCACGGGTGTCTTCATCGACCACCCATGGCGTTTCAAGACAAATAGGGGCCGCCTGTCATCCTCCGACCGCATGAGGATCAGGCCGCCTTGTCAGGACCCCGATCCTAAGTCACACCGATCTAGCTTGTAACACGTCATATCACTTTGCGGCCTCACGCACAGTATCCCCACGGGTGCCACCTTACCTGGCCCGGGACCGTTTGCGCATTTTGGCACACGTATATGACAGTGTCGCTAGCATCCATATGATAGAGAACCCTGGCCGACATGGCTAGTTATAAACCAAAAGTGGCACTAAATTACAGAGACAGGCATTATGACCCAGCAACGAACGTGTCGGTCATCAACTTATGAACCCAACTCGTAGCAAGCTACATGGACTTTAAGGAACAACACGTGACATTTCCCCGAAGGGACAGACACAGGAACGAAGAAGGACACATGCCGGCCAGCCTACATGTTCCGAGAAGTAGCAAGCTACCAAGGCTCATTAGAAACACTAAGAGGCATTTCCCTGTAAGATAGTCTACCAAAGGAAAACAACTAGGTGTCGGATCCCACACATACCAAGCATTTCAATCATACACACAATATGCTCAATATGTGCAAATACAACATTGCATCACAACATAACTCTATGACTCAAAGTACTTTATTTAAAAGGCTCCAAAGAGCCATACATAACATATTCCTATAGGTAGGGGTCACATGACCCAACACTCAAGTCATACAGTCATACAAGCACAAGTGGAAGCTACATGTCTGAGTACAGACAACTTAGAAAATAGAACATGCTTGGTGTAGCCTGACTATCTACAAGGCCCTTCACAAGCTCTAGATCTCCGTCTGGGTAGCAAGCTACTCGTCGACGTCAACGTCTATGTAGAACCCATCAGAAGGGGCAGGGTTCTCCTCTGCAACAGTTATTAAGCAAACATGAGTACAAAGGTACTCAACAAGTCTTACAACAGGACCTATCATACATGCAACATTATCAACAGGGGTAGTGGAGTTCATAGCAGAAAGCCAGCTTTGACTCATGGCTAATCTATACTATGACTCTCAACAGATTGCAAGATAATACTACGTACACGAGTCCTCTACTCACCACAACAATACACCACCGTGGATCCTCTTCCGTCATCATACGGAAGGGCCATCCACGGCACTCACACTTGTCTTGAGGCTTTTAGTAGTATCCATCAACTTGTCTATGAACTGTAAGAGTAACCAAGTAGTCCGTACCGCGAACAACGGCTATTCGAATAGATTGATAACCCTGCAGGGGTGTACTTCTTCACACATGTTTTCACCACTTAGCGTCTGCACACGACATGTGCTCGGCAGACTGTCGTGGTTCTAAGTCTGATAGTGAGGGTAGGGGGTACGAATGGAGAGGCAAGGTTCCAGCTATGGCGAGGTTGTACACAGAGTGTTTAGCGAGTTCAGGCCCTTCTCGGAGGAAGTAAAAGCCCTACGTCTCGGTGCCCGGAGGCTTGGTCGACTGATGTGTGTATGTATGTGTTACAGAGGTGCGAACCCTTGTTCTGGAGAAGGGGGGTGGCTTATATAGTATGCCAAGACCCCAGCCATGCTCCACGTTACCAAGGGCTTAAAGATAAATTAAGGCATGCGTTACTGGTAACGCCTGCAATAAAGGGTAGTTAAGGGGTTTACTACAGTGAGTAAATATAAGACCGTTGCTGTTCTGAGAAACGTTTAGTCTTTGGGGGTCGAGTGCTTGATCCAGTCGAGTGGAGTTGAGTCGTCCTGGGTACATGAGTCAGTCGAGTGAAGTGTCACCATGGACCGTCTCAGTCGACTATCTCCGCCGTCGTGGGTCTTGTCTTTTGATCTCCTAGGATAGTGACCTCGGGAGGGGCATTTAGGTCAGGCCTATGACCCTACCCTAGGTCTGTAACCTCATCAGTAGAACCCGAATGGATCGGGGCTTGAGAAAGGGGATGCTGAGGGAAGCTCTGGTCCTGACTCGACGTCTTCGGGGCATACTGTTTTGGAGCTTGTGGCTCGGGCAGGCCTCCCCAGTTGTGTCTTGGTCGCCTCAATCGATTCTGAAGCCATTGGTGAATCAGTTGCCTTTGCGTCGACTGGACGTCTTGCGTCGATTGGGTTTCTTGCGTCGACTGAGTTTTGCGCCAGGCGTCGGGCGCCATGAGCGCGTGCTGTTTTGACGGAATCGGTTGCCTTCTGTCCACCGGATTCGGCGGGGCTTTCGAAATTTGGGGGAGCGCGCGGGACGGGACGTGCCGCATCAATCGGAGGGGTGCGGTTCGAATGCCTCGATTCCCGCGCCCCCCCTTTTTCGCCACATATCGCCTCAGCGCCTGTTACGGGATCGGATAAGATCGCCCGGGGCCACTGGTCAGCCACCTGGCCGAGATGTTATAAAGGCGCGCCGAGTCCGCTGCGGGGGGTACTGTGCGCCTAGCCTTCCCCCGTTCGCCTTGTCTTCTCCGTAGCATCCTCGCTTCTCTGTCGCGCCCCCAATCTTCCCTGCTACTCTCCGCCACAACCACCGTCTCGTGAGCCATGGTTAAGGACAAGACTGTGGCCATGGAGCGCTCCAAGAAGGCGGCGTCGGGGAAGGGGCGGCGAGCCGGCCGGGTCGGATCGTCGTCAAGGTCCGGGCTCCCCGCTGGATGGATCCAGGGGGATTGGATCCGGTCCACCGTCGTGGTGGAGGTTTTGGAGGAGCTGGAGGAGGAGGGGCTGATCGCCGACGGCTCCTGGCGGGTGCCGGGAGGAGAGCTCGAGCCCCGGCCGCAGGCGGGTGAGTGTGTACTCCACGCCACCCACGTCGACCGAGGTTTCTCTACTCCTCCGCACCCTTTCTTCCGCGCATTTCTGATCTTCTTCGGGGCTCAACTGCATTATTTTACTCCCAACTCCATCACTTTTCTCTCCGCTTTCGTCTCCATGTGCGAGAACTTCCTCGGTTGCCGACCGCACTGGGGATTGTTCAAGCATATCTTCACCTGCCGCTCCCAGACCTTTAAGAGAGTGAACCCGAGTGACGGCAAGACGCACGTCTTCCAGGCGTGCGGCGGGCTCGGGATCCAGCTTAGGAATAGGAGTGCCTTCCCCCCCCATGAACCTTCCAGAGTCGATCCGGGGCTGGCAGTCGACCTGGTTTTATTACAGGGACAGTCCGACTCCGGTTAAGTCAATTGGCCTTCCTCCATTTACCCTAGGTCGAGCCAGCCCGCCTCCTTCGATGGTAGTGAGCAAGGCCGAGAGGGCCGAGGTAGACATGCTGATGGAGAGGGTCGTCCAGTTAGTCCGCGAGGGGGTCACGGGGATGGACTTGCTCGAGGTGTATATCTCGCGGAGGATCCAACCGCTCCAAGCCCGGGACCACCCGATGTGGCTGTACTCCGGCACTAACGACTCGTCGCGAGTCCACCCAGTGGCGGCCGACCCGAAGTACGTGGTGCAGTGCTTGAAGAGCGTCACCGGGAACAAGGACAACCCCAGGGGGTCGGGGAGGATCATCCCATTCGACGCTGACCACCTGCCAGACAAGGTTAGCCTTCTGCTTCCGAGTGACGTATCTGTCGATTGATTTGTGATCTTATTGATGGTCTCGACTGGAATTTGGTGAACTTCCTTTCTTTGCAGATATATACGGAGATGTACTCGCTGCCCAACGGAGACTCGGGCCAGGGAGTCGAGGAGGGTACGGGCGCTGCCGCCGAGTGGAAGTCCAAGGAGGAGACCGAGGAGAGCGAGGAGTACAGCAGCGGGGAGGAGGTCGAGTCACCTCCCCGTGCCGAGCGCCGCTCCAAGGAGAAGAACGACCCAGGGGCCGCTCGACCTCATGTGGGTCCCTCGGGGTCCCGGACACCCAAGCGTACCCGCACGACTACCTCCGAGCCAGCTGAGAAGACGCCCAAGCAGCCCAAAGTCACCACCACCAAGCCCCGGAAGGCCCTGCCAAGGATCAAGGTGGATGTACCCATCGCCTCTACGTAAGTGTCGCTCGGGCTTGCTTTTCTTTGTTTCTTGGGGGTCGACTACAGTTTTGGTCGACTCATTTCTTGACCGAATTTTCCAGAGCTGCCGCTTCCACGACCTCGATGGACATCGACCCTTGGAGGTCGCGGATGCCGCGACATCTCGAGCAGGTATGGGCTCTATGAGACTCGTTTTTGTCCTTCTTTTCTTTCGCGGGCGATAGTCGATTGACTTGGTTCCCTGTTTGATCCGAAGCGCCGCGCCTTGTCATAGAGCTGCCGGACAATGACGAGGACGAGGAGCAGCTGGGGGAGGACCACCGGCGCGCAAGGAGGAAGGGCCGGAAGGTGCCTTCTGGCGCGGGGGCCCAGCGACCTGAGGACGCGGCCTGAACCGCGGTCTCATTCGCTGTCCCTGTGTCGACCGCGCCCGTCGTCGACCTGCCGGCTGCGCCGGGCATCGACCCAGCGCCTGCCTCGGTTGTCAACTCAGCGCCCACTCCGGTTGTCGACTCAGCGCCGATTCGTGCCGTCGATCCAGCGCCTGCGCCTGCAGCCGGCTCGACGCCTGCTGCTTCGTCCGTCCTTTTCTCCACCTACCGCCTCCTGGAGGACCCTGTGGGGGCGGCACAAGAGTCCGTTCGCCAGGCGGAGGTGATGATGGGGCGGACGAAGGCGGCGTATGAGGCCAGCATGGCGGCTTACGACGCCAGCTCTGCTCTTCGGGCTAACGTCCAGGTATGTTGTCGGAGTGCTTTCTGATTTCCGGAGAAATCTGTTTGTTTTGTTTTGTGAGGTATCACACCCACTGGGTGTTCTTTTTTTTTTTGAGCTCGCGCCGGGCTGATCTTGGCCGAGTGAAACCAGTGGGGGCACGCTCAGTGCACCCACTGGGTGTAGTCCCGGAGACCGTGGTCGACTGATTGCAGTCGGCCATGGTTTTACTATAGAACTTCCATGCTGTTTTTTTTGAGCTCACGCCGGACTGATCTTGGCCGAGTGAAACCAGTGGGGGCACGCTTAGTGCACCCACTGGGTGTAGTCCCCGAGGCTGCGGTTGAGTGATCTGACTCGACTGTAGTCTTATAACCTTTGATTTGTCTTGTTGATGCAGAAATCTTGCGAGTTCGGGGCCAAGTTTGCAGATCTTGAGCAGAAGCAAATCCAGCTCAATCTTGACTTGCAGTTGGCCCGGGACCATCTGAAGAAGACGCAAGACGATGTGGCTGGTAACTTACTTCTGTCTCCTATCAACTGACTTTTCGCTTAGAGTGTTCCTTCATGTTCATCTGTCCAGTGGCGGCCTTGGTAGGTCAACTGAGAGCAGCTTTCGAGCAAAAGGACCTTGACTTGGCGGCGGCGCAACAGGCGGCCCAGGAGAAGTCGGAGCTGGCTGAGAAGAAGCTGGCTTCTGTGGGCGCACTCGAGGCGGAGATTATCCGACTGAGAGGCTCACTCGACGTGGCCAACAAGGAGGTGATTAGCTGAAGAAGTCTAGGGCCGACTTGAACGTTAAGTACGAGGCTCTGTTTCGGAAGAGGCTTGACCTTGAGGCGTATCTGGGCGATATCACTAAAAAATGGTACCTCGTGCTCGAAGGTATGTCCTCTTTGGATTGGTTGAAATTGGGCTGGTTCACCCGTGTTCCATCTGCTAACTCGACTGTTGTTCTTGGTGCAGAGTTCTGTCGTAACTTCGGAGAGGAGACTAGCCGGGTCGAGCCTGGCTTGCACCCCACTAACTCCATTGTGAAGGACGAGGTTTCCATGAACATACTGAGACTGGAGTCCCGCCTTACTGCGGTCACTGATTATCTGGGACGACTGAAGGCGGTGATGGCCCGAATCGACGCCGCGCTCTGGAGGGGAATCATGCAGGAGAAGGACCTCGAGTCCTTGATGACTCGACTCAATGAGGTACCCGACCGAGTGCAAGAATGGAAGAAGTCGGCCGCCCGGGGAGGAGCAGACGTGGCACTGGCTTTGGTCCGCGTGCACTACAGGGAGGTGAAAGAGAAGAAGCGTGCTGCGCTGAAGGTCGCAAACACAAAGGAGCTTCAATTCTAGTCCTTCATGGAGACTTTCTTGGAAGCTGCCACTCGTATCGCCGATGGGATCGATTTGGACGAATTTGTCGCGCCTACAAGCCCGCCTCCCCCCGAGCCATGACTTTGATACATTATCCTTTATTTGCCGCGGGATGCCGCGTGGATTTGTACTCGTTAAACTCTGGTGGGTCTGTGGCCCAAGTACTCTTACCCGAACCTTGCGAGGCTTTTATTTGATTTTGATCTTTTGGTTCGTCGCTCTTCTTCTGACTATCTGAATCTTTGAGTCGACGTCTTCGATTGAATTCGCCTCCGAGTGAGAGGGTTGCTCTTCACTCGGAGTAGATAGTTGTAACTTAGGCGAGTCACGGGGTCGCAGCTAAGCCCCCGAGTGAGAGGGTCGCTCTTCACTCGGAGTAGGATGTTTATAACTTAGGCGATTCCAAGCTACGTTGTACTTGTGGCGGAGTTTGGGGGACCGAACCGCTTTGTACATGTGGCGTAGCTCGGAGGACCGCAGCTAAGCCCCCGAGTGAGAGGGTTGCTCTTCACTCGGAGTGGATAGTTGTAACTTAGGCGAGTCACGGGGTCGCGGCTAAGCCCCCGAGTGAGAGGGTCGCTCTTCACTC
>LR738714.1:483043148-483073130 GCA_902687465.1 Secale cereale
GAGTCACGGGGTCGCGGCTAAGCCCCCGAGTGAGAGGGTCGCTCTTCGCTCGGAGTAGAATGTTTATAACTTAGGCGATTCCAAGCTACGTTGTACTTGTGGCGGAGTTCGGAGGACCGAACCGCCTTGTACTTGTGGCGTAGCTCGGAGGACCGCAGCTAAGCCCCCGAGTGAGAGGGTTGCTCTTCACTCGGAGTAGATAGTTGTAACTTAGGCGAGTCACGGGGTCGCGGCTAAGCCCCCGAGTGAGAGGGTCGCTCTTCACTCGGAGTAGAATGTTTATAACTTAGGCAATTCCAAGCTACGTTGTACTTGTGGTTAAGTTCGGAGGACCGAACCGCCTTGTACTTTTGACGTAGCTCGGAGGATCGCAGCTAAGCACCCACTTGGGATTTGGAGGACACCAATTGTTAGGGAATCATTGCTATCTTGCTTTTGAAACAAATTGGGGAATCCTTATTACAACTCGACCGTCGAGTGCTTTAAGTGAAAAAACGGCAGAGTAGGTCTGCATCCACGAATGAGGTTCGTCTTTCTTCTGGGCTACATTGTAGAGGTGGTATGCTCCGTTGCGCATCACCTTCGTGATGATGAATGGGCCTTCCCATGCTGGGGCGAGCTTGTGCGGACGTTTCTGATGCACTCGGAGGACCAGGTCTCCTTCCTGGAACGCTCGACTTCTCACGTTGCGAGGGTGGAATCGACGCAGGTCCTGTTGATGGATGGTCGACCGGATCAGGGCCATCTCTCTTTCCTCTTCTAAAAGGTCGACTGCATCTTGACGAGCTTGCTCTGCCTCAGCTTCGGAGAAGAGTTCTACTCTGGGGGAATTGTGTAATAAGTCACTCGGCAGTACAGCTTCGGCCCCATAGACCAGGAATAAAGGGGTACGACCAGTCGACCGATTCGGAGTTGTCCTCAGACCCCATAGGACGGAGGGCAGCTCGGTTACCCAAACCTCGGCGGCATGCTTTAGGTCGCGCATGAGCCGTGGCTTTAAGCCTTGGAGAATCAGCCCATTTGCTCTTTCCGCCGGTCCATTCGATTGAGGGTGTGCCACGGAGGCGTAGTCGACTCGCGTCCCTTGGGAAGTACAGAAAGCTCTGAATTCATCTGAGTCCAAGTTGGAGCCGTTGTCTATGATGATGCTATGAGGGACCCCATATCTGAATATTAGGTCCTTAATGAAGCTGATGGCGGTGCTCGACTCGAGGTTCTTGATGGGTTTGGCCTCAATCCACTTGGTGAACTTGTCGACTGCCACCAGAAGGTGAGTGAATCCGCTCCTGCCTGTCCTGAAGGGGCCGACCATATCTAGGCCCAAACAGCGAAGGGCCAGACCAGCGGGATGGTTTTGAGGGCGGATGCTGGCTTGTGCGACATGTTGGAGTAGAACTGGCACCCTGCGCATTTATCCACAATATCCTTGGCCATCTCGTTGGCGCGGGGCCAGTAAAACCTGGCCCGGTATGCTTTGGCCACGATAGTCCGAGAGGAAGCATGGTGGCCGCAAGTCCCCGAGTGGATTTCATCCAAGATCAGTCGACCTTCCTCTGGATCGATGCAGCGCTGGGCGACTCTAGTGACGCTTTCTCTATAGAGCTGACCTCGAATGACTGTGAATGCTTTGGATCGGCGGACGATCTGGCACGCTTCTTCTTCATCTTCTGGGAGTTCTTGCCTGAGCAGATATGATATATATGGCACAGTCCAATCAGGTGTGATTACTATGACCTCCATGATCAAGTCGACCACGGCAGGCATTTCGACCTCAGTCGGATCGGTTGCACTGACTGGCTGTGGGGGCTCTTCCGTGAAGGGGTCTTCCTTGACAGAGGGAGTGTGCAGATGCTCTAGGAACACGTTCTTGGGTATGGACCTCCGAGTCGACCCAATTTTTGCGAGATCGTCGGCTAGCTGATTCTTTGCTCTGGGCACATGATGGAGCTCTAAGCCTTCAAACTTCCTTTCAAGCTTTCGTACTGCACTGCAATAACTGGTCATTGTCGGGCTCCTGACGTCCCATTCTTTCATTACTTGATTCACCACTAGGTCGGAATCACCGTAGACCATCAGGCGACGGACGCCGAGTGAGACGGCCATACGCAACCCATACAAAAGTGCTTCGTATTCAGCCTCGTTGTTTGATGAATCAAAATGTATCTGAAGGACGTAGCTGAGCTTGTCGCCCCTGGGAGAGATCAGGACCACGCCTGCACCGGATCCGTTCAGCATTTTGGACCCATCGAAGAACATAGTCCAATGGTCCGACTGGACTTGAGTCGGAAGCTCTTGTTCTATCCACTCAGCCACGAAAGCCCCTATGGCCCGAGACTTGATGGCTTTCTTCGCTTCGAACTTGATATCTAACGAAAGAAGTTCAATCGCCCATTTTGCCACTCGACCGGTTGCATCTCGCTTGTTTAGTATCTCCGATAATGGGGCGTCGCTGACGACTGAGATTGAGTGATCCGAGAAATAATGGGCAACCTTTTTTGCAGTCAAGTAAATCCCGTACACAAGCTTTTGGTAATGTGGATACCTTTGCTTGGAGGGAGTCAAAACTTCGGATATGTAATAGACCGGGCGTTGGACCTTGTATGCCTTGCCCTCTTCTTCCTGCTCGACCGTGAGTACAATACTGACGACTTGTCCGGTGGCAGCAATGTACAGCAGAAGAGGCTCTCCGCTGACTGGGGCAGCGAGCACCGGCTGGGTGGACAGCAGGGCTTTGAGTTCCTCAAACGCTGCTTCGGCTTCGGGATTCCACTCGAACTTGTCGGATTTCTTCATGAGTCGGTAGAGAGGCAATGCCTTCTCCCCGAGCCGAGAAATGAATCGACTCAATGCGGCCAAGCAACCAGTAAGCTTCTGGACGTCGTGTATACGCTCGGGGCGTTTCATTCGGAGGATGGCGCCGACCTTCTCTGGGTTGGCGTCGATTCCCCGTTCGGAAACGAGAAAACCGAGCAACTTGCCACCAGGAACTCCGAATGTACACTTTGACGGGTTGAGCTTGATATCATAACTTATGAGGTTCGCGAATGTCTCAGCAAGGTCAGTCAGTAGGTCGGAACCTTTCCGTGACTTGACCACGATGTCATCCATGTACGCCTCAACGTTCTGACTGATTTGCTTTATTAAGCATTTCTAGATCATGCGCATGAAGGTGGCGCCGGCATTTTTGAGGCCGAAAGGCATGGTGACATAGCAAAAACACCCGAAAGGGGTGATGAAGGCTGTCTTTATTTCATCGGGTCCATACAGACGGATCTGATGGTATCCGGAATATGCGTCCAGAAAGGACAAACGCTCATATCCCACAGTCGAGTCGACTATTTGATCGATGCGGGGGAGAGGAAAATGATCTTTCGGGCAGGCCCGATTGATGTGCTTGAAATCGATGCACATGCGGAGGGACTTGTCCTTCTTGGGGACCATGACGACGTTGGCGAGCCACTCGGAGTGGTATATCTCGCGGATGAACTCTGCTGCTAGGAGTCGAGCCACTTCTTCACCAATTGCCTTTCGCTTCTCCGCAGCGGATCGACGGAGATGTTCCTTCACAGGTTTCACCTTCGGGTCGACTCGCAAATGGTGCTCAGCCAGCTCCCTGGGCACACCTGGCATGTCCGATGGTTTCCATGCAAAGATGTCCCAGTTCTCACGGAGGAACTGGATGAGCACTTCTTCCTATTTGCTGTCGAGGGTGGTGGAGATATGGGTCGGCGCTGCATTGGGGTCGGTGGGTGGATGTGCAAGGGTTTTGTGTCCCCAGCCGACTGAAAGGCTGACTCGGAAGCCGGCTTCTTTGCCCTTAGCAGGTCGCCTGGATCCACTTGCTTCTAGTACTCCTCCATCTCTACTGCTGCCATCTGCTCGTCGGCGATCTTCGAGCCTTTCTGGAAGCATTCTTCCGCTTTCTGCCGGTTCCCAGTGATGGTTATGACACCGTTGGGTCCCGGCAGCTTCAGCTTGAGGTAGACGTAACATGGTCGAGCCATGAACCTGGCGTAGGCTGGCCTACCCAGGATGGCATGATAGGCGATGTTAAAGTCCACCACTTCGAACGTCAGCTTCTCCTTTCGGTAGTTCTTGGACTCACCAAAGACGACGTCGAGTGAGATCTGACCAAGTGAGTCGGCCTTCTTCCCGGGGATTACCCCATGGAACCTCATGTTACTTTCCCTTAGCTTGGACATCGGGATGCCCATATCCCGGAGGGTTGCTGCATACAGGATATTTAAGCCACTGCCTCCATCCATAAGAACCCTGGTCAGTCGAGTGCCTTCGACCACTGGGTCGACCACCAACGCCTGCCGCCCAGGAGTGGCGATGTGCGCTATGATCAGACTGGTCAAATGTGATGGGGGTCTTCGACCATTTCAGGAACGTGGGGGTCACTGGAGCAACCATTTTCACTTCTCTATTGATGATCTGCAGTCGACTCTTGCTCTCGACGTCTGCGAAAATCATCAAGGTGGAGTTGATGCGGGGGTATCCTCCGCCCCCTTCCTTGCCTTCGGACTCTTCCGATTCCTTCTCTTTCTCAGTAGACTGGTCCTTCTGGAAACTCTGGATCAAGAGTCGACACTGTCGAGTGGTGTGCTTGGGGTACACCAAGTTTCCGTCTTCGTCCTTCTTAGTGTGTATGGGACACGGCTGGTCTAGCATATCATCTCCAGCCTGACCCTTTCCTTTCTTGGGGGCCCAGGAGCCTTTGGGCTTTCCTTTGCCCTTCCCTTGGTTGACCACCGCGGCCTCTCCCTGAGCGGCCGGGTCGGCCTTACGCTTGTTCTTCCGATTGTGATTCTGGTCGTCCTGCCCGACTGGTTTCTTGCCGCTACGGAGCCGATCGGCCTCTTCACCATTGGCGTACCGACTGGCGATTTCCATCATTCGCGACAGGGACATATCGCCTGTTCGCCCAAACTTCAGATTCAACTCCCGATTGCGCACGCCTTCCTTGAAAGCGCACACCGCCTGGTGCTCGGAGACGTTTTCCACCATGTGATGCAAAGTGGTCCACCGCTGAATGTTGTCCCTCAAAGTTTCACTCGGCTTCTGCGTGCAGTGCTGAAGCTCTGCGAGCCCGGCAGGTCGCTTGCAGGTGCCTTCGAAGGTCCGAAGGAACACCCGAGCGAGGTCTTCTCAACTGTATATGCTCCTGGGGGCTAGCTGGTTGAGCCACGCCCGAGCGGAGCCTCCCAGCATCAAGGGGAGGTGTTTCATAGCCACGTCGTCGTTGCCTCCTCCGATCTGCACGGCCACTCAGTAATCTTCCAGCCACGTGTCCGTCTTCGACTCACCGGTGAATTTGCTTACTCCGGCCGCCAGCCTGAAGTTTGGGGGGATCTCTGCGGCCCTGATTGCGCTGCAGAAGCACTCGGGCCCGGAGGCCGGCGCTCGGCTGCCGGAGGGCTGGTCTCCGCCTCGCTCGAGTGGGTCGTCATTCCGGCCCAGGTGCCGGTCATGCCGCGGACCACGTTCCTCACGCCTCAGGGGCGATCTTGGACTGTGGGCCGACCATACGGTGTCTGCAGCCACCGATCTGCTGTGAATCTTGTTGCGCGACTGAGAGACAGCCGCGTTTTGCTCTTCAGCCGTTCGGAGCAAAGCTCGGATCTGCTGAAGGCCTCTTCCAGCTTCCGACTGGGAGGGCTGAATCGACTCCGCGATACGGGCTGCGGCTTTGAGGTTTTGGACTGGCGTGCGGAACACCTGAGTCTCATGCTGACGTGATTGCCGCGGCCGTCGACTGGATTCGGGGACCAGTCGGCGGGCCTGTTCGTCAAGTGAACATTGGATGTTTTCCAGGCGCGCGCGCTCGGCCAAGGTGGCCACGTGCGTGGCTTCGAGGGCCAAAGCTTCTGGGGAATCTCCCACGATGGGGGTGAAGAGCGCATCTCCGTTGCGGCGACAGAGCTTAGCCCTTTGCTCGGAGGTGAGGGGCTGAGGGATGTAACCGTCGTTGTCGTGCGCCCGATGGCCACCGCTGCCGCCGTTCTCCCCGCGAGGAAAGCCTGGCGGGCTACGGCGCGGATCGACCATGAGGATTTCCGCCGTGGGGTCGCTGCTTCCGCACTCGGAAATGGAATCTTCGAGCTCAGTCGACTGATCGGCCGGCCCGTAAAGGTAACCGTCGGGCTCGATGGCCGCGACTTGCGGGGTGGCCGTTTGACGAGCCACCGCATGTTTTACCCACCGCTGGAGCCGTGAACGACCGGATCGCTTACGGCGGTGTCCAGCCGGGATGGTGGACGATGAGTACCGGGTCGATGGCTGCAAAAGGAGGACGCCGCCGGCTCCGGCGCGAAAGTGTGTGGCTCCGCGGGCGGGTAGAGCCTCAACGTCAAGCGGGGCTTCCTGAAGCCACGCGGAGTCGTCGGCGATGAAGACCAGTGCGCCGAGCCGGATCTCGTGGCCCGACGCCAAAGCGCCGCCTGTCATCATGATGAAAGTGTTCGGGGAATGGATTGCAACTTCACCAAATGTCGCTGAGACGCCTTGCCCCACGGTGGGCGCCAACTGTCGTGGTTCTAAGTCTGACAGTGAGGGTAGGGCTTTTACTTCCTCTGAGAAAGGCCTGAACTCTCTAAACACTCTGTGTACAACCTCGCCATAGCTGGAACCTTGCCTCTCCATTCGTACCCACTACCCTCACTGTCAGACTTAGAACCACGACACAGACTTCAAGCAAAAGCCGATGTGGGTGTAGACCACGACCGAACCAACCACTCAAGTCTCTCATCCAGGTTTATCGCCTATTTGGGTTCCATCCGTGGGGAGATCCGGCCGGGGTGTCGCTCACGGCCCCAAACGATGTGTACAGGGTTCCCGAGTCACCAAACGGGCAACCGGTACACCGTGCCACGTACCTGTCGCATCACAGCCCACCCCGAGGGTCAGTGCTGTGCACGACCACCAGTAAACTACAAACACCAGAAACTAGTTGCAACTCCTGGACATAGAACATGGCAGTCAATAAGTCGAGCGGGGTCATATTTCAGGGCCCAATGTGTGGTAGTAGCTGTAACTTGAACCACACATACAGATCTCAGGTCCTATGGTCGGTTCCAATGAAACAACCCACCACGTACTCCTACATGGCCTTTCATCGATAACTTTACCAAACATGTTCCACACTTCCTTTTCTTTACCGGTATGATCATTTCACTCTGATCCATCACCCAGATGAATCAGACCTGACACAACTCTAAGCATAGCAGGCAACATAAACAAATAGCATGGTGGATCACACATCACATGGCTCAATCAACTCCTACACATGCTAGTGGGTTTCAAGTATTTACTGTGGCAATGACAGGTAATGCAAGGGAATAGGGTTCAACTACCGCAGCAAGTAGCAGTTCACACGCTGTTGCCTTAATGCGGTAAAAGAGAGCAGGAGCGAGAAGATGGGTTTGTATCGGAATGATCAATGATTGCTTGCCTGATAGAGTGGTTTTCGGGTACTGCTCTTCAGCTGGATACGCAGAAGTATCCTCGGGAGCAGGACCTAACACGGAGAATATCGGCGATACAATCAATAAGCAAACAAATGCAACAATATGATGGATGCTCATGATATGGCAAGATGCATGTGTTTTGGGCTAATGCAACTATAGACAGAAGGGTTTGAGCCCATTTGAATCAAAGATTCAAATTGAATCCCAAACTATTATTTATTTAAGTGCATTATCATGTTTTAGATAATACAGCAAGGTTAATTTGCTCAAACATGCATGAAACCAGTGCCATTGCAAAGATTGGATTTTTCTGATCAATTTTCATATATAAATCTTTTCCATCTAAGCTACTGTTGAATTTATATGATTTTTTGAAGTTTAAAGCATTTTCTGGAATTTCCTGAATTGTTTTTAAATCAAATAATCCCAGAAAATCCTTTACTGCGTCAGCATGACATCATGCTGACATCAGCAAGTCAACAGACCTGATCCAGGTCAAACCTGACTGGTGGGTCCCTCGTGTTAGTGTCTCTAGAGCTAATACCGGCCAAAACTAGAGTTAACTGGGTTTGACTAAGCGATGGGGCCCACTGTCAGTGACTGTGGTGGTTAATCTAATTACTGTTAGCACCTAATTAACAGGCCACGTTAGCCCGCCGGAGTTCGGCCGGCGGCGACCATTTCGCACGGCGGTGACTCATCGGATTCCTTGTTCCGGTGACCATTTGTTGCACGGATGGGCTCTATGTACTCCTGGTGATGCACCGCATCCAACGGTGCCACTGGTTCGTCGATTGGTCGCCGGAGTCGACGACGACGAGCTCGTCCGTGGCGGCACTCGCACGAAGTTGGTCGGGACAGCGTTGTGGTGCACGGTAGGAGGAGTTAGAGCTGGCATTAGCTTGCTGGTGATCTACTGATCCTAATGGCGTGCTCAGCCACGAGGCACAGTGGCTGTGGCCACGGCGGCGAGTTGGCCGGCGGCGGTGAGCTACGGTCGGCAAGGGGGCGGCGGCTACAAGGCGTAATCGAGCCCGTAGAGAGAGGGGTTCGAGGCATGAGTTCACAGCGGTCGCAGAGGTCGTCGAGGCGAGCTCGGGGGAGGTTGGACGGCGACGTACGGGCGGCGGCGATCTCCGGTGCCGAAGGTTGAAGACGACGGCGGGGAGGGCGTTGCAGGGCTTCTGGCGTCGTGTGCGTCGGTGGGGAGCTTCGGGGCGATGCAGCGGAGCTAATGGTGCGTCGGGGAGGCGAGGGAGTGGCGTAGGGCGCGGTGGCAGCGATCGACGGCGACGAGCTCGCTCGGTGGAGCTCGGCGGAGGGGAGAGAGGAGGGGAAAGACATAAGGGAGAGGGGAGCGGTCGAGGGGGGGTCTGTGTGGCGTCATCCAGGTCCATGCAGGGCGTCGAAGGGGCCAGCCAGGCAGGCAGGAGGTGGCCTGCGCGTCGGCGGCGCTCGCCATCGAGCTGCTTCGTGCGCTGGCACGGCGAAGAAGACGGGGATGCCCCTGGTGGGCTGGGCCATCTGGGCCAGCAGGTAAGTGGGCTCAGGTAAGTCTGCTTCTTCCTATTTTTTCTATTTACTTTCTGTTTCATTTATTTTGCAACTTTGTTGAATTAATAAAAATGCCAGAACATTTTTATAACTCATAGAACTAGTCATGCCCACTTTATATAATATGAACAGTATGGAACATTTTAGTTTATGATTATTTGGGCACATAGAATATTTTATAGCATTTAAATGCCCAAATGCAAATACCATATGAATTAATCCAGAGACCTTGGGTGTCCTAGAAAATTGTGCACCATTTTTGGCAGAGGTTTAAGACCAAGGCAGAAATGATGAACATTTTTGAAGGGCATTTTGGGTACATTGGAAAAGATTTTATTAAACCCTAGTTGTTAGAAGAGGGGTGCTGGGGTTTCTGTCATTCCCATTTCAAGTTTCTTTGGAAAGTAAACACCATGCACACTCTAGCTAGTCCTAATGCAATCACTGACTAGGGATGTGACAACTCACCCCCACCCAAAAGAATCGCGTCCCGAGATTCGGGTTCCTCCGGAAAGAGGGTGGGGTACTCAAGTCGAAGACGATCCTCCCTTTCCCAGGTAGCTTCACTCTCGGAATGATGTGACCATTGAATCTTGAGAAACTTGATATTGTGACATCGAGTGGTACGCTCGGTTTGATCAAGAATACGAACGGGGTATTCTCGATATGTGAGATTGTCCTGGAGATCAAGCGTTTCGTGGTCCACTCCGCGGATAGGATCCAAGAAGCTACGCCTGAGTTGAGATACGTGGAAGACATCATGAACTCTGGAAAGGTGCGGGTGTAGTTCCAATTGGTAGGCAACTTCTCCTCGTTTGGCAAGAATGCGAAAAGGACCGATATAACGAGGGGCCAATTTGCCTTTGATACCGAAGCGATGGGTTCCCTTAAGAGGAGTAACCCGAAGGTAAGCCTTATCGCCGACTTCAAAAGTCACAGCCTTATGATGACTATCATATTGGCTCTTCTGGCGAGACTGGGCTGTTTTCAATTTCTCACGAACGATGCGAACATGCTATTCGGCTTCCTGGATCATATCCGAACCAAACAATTGTCTTTCCCCGGTTTCTGACCAGTTAAGAGGTGTTCGACACCTTCATCCATATAGAACTTCGAATGGAGCCTTGCCCAAGCTGGCTTGATAACTATTGTTATAAGCGAATTCGGCAAATGGAAGACACTTCTCCCAATCCTTACCGAAAGAGATGACAGAGGCTCGAAGCATATCTTCCAGAATTTGATTGACTCGTTCCACTTGACCACTTGACTGAGGATGGAAGGCGGTGCTGAAAGAGAGATGAGTTCCCATAGCATTCTGGAAACTCTCCCAAAATCGTGAAGTGAAAAGACTTCCACAGTCTGAGTTAATCTCCAACGGCACACCATGAAGTGATACTATCCGAGAGATATACAAATCCGCTAGATGGCTAGCGGTTATACTCTCTCGAACAGGCAGGAAGTGGGCTACTTTGGAGAGGCGGTCGATAACGACGAAGATAGCATTATTCCCTTTCCTGGTCCTGGGAAACCCGGTAATGAAGTCCATACCGATCTTGTCCCATTTCCATTCAGGAATAGCTAAAGGTTGGAGGGTGCCAGCAGGCCGTTGATGCTTTGCTTTAACTCGACGACAAACGTCGCAGTTAGCAATGAATTGAGCAATTTCTCTCTTCATCCTAGTCCACCAGAACCTCTGGCGTAGGTCCTGATACATTTTGGTACTACCGGGATGAATCATGAGAGGAGATTCATGAGCCTCCCTAAGAATCAGCTGCCGCAGATGTTGGTTCTTGGGAACCAGTAAACGGTTCTCGAAGAAGACAACACCTCGATCATCCGTACAGAAACTTCTAGCGACTCCGCTAGCAATGCTCTCCTGGAGTCGGGATATACCCTTATCACGCTTCTGGGCAGCTATGATCTGATCCATAAGGGTATGTTTCGCCACCAAGGTGGAAAGGAATCCTCGAGGAACAATGTGAAGGTTAAGCTTACGAAATTCCTCGTGAAGAAGTGGTTGCCCTTGTTGTAACATCAAGTTGTTACAATAAGACTTACGACTTAGTGCGTCAGCCATGACATTAGCCTTCCCAGGGGTGTAAGTGATTCCTAGGTCGTAATCTGTGAGCAATTCAACCCAACGTCTTTGCCTGAGATTCAAATCTGGTTGGGTGAAGATGTATTTCAGACTTTGGTGATCAGTGAAGATTTCACAACGATTACCAAGAAGGTAATGTCGCCATGTTTTGAGTGCGTGAACTACAGCTGCAAGCTCTAGATCATGTGTAGGATAGTTATCCTCATGTGGACGCAACTGTCGGGATGCGTACGCAATCACTTGACGATCTTGCATGAGTATGCAACCTAGTCCTTGTCGCGAGGCGTCGCAGTAGATAATAAAGTCCTTGGAAAAATCTGGTGGTACCAGTACGGGTGCAGATGTCAGGCGTCTTTTCAGTTCCTGAAAGCTAGACTCGCATTGTGGGGTCCATTCAAACTTTTTATCTTTCTTGAGGAGTTCAGTTAGAGGTTTAGCAACCTTGGAGAAATTCTCGACAAAGCGTCGGCAATAACTTGCTAAGCCAAGAAAACTCCTAACTTGCTTGACCGATCCAGGGGGAGTCCAATCAAGGACGGCTTGAACTCGCTCGGGATTGACAGCAATACCCTTGCCAGAGATCACATGGCCTAGATAGGTCACTTCCGGCAACCAGAATTCACATTTAGAGAATTTGGCATAAAGGCGGTGCTCTCGAAGTTTCGTCAATACCAGCCTTAGATGCTCGGCATGATCTTTCTTGTTCTTGGAGTAGATGAGTATATCATTGAGGTATACCACGACGAATTTATCCAAATACTCCATGAATATAGAATTCATTAGCCGGGAGAAGGTGGCTGGGGCATTGGTTAACCCGAAGGACATGATGATGTACTCATATTGGCCATAACGAGTAACAAAAGCCGTCTTGGGAATGTCCCCGTTCTTGATTTTGATTTGATGGTAGCCCAACCTCAAATCCATTTTGGAAAAGATAGAGGATCCAGCGAGCTGATCATACAGATCGTTGATCCTGGGGAGCGGATACTTGTTCTTTATGGTGACCAGATTGACAGGTCGGTAATCTACAACCATCCGTTCCGTTCCATCCTTCTTCTTGACGAAGAGGACGGGACAAGCCCAAGGGGAAGAACTAGGACGGATGAAACCCTTTTTCAAGGACTCATCGAGTTGTTTCTTAAGCTCAGCTAATTCTAGGGGTGCCATTTTATAAGGTCTCCTTGAGATTGGGACAGTTCCAGGAATAAGATCTATCACTAACTCGACATCTCTGTCAGGTGGAACACCTGGCAGTTCTTCTGGAAAAACATCCGGAAAGTCACGGACTACCGGGATATCTTCGAATTCTGGTAGAGGGCTGGCATTAAGAGAGTAGAGCTGACACTCAGCCATTCGGGTCAAGACATTGACTGTCTTGCTGGATGGGTGTGTAAGTTGAACGGTCCTAGTGTAGCAATCAATCTTGGCGTAATGAGTTGTCATCCAATCCATACCTAAGATCATGTTTATGTCCGAGGACTTGAGAGCGATTAGAGATGCAAGGAAAACAAGTCTATCGACAAGGATTTCATTTCCATGGCTTACCCTAGATGTTTGCCACTTTGAACCAGGAGTTTGAATAACCATGGAAGTAGGCATGTCACAAAAATTCATGTTCTGCATTCGAGCATAGCTCTCAGATATGAATGAATGGGATGCTCCTGTATCGAAAAGAATAGATGCCGGATGGCAGTTAATGAGAAGCGTACCAAGGACGACATTAGGATCCTCATAAGCTTCCTCAACAAAGACATAGTTGACATGACCACGTACAGTGGGGATTGGCTTGACATAATTCACCTTGCCGGTTGGCTTACCACGGCCAACGGGTTTTCCTGGCTGGTTCTGGGGACACTCATGCATTTAGTGCCCCGGTTCTCCACACTTGATGCATGTCACAGTGCCAGTGCGTGGAGCAAAGTTGGTAGGTGGTCCTCCATAAGTCTTGGCAGGTGCATACTGTTGAGTTGGGCGAGGCGCCTCATAGGATGGCCTCGGTGTGTACTTGGGTGGCAGAGCAGTGTTAGGAACCCACACACGGCGCTTGTGAGAGCTAGAGCCGGATGAGGAACCAAAGTCACGAGGATGCTTGCGGGTGGTTTCGAAATCAGTCTGGCCCGTCTCGGCACTGATAGCTTTGTTTACCAGCTTCTGGAAGGAGGTGCACTCGTGCAGACGTAGATCTCGGCGGAGTTCAGGGCTGAGTCCCTTACGGAACCTCGCCTGCTTCTTGGCATCGGTGGACACTTCCTCAGGTGCATAGCGTGCTAAGTTGCCAAACTCGCGACTATAGCCATCCGTAGTTAACCGGCCCTGGGTGAAATTGCAGAATTCCTCCCGCTTGCGATCCATGAGACATTCCGAAATGTGATGTTCACGGAATGCCTCACTGAACTCAACCCAAGTAGTGATTTGGCCAGCAGGACGCATAGCCTCAAAGTTCTCCCACCAGAGACTGGCAGGGCCCTCAAGATGGTAGGCGGCGTAGGTAACCTTGTCAGCTTCGGCCACACGGGCAGAGTGTAGCTTGTGGGTGATACTACGAAGCTAGTCATCCGCATCCAGAGGTTCAGTGGAATGATGGAACTTAGGTGGGCACATCTTGATAAAGTCATTGATTGACACCACGTCATTCCTCTGACGGAACCCAGTGTTCTGCTCTATGCGTTCCAGCAGACGGTTGGTCTCTCTTGTTCCGTTCTGCCTCGAGCATAACTTCAGCCAAGGAGGGTGGCTGGGGCTGATTCTCACCTCTAGCCCCACTAGCCTCACCCTGCTCTTGAGCAGCAGGAGTGCTGCGAGTGTTGACCATCCTAGGAAAACAAAACAACGATTTAGACAAGGATGGCAAAAACTTGACATAGGAGTGCAGAATGTAATGGATGACACAGAATGCAGAGATGATCATCCGTACGACATGGTAATATAGTAACTGCCATATATACACCAGTGGTCATACACACCATACATAGTTTAGTACAAGCCAAGGCTAAAGTACAACTGCGGTGAAGACGATACATCTCATCAGAGGCATTCCAAGCTCCTATACATTATTTAACTACACCTCCGGAACTCAGTACTAGCTAAGTCATATTCCACAAGACGCGCAGGACTGTGGAAATACAACTACTACGATACTACTACTGCCACAGTCTAGCTCAGACATTCTCGTAGTAATCTTCGTAAAGATTACCACCGTAGCCTGGGAGTGGAACAGATGGATCTTCAAACTCTCGAGCACTCGAAGGCTGTGGACCATAGGGACATGGATGTGGCCTCGGGCCTGATGCTGGTGGTAACCGACGCCCACGTGGAGGTGTAATACCCCCAACATCACGCCGATCCATACGATCAGGCAGACGAGTCCGCACGGGGTACAAATCCCGCATATCCAGATATCCAGCGTGCACAGCAGGTGCAAGCCGTGTCAAAGTAGTCCAGTGGGCGGCTCGAGTGTTATAAAGCTCCATCCGGAGGGCACGGACCTCACGGTCCCTATCCTCCAGCATCTAGACAGTAGTCTGAAGCAGTGGCTCCTCATGAGTAGCATCAGTATACAGTCCAGTGTAGTAGCCTTCCTCTCCGGGAAGTGAGGCTGGCATGTAACAGAACTCAGTGTTCAGCAACAGGGCATGCCTAGCCCGGAGGATGGTCATCATCGAATAAGCGGCATCCTGCACTGCCATCTCGACAGTAACCCCGAGTCCATAAGACCAATGGATGGGGTCGTTAGCTCCGGGATATGAGGGTATATCCGGACTGTGCAGAAATACTGACTCTGATTGAAATCCCGGTACTATTCCTCCACGGTGTACTCAGGATACCAGCGGTAACCGGTCTCAGTCAACACACGGACTAGCATGGCCGTGTGACCGGGCACATTAATGCACCGAGTCAAACGAACCACTTGGTGAGGTGTGCGGCCAGACATCTGAAACACGAGGTAATGCAAAGGCATTAGTATTTCTGGAGGAATTCGGGCAGCATAACAACTGTCAATGCTCAAAAAAAAAGATTTTGAGACATCATACAAATGATAGCATAGCCACTCAACAATACCATATCAAGTTTCCGGGTCCTACTAATCATGATACTAAAAGGGTAGAAACTGAACTGAGGCTTGAAACCAATAATCCTAAGAGTCTACGGATTAGTAACACGTGAACCTAGTAAGGATAAGAGGCCTAATCCTAAACACCCATAGAAAGAGTAGACTGACCCAGATCAGACGGGCATAAGGTAAAGAAGTAAAAAGAGCCTTACGTTCCCTTCCACAATCAATTCCCCTACATATTACTAAGAATTTTTCTAGACTCAACATCGACCAGTTTGGATTGAGAAACCTACAGGCACTCCGGCTCTGATGCTAATGCCGTCAGGACCCCGATCCTAAGTCACACCGATCTAGCTTGTAACACGTCATATCACTTTGCGTCCTCACGCACGGTATCCCCACGGGTGCCACCTTACCTGGCCCGGGACCGTTTGCGCATTTTGGCACACGTACATGACAGTGTCGCTAGCATCCATATGACAGAGAATCCGGGCCGACATGGCTAGTTATAAACCAAAAGTGGCACTAAATTACAGAGACATGCATTCATGACCCAGCAACGAACGTGTCAGTCATCAACGTATGAACCCAAGTCATAGCAAGCTACGTGGACTTTAAGGAGCAACGCGTGACATTTCCCCTAAGGGACAGACACAGGAACGAAGAAGGACGCATGCCGGCCAGCCTACGTGTTCCGAGCAGTAGCAAGCTACCAAGGCTCATTGGAAACACTAGGAGGCATTTCCCTGTAAGATAGGCTACCAAAGGAAAACAACTAGGTGTCGGATCCCACACATACCAAGCATTTCAATCATACACACAATATGCTCAATATGTGCAAATACAACATTGCATCACAACAGAACTCTATGACTCAAAGTACTTTATTTAAAAGGCTCCAAAGTGCCATACATAACATATTCATACAGGTAGGGGTCACATGACCCAACACTCAAGTCATACAGTCATACAAGCACAAGCGGAAGCTACATGTCTGAGTACAGACAACTTAGAAAATAGAACAGGCTTGGTGTAGCCTGACTATCTACAAGGCCCTTCACAAAATCTAGATCTCCGTCTGGGTAGCAAGCTACTCGTCGACGTCAACGTCTATGTAGAACCCATCAGAAGGGGCAGGGTTCTCCTCTGCAACAGTTATTAAGCAAACATGAGTACAAAGGTACTCAGCAAGTCTTACAACAGGACCTATCATACATGCAACATTATCAACAGGTGTTGTGGAGTTCATAGCAGAAAGCCAGCTTTGACTCATGGCTAACCTATACTACGACTCTCAACAGATTGCAAGATAATACTACGTACACGAGTCCTCTACTCACCACAACAATACACCACCGTGGATCATCTTCCGTCATCCTACGGAAGGGCCATCCACGGCACCCACACTTGTCTTGAGGCTTTTAGTAGTATCCATCAACTTGTCTATGAACTGTAAGAGTAACCAAGTAGTTCGTACCGCGAACAACGGCTATTCAAATAGATTGATAACCCTGCAGGGGTGTACTTCTTCACACATGTTTTCACCACTTAGCGTCTGCACACGACATGTGCTCGGCAGACTTCAAGCGAAAGCCGACGTGGGTGTAGACCACGACCTAACCAACCACTCAAGTCTCTCGTCCAGGTTTATCGCCTATTTGGGTTCCATCCGTGGGGAGATCCGACCGGGGTGTCGCTCACGGCCCCAAACGATGTGTACAGGGTTCCCGAGTCACCAAACGGGCAACCGGTACACCGTGCCATGTACCTGTCGCGTCACAGCCCACCCCGAGGGTCAGCGTTGTGCACGACCACTAGTAAACTACAAACACCAAAAACTAGTTGCAACTCCTGGACAGAGAACATGGCAGTCAATAAGTCGCGCGGGGTCATATTTCAGGGCCCAATGTGTGGTAGTAGCTGTAACTTGAACCACACATACTGATCTCAGGTCCTATGGTCGGTTCCAATGAAACAACCCACCACGTACTCCTACATGGCCTTTCATCGATACCATTACCAAACATGTTCCACACTTCCTTCTCTTTACCGGTATGATCATTTCACTCTGATCCATCACCCAGATGAATCAGACCTGACACAACTCTAAGCATAGCAGGCAACATAAACAAATAGCATGGTGGATCACACATCACATGGCTCAATCAACTCCTACACATGCTAGTGGGTTTCAACTATTTACTGTGGCAATGACAGGTCATGCAGGGGAATAGGGTTCAACTACCGCATCAAGTAGCAGTTCACACGCTGTTGCCTTAATGCAGTAAAAGAGAGCAGGAGCGAGAAGATGGGTTTATATCGGAATGATCAATGATTGCTTGCCTGACAGAGTGGTTGTCGGGTACTGCTCTTCAGCTGGATACACAGAAGTATCCTCGGGAGCAGGACCTAACATGGAGAATATCGGCGATACAATCAATAAGCAAACAAATGCAACAATATGATGCATGCTCATGATATGGAAAGATGCATGTGTTTTGGGCTAATGCAACTATAAACAGAAGGGTTTGAGCCCATTTGAATCAAAGATTCAAATTGAATCCCAAACTATTATTTATTTAAGTGCATTATCATGTTTTAGAGAATACAGCAAGGTTAACTTGCTCAAACATACATGAAACCAGTGCCATTGGAAAGATTGGATTTTTCTGATCAATTTTCATATATAAATCTTTTCCATCTGAGTACTGTTGAATTTATATGATTTTTTGAAGTTTAAAGCATTTTCTGGAATTTCCTGAATTGTTTTTAAATCAAATAATCCCAGAAAATCCTTTACTGCGTTAGCATGACATCATGCTGACGTCAGCAAGTCAACAGACCTGATCCAGGTCAAACCTGACTGGTGGGTCCCTCATGTCAGTGTCTCTGGAGCTAATTCCGGTCAAAACTAGAGTTGTCTGGGTTTGACTAAGCGATGGGGCCCACTGTCAGTGATTGTGGTGGTTAATCTAATTATTGTTAGCTCCTAATTAACAGGCCACATCAGCCCGCCGGTGTTTGGCCGGCGGCGACCATTTTACACGGCGGTGACTCGTCGGAATCCTTGTTCCGGCGACCATTTGTCGCGCGGATGGGCTCTATGTACTCCTGGTGATGCACCACATCCAACGGTGCCACTGGTTGGTCGATTGGTCACAGGAGTCGACGGCGAAGAGCTCGTCCGCGGCGACGCTAGGCACGGAGTTGGCCGGGACAGCGTTGTGGTGCACGGTAGGAGGAGTTAGAGCTGGCATTTGCTTGCTGGTGATATACTAATCCTAATGGCGTGCTCAGCCATGAGGCACAGTGGCTGTGGCCACGGCGTCGAGTTGGCCGGCGGCGGTGAGCTACGGTCAGCAAGGGGGCGGCGGCTACAAGGCGTAATCGAGCCCGTAGAGAGAGGGGTTCGAAGCATGAGCTCACAGCGGTCGCAGAGGTCGTCGAGGCGAGCTCGGGGGAGGTCGGACGGCGACGTACGGGCGGCGGCGATCTCCGGTGCCGAAGGTTGAAGACGACGGCGGGGAGGGCGTTGCAGGGCTTCTGGCGTCGTGTGCGTTGGTGGGGAGCTTCGGGGCGATGCAGCGGAGCTAATGGTGCATCGGGGAGGCGAGGGAGTGGCGTAGGGCGCGGTGGCAGTGATCGACGGCGACGAGCTCGCTCGGTGGAGCTCGGCGGAGGGGAGAGAGGGGAAAGACACAGGGGAGAGGGGAGCGGTCGAGGGGGGTCTGCGTGGCGTCGTCCAGGTCTATCCAGGGCGTCGAAGGGGCCAGCCAGGCAGGCAGGAGGTGGCCGGCGCGTCGGTGGCGCTTGCCTCCGAGCTGCTTCGTGCGCTGGCACGGCGAAGAAGACGGGGATGCCCCTGGTGGGCTGGGCTGTCTGGGCCAGCAGGTAAGTGGGCTCAGGTAAGTCTGCTTCTTCCTATTTTTTTCTATTTACTTTCTGTTTCATTTCTTTTGCAACTTTGTTGAATTAATAAAAATGCCAGAACATTTTTATAACTCATAGAACTACTCATGCCCACTTTATATAATATGAATAGTATGGAACATTATAGTTTATGATTATTTGGGCACATAGAATATTTTATAGCATTTAAATTCCCAAATGCAAATACCATATGAATTAATCCAGAGACCTTGGGTGTCCTAGAAAATTGTGCACCATTTTTGGCAGAGGTTTAAGACCATGGCAGAAATGATGAACATTTTTGAAGGGCATTTTGGGTACATTGGAAAATATTTTATTAAACCCTAGTTGTTAGAAGAGGGGTGCTGGGGTTTCTGTCATTCCCATTTCAAGTTTCTTTGGAAAGTAAACATGATGCACACTCTAGCTAGTCCTAATGCAATCACTGACTAGGGATGTGACACGCCTCCTAGGGCCGCAACGCCCAGGAGCCGGCTGCCAGCAGGCGGCGGAGCACGGACAGGCGGCAGCCTAGCGACCAGCATCCAGAAGATGGCCACGTGCCTTCCCCTCTAGACGTGTGCTGGGGAACTGCGATGATACTAAGGCATGGCAATAGTTAAGCATGTCCTTAGAGAATCTATAAAGGCGTGGCTACAGTGAGAGGTGTACCTTACGGACACTAATTAAGCGGCGTATCGCTGTAGCCATGTTACCGATGACCTAGCCCTGGTCGGAGGAAGCCATGATCCCACTAACCACAGGCGGCGGGGCCAGCAGGCGGCAGGCCCCATCAGCCAGTGAGCCACCCAGAAGCAAGCGACCTTTGGCAGACGGCCTGTGGGACGGGCCGCCTGGTAGCAGGCGGCTGACCGTGCCCTAGGAGTTTGAACACCGTCAAGATAACAAGACAGGACGTGGTCGCAGTGTACGACAGGAGGCAGCAGCACTATAGCCATTCCCGTCCTGACGATGCTCTTGTTAGCAGAAGGATGCTCATAGTAAAAGACAATCATGAGGGCCCACAGACGGCGGGCCCCGACAGACAGGTGGAGAGGTCGGCACCAAAGACGCTGACGGCCGGGGGCCACTCCGCCCAGATTGCCATTGTACCCCTGGGGAGTAGGCCTATATAAACCCCCCATGGTCCTCCATGTGGAGGGTTGGACCCTAAGAGACACAGAGAGAAACAGAGAGATCGAGAGGGAGAAACCCTAGCGACCATTCCCGTTTCCTAGAGCGAAGATAGAGAGCTAGCCCTTCCCTTCTTCTTCCTCTAGACGACACAGCTCAAGGAGCAACCTTGTAGCTACCATCTTAACATTAGTTATGACGCGGAGCCCCCGCAGAGCAGGACTAGGGGTGTTATCTCCCCAAAGAGCCCCGAACCTGGGTAAGATTCGTAGGCGTCCTAAGTACTGCCTTATCTCGCTTCCAGCGCCCGGCGACGTACTCTTGTCCCCAAGCATGATAAGCCATCCTTTGTCATGTGTTGCACCAAAACCCCGACATTTGGCGCCTGGGGCAAGGTGCACCGTCGTCCGGAGACATGTTCTGTACCGGAACTTTGTTCCTCGGTGAGCACAGCCAGCCCGGCATGCCCGCAGGCGTGGATGCCGGGATGCTTTGCGACGCTGAGGCCGCATGCGCCACGAGCGGACTCGCCGATCTTCTCGGCGGTGTCCACCTCCACGACGAGCCCTCTCGGGTCGCAGGACCAGTTGGCTCGGAGAGTTGCCTCGTCGAGCTCCTCGACAAGCTCCACATCGTCGACGAGCGCACCTCCGACATGGAATCCATGGGCTCCTCTGATGCACCGGTCGACATGATCGTCGACCTCGACGCGGGGTCCTCCGATTCCTTCCCGACCTCGTGGTTGTCATCGATTATCCCCTCCCTCCTGCGACCTGCGATACTAGCGACAGCACTGTCACGGAGGTGCTGGCCGCTAGCCACGACGAGCCTTCCAGCGGGTCTGGCCAGGACCCGCTGTGGGCAGCCATGCAGAGCCTCTCCGCCCCCATCGCCGCGGGAACAGACAGCGCGACACTCGAAGCACTCCGCGTCTCGCTCCACAACAACGCCAACAAGTTAGCCGCCTCACGGCACCTCATCGAAGCCTACCGCCGCGGGATGGACCGTGGCATAGGCGGCACGCCGGCTGCTGGTGAGCCCAACCAGGCCGCCGTCGTCCGTGATCGGGGCGGGGTCCTGGCCGACATGCTGGTGGCCCCACGACCAGTATATGCCACCCCGTCAGAGAAACTAAGGGATGCCCAGGCGGCCGTTGATGAGCTGAGACACCTGGATGGGGATGAGCTTCGCTGCATGACACAACGCGTCCAACAGCTCCTCGACACGGCTGCCGATCGGCAGGAAGCCCGTCGCCGGGCTTTGGAGGACGACGCGCAGGAGGACAACCGTCTCTTCGGCGGGAGCAAGGGGCTACGTGCCATTCACCAACAGTCGGCACTCGCAGCCGGCGTGACTCAGAGCCGGCTGCTAGCCACAGCAGGTAGACTCGCAACACCATCGAGCGCGATCAAGACGGTCGCCCAAGAGCTGTAGAGCGGCGAAAAGAGCGCTCGCCTCCCCCTCGCGGGAGAGGCGTGTGTCTTCGTCGCCTGTTGACCATCCATCCCTCGGAGATTGCTTGGGCCGCCGCGAGGGAGTTGAGGAGAATGATGCCCGCCACCGCCTTGACCGACCGGCCCGGTCCCAGGTGGTCGAGGAAGAAGACACACTCGGCCCAGCTTGTTTCGGTCCCCACATCCGTGACGAGCCTTTCCCCAAAGGTTTCTCACTCCCAAGAGACACCCCCGAGTACAATGGATTTGTGAAGCCGGAGGACTGACTGGTGGATTACTCCATGGCCATCAGCATAGCTACCGGCAACAAGCACGTTGCGGTGAAGTATGTGCCACTCATGCTCTAGGGCACGGCCCGGACATGGCTAAACAGCCTCAAGCCCAACAACATCAACAGCTGGCTAGACTTCACCGACGTCTTCACTCGCAACTTCACCAGCACCTACAAGCGGCCACCCAAACCATGACAGCTCTCCCTATGTGTCCAAGGTCTGAAGGAGTCCGCTCATGACTACCTGACGCGTTGGGCCGACATACGCAACTCTTATGAAGGGGTGCATGAGGTACAAGCCATCGAGTACTTTATGGCCTGGTGCAGAGAAGGCACCCTGCTCAAGCACAAGCTCCTCTATGACAAGCCCACCACACTGGACGAGCTGCTAAGCATAGCAGACAAGTATGCGACCGCAGATTCCTCCATGAAGTCTGAACTGCACGTGGATGCCTCCGGAAATATAGCCCCACCGGCTCCTAGAATGCTGGCTGGAGAGTCCAGTCGGCGCCAGCAGCAAACAGATAACAAGCACAAAGCCCCCCCGTCTTCCAGCAGCCGGCTGGTGGCAGCAGTTGATGGCCAGCAGCCAGAAGCTCAAGCGGGTCCCAAACGCCAGAGGGGCGGCAAGCCGGCTTGGCAGCCCACCTTCTCCTTTGATCAAGCTCTGGATGCCCCTTGCAAGTTTCACAGCGGTGCGAAGCCCTCCAATCATGTCACACGAAAGTGTCACTAGCTCACACGGATTGCCAGAGGCGAAGCTCTGCCACCGCCGCCTACTGGGCAGACGGCTCTGCCTCCAAAACCACAGGCGGCTCGTCCAGGCGGCCAGGTCCTGGATGAGTTCCCAGAAGAGAACGGAGCTTATGTCGTCTTCACAAGCCAGGCAGACGATAGGCACAGCCGGCGTCAGCAGCACAGAGAAGTCAATACCGTTGCCTCCGAAGCCCTAGAGTTCATGCACTGGTCCGAAAGGCCCATCAGTTGGAGCCGTGAAGATCACCCGGCTGTCATGCCTTCGCCAGGAGCTTACGCCATTGTTCTGGATGCGACTTTCTCCACCGACGGACGAGCCTGTCGTTTCTCCCGAGTGCTAGTAGATGGTGGCACCATCATCAACATCATGTACCGAGAAGTTGGGCATCAAAGAGAAGCAGCTTTAGCCTACCAGGACTGTATTCCACGGCATCGTCCCCGGTCTCTCTTGCTCACCAATTGGCAAGGTCAAGATTGATGCCCTGTTTGGTGACAAGAAGCATTTTCGGCGGGAGCCGGTCTGGTTTGAGGTGGTGAATCTGGAAAGCCCCTATCACGTGATATTGGGCCGGCCAGCTCTTGCAAAATTCATGGCTGTGCCCCATTACGCCTACCTCAAGATGAAGATGTCGGGCCCCAAAGGAATAATCACCATAGTCGGGGACTATGAGAAGTCCATCGCTTGTGCCACTGCCAGCAGCCGGCTGGCCGAGTCCCTTGTCATAGCTGAAGAGAAGCGCCGCCTTGATCGGTTGGTGGCAATGGCTGGCGAGCAGCCGACCATACCATCCGATCCCTAGGAGGCGGAACCACAAGGCTCATTCCAGCCGGCCAAAGAAACCAAGAAGATTGCTTTGGACCCATCACACCCAGAGCGATTTGCTGTCACAGGGTCAAACCTAGACAGAATATAAGAAAGCGAGCTCGTCGATTTCCTCCATGAGAATCGGGACATCTTCGCACGGCCCCCCCAAAGACATGCCGGGTGTCCCGGCGGATTTCACCGAGCACAAGCTACATGTGAGAGAAGACGCGAAGCCTGTCAGGCAGCCACTCTGCTGCCCGTCAGAAGAAAAAAGAAGAGTTGTAGGAGAAGAAGTCGCCCACCTGCTAGCAGCCGGCTTCATTATGGAAGTGTTCTACCTAGAGTGGCTCTCGAACCCTATCCTAGTGCTGAAAAAGAACAACAAATGGTGCATGTGCATTGACTACACCAGCCTCAACAAAGCTTGCCCTAAAGATCCGTTTGCTCTACCGCGAATAGACCAAGTAATTGACTCCACAACCGGATGCGAGCTGATGTCATTCCTTGACGCTTATTTCGGATACCACCAGATCAAACTGGATCCGGCCGACCGCTTGAAGACCGCCTTCCTCACGCCATTTGGGGCCTTCTGCTACCTGACTATGACGTTCGGCTTGTGAAATGCCGGCGCCACCTTTCAGCATTGCATGCATAAATGTCTCCTCAAGCAACTTGGCAGAAACGCCCACGTTTACGTGGACGATATCGTGGTGAAGACGGAGAAGCGGGGAACTCTCTTGGAGGACCTCCAAGAGACCTTCGAAAACCTACGCCGCTTTCAGATGAAGCTAAACCCGGAGAAATGCGTCTTCGGGGTGCCAGCAGGCCAGCTCCTTGGTTTCCTGGTGTCTGAATGCAGCATTGAGTGCAACCCCGTAAAGATCAAGGCCATTCGATTTTATGGGGTACCTTTCAAGTGTACCAAAAAGTTCTTTGTTTAGAACTTGCTTGGTAGTGAATTGGGAACAAGAAGAAAAATGAGAGAATGGAGAGGCCAACTCGCATACGAGATGTCCAGAAGTTCACTGGGTGCCTAGCATCGCTCAGCCGATTCATCAGCCAGCTGGGTGAGAAGGCACTCCCTCTGTACCAATTGATGAAGAAGACCACCTGCTTCGAGTG
Source organism: Secale cereale (assembly GCA_902687465.1). Lineage (NCBI taxonomy): Eukaryota > Viridiplantae > Streptophyta > Magnoliopsida > Poales > Poaceae > Secale > Secale cereale. The sequence goes on from LR738714.1 coordinate 483,067,775, forward strand.
GAATGACAAGGCGGACGAAGCCTTCCACCAGCACAAGAAAGTGTTGTCCACGCCGCCTGTCCTGGCGGCGCCAACAGACAAGGAACCCATGTTCCTTTACATAGCCGCCACCAGCCGGGTGGTCAGCACTGTGATTGTGGTCGAACGACTAGAAGACGGCAGAACCTTAACTGTCCAGAGGCCGGTCTATTACTTGAGCGAGGTGTTGTTAGTTTCCAAGCAGAACTATCCCCGTTACCAGAAGATGTGCTATGGTGTGTACTTTGCCGTCAAGAAACTCAAGCAGTACTTCCAAGAGCATCCGATCACGGTCGTATGCACGGCTCCGCTTGCTGAGATCATGCGCAACAGATATGCTTTAGGCCGAGTGGCGAAGTGGGCCATTGAGCTGGCCCCCTTCACCATCTTCTACCAGCCCCGGACCACCATCAACTCACAAGCGCTGGCCAACTTCCTCATCGACTGGGCCGAGACCCAGTACCTGCCGCCTGCTCCAAATTCAACCCATTGGCGGATGCACTTTGATGGATCAAATATGCGCACTGGCTTGGGAGCCGGCATCGTTCTCACCTCTCCCAAGGGCGACAAGCTCAAGTACACCCTGCAAATCCACTTTGCCGCCTCCAACAACATGGCCGAGTACGAGGCACTCATTCACGGGCTCCGGATGGCCAAAGAGATTGGCATCCACCGGGTGTTGTGCTATGGTGACTCGGACTTGGTGGTCCAACAGTCGTCTGGTGATTGGGACACCAAAGATGCAAACATGGCAAGTTACCGCTTCCTGGTCCAGCAAATCAGTGGACATTTTGACGGCTGCGAGTTCCTCCACATACCACGAGTTGACAACGTTCAAGCCGACGCCTTGGCACGAATTGGCTCCACTCGGCAAGCAATACCAGCCGGCGTGTCCCTCCAATGCTTGCGCAAGCCGTCTATACAGCCGTCACCAGAGTCAGAATCAATCTTCATGCCAGACAATCCTGGGGTAGACGGCCCAAAAACCACAACAGTCGGCCCGGGGACTGCTTGGCCAGCAACCGCCAAGGGACTGCCGCGCCAACACCCAGCCTGAGGACTTCAGAACCCGGCTCGGGGACTGCTGCGGCCGTCTCAGGAGCTCCAGCAGGCGGCCAAGAAACATCAGCTCCAACACGTGGTCAAGGACTGTTGCACCAGCACCTGGCCCAGGGACTTCAGAACCCGGCCCGGGGACTGCTGCAGCCGGCCCGGGGACTTCAGAGGCACAGAAGGCGGCTCACTCTAGCCCTCCACCTCCTGGCCCAACCACCCTAGTTTCAGTGGCAAAAGTAACAGGAGTCTCAACACCATCTTGGGCACAGCCAATCCTCAATTTTCTGCTCAGAAGAGAGTTGCTAGCAGATGAGACCTTGGCACGACAAGTTCAGCGCAGAGCTTCAGCATACACAATAGTAAACATAGAGCTTGTCAGACGCAGTGCAACCAGCGTCTTCTAGCGCTGCGTGGAAGCAGAAAAGGGTCTGGCCATATTGAGAGATATTCATCAAGGCGAATGCAGCCACCATGCGGCCTCAAGATCTCTCGTCACCAAAGCTTTCCACCATGGATTCTTCTGGCCGACTGTTTTGGACGCTGCCAAAGAATTAGTCAAGAAATGCAATGGCTGCCAGCTCTTCAGCTCCAAGCAACACCTGCCGGCTTCTGCACTCAAAACCATTCCGATCACTTGGCCGTTTGTAGTTTGGGGATTGGACATGGTGGGTCCTTTCAAGACAGCACGCGGCGGCTTGACTGATTTGCTTGTGGCCGTGGACAAGTCCACCAAGTGGATCGAGGCGAAGCCAATCAAGAAACTCAACGGCACAACTGTTGTGACCTTCATCGCAGATATCATAGTTCGGTATGGCATACCACACAACATCATCACCGACAATGGCACAAACTTTGTCAAAGGAGATTGGCCCGTTTCTGCGCAACACAAGGCATCCGACTGGACTTAGCGTCCGTGGCCCACCCGCAGTCAAACGGCCAAGTTGAGCGTGCAAATGGCCTCATCTTGTCCGGCCTCAAGCCCCGGCTGGTCGAGCCTTTGGAACGATCGGCCGGCTGCTGGATCGAGGAGTTGCCGTCTGTCCTCTGGAGTCTCAGGACAACTCCGAACAAGTCAACCGGCTTCACTCCCTTCTTCCTCGTCTATGGGGCCGAGGCCGTCATCCCAACAGATGTTGAGTTTGACTCGCCTCGTGTCACCATGTACACAAAAGCCGAAGCAAGAGAAGCGCGAGAAGACGACGTGGACCTGCTAGAGGAGGCTCGGCTGGTAGCACTCCACCGATCTGCCATCTACCAGCAGGGTCTCCGCTGCTACCACAGCCGGCGAGTCAGGCCGCGATCCTTCCGCGAGGGGGATCTTGTGCTCTGGCTGATCCAGTGAACAGCCGGCCAGCACAAGCTCTCGGCCCCTGGGGAAGGACCATTCATCATCAGCAAGGTACTAGGCAACGATTCCTACTACCTTATCGACGCGCAGAAGCCAAGAGCACGCAAAAGAGACGACTCAGGCAAGGAGTCGGAGTGCCCGTGGAACGCAAACCTCCTTCCCCGCTTTTACACCTAAAGGCAGTATGTATCGTACTATCTACTGTATTTTGAGAAACAACGGGATCCCCGAGGAGTTCTCGGGACAGTCCCTCCCTTTATCTATATGATAATACTTATGCCTGTGAATGAGTATTTCCATTCCTTCGCCCAGCACCGGGACCGAGCAGACGGCCCGGGGGCTTGCCGCCTGGCCCTATGTTTAAAGCTTTTTCCCCAATAGTCGGACAAGTAATGTGCCGTCATCCAAGCCCTCTCCCACCTAAAGGTCACAGACTCATAGAACGCGGCTGTCTGACTGGCGAGAGTCAAAGGTAGGAAGTGGTGCCCACATGAAAAATAACTAGAGAAAAATAAACATAGGGCAAGACGGCCCTTGAGACAAGTTGGCCGGCTGCCGAGCAGCCGGCCAGTCGGCTTCTAGCTTAGCCAAACCGCGTTCCAGAGGGTGGGATACTTGCCTATCTAGAAAACAGCTAAGTATCTGACCTAGTCACAGACCACAGAGTGGCTGTCTGGCTGGCAAGGCGGCAGTTAAAGGAAACGGCAAAAGAAAAACGCCCGAAGGAACAAAGGACGGTGCTAACTCTAGAACCCGGCAAATAGCATAACCATATGCAGAATTAAGAGAATATTTACAAAGCAAAAGGCCTGCACAGCCGCCTTCAAGCAATTGTTTGCGAATACATCCAGTGGGTGGAATTGTTTGAGACTAACCCTACCAAGTTTTAAGAGAAACAGGAAATAAAAGGTAGCATGGCCGCCTAGGCCAGAGGTGCAGCAGGCGAAGCAAGTGGCACAACGGGGTCCGCTGGGCTAGCTGCTGAGGGGGCTGCCGATTGGATCTCGGCCTGGTCGCCTTCTTTAGCAGACGGCGCAGTCCCGCAGGGCCCGCTCATCGAGGCCTAGTCGGGCTGATGACGAACAGGCGGCTACTCCTCCAGAAAGCCGCCTTCCTCGTCGTCGTCCTCCTCGTCTTCACCCTCATCGCTTGAAGCAATCTCCTCGTCTAGCTCCTCCGGCGCCGCCAGGTCCAGCCCTAAGTTGTCAGGCTGCACCACATGGTTGTTTTCATCCAACTCCGGGATGAAGACGGTAGTGTCGGCGTATTCAGCAACCGCGACGGCGCGGTTGATGAGGTCCCCTCGTACCACCGCCAGCTCAGGCTCGGCCTCCAGGCGGAAGGTCGCCAACTAGGGAAGATCCAGATCCGGGTACCAGCCCTTGGCAAATTCCAGGGTGGTCCGTGTGCCAGCTCTCGCGGCGGCACCCTTCGAGGCCTCGAAGCGGCCGACGGCCGCCTCCAGCCATTCGACAGCCCGACTGGGAGTACGGGGTGCCGGAACGCCTGACTAGAGGGCGGCCAACACCTGGGACGCGGTGCGTTGAAGGCGGCGGAGCAGACGGTGGGCCGGCTGGAGGTGAGCGCGGACGACGAGGAGTTGCTCGGTGGGAGTCCGGGGTTTGTTGGATGCGATCACCTGACCCGCCCGGCGCCTCTCGTCGCGTTGGGCGTCAATGGCTTGGCTGGCGGCAACAGAGTGGTCCGGGAATTATTCTACGCCAAGGACAAGACAAAGAATCAGAAAAACAAAGTCGGCTGCTGCAGACGGCGAACACGTGAAAGCAAGGGAAGCATCTTACCATCGACCATGTCCTCAATGGCCCCGTAGCTGTCTTGCAGGGCCGTCTCCATCTCGGCCCAGTTCGAGCGCTCAGTCTCGAACTCAGCCCGAAGAAGCTCTTCGGCGTCTGCCAGCTTTTTAAGCTCCGCCTTGTGCGTCGCCGCTTGGTCCGCCAGCTCCTTGGCCAGGCGGTCACGCTCTTGGGCGGCGAGGTTGCACTCCTGCTCCTTGGCGGCGAGCTCGGCCTGCACTCCGCCTTGCTGGTTGCGGATGTTGGTCGTGGTTGCTGACAAGAAAGGAGAAGGACCGTTAGCACCAATGAGAATACAAAACAACCTTGGAGTTCCAGGCCGCCTGCTCAGCAGCCGGCCCGGAACTCGGGGACTACAACCAGCGGGTGCGCTGACGCGCCCCCGCAAGGAGAAAAGCAGAGGTACCCACTCTGGCTCTCAGCCAGGGCGGCATTCAGCTGAACCAGCTCCTGATGCTGGGAGTTGTAGGCCGCCACATGAAGATTGTGGTAGTCATGCAGCCAGAAAGGCAAGACGCAAGTTAGCTCACAAAATAGCACTTTGGAGTTCCAAGTCGCCTGCTCAGCAGCCGGCTCGGAACTCGGGGACTACACCCAGTGGGTGCGCTGACGCGCCCCCACAAGAGAAATTGAAGGAATAAAAAGTAAAGCAGGAAATCAACATACCCGGACGGAAGTCCGCGTAGCCAAGAACTCCCGCAAGACCGTCTGCATGATCTCGCCCAGAGAGTTGAAACGATCAAGGACATCTCGGGACGCGACGTTCAGCACGCCGCCACCACCGGGCGTCCAGCCTGGCGGCGCTGCGCTGGTGGCCTCGATGTCTGGTGACAACGAGCTGGCAGCGCCGGCTTCTACTTGCCGCGGGGCCGAGGCCACCCTCGCCGGACGCGGACGGGCTGGAACTCGGAGGGTTGGCAGCAGGCCTTCCACCAGCACGCCTTCCGCCAGCGGCACGTCCGCCCCACAGGCCGGCTGTCCTGCGCCCTAGTAGGAGGTGCAGGGGGAGTTGCTTCCGCATCCATGAAGGTGTAGCCGTCCCCTTCCTTGTCAAGAGCCGGTCGATCGCCGTCGGCTGACACTTGAACAGACAGCTCTGGCGGAGCCGCGTGCTGAGGAT
>LR738714.1:483073140-483088661 GCA_902687465.1 Secale cereale
GATCAAGGACATCTCGGGACGCGACGTTCAGCACGCCGCCACCACCGGGCGTCCAGCCTGGCGGCGCTGCGCTGGTGGCCTCGATGTCTGGTGACAACGAGCTGGCAGCGCCGGCTTCTACTTGCCGCGGGGCCGAGGCCACCCTCGCCGGACGCGGACGGGCTGGAACTCGGAGGGTTGGCAGCAGGCCTGCCACCAGCACGCCTTCCGCCAGCGGCACGTCCGCCCCACAGGCCGGCTGTCCTGCGCCCTAGTAGGAGGTGCAGGGGGAGTTGCTTCCGCATCCATGAAGGTGTAGCCGTCCCCTTCCTTGTCAAGAGCCGGTCGATCGCCGTCGGCTGACACTTGAACAGACAGCTCTGGCGGAGCCGCGTGCTGAGGATCGACGCGGCTCACCGACTGCTGGAGGGCCGCTTCTTGCTCCCAGGCCCGGACTGCGGCGTCCTCCTCCGCCTTGGTGGCCGCCTCGGCTTCGGCCTTGGTGGCGGCATCAGCCTTCGCTTGCTGGCGGTCCGCGGCCTCCCGATCTTCCCGCGCCTCTCGCGCATTCCTTTCCGTCGCCTCTTGGAAGGCGGCGGCAGGATCCACGCGGCGCGGCGCAGAAGGGGCGTCCATGCCCCCAACCACCGAGCCTACAGGAGCTCGCGAGAGGGAAAGCGGGGCACTGTTCAAGTGTTCCCAGGAATACAGCAAAGTCAGCCACCAAAAGGACGAAAGACTAGAACGAATATAGAGAGAAAGGTAGGACGCGGCACTTACGCGGACACGGTCGGCCTGGGCTTGGGGACCCTAAAAAGGGCCGCCTTGGCGGCCGCCTCCGGACATTTGGTGGTGGCGGCCGAGACTTTGGGCTTCCTAGGCCGGCCGTCGGTTGGCCCGTCGGCGGCTTGACGCTTCGATTTGCCGGCTGCGGTTGGCGGGGCCATCGAATAGTTGTCGCTCCCGATCGGGTTCGCCTCTTGGACGTGAGGCGGCGCTTCCTCCTCCTCGTCATCGTCCGGCCATTCCTCGACCCCGCCTCCTGATGGGCCGCCTGCCGGCTGGCCCCCACCGCCCGTAACCTCCTCCTCCTCCATAGCGACCGCCCCTATATCGGGGTCGCTCGTGTCGCTCTGGGAGCGGTCCGGCAGCAGAGGGCGGCCCAGCTGATTAGAGCCCGGCTCCGGCTGGCCGGGGAAGAGCTGTAGGTGGCACAAGGGTCAGGCGGCTAGAACAGGCAGAGGAAGGAAAGAAGAAGAAAGAGAAAGGGGGCTCACCATAGGTGGTTGGTTTCTACAGCTGTACGGTGGCTTGCCGAACGCCCAGCCCAAGTCGGACAACTTACAGTTAGAGATGGAGTTCACTAGAAGGGCCACCTCCTTGTACGGCATCTGCTTGGTTCAGGTCCGGCTCGGGTCCCAGCGCCCGCTCATGTCGCAGATCAGGTGCGGGCGGGACTACAGCGGAAGCACTTGGCGCTCCGCAAAAGTGGCCAAGAGGTCCGAGAATACCAGGCCCTCATTTTCATTCATCTCCCGAAGGCGCCTCACGGCGATAGAGGCCCCAGGCGTGAGGGAGATGGGCCGGAACTTCCAGGAGGCGCGGGCTTCGGCAGGCGCGCCGGCGGCGTAATCCGGCAAGTTGATGAAGTCGTGCTCTGGATTGACATTGGAGACATAAAAATATGTCTTTTGCCACAACTTCGACGAATGCACGAGGGCAGGCAGTGGGAAGTGGTTCTTTTTCCCGGTGCGCTTCACTGCGATGCACCCGCCCCACTGGGGAGCCTCGCCCCGGAGTGCGGTGCCGAGTTTCAGGTAGAAGAGCTCGCTCCATAGCTCGGCCGTGGGGAGTATCCCAAGGTACCCCACACAGAGGACGACGAAGGAAGATAGCGTCACCACCGTGTTCGGCGTGAGCTGGTGAGGCTGTACGTTGAAGAAGTCGAGGAAGGAGCGGAAGAAACCACCGATGGGGAGCCCGAAGCCGCAGGGGAAGTGCGAGCGGAAGACTACCCACTTGCCCAGCCGCGGCGCCGGCCTGATTTTGGTCGAGGGCGCTAGACGCACGGCGACCTTGTCGCCGAGAGGCAACCGCCACGAGCGGTGGAGGTAGAATACATGCTCGTCAAGGACCTCGCTGCTGTCCCATTCGCCGGAGCTGTGGACATGCGCTTCCGTGGCCATGGCCTGGGGCGGGGGCGAGCTTCGGCGGAGTGATGTGGGCGGCGATGGCGAGGTGCGCAAGAGGGAGCGAGGAAGAACAAGAGGATGGAGCGGGGGTGTGCGCGTGAGCGACTCTAACCCCCTCCCGCACCTATTTATAAGACTCGGAGCGACGAAGTCGAGGGGGCGGAGGCGTGGGATTAACTGTGCCACGCCCGACATGACCCCCACCTTTTTCGCCCTAATCCGCGCGCATTTAATGCGCGTGGGGAGGGCAATCAATTGCCTCTACCACACCAGATCCGCGAGAGCGCCGAGGCCCTGTAGTGGTGGGGCGCGGCCTGCTGCTGCGTCCCATCGCATGTGTGGGCAGGCAGGGAGACTTGGCGAGAGGATCGGGCCGCCTCCTAGGGCCACAACGCCCAGGAGCCGGCTGCCAGCAGGCGGCGGAGCACAAACAAGCGGCAGCCTAACGACCAGTGTCCAGAAGACGGTCCCGTGCCGCCCCCTCGGGACGTGTGCTGGGGAACTACGACGAGACTAAGGCATGGCTATAGTTAAGCATGTCCTTAGAGAATCTATAAAGGCGTGGCTACAGTGAGAGTGTACCTTACGGACACTTCTTAAGCGGCGTATCACTGTAGCCATGTTACCGATGACCTAGCCCTGGTCGGAGGAAGCCATGATCCCAATACCCACAGGCGGCGGGGCCAGCAGGCGGCAGGCCCCATCAGCCAGTGAGCCACCCAGAAGCAAGCGACCTTTGGCAGGCGGCCTGTGGGACGGGCCGCCTGGTAGCAGGCGGCTGACCGTGCACTGGGAGTCTGAACCCCATCAAGATGACAAGACAGGACGTGGTGGCAGTGTACGACAGGAGGCGGTGGCACTATAGCCATTCCCCTCCTGACGATGCTCTCGTCAGCGGAAGGACTCTCACAGTAAACGACAATCATTAGGGCCCACAGACGGCGGGCCCCAGCAGACAGGCGGAGAGGTCGGCACCCATAGACGCTGACGGCCGGGGGCCACTCCGCCCAGATTACCGTTGTACCCCTGGGGAGTAGGCCAATATAAACCCCCCAGGGTCCTCCATGTGGAGGGGTTGGACCCTAAGAGACACAGAGCGAAAGAGAGAGATCGAGAGGGAGAAACCCTAGTGAGCATTCCCGTTCCCTAGAGTGAAGATAGAGAGCTAGCCCTGCCCTTCTTCTTCCTCTAGACGACACAGCTCAAGGAGCAACCTTGTAGATACCATATTCACATTAGTCATGACGCGGAGCCCCCGCAGAGTAGGACTAGGGGTGTTATCTCCCCGGAGAACCCCGAACCTGGGTGAGATTCGTAGGCGTCCTAAGTACCGCCTTATCCCGCTTCCAGGGCCCGGCGACGTACTCTTGTCCCCATGCATGATAAGCCATCCTTTGGCATATGTCGCACCAAAACCCCGACAAAAACAGCAAGGTAGCAAGTGGTAAAAGTGAGCATAAACGGTGTTGCAATGCTTTGAAACAAGGCCTAGGGTTCATACTTTCACTAGTGCAAGTTCTCTCAACAATAATAACATAACTAGATCATATAACTATCCCTTAACATGCAACAAAGAGTCACTCCAAAGTCACTAACAGCGGAGAACAAACGAAGATATTATTTTAGGGTATGAAACCACCTCAAAGTTATTCTTTCTGATCGGTCTATTCAAGAGTCCGTAGTAAAATAACACGAAGCTATTCTTTCCGTTCAATCTATCATAGAGTTCGTACTAGAATAACACCTTAGGATACAAATCAACCAAAACCCTAATGTCACCTAGATACTCCATTGTCACCTCAAGTATCCGTGGGCATGATTATACGATATGCATCACACAATCTCATATTCATCTATTCAACCAACACAAAGTACTTCAAAGAGTGCACCAAAGTTTCTACCGGAGAGTCAAGACGAAAATGTGTGCCAACCCCTATGCATAGATTCCCAAGGTCACGGAACCCGCAAGTTGATCACCAAAACATACATCAAGTAGATCATGTGATATCCGATTGTCACCACAGATAAGCACATGCAAGACATGCATCAAGTGTTCTCAAATCCTTAAAGACTCAATCCGATTAGATAACTTCAAAGGGAAAACTCAATCCATTACAAGAGAGTAGAGGGGGAGAAACATCATAAAATCCAACTATAATAGCAAAGCTCGCGATACATCAAGATCGTGCCATCTCAAGAACACGAGGGAGAGAGAGAGAGAGAGAGAGAGAGAGAGAGAGAGAGAGAGAGAGAGAGAGAGAGAGAGAGAGATCAAACACATAGCTACTGGTACATACCCTCAGCCCCAAGGGTGAACTACTCCCTCCTCGTCATGGAGAGCGCCGAGATGATGAAGATGGCCACCCAAGAGGGATCCCCCCCCTCCGGCAGGGTGCCAGAACGGGTCTAGATTGGTTTTCGGTGGAAACAGAGGCTTTCGGCGGCGGAACTCCCGATCTTGGTTACTTTCCGGAGGTTTCTGTATATATAGGAGATGTTGGAGTCGGGGGCAAGTAAAGGGGGTCTCCGGGCTATCCACGAGGCAAGGGGCGCGCCCAGGGGGGCACGTGCCCTCTACCCTCGTGGGCAGACCGTGGACCTTTTGGTCCCCCTCCGGCACTTCCTGGGCTTCTTCTGGTCCAAAAATAACCTCCGTTGAGTTTCAGGTCAATTGGGCTCCATTTGATATTCCTTTTCTGCGATAGCCTAAAACAGGAGAAAAATAAAAACTGGCACTGGGCTCTAGGTTAATAGGTTAGTCCCATAAAATCATATAAAAGCCCATAAAACATCCTAGAAGGATAATATAATAGCATGGAACAATAAAAAATTATAGATATGTTGGAGACGTATCAAGCATCCCCAAGCTTAATTCCTGCTCGTCTTCGAGTAGGTAAATGATAAAAACAGTTTTTTATGTGCAATGCTACCTAACATAATTCTCAATGTAATTTTCTTTACTGTGGCATGAATGTTCAGATCCGAAAGATTCAAGATAAAAGTCTATATTGACATAAGAATAATAATACTTCAAGCATACTAACAAAGCAATCATGTCTTCTCAAAATAACATGGCCAAAGAAAGTTATCCCTACAAAATCATATAGTCTGGCTATGCTCCCTCTTCATCACACAAATTATTTAAATCATGAACAACCCCGGTTTCAGCCAAGCAATTGTTTCATACTCAAAAAATTTCAAACCTTTCAACTTTCACGCAATACATGAGCGTGAGCCATGGATATAGCAATATAGGTGGAATGGAGTGGTGGTTGTGGAGAAGACAAAAAGAGGAAGATAGTCTCACATTAACTAGGCATATCAATGGGCTATGGAGATGCCCATCAATAGATATCAATGTGAGTGAGTAGGGATTGCCATGCAACGGATGCACTAGAGCTATAAGTGTTTGAAAGCTCAACAAAAGAAACTAAGTGGGTGTGCAACCAACTTGCTTGCTCATCAAGACCTAGGGCATTTGAGGAAGCCCATCGTTGGAATATACAACCCAAGTTCTATAATGAAAATTCCCACTAGTATATGAAAGTGATAAAACAAGAGACTCTCTATCATGAAGATTATGGTGCTACTTTGAAGCACAAGTGTGGAAAAGGATAGTAGCATTATCCCTTCTCTCTTTTCTCTCATTTTTTTGGGTGGGGGCTTCTTTTTTTTAGCCCCCCTCTTTTTGGGGGCCATCTCCTTTTTTTTGTCCTTTCCCTTTTTTCCTCGCACGGGATAATGCTCTAATAATGAAGATCGTCACATTTTTATTTACTTACAACTCAAAGATTACAACTTGAATCTAGAACAAAATATGACTCTATGTGAATGCCTCCGGCGGTGTACCGGGATGTGCAATGAATCAAGCGTGACATGTATGAATGAATTGTGAATGGTGGCTTTGCCACAAAAACGATGTGAACTACATGATCATGCATGGCAATATGACAGTATGAAGCGTGTCATAATAACGGAACGGTGGAAAGTTGCATGGCAATATATCTCGGAATGGCTATGGAAATACCATGATAGGTAGGTATGGTGGCTGTTTTGAGGAAGGTACCGGTGAAAGTTGTGTGGTACAAGAGAGGCTAACAATGGTGGAATGGTGAGAGTGCGTATAATCCATGGACTCAACATTAGTCATAAAGAACTCATATACTTATTGCAAAAATCTACGAGTTATCAAAACAAAGTATTCAACGCATGCTCCTAGGGGAAGGGTTGGTAGGAGTTAACCATCGCGCGATCCCGACCTCCACACAAAGGATGACACTCAATAAATACCTCATGCTCTAACTTCGTCACATAGCGGTTCACCATACGTGCATGCTACGGGAATCACAAACTTTAACACAAGTATTTCTTGAATTCATATTTATACCACTAGCATGACTCTTATATTATCATCCTCATATCTCAAACAATCATCAAGTATCAAACTTCTCCTATCATTCATTGCACTTTATGTGAAAGTTTTTACTATACTCATCTTGGATGCCTATCATATTAGACTAGTTTTATAACCAAAGCCAATTACCATGATGTTCTAAAAGACTCTCAAAATAATATAAGTGAAGCATGAGAGTTCAACTATTTCTTCAAAATAATACCACCGTCGTGCTCTATAAAGATATAAGTGAAGCACTAGAGCAACCAACAAACTACTCCAAAAGATATAAGTGAAGATCAATGAGTAGTTGAATAATTATGTAACTATGTGAAGACTCTCTAACATTTGAGAATTTCAAATCTTGGGATATTATTCAAACAGCAAGCAAAACAAAATAAAACAAAATGATGCTCCAAGCAAAACACATATCATGTGGTGAATAAAAATATAGCATCGAGTAAAGTTACCGATAGATGAAGACGAAAGAGGGGATGCCTTCCTGAGGCATCCCCAAGATTAGGCTTTTGGTTGTCCTTTAATTTTACCTTGGGTTGCCTTGGTCATCCCAATCTTAGGCTCTTGCCACTCCTTATTCCATAGTCCATCGAATCTTTACCAAAAACTTGAAAACTTCACAACACAAAACTCAACAGAAGACTCGTGAGCTCTGTTAGTATAAGAAAATAAAACCACCACTTAGGTACTGTAGTGAACTCATTCTAAATTCATATTGGTGTAATATCTAATGTATTCCAACTTATCTATGGTTCATACCCTCTGATACTACTCATAGATTCATCAAAATAAGCAAACAACACATAGGAAACAGAATCTGTCAAAAATAGAACAGTCTGTAGTAATCTGTAACTTTCGAATACTTCTGTAACTCTAAAAATTCTGAAATAAATTGGTGGACGTGAGGAATTTGTCTATTAATCATATGCAAAAGAATCAACAAAAAGAACTCTACAGAAAAAATGGTAGCCAATCTCGTGAGCGCTAAAGTTTCTGTTTTTACAACATGATCGCATAAACTTCACACAAGTCTTCCCAAAGGTTCTACTTGGCACAAACACTAATTAAAACATAAAAGCACATCTAAACAGAAGCTAGATGCAATATTTATTCTAAACAGAAGCAAAAGCAAATAAAATAAAATTGGGTTGCCTCCCAACAAGCGCTATCGTTTAACGCCCCTAGCTAGGCATGATGATTTCAATGATGCTCGCATAAAAGATAAGAATTGAAACATAAAGAGAGCATCATGACGAATATGACTAGAACATTTAAGTCTAACCCACTTCCTATGCATAGGGATTTTGTGAGCAATAAACTTATGGGAACGATAATCAACTAGCATAGGAAGGGAAAACGAGCATCACTCCAAGATTTTAAGCACATAGAGAGGAAACTTGATATTATTGCAATATCTAGAAGCATATGATCCTCTCTCATAATAATTTTCAGTATCATCATGAATGAATTCAACAATATAACCAGCACATAAAGCATTCTTTTCATGATCTACTTGCATAGAAATTTTACTACTCCCCACATAAGAAAATTTATTCTCATCAATAGTAGTGGGAGCAAACTCAACAAAATAACTATCATGTGAAGCATAATCCAATTGAAAATTAAAATCACGATGACAAGTTTCATGGTTATCTTTATTCTTTATAGCATACGTGTCATCACAATAATCATCATAAATAGGAGGCATGCTTTCATCATAGTAAATTTGCTCATCAAAACTTGGGGGACTAAAAATATCATCTTCATCAAACATAGCATCCCCAAGCTTGTGGCTTTGCATATCATTAACATCATAGGTATTAAAATAATTCATACTAACAACATTGCAATCATGCTCATCATGCACATATTTTATGCCAAGCATTCTATGTAATTCCTCTTCTAGTACTTGAGCACAATTTTCCTTCCCATCATTTTCACGAAAGATATTAAAAAGATGAAGCATATGAGGTAACCTTAATTCCATTTTTTGTAGTTTTCTTTTATAAGCTAAACTAGTGATAAAACAAGAACTAAAAGATTCGGTTACAAGATCTAAATATATACCTTCAAGCACTCACCTCCCCGGCAACGGTGCCAGAAAAGTACTTGATGTCTACTACGCAACCTTCTTATTGTAGACATTGTTGGGCCTCCAAGTGCAGAAGTTTGTAGGACAGTAGGAAATTTCCCTTAAGTGGATGACCTAAGGTTTATCAATCCGTGGGAGGCGTAGGATGAAGATGGTCTCTCGCAAACAACCCTGCAACCAAATAACTGTAATGCCCAGGATGGGACTATATCTCCTACGTGTCGAGGCACGACTTAGAAACATAACCCCATGCTGGAATGATCGCAAGTTTGGTATCTTTGCACAACTCATGTAAAAGATGGGGATGGAAAACATAAAATAGTTGGCTTACACTCGCCACGTCACACAAAATCATTACATGTTTCAATCATCATACAAAAGAACATCACAGCCCATCTAAGGGTAAAATCCAAATGACAAGATACCAAACATAATTTAAATCCACAGGTCGGATCGAATCCTAGTAGAAGTTCCACTACTGATCATCAGGATAACGAACATAGTAACGGCTATGCTCCTCGTCGTACTCCCAGTCTAGCTCGGTGCCATCACCTGGATAGCTCACCATCGGACCTGCATCTGGTGTGGTGAAGTAACTGTGAACCACAGAGGACTCATCAATCCCGTTCCCGGGTAACATGACTATCTAAGCCTTGGGTGTGGAACAAGGCTGAAGAAAGAATAAGAATAATTGGTTGCAGCAGCACTAGCCTAGCTTACGCAAAAGAGAGCGAGAAGAGAAGGCGCCTCGGTCGAGAGATGATCACGAAGTGATCCTAAGCTAATCAAGTCAAACATAACCCCACCGTGTTCATCTCCCGAAACCCCTTTCGGAAAATGACAGTCACGGTACTCACGCTAGTAGTGTATTGGAACATGGTGTCAAGTTTTCTACAACCGGATATTAACAAGCTCACATCTGCCACATAACCGCGGGCATGGCTTTCGAAAGTTCATAACCCTGCAGGGGTGTTCCAACTTGGCCCATGACAAGCCCACGATCCGCGGAGTCGCAACTCCAAGGTGGGAAGACCCGAGTATTCTTGGAATCCCGTGCTCAAGATACTCCGAACTAAGGTAAGGCTAATCCAGCAAATCCTCCCGGCGTGCCGACACCCTGATAGTAGCCGCGCGTATCTTGTCTCAGGCCACGACCGGATGGGCGAGGCTACGGGTTTTTACCAAACCTCGAGTTTCCTCGTGGTGGCCCCGCAGGCTCCCCGTTTCGGACCAACACTCATGTGGAGCACTGGCCCGGGGTTGTTGATTAAGAAAGAGGGTTAATTACTCCCTATGCAAGTTTATTTAGTTATTAGGCAAATAGTACCAATGTTGGGACTTGCTGGAAAAGACTTAGCACTTAGCGGTTTATCAAGGGGGCCCCATAAACCCCAACCGTGTGAGGAACGCATAATCAAGGAACATAACACCGGTTTATACGGTTCCTAGCGGCATGAGTGGAACAAATCACCAAGCAAAAGGCTTAGCCTTCCACCCATTGCCAATATATAGATGATTTCATTTTAAGCATTTATATAGTGTGATATAACCCAACAAACTTCAACATGAAGCAAGCATCTTCAACTTCACCTGCAACTTGCAACGCTATAAGAGGGGCTGAGCGAAGCCTACGTATAGCCAAGCAATGGTTTGCATAGGTAGGGTGGTTAGACATGATCATGGTTACAAGTAGGAGGCTGACATGAAAGACATGGGCATCGAGGCAAAACTAAAGATCGAGACTTCTAGCAATAGGCAAAAATAGTAATGGTATCCGGGTTCGGTCATCTTGCCTGAAGAGTAGTCGTTCGGATCGTAAGAGGGGTCCTTGTTCTCAAGCTCAGTAGTAACCTCGTGCTCGTACTCGTACTCGGTCTCAGCTTCCGGCTCTAATCAACACAACCACACAAGGCACGAATCAACAAGATGCAATGCGCACACAAAATTGATGGATGCTTGACTTATGCACTAAAGGAGCACAATGAGCATGACAATATGCGATCAAGAAAAATGCTTCAAAACAAGAAAACAATAGGATATTATGAATCTACACGAAAAATCAATCAAGTTTCATATAAGACTTGCTGCAATCGGAGCTACGGGCTAAAATTTACACACAAAACAATAAACATGCGAAAGCTGAAAATTACAGCAACATAGCAACTTCGGAGCACTAGAAAAATAAGCTACAGCACTCAAACATCATGGCAAAGAGCATGAACATTAACTAGACATATCCTACAGCAAATAAGTCCATTGGTGCACCCCCAAAGGAGCCACGGATCAATAGCAACAAGCTATGACATATTGAACTTGACAACAAAATCCTGACAGCAGTAATTTATTGCAACTTTGGAGCAAAAGTTAAATATGCTACAGCCACCCAAATAAACATGTGAGAGCATGAATAGATAGCCAACAATATAAACTACAAGGAAACATCAAGAGTCACCCCAAAACTATCATGGTTTGTCCTAGAACAGCAAGCAAACATGGCATCTGAAAATTACAGATTTCAGACTTAGTGAAATTTCACTAAGTGTTAAAACAGCAGTTTCATCATGGCATCTTTGAGAGCAAGTTTAAGTCACCTCAAAACTAAACATGGCAAGTTGTAAGCACCACATCAAAGTACATATGATGGTGATCCCAAAACACCTAAGCATGCATCATGGGGACAATCTCAATGATAGCAATGAGCTCCTCAAGTTGGCATCTCATAACAAGTTAAACGACATCACAGCCACATAGCACTTTGCAACGGAGATAAACATGGCAAGATTAATTCTAACATGCAATACTAAGCATTCATCATGTAGAGCATGACAAGACGAACACGTGGACATGTCATTTGCATCATTCGGATAAACGAGCATCAAGTTATCACTATGCAAAGGTGGCATGAAAATAACTACAATCAGTAGTTTATATCAAGATGCACTCTTGCAACAGATATTTAAGCACCTAGATGAACTTAAACAAGTATGACACAATGGAATGAAATGTAGTGCAAGTCACCACGAACGTCTGGACATGTCATTTGCGCAGAACGGAGCAACACACACAAAGATATCATCATTTGAAAAATGCATCAGAGATCAAAATTCTGGGGACTTAGAGGAATCTGAAGTCAACCTCAGATCTGAAGCAAAAGGGATCGGGCCAACGGATCTGGCGGCCCAGCTTGCGGAGGAGAGGCTTCGCGGGCTCTGGGAGCTGGCGCGGCCCGCGGGACTGGTGGCGGCTGGGCCGAGGCGGCGAAGGCCCGCGGCTGGGGCAAGCTGGCGATGCAGAGCGGCGCGGCCCACTTGGGCGGATGGAGGCGGCCCGCGAAGTGGGCCGAAGGGAGGCGGCCCAGCGCGCTGGATCCAGGCGGCGGATCGCTGGAGCCTGGCGACGCGGTGGGATCCGGCGGAGGAGTGGAGAAGGCGGACCGGGCCCGTCGGGAGGAGCGCTGGATCGGTGGGGAGGCGGCCCAGCGAGGCGTCGGCCTGGAGGACTGCGGAGGGAAGCGGCCTGGCGCTCGAGGCCGTTGACCTAGATCTGGATCGGTGTGGAGCTCCTCTCCCCGATCGATCGCAGGCAGCGCAGTGGCGGCTGCTGCTGCTCGAGGCTTCGGCCGGTCGGGCTGAGCGAGGGGAGGGCCGGCTCGGGAACTGCGGGGAAGGGCTGGCGCGGCTGTGGAGATGCGGCGGCGGCGCGGTGGTGAGGAGAGAGACCGGAGGAGATGAGGTGGCGGGGAAGACGTGGAACTCCGGCGAGGTCGCGATTTCCGGTGAAGATCCGGCGCACTCTCTAGCGAGGCGGCGGTGGCTGGAGGAAGAAGAAGATGGGGGCTAGGGTTTCCTCATATTGGGGCAAAAATTGGGGGAGTGGACAAATATATAGGCACAAGGAGCTAGGGTTGTCCAAATGGGGTGTGGTTTTCGGCCACGCGATTAGAATTGGATGGCCTAGATGAATGGAGTGGTTTGGATTGGTTTGGTGGGATCTTGGAGGGGTGTCTTGGGCCTCACAGTGGAGGCACTTTGAGCCCACGAGAATAACTGTTGGGGTAGCAAACGAACTCCAAACGCGACGAGATTTGACAGGCGGGTTACACACACCAAAACAACAACACACGGCAAGTCTCGCGCCAAACCGGTAAAGTTACACGGCCAAACACCAAAGTAGGCCTCGGGACGCCACGGACATGTGAGGGAGCTCCGGAACGCGAAACGGACAACTGGAAGGAACGCGTGGAACCGGATGCAAACGACAACACAAATGCAAAGCGATGCACATGACTACATGATATGAATGAATGCCACACGCACACGACAAAAGAACGAAAACCCCAAAACGAAGAACCCGGAATGGAATAGATGAAGCCAGAGATATATTATATGCCCAAAAGGGAAAGTATTACATCCGGGGCATTACAAACTCTCCTCTACTACAAAAAGATCTCGTCCCGAGATCTAGGACTGGAAAAAGGAAGGGTACTCGGAACGAAGATGATCTTCTCGTTCCCACGTAGCTTCTCGGTCGTTATGGTGTGACCACTTGACTTTCAAGAATTTGATGGACTTGTTGCGGGTCTTGCGCTCGGTTTCTTCGAGAATAGCAACTGGGTGCTCTCGGTAGGACAAATCTTGTTGAAGATCAATCTCTTCAAACAGAATCATGCGTTCAGGAGTCTTGAAGCATTTGCGGAGTTGAGACACATGGAACACATCATGAACATTGGCGAAGTTGGAAGGGAGCTCAAGTTGATAGGCTAGATCGCCTCTTTTGCCAAGGATCTTGAAAGGCCCGACGTATCTAGGAGCAAGCTTTACTTTGATACCGAATCTTTGGGTGCCTTTCATCGGAGAAACACGGAGATAAACATGATCACCAATGTTGAAAGCCAAATCACGATGCTTGCCGTCATAGTAACTCTTCTGACACGACCGTGCGGCCTTGAGATTCTCACGTATGACTTTGCACATTTCTTCGGCTTCTGAGATCAAGTCATTGCCAAGAAGTTGACGTTCTCCTGTTTCGGACCAGTTGAGAGGGGTACGGCACTTTCTGCCATAGAAGATTTTAAACGGGGCTTTGCCTGCACTTGCTTGGAAGCTGTTGTTGTAAGAGAACTCGGCAAATGGAAGGCAATCTTCCCATTTCATGCCAAAAGATATGACACAGGCTCTGAGCATGTCTTCTAGAATCTGATTCACTCGCTCGACTTAACCAGTAGTCTGAGGATGGAAAGCATTGCTGAACCTGATCTTAGTGCCCATGGCGGACTGAAAGGAGTCCCAGAACTTTGAAGTGAACAAACTTCCACGGTCTGAGGAGATTGTTGGAAATATGCCCTAGAGGCAATAATAAATTGGTTATTATTATATTTCCTTGTTCACGATAATCGTTTATTATCCATGCTAGAATTGTATTGAAAGGAAACCCAGATACATGTGTGGATACATAGACAAACACCATGTCCCTAGTAAGCCTCTAGACGACTAGCTCGTTGATCAATAGATGGTTACGGTTTCCTAACCATGGACATTGGATGTCGTTGATAACGGGATCACATCATTAGGAGAATGATGTGATGGACAAGACCCAATCCTAAGCCTAGCACAGATCGTGTAGTTCGTATGCTAAAGCTTTTCTATATGTCAAGTATCTTTTCCTTAGACCATGAGATTGTGCAACTCCCGGATACCGTAGGAATGCTTTGGGTGTACCAAACGTCACAACGTAACTGGGTGGCTATAAAGGTGCACTACAGGTATCTCCGAAAGTGTCTGTTAGGTTGGCGCGAATCGAGACTGGGATTTGTCACTCCGTATGACGGAGAGGTATCTCTGGGCCCACTCGGTAGGACATCATCATAATGTGCACAATATGTGATCAAGGAGTTGATCACGGGATGATGTGTTACGGAACGAGTAAAGAGACTTGCCGGTAACGAGATTGAGCAAGGTATCGGTATACCGACGATCGAATCTCGGGCAAGTGCTATACCGATAGACAAAGGGAATCGTATACGGGATTGATTGAATCCTTGACATCGTGGTTCATCCGATGAGATCATCGTGGAACACGTGGGAGCCAACATGGGTATCCAGATCCCGCTGTTGGTTATTGGTCGGAGAGTTGTCTCGGTCATGTCTACATAGTTCCCGAGCCCGTAGGGTCTACACACTTAAGGTTCGATGACGCTAGGGTTATAGGGAAAGTATGTACGCGGTTACCGAATGTTGTTCGGAGTCCCGGATGAGATCCCGGACGTCACGAGGAGTTCCGGAATAGTCCGGAGGTAAAGATTCATATATGGGAAGTCCTGTTTTGGTCACCGGAAAAGTTTCGGGCGATATCGGTAATGTACCGGGACCACCGGGAGGGTCCCGGGGGTCCACCAGGTGGGGCCACCAGCCCCTGAAGGCTGCGTGGGCTAAGTGTGGGAGGGGACCGGCCCCAAGGGGGCTGGTGCGCCCCCCCACCAAGTCCCTAGGCGCATGGAGAGTGGAGGGGGGCAAACCCTAGGTCCAGATGGGCCTTAAGGCCCACCCTAGGGCGCCCCCTCTCTCTCCCCCCCCCCTTGGCCGCACCCTAGATGGGTTTTTGGGGGCTGTCGCACCCCTAGGGGTGGGAAACCCTAAAGGGGGCGCAGCCCCCCCTTCCCCCTATATATATGTGGGGTTTTGGGGCTGCTATGCGACATGAGAACGTCTCCCTCTTGGCGCAGCCCTACCCCTCTCCCTCCTCGTCTCTTGCAGCACTTGGCGAAGCCCTGCTGGAGTCCCGCGCTCCTCCACCACCACCACGCCGTCGTGCTGCTGTTGGATGGAGTCTTCCCCAACCTCTCCCTCTC
>LR738714.1:483093741-483143289 GCA_902687465.1 Secale cereale
CAGATACATGTGTGGATACATAGACAAACACCATGTCCCTAGTAAGCCTCTAGACGACTAGCTCGTTGATCAATAGATGGTTACGGTTTCCTAACCATGGACATTGGATGTCGTTGATAACGGGATCACATCATTAGGAGAATGATGTGATGGACAAGACCCAATCCTAAGCCTAGCACAGATCGTGTAGTTCGTATGCTAAAGCTTTTCTATATGTCAAGTATCTTTTCCTTAGACCATGAGATTGTGCAACTCCCGGATACCGTAGGAATGCTTTGGGTGTACCAAACGTCACAACGTAACTGGGTGGCTATAAAGGTGCACTACAGGTATCTCCGAAAGTGTCTGTTAGGTTGGCGCGAATCGAGACTGGGATTTGTCACTCCGTATGACGGAGAGGTATCTCTGGGCCCACTCGGTAGGACATCATCATAATGTGCACAATATGTGATCAAGGAGTTGATCACGGGATGATGTGTTACGGAACGAGTAAAGAGACTTGCCGGTAACGAGATTGAGCAAGGTATCGGTATACCGACGATCGAATCTCGGGCAAGTGCTATACCGATAGACAAAGGGAATCGTATACGGGATTGATTGAATCCTTGGCATCGTGGTTCATCCGATGAGATCATCGTGGAACATGTGGGAGCCAACATGGGTATCCAGATCCCGCTGTTGGTTATTGGTCGGAGAGTTGTCTCGGTCATGTCTACATAGTTCCCGAGCCCGTAGGGTCTACACACTTAAGGTTCGATGACGCTAGGGTTATAGGGAAAGTATGTACGTGGTTACTGAATGTTGTTCGGAGTCCCGGATGAGATCCCGGACGTCACGAGGAGTTCCGGAATAGTCCGGAGGTAAAGATTCATATATGGGAAGTCCTGTTTTGGTCACCGGAAAAGTTTCGGGCGATATCGGTAATGTACCGGGACCACCGGGAGGGTCCCGGGGGTCCACCAGGTGGGGCCACCAGCCCCTGAAGGCTGCGTGGGCTAAGTGTGGGAGGGGACCAGCCCCAAGGGGGCTGGTGCGCCCCCCCACCAAGTCCCTAGGCGCATGGAGAGTGGAGGGGGGCAAACCCTAGGTCCAGATGGGCCTTAAGGCCCACCCTAGGGCGCCCCCTCTCTCTCCCCCCCTTGGCCGCACCCTAGATGGGTTTTTGGGGGCTGTCGCACCCCTAGGGGTGGGAAACCCTAAAGGGGGCGCAGCCCCCCCTTCCCCCTATATATATGTGGGGTTTTGGGGCTGCTATGCGACATGAGAACGTCTCCCTCTTGGCGCAGCCCTACCCCTCTCCCTCCTCGTCTCTTGCAGCACTTGGCGAAGCCCTGCTGGAGTCCCGCGCTCCTCCACCACCACCACGCCGTCGTGCTGCTGTTGGATGGAGTCTTCCCCAACCTCTCCCTCTCTCCTTGCTGGATCAAGGCGTGGGAGACGTCACCGGGCTGCACGTGTGTTGAACGCGGAGGCGCCGTTGTTCGGCGCTTAGATCGGAATCAACCGCGATCTGAATCGCAGCGAGTACGACTCCTTCATCCGCGTTCTTGCAACGCTTCCGCATCGCGATCTACAAGGGTATGTGGATCCGACTCTTCCCTCGTAGATGCATCTCCTAGATTGATCTTGGTGAGCGTAGGAAAATTTTTGTTTCCCATGCAACGTTCACCAACAGAGATGACTTGAGGAATGCCATGTAAAGACACAATTCTGGAAGTGTACAACTCTGCCAATTGAGCTGCATTGATGGATTCTTTGACTGGAAGGAAGTGAGCAACTTTGGTAAGCTTGTCAATCACCACAAAGATAGAATCATTCCCTCTCTTGGACTTAGGAAAGCCAGTGACGAAATCCATTTCAATGTGGTCGAATTTCCACTCGGGAATAGTAAGAGGTTGGAGAAGACCGGCTGGACGTTGATGCTCTGCCTTCACTCTTCTGCAGACATCACATTCATTCACGAATTGGGCAATCTCCATTTTCATGCGTGTCCACCAGTAAGATTGCTTGAGGTCTTGATACATCTTGGAGCTACCAGGATGAATGAAAAGGAGAGAATCATGTGCTTCTTCCATTATGAGCTTCCTGAGATCACCTTTAGGAACGACGACTCTGTCCTCAAAGAACAAGGTATCTCTCTCATCAACGCGATAGCACTTGTATTTGGGAGTACCCTTTGCAATACCATGTTCCACCTTCTGCACCATGGCATCACTGAGTTGGGCCTCACGAACCTGATCTTCCAAGGTAGGAGCAACTTGAAGATTTGCAAGAAAACCCTGCGGAACAACTTGGAGGTTGAGCTTCCTGAATGCTTCACAAAGCTCAGGCTGGAACGGCTTGATAAGAAGGCTGTTGCAATATGCCTTTCTGCTCAAAGCATCTGCAATCACATTCGCCTTGCCAGGAGTGTATTCAATGCTGGGATCATACTCTTGGATCATTTCAACCCAACGAGTCTGGCGGAGGTTCAGATTCGGTTGTGTGAAGATGTACTTCAAGCTCTTGTGATCGGTGAAGATGTCGACTTTTCTGCCCAACAACAGATGTCTCCACGTAATCAAAGCATGTACCACAGCTGCTAGCTCGAGATCATGTGTGGGATAGTTCTTCTCACTTGGCTTCAGCTGACGAGAAGTGTATGCCACAATTCTCTTGTCTTGCATAAGCACACCACCAAGTCCTTGAAGAGAAGCATCACAGAATACTTCATAGGGCTTGGATTCATCTGGAGGAGTAAGAACTGGAGCAGAGACGAGCTTTTCTTTGAGAGTTTTGAATGCCACTTCACACTCTGGAGACCAGTCGTACTTGACATTCTTCTACAGCAAGTTGGAGAGAGGCTTGGCAATCTTGGAGAAGTTCTCAACGAACCTTCTGCAATAGCTGGCAAGACCAAGAAAACTTCGAAGTTGCTTGACGTTCTGAGGAGCTTCCCAGTTGACAATTGCTTCAACTTTCTCGGGGTTCACCGCAATACCGTCAGCAGAGATGATATGGCCCAGGTACAAAACCTTATCGAGCCAAAATTCGCACTTGGAGAACTTTGCATAGAACTTAAGTTCACGGAGTCGATCAAGAACCAGACGTAAGTGCTTTTCGTGATCTTCTTAATTCTTGGAAAATACCAAAATATCATCCAGATACACAAGCACAAACTCGCCGGTGTAGGGGTTGAAGATGTAGTGCATCATTCTGGAGAAGGTAGGAGGAGCATTGGCGAGACCAAAAGACATGACGGTATACTCGTATGAGCCGTAGCTCGTTCTAAAAGCAGTCTTGTGGATATCCTCCTCGCGAATGCGAATTTGGTGATAGCCAATTTGGAGGTCGAGCTTAGAGAACACTTTAGCTCCTTTGAGCTGCTCGAACAGTTCATTGATGTTGGGGAGCAGATACTTGTTCTTTATTGTCTTCTTGTTCAATGGTCGGTAATCAACGCAGAGACGCTCTGTGCCATCTTTCTTCTTGACAAATAAGACACCACAGCCCCAAGGAGACGTACTAGGCCTGATCAGACCCAAACATTCCTGTTCATCAAGCTGTTTCTTCAACTCCTTCAATTCTCTAGGAGAGAGCTTGTACGGACGCCGGCATGCTGGCTCAGTACCCGGCTCGAGTTCAATGACGAATTCCACCTGACGGTGTGGAGGCATGCCTGGAAGTTCTTCAGGAAAGACGTCTTGGTATTCGTTTACCACCGGAATTTGAGATATGGCATTAATCTCGCCCTTATCATTGAGAGAGAAAAGCCTGATAGTGTTATCCCTGGAGGCAAAGATAATCACATCTTCATCAGGATGAGTCATCTTGACTTCTTTCTGTGCACAATGAATGTGAGCATCATGCTGAGAAAGCCAATCCATCCCGAGGATGAGGTCAATGTCGGAATTACCAAGAACCACTGGATTAGCCAGAAATCGATAATCACCCATGCGAATAGAAACATCCAGAGCATACACACCAGAATTCATACGTCTCCCCGGAGAAATAACTTGCAACCTCTGAGGCAATTTTTTGGTGACAATGTTGTGCTTGGATGCAAATGGGAATGACATGAAGGAATGTGAAGCACCCGAGTCAAACAAAACTTTAGCTGGAAAAGAGTTAACTGAAAGGTTACCCAAAATCACATCAGAAGAATTCTCTGCTTGCGCTGCATTCATCAGATTGACCCTTGCTTGCTTGGGATTATGCTTGACAATAGCTGAACTCACAGGTGGAGGAGGTGGAAGGCGCTTCGGGTTGGGGCACTTGTTGGCATAGTGAACTTTCTGAGTGCACTTGTTGCAAGTCACTTCTGAGAGAGGACGAAAATGAGAACCACTTGACTTGGAACCTTGAGACTAAAACTGATTCCTCGACTGGTTGCTCGGGTTGGGTGGGTGGGAGAAACCACGGCCACTAGAGTTCTTGTTGCTGTTGGAGTTGTTGGAGTTGTTGTAAGGAGCTCGAATCACTGGAGGAGGAGGAAGCCAAAATTTCTGTTTTTCGCAGCCACTTGAGAAGATGAGGAGGAGTGAACGGCATCTCGAATCCTCTTTTTAGAAGCCTCCATCTTGAGCTGGGCTGCCTCTTGCTTCAAAGCCATGTTATAGAATTTGTCGAACTCATCGGGCTCGAACAAGGTGAGAGCAAGTTGAAGTTCATCTTTCAGACCACCACGAAACTGATAGATCTTGCTCTTGGCATCTGGAATGTCTTGCTTAGCATAGCGAGCGAGATTTTGGAACTTGACATTATACTGGTAGACAGTCATAGAGCCCTGCTTTAGGTTGCGGAATTGCTCACGCATACCCTCGATGACACTTGTTGGAATGTGGTGAGAGCGAAAGTCCTTGCAGAAATCCTCCCAAGAGATCACACGACCTGGCCTGGAGTCTTTGTACTGCTGCCACCAGTCAGCTGCTTGGTCTTTGAGTTGCAAGGCTGCAAACTTCACATAATCCTCTTCCCTTATGTTACTGCACTCAAAATGCTTCTTGATATCGGTTAACCAATCTTCAGCATCAAGAGGGTCGACACAGTAACTGAAAGCTTTTGGATTATTGGCCAAGAACTGGTTGACAGTAGCATGGTGCTTCTGGTTGAAGAAGTTGCCTTGATTCCCTGGAACACCCTGATTAGCTTGATTAGCTTGCATCTGCTGCATCATCTGCATCAACATCTGGGTGTTCTGATTTGTAGTTTGCATAATCGCTCTCCAAGCCTCAGACGGAGGAGGAGGGGAAGGAGGACGGTCTGGGACCTCTTCACCCTCTGGGTTAGCGTTGGGAATTCGTTTCGGAGCCATCCTGAAAGAGATGACCACGAATCAGCAATTGATTGAAAGAAGGTATAAGCTGAAACAACGGAATGAATTGCAACAAGTCTTCACAAGAATCATTCGAACAAGAGGAACGAATGAAATTCTCAGTTTAATGATAACAACAATCTTCACGAGAAGCCACATAGGGGACAAAAGGTAAATAATAAAAACAACAAGGTACAGACGGAAACAAACACAAGATAGGAGCTTCGTTCTAACATCTTTGTGCAGAAAGCTTATGAACGCGTTACGAAAGGCTTTTGCAATCCCCGGATCAGCATAGCCAAGGACCCTTTAAGATGCAACTCCCGATCGGAACATCGGTCACAAAACCACTTCACTCAATGTAGAACCCCGAACTCGCTAACCTGCATTCGTTGGAAGAATGCCTACGATCTACTGGATAATCCCACCTATTAATTTCCGAAAGTTTCCAGTTATGCAATCAGGTGTTGGGGATACAGGGGAAGCACCGCGCAATCAACTCTAAACCTACATCCAGCTGTATCCATCCTTCAACACATAACTAGTCTTTCTCGGAAACCGTCTACCTCGGACCTTCGAAAAGCATCCACTATACCAAGCTATGGCAATACTCCCGAACTACCTCCCCAGTACTGGGTGATGTCCGGGTTATCTTGCCACTAACCGTATAGGAGAGATTTTCGATGTCGGTCGTCTTAAGTATTTAGTACTGTCGCGATATGCTTGTGACGACAATACCCCAAAGCTCAACTCCCCGGGACAATGCCACAACCCCTAATGTCAGGAGGCATCGAGAACAATATTCTCGTCACAAGAACATCGAAACAATCCCACAATACTCGCGAGATTCCTACAAAAAATTGGTGCAATTTTTGAAAGTAGAAGAGGCAAGAGTAGACGTCAGGAGTCCTCACCAGAGAGAAAGGGGATGAGAAGCAAAGAAATCCTACTCTCCGATATAAATACAGGACTAAAAAATATTTTCAATGTGTGCCTAGACTCGACCGTCAATGATTCGATCAATCAGTGGGGTCTCCTAGGTCGGAGAAGGCTCTGAATACCAACTTGTAATGCCCAGGATGGGACTATATCTCCTACGTGTCGAGGCACGACTTAGAGACATAACCCCATGCTGGAATGATCGCAAGTTTGGTATCTTTGCACAACTCATGTAAAAGATGGGGATGGAAAACATAAAATAGTTGGCTTACACTCGCCACGTCACACAAAATCATTACATGTTTTAATCATCATACAAAAGAACATCACAGCCCATCTAAGGGTAAAATCCAAATGACAAGATACCAAACATAATTTAAATCCACAGGTCGGATCGAATCCTAGTAGAAGTTCCACTACTGATCATCAGGATAACGAACATAGTAACGGCTACACTCCTCGTCGTACTCCCAGTCTAGCTCGGTGCCATCACCTGGATAGCTCACCATCGGACCTGCATCTGGTGTGGTGAAGTAACTGTGAGCCATAGAGGACTCAGCAATCCCGTTCCCGGGTAACATGACTATCTAAGCCTTGGGTGTGGAACAAGGCTGAAGAAAGAATAAGAATAAGTGGTTGCAGCAGCACTAGCCTAGCTTACGCAAAAGAGAGCGAGAAGAGAAGGCGCCTCGGTCGAGAGATGATCATGAAGTGATCCTAAGCTAATCAAGTCAAACATAACCCCACCGTGTTCATCTCCCGTAACCCCTTTCGGAAAATGACAGTCACGGTACTCACGCTGGTAGTGTATTGGAACATGGTGTCAAGTTTTCTACAACCGGATATTAACAAGCTCCCATCTGCCACATAACCGCGGGCACGGCTTTCGAAAGTTCATAACCCTGCAGGGGTGTTCCAACTTGGCCCATGACAAGCCCACGATCCGCGGAGTCGCAACTCCAAGGTGGGAAGACCCGAGTATTCTCGGAATCCCGTGCTCAAGATACTCCGAACTAAGGTAAGGCTAATCCAGCAAATCCTCCCGGCGTGCCGACACCCTGATAGTAGCCGCGCGTATCTTGTCTCAGGCCACGACCGGATGGGCGAGGCTACGGGTTTTTACCAAACCTCGAGTTTCCTCGTGGTGGCCCCGCAGGCTTCCCGTTTCGGACCAACACTCATGTGGAGCACTGGCCCGGGGTTGTTGATTAAGAAAGAGGGTTAATTACTCCCTATGCAAGTTTATTTAGTTATTAGGCAAATAGTACCAATGTTGGTACTTGCTGGAAAAGACTTAGCACTTAGCGGTTTATCAAGGGGGGCCCATAAACCCCAACCGTGTGAGGAACGCATAATCAAGGAACATAACACCGGTTTATACGGTTCCTAGCGGCATGAGTTGAACAAATCACCAAGCAAAAGGCTTAGCCTTCCACCCATTGCAAATATATATATGATTTAATTTTAAGCATTTATATAATGTGATATAACCCAACAAACTTCAACATGAAGCAAGCATCTTCAACTTCACCTGCAACTAGCAACGCTATAAGAGGGGCTGAGCGAAGCCTACGTATAGCCAAGCAATGGTTTGCATAGGTAGGGTGGTTAGACATGATCATGGTTACAAGTAGGAGGCTGACATGAAAGACATGGTCATCGAGGCAAAACTAAAGATCGAGACTTCTAGCAATAGGCAAAAATAGTAATGGTATCCGGGTTCGGTCATCCTGCCTGAAGAGTAGTCGTTCGGATCATAAGAGGGGTCCTCGTTCTCAAGCTCGGTAGTAACCTCGTGCTCGTACTCGTACTCGGTCTCAGTTTCCGGCTCTAATCAACACAACCACACAAGGCACGAATCAACAAGATGCAATGCGCAGACAAAATTGATGGATGCATGACTTATGCACTAAGGGAGCACAATGAGCATGACAATATGCGATCAAGCAAAATGCTTCAAAACAAGAAAACAATAGGATATTATGAATCTACACGAAAAATCAATCAAGTTTCATATAAGACTTGCTGCAATCGGAGCTACGGGCTAAAAATTACACACAAAACAATAAACATGCGAAAGCTGAAACTTACAGCAACATAGCAACTTCGGAGCACTAGATAAATAAGCTACAGCACTCAAACATCCTGGCAAAGAGCATGAACATAAACTTGACATATCCTACAGAAAATAAGTCCATTGGTGCACCCCCAAAGGAGCCACGGATCAATAGCAACAAGCTATGACATATTGAACTTGGCAACAAAATCCTGACAGCAGTAATTTATTGCAACTTTGGAGCAAAAGTTAAATATGCTACAGCCACCCAAATAAACATGTGAGAGCATGAATGGATATCCAACAATATATACTACAAGGAAACATCAAGAGTCACCCCAAAACTATCATGGTTTGTCCTAGAACAGCAAGCAAACATGGCATCTGAAAATTACAGATTCCAGACTTAGTGAAATTTCACTAAGTGTTAAAACAACAGTTTCATGATGGCATCTTTGAGAGCAAGTTTAAGTCACCTCAAAACTAAACATGGCAAGTGGTAAGCACCACATCAAAGTACATATGATGGTGATCCCAAAACACCTAAGCATGCATCATGGGGACAATCTCAATGATAGCAATGAGCTCCTCAAGTTGGCATCTCATAACAAGTTAAACGACATCACAGCCACATAGCACTTTGCAACGGAGATAAACATGGCAAGATTAATTCTAACATGCAAGACTAAGCATTCATCGTGTAGAGCATGACAAGACGAACACGTGGACATGTCATTTGCATCATTCGGATAAACGAGCATCAAGTTATCACTATGCAAAGGTGGCATGAAAATAACTACAATCAGCAGTTTATATCAAGATGCACTCTTGCAACAGATATTTAAGCACCTAGATGAACTCAAACAAGTATGACACAATGGAATGAAATGTAGTGCAAGTCACCACGAACGTCTGGACATGTCATTTGCGCAGAACGGAGCAACACACACAAAGATATCATCATTTGAAAAATGCATCAGAGATCAAAATTCTGGGGACTTAGAGAAATCTGAAGTCAACCTCAGATCTGAAGCAAAAGGGCTCAGGCCAACGGATCTGGCGGCCCAGCTTGCGGAGGAGAGGCTTCACGGGACCTGGGAGCTGGCGCGGCCCGCGGGACTGGTGGCGGCTGGGCCGAGGTGGCGAAGGCCCGCGGTGGCGCGCGGCTGGGGCGAGCTGGCGATGCGGAGCGGCGCGGCCCGCTCGGGCGGATGGAGGCGGCCCGCGAAGTGGGCCGAAGGGAGGCGGCCCAGCGCGCTGGATCTAGGCGGCGGATCGCTGGAGCCTGGCGACGCGGTGGGATCCGGCGGAGGAGTGGAGAAGGCGCACTGGGCCGGTCGGGAGGAGCGTTGGATCGTTGGGGAGGCGGCTCAGCAAGGCGTCGGCCTGGAGGACTGCGGAGGGAAGCGGCCTGGCGCTCGAGGCCGTTGACCTCGATCTGGATCGGTGGGGAGCTCCTCTCCCCGATCGATCGCAGGCAGCGCAGCGGCGGCTGCTGCTCGGGGCTTCGGCCGGTCGGACTGAGCGAGGGGAGGGCCGGCTCGGGAACTGCGGGGAATGGCCGGCGCGGCTGTGGAGAGGCGGCGGCGGCGCGGTGGTGAGGAGAGAGACCGGAGGAGATGAGGTGGCGGGGAAGACGTGGAACTCCGGCGAGGTCGCGAATTCCGGCGAAGATCCGGCGAACTCTCTGGCGAGGTGGCGGTGGCTGGAGGAAGAAGAAGATGGGGGCTAGGGTTTCCTCATATTGGGGCAAAAATTGGGGGAGTGGACAAATATATAGGCACAAGGAGCTAGGGTTGTCCAAATGGGGTGTGGTTTTCGGCCACGCGATTAGAATTGGATGGCCTAGATGAAGGGAGTGGTTTGGATTGGTTTGGTGGGCTGTTGGAGGGGTGTCTTGGGCCTCAAAGTGGAGGCACTTTGAGCCCACGAGAATAACTGTTGGGGTAGCAAACGAACTCCAAACGCGACGAGATTTGACAGGCGGGTTACACACACCAAAACAACAACACACGACAAGTCTCGCGCCAAACCGGTAACGTTACACGACCAAACACCAAAGTAGGCCTCGGGACGCCACGGACATGTGAGGGAGCTCCGGAACGCGAAACGGACAACGGGAAGGAATGCGTGGAACCGGATGCAAACGACAACACAAATGCAATGCGATGCACATGACTACATGATATGAATGAATGCCACACGCACACGACAAAAGAACGAAAACCCCAAAACGAAGAACCCGAAATGGAATAGATGAAGCCAGAGATATATTATATGCCCAAAAGGGAAAGTATTACATCCGGGGCATTACAATAACAAAGAGTCTCTTGTGTCCCCAACACACCCAATACAATGGTAAGTTGTATAGGTGCACTAGTTCGGCGAAGAGATGGTGATACAAGTGCAATATGGATGGTAGATATAGGTTTTTGTAAACTGAAAATATAAAAACAGCAAGGTAGCAAGTGGTAAAATTGAGCATAAACAGTGTTGCAATGCTTTGAAAAAAGGTCTAGGGTTCATACTTTCACTAATGCAAGTTCTCTCAACAATAATAACATAACTGGATCATATAAACATAACTGGATCATATAACTATCCCTCAATATGCAACAAAGAGTCACTCCAAAGTCACTAATAGCGGAGAACAAACGAAGAGATTATTGTAGGGTACGAAACCACCTCAAAGTTATTCTTTCTGATCGATCTATTCAAGATTCCGTAGTAAATTAACATGAAGCTATTCTTTCCGTTCAATCTATCATAGAGTTCGTATTAGAATAACACCTTAAGATACAAATCA
The DNA here is from genome assembly GCA_902687465.1 of Secale cereale. Taxonomy (NCBI): domain Eukaryota; kingdom Viridiplantae; phylum Streptophyta; class Magnoliopsida; order Poales; family Poaceae; genus Secale; species Secale cereale. Next base: position 483,104,836 of record LR738714.1, read on the forward strand.
ACCAAAACCCTAATGTCACATAGATACTCCATTGTCACCTCAAGTATCTGTGTGCATGATTATACGATATGCAACACACAATCTCGGATTCATCTATTCAACCAACACAAAGTACTTCAAAGAGTGCCCCAAAGTTTCTACCGGAGAGTCAAGACGAAAACGTGTGCCAACCCCTATGCATAGATTCCCAAGGTCACGGAACACGCAAGTTGATCACCAAAACATACATCAAGTAGATCACGTGATATCCCATTGTCACCACAGATAAGCACATGCAAGACATACATCATGTGTTCTCAAATCCTTAAAAACTCAATCCATTACAAGAGAGTAGAGGGGGAGAAACATCATAAGATCCAACTATAATAGCAAAGCTCGCGATACATCAAGATCGTGCCATCTCAAGAACACGAGAGAGAGAGATCAAACACATAGCTACTGGTACATACCCTCAGCCCCGAGGGTGAACAACTCCCTCCTCGTCATGGAGAGCGCCGGGATGATGAAGATGGTCATCGGAGAGGGATCCCCCCCTTCGGCAGGGTGCCAGAACGGGTCTAGATTGGTTTTCGGTGGCAACAGAGGCTTTCGGCGGTGGAACTCCCGATCTAGGTTACTTTTCGGAGGTTTCTATATATATAGGAGGTGTTGGAGTCGGGGGCAAGTAAAGGGGATCCTCGGGCTGTCCACGAGGCAGGGGGCACCCAGGGGCACACGCCCCCTACCCTCGTGGTCAGCCCGTGGACCTTCTGGTCCCCCTCCGGCACTTCCTGGGCTTCTTCTGGTCCAAAAATAACCTCCGTTAACTTTCAGGTCAATTGGGCTCCATTGGATATTCCTTTTCCGCGATACCCTAAAACAGGAGAAAAACAGAAACTGGCACCGGGCTCTGGGTTAATAGGTTAGTCCCAAAAATCATATAAAAGTGTATATAAAAGCCCATAAAACATCCTAGAAGGATAATATAATAGCATGGAACAATCAAAAATTATAGATACGTTGGAGACGTATCAGCCTCCCGCGGGGCTGGTTCGGTCATGACAGACGAGCCGGCTCGAGCTGCCTCATTCGTGTGAGCTGGTTCGGGTGTGACCGCTGCCCCACGAGGTGCTCGGTCTATTCAAGTCGTGGTGAGTCGAATCGAGATGTTCTACTGTTTATAGAAAGTCAGTTGAGTGTTCCTATTAGGGCATCTCCAATGGTTGTAAGATAGTTGTTGGTAAGCTTTCCCACATATAATTTTTGATGATGTGTCATACAATAAATGAGGGAAGAGAGAAAGGTTGTATGCACATGAGGCCCCTCCCAATGCTCCATGTTGTACAGGTGCTAAGCCTGCCATGTAGGAAAAAAAGATGATGTGGCAGGTTAATTAAGAGGAGAGAGATGGCTGTGGTGTCCCCAGGAAGAAACAATGCCAAGTGCGGGAACCTAGGAAAACACTTAAATGAAAGAATCCCACCAATGCATGGATAACTTTAGTTGCTAAATCATTAAATGAAGGATGCTTAGCTATAACAAGCTAAGCACCTTTACATTGGGGAATTTAGTTGCTTAGCTCTTTAATGTGCTTAGCACCTCATCTTAGCACCAATGCATTGGAGGAGGTCTGAACCAACACCCCTTGCACAAGCTCCAATGTAGAATGAGAGAGCACCTTATTTATTATCTCACAATCATATTGGGCAAACTGGATATAACCCATTGGAGTTTTTGTATGTTAAGGTATTGGTTGATGACATGTCATAGTTTACCAACAAGCGAACATACAAACTGTTGGAGATGCCCTTAAAAAAATTGTGTCATTCATCAGACTTGGTGCACACTGTCATTCCTCTCGCTTTGTTTTGCAGGGGCTTCCTCGAGCATACTTGGCATCACCGTCTTCGAGCTTACTTGGCATCGCTGGCATTTGCCGCATCGTTCGATTCTCCTAAATTTGTCAGCGTTGGTGTTTGTTTGTCGTTCACGGCAACCTGCACCTCGTTAGCTCCTCATGCAAACTGAAGTTTGGATTTGTTTCTCTCTTGGCCATATCGTATATTTTGTTCTCGCTTACCGTCTGATGTAGGATGGAACCCTAGTGGCCAGTCTTTCACGAAATGGAGGGGATTTTCCGAATAGCACAGTGAAGACACAAGAGGAAAACACTTAAATCAACTTGATCCAATCACATATATGCTAGATCCAAATGCACAGAGAGGTAACAAAGATCCAAGGACAATAAAGGAGGATACAAAGGTAACTAGTTCATCCCGATCCTATGAGGACAGAGGTCTTGATTCCATGAAGAATCTTCCCACAAAGGGGGTCTTGAATTCACTTTGGGGGTCTCTTCTTAGGAGGCCTTGGTCTCCGAAGGAGTAGGGATAAGTGCATGAGCAAAGCTCTATCTCAAATATAAGGTATCACAATGCTAACCCTAAAACATTGGGGGAGAAGGAGTATATATAGTCTAGGACGACGAAGGGGCACACGGGCCTCGGCCCAAGTCACGCACGCAGGCATGGTCCGGATGATCCGGATGGTGCTCCGGATGATCCGGCTTCCTCGAGAAGGCTTCGGTGGTCTTGGAGCACATTAGATGAATCATCCGGGCTAGGGGTTGGATCGTTCAGGCTCGGTCTGGATCATCTGAGTGTCGGTCGGGATCGTCCGGGCAAGCTATGCCTTGCTCCTTTTCTTCTATGTCTTCGCATTTATTTTCCTCCCTCGATCGAACTTGCTCCTTAGCTTCTCCATGGCTAGTTCCTTGGTACACAAGTATGCAAAGTTTCTCCGCTTGAGGTAGTAGCCATGTCTCATGTGATTCGAAAGGGAGTTGCGAGAGGAAAGATACCACCTCGGTCTCAAGAGCTCTTCCACGTGCACATGTCGTCGGTCCACTTGGAACTTGGGGAGACGAAGGTAGGTCCATGGGGATGACCTTGGGATGCTCCGCATCATATCCCCCCCCCCCATTGGGAAAGATCCGACCTCATATCGTGAACCTCATCACCATGGAAACGGTGGTTGTGGACGGTCTTGTTATTGTACGGAGTGGAAGTCATTAATGGGAGCAAATTTGCTAAAGAGCAAGCACAAAGGACACTTTGAATTACAATGGTTAGCGCACACAAGGTTCCCATCAAGTAAGCAAGAGTCCGTGCGACAAGAATGTTTGTGACAAGGCACATGATGCTTAGCTACATGATATAAAATGATATGCAAAGCATTCATGGGAGCAAATCCATTTGTTGTGCACACAATGGTGTGGTACTTGCCATGGTGCACAAGGCTACTAATTCTACCATTGTGCAAAACGATGTCATAGAATGAAGGTTGATCAATAGCATGAACATGGCAATGGGTGCTCAATGTAACTATGTTATCATGCAATTGATGGTTGGCAATGCGATAATGTGGTATAAATATGCCATCAAGGAAGATCATGACAAATTTTCTAAGAAAGTGCACAAGCGCATATATCATGGATGACATGGGAATACAATATGCAAGAAGGCAATCATAATGTAAGTCAATCCACGCATAAGGGGCAAAATTGTTATGTGTATTGTTGAACCATGGCTCGATGTGGTGGCATAAGTGGTGGTCCGGTGGTGCTTCCAAAATAGGTGCATGCACTAAGTTCGAGCACTCCTCAACTTGAAGGTCCATAGGGTCCATCTCCAATGTCGGTCCTCCATCCAATATATGTATCATGTAGACAAGAAGGAGACAACAATGAAAGTATAGCCCATCCAATATGCCTATTGAAAGATGGCTCAAAGGGACAGGGTTCACCTTTAGTGGTGTCTCGAATATGTTGGTGCCGCACATCATGTACGCCTTCACATAACCAATATATCTCATGACAAAACCGCCTTGTGAATCCTCCAAAACAGAAGAACATGACAAACACTCGAGAAAACAATGAGGTTAGCGCAAATGCAAAACCTATCATTCGTGTGGTGAGATACCCAACAAGTGTTTTCAACATTATTATCATAAGAAAGGACAAAGGTATAGGGCATGGTATGTAGGCATAAGATGCTAGCACAACCAATGACATTAGGCTCAATCAAACAATCATGCATCACTAGTAAGATGTTCAAGTCTCCGATATCAATAAGCATAGCACGGTTGCACTCGGTACAAGTGTATATGAGAGACGCAACTACTGGAGACAAGATGCAATGATCAAGATATATCGTGTGAGAGGCAGTAACATATACGCTATCAACCCAATGAAATGAGCAGATAACCGTGTTTTTACCCAGGTTCGGGCCCTCTTGACGAGATAAAACCCTATGTCCTACGCATGCTTAGATTATGGGTGTATCAAAGTACAGAGTTGATCTGCACCGAGATCGTGAGTTGTGGGATGAACGTAAGGCTATTGGTAATGATGAATGATTGTCCTATGGACTAGCCTATCAATGGCTGGATGAACTCTTAGTCGGCTCGCCGAGGTGGTGATCAGTTAAAGTTGACCTTGGATTGACAAAGAGACTGTAGAAGTGCATGCTCTAGCCAATGCAACCAAAAGACTGATCTATGCGAGAGGGTCGGACATTATACTCCAACACCCCTCACGTCTATGCTTCTTTGGAGCTATATGATGTGGGCAGCGGAAGCAGGGCAAGGCCGCAATTATTTATTGCATTTGCTGGGGTTTTAAACCATGAACCTCTTGGTTGTAAGTTTATGCACCTAACCAGTTCACTCATCAGACCGAACTAATGGAAGAGACTAGACAATACAATTATGCATCAACACTCCCCCTCATGTGTGGCTCCCTCAGGCCTAAACGTGGAACGAAAGTGGGTTGAAATTTAATTGCGCCAGCTAGATCATGAACTCAAGACCTCTTGGCTCTGATACCATGTAAAGCTAATATGAATCAGGGTTGCACAGGTCAGCAGCCATGGAGCAACGTTGTGAGGCTGGTTTGACACTGGCACGACAGTGAAGATCTCCTCGGAAAATGATAAAAAAATTAGGTACGTGTTTTAGGAACAAAACACAAAACTTTAGAAAAAAATCCTTCAAAAAGGATGTCTGGTAATCCATTCATGAAAAAGATGAACTCGGGTTAGATTCATTTTCGTGCAGAAAATAGATCTAAAAATGTATGTACTCTTCAGACGTTTTCTGGAGTTTGAACGGTCGGATTGAGATGAAATTTTGTGTGGAGGTCTACATAGAAATTCCACGGAAGATCAATGGTTGGATCTTCCAAAGGATATGCGAGCTGAACGCTAGACTCCCCACCCCAAACTTGTCTAGATTCACGTCCAGATTCGACAGGGCTCCCACATATCGTAGATAGCCAAAGATTCCTCCATCGAAACGCGACGAAATTTTACAGGGTTGTTGTAGACTCAATTTCACAAAACTCCACCAAAGCAATCGTCAAAGCGACGCTCGAGGAGACGGGGACGGTAAACACGAATCCGTTGTCCAGAATAAATTGATGTCAATCTGCACAGAGCCATCAATCCTTGGCGATCAAATAGCGAGCCCTCAATAAAAACACCAATGTCAGTATCAAAACTGGTAGATATCGGGTAGAGGGGGCTAGCTGTGTGATCAGATTGATGGGTAACATGAGACAATGGACACCGTGTTTTTATTCAGGATCGGACCCTCTTGAGGATGTAAACCATATGTCATGCTCTTGCTTATATTATGGGTGTATCAAAGTGCAGAGCTGATCTACCCCGAGATCGTGAGTTGTTGTATGAAGCCTAAGGCTAATGGTAATGATGAATGATTGTCCTATCTACTAGCCTAGACTCGGCTTATATAATGTACTTGAGTCCTAGGATAACAAGAGTCATAGTCGGATACGTCGGTGGAGAGGAGTCCTTGCCTTGATCACCAAGTCTTGTGGAATCTTCCTTGTATATGTCATGGGCTGTCCGAAGTGGCCCAATAGTGAATCGCCATGGGGGTCCTCGGCTCGATCCACCTGGTCGGGCGATGACGTGGTGAGTACCGCCTAGTCTAGGACACCGCCAGTAGCCCCATGAACTGATACGTCCAAAACGTATCTATAATTTCTGCTTGCTCCATGCTTCTTTTGTGTGATATTGCTATGATATTTATGCACTTCCATACACTTTTGATCATATTTGTACTAACCTATTAACTCAGTGCACCCCAGTGCCAGTTTCTGTTTTCTGCTGTTTTTGTATTTCAGGTTTTCCCATTACTTAAATTGCCAGAAAAATTCCGGGAAAAATATATAAAAAAATCAGCGCTCCAGAAGCTTCCACGTGCGAGAAGTGGGGCCAGAGGGGAGCCAGGGGCAGCCCAGGCGGCCAGCCCACGCGCCCCCCCTCCTGGTCATGCCGGGGGGGCGCCTGGGCCCCCCTCTCCGCCTCTGGTGACCCCCTTTGGCATATATTTACCACCCGTCGCGAAACCCTTGATTCCAGAACCCTTTTCTCCAGAAGCTATTCCGATCTCCGCCGCCATCGCCACCAAGTTTCGGGGGACCAGAATTCCTGTGCCGGCACCCTGCCGGGACAGGGAAGTGCCCCCGGATTCATCTCCATCGACGTTGCTTCCTCCCTCCATGATGCGGGAGTAGTTCCTCCTCGGGGCTGAGGTTTCTACCAGTAGCTATGTTGACAATTCTCTCTCCCATGATGTGATCTTCGTTGTGATCATAGGCTATGTTAATCTAGGGTGATCCCATGATATTTCCCCTTCCTCTATGTATTGGATTGATGTACTCACTTGTCTTTATCTAGTATAATCTCCGAGACCAAGGTGACAGCGGTCTATTGGACATGGATTAGAAGAATATTTTCATGAGTGATTTCCTATTTTGTATGTGGATTGAAGATTGAGAGTCTCTTGGTGCTTGTCTTTGACTATCCTTGAGATATGTTGTGGTGATTGTGGTACTCTCTTTGGATGGCCACGGTGACATTGGGAAATCCATAGATTGAGAACTACGAACTTTGAGGTGTGCTTTTGTAGCCCTACATAATTCTCGTCCTCTCTTGACCACAAAGGAATGACCTCCGAGTGCGTCCCCCTTGCATGTTTTATGGGAAATATCATGTGATTCGATTATGTTAATGTTGTTGGGAGTTGCCACTAGTGAAAGTATGAAGCCTAGGCCTTGTTTCCACCATTGCAATACCATTGTGCTCACGTTTACCACTTGTTTGCTTGCTGCACTTTTTATTACAGATTTATATTACTTTGCTTTGCCACTCCTATCATCCATATTTTACCATCTCTTCGCCGAACTAGTGCACCTATACAACTCCTAGTTGTATTAGGTGTGTTGGGGACACAAGAGACTTCTTGTATCTTGATTGCAGGGTTGCTTGAAAGGGGTACGCTCAACCTCCACTTCCCTGAGTTCGATAAACCTTGGGTTACTCACTTAAGGGAAATTTGCTGTTGTCCTACAAACCTCTGCTCTTGGAGGCCCAACACTGTCTACAGGAATAGAAGCGTGTAGTAGACATCAAGCTATTCCTGGCGCCGTTGCCGGGGAAGTGAGGTAAGTGAAGGTACCTTCTCTAGATCTTGCAATTAAATCTTTTTGCTTCTTGTTTTTATTTTCACTAGTTATGTTTATGGAAAACCGCACTCTTAGTTCGCTGCTTGGGGAAGGCCGCTTTACCACACCCGTGGTAGAGAAGTCTCCTCCACCTACTGAATGTATCCCGTTCCAAATACCACTTGGGATAATTGAAATAATTATGAACGATTGTTATGGTGGGACGGTCAATCCTAGTATTCATTTGTTGAAACTTACAGAACTTTGTGAGTTGTTTAAGATTTCAGGTTTGACAAGAGATGGACTCATGAGGAAATTATTTGCCTTGTCACTGAAAGGAAAGGCATTGGAATGGTATAGGCTACTAGATGACTCTCACCTGCTGGATTGGGAAGAGATCCAGTCTCTCTTTTACTCCAAGTTTTATCCTCTTCATGAAGTCCATGAGAATAGGAATTATGTTTATAATTTCTATCCTCATGACGGAGAGAGCATAGCTCAAGCTTGGGGGAGACTGAAAATGTTAATGCTAAAATGTCCTAACCATGGGCTCCCCAAAGATATGATTATTACTAATTTCTATGCGAGGCTCTCTCGACAGGATAAAGATTTTCTCGATGCTTCCTCTATGGGTTCTTTCACAAACGAAAAGATTGATGCTAAATGGGAACTCCTTGAAAGAATTCAATGCAACACTGAAAATTGGGAGATCGACAAAGGTAAAGAGTCAGGTATAATTTATGAGTATGATTGCATTAAGTCCTTTGTTGAAACTACAAGTTTTAATAAGTTTAGTGCTAAGTTTGGGCTTGATTCTCAACTCCTTGTTGATTTCCTCAAATCTTTTGCTTCACATCTTAATATGCCTAAGGAGGATTGGATCAAGCATCATGAACCTTTTAAAGAGATTTGCAAAGAAAATGAAATTGTTCATGATGATTGCAACATGCATGATCTAATTCCTAAAAATGAAGTTTTATATAAGCATGTTAATTTTTGTGGAGTGGATAGACCTTGTGAAAGGCCTATGATTGAAGAAGAGAAGTATTGTAAGCAACATAAGCATGAAAGAACAATCACTTGGGTCAAAGATTTAAATGAAATTGCTAGAGAATTGTGTGACCTTTATCCTTTTACTTGTGAACTTTGTTGTATAGAGGGTCACTTTAATTTTCAATGCATGCACTTTCAAAACATAACTGTTAACCAGTTGTGTGATAACATGATCACCCCTGATCTTTATGATGAGCTTACGTTATTTTTGATGTGTGAAGAGTTATCAAAAAAGACTTCTTGGCTAGATGTTAATGCCATAGGAATAAAAAACACTTTGCAAAATTGCCATCTCTATTGTGTTGTTAATTGCCATGAAAATGATTACATAAGTAAGATTAGAAAGGAGGGAACTTTACCAAAGTATAAAAATGTCTCTTATATTTCTGCTAATAAAAAGGAGAGTTTCTCCCAAGTTTCCCCTATTGTTTCTAATGATAAACTAGGATATGTGGAGAAGCTTCATCTCCAACCACTCCCTCCTAAGGTGAAGAAGAAGAAAAAGAAGAGGAGGAGGAAGAGGAGCAAGAAGGAAGAAGAATGGGTATCAACCTGGCCTGAGCATATTCCTCCCATCAACTTTTATCCTAACAGTTGTAAGTTTAAAGAAGAAGGTTTAGTTTATTGCCTTAATTATCACCTTGATGATACGTCCGTAGGTACTATTGAAGATGATTTTGATTATGATATGCATGTTACTTATTGTGATTGGGAAAATGATGATAATGCTACTTATGATCTTGGAAATCTTTTTGGTACCAACTCTGAAATTGATGATATGGAAAGCTCTAAGCTTGGGGATGATAGGATTGCAAATCCTTTACCCACTAGTGATGTGATAATTGATAATTCTTTTGCTAGTAAGAATAAAGACAACATGTTTACAAATATAATTGCTAGTAATGATAATGCTCTTCTCTACTATGATGATGTTATAACTCCAATCTATAGTGATTATAAAGGTACCTATGACATAAGGAGAAATTATCCTTATGAAACTTGTCATAATCATGGAGGGAATTACTCCCTTGTTGAACACCATCTTCCTAATACACAATTAATCTATAGTGTTCAAGTTGTTTATGATAGTCCTACTCCCACTATTACCAATGAGAAAGATTATGCTTATGTAGAGAGTAAGAGTACCTTTTTGCATGTGGATCATGGTAACAATGCTTTATGTGATGCTTATATTGTTGAGTTTATTCGTGATCCCACTGAAAATTATTATGAGAAGGGAACATATGCTTATAGATATTTCAATGATATCAAGTTCCCTCTCTTTATGTTGAAGGTTTTGAAGCTACACTTGTTTTGCCTTCCTATGCTTGTTGATTTGTGCTTCAATGAATTATTCTATTGCAATATTCCTATGCATAGGAAGCATGTTAGGCTTAAATGTGTTTGGTATTTGCTTCTTGATGCTCTCTTTTGTTCTTCAACTCTTATTCATACGAGAGCATCATTAAAGTCTCATGCCTAGCTTAAAGGCATAAAAGAAAGCGCTTTTGGGTGGCAGCCCACAACGAATTAGGTTTTATTTTGCTTTTGTAGTGTCTTGATGTTTGTTACTACTGTAGCAACATCATTGTATCTTTACTTTTCAGCTTTGTGCCAAGTTTAGCCTCCGATTGCAAGAAAGTTCAAAAGTTGTGACGTGCAGTCCAGAAAACAGATTTTGTCCTTGAACAGAAAAATTCGTATAAAATCACCAGGTCATCTTTTTGATCTGAATTGTTTTGACAGCGTGCTCTATACAATTGGCTTTCGGGCGTCTGTTCTGAGTTTTTTGATTTGAGTTGCAGAAGTGCCCCGAAAAAATTATTTACTACCTGCTGGTCTGTTTTTCACAGATTCTGTCCTGTTTTGCCTTTTCTTCGTTTTGCAAACCTTGAGCTTGCTTTTTCTTTGTAAAAACCTTTTGGCAATCTTGAGAAACAGTATCTCTTCTAGATTATCTTTATTTCCAGCAAGGAAAATTATTTTATTATGGGTACTAACCTCGCTAATCAGATGATGATGAGTTATGTATGAAGGGAGTTTTCAAGTGTGCGAGGGAAGATGATAAAAAGATTCAGGAGGGTCAAACACTCAAGCTTGGGGATGCCCCAGTGCACCCCCAAGAAATATTCAAGAAGACTCAAGCGTCTAAGCTTGGGGATGCCCCCGTGCATCCCCTTCTCCATCAACAATTATCAGTTCGTCTTTCGTTCCACTATATTTTAATCACTTCATGCGTTATGTGCTATGCTTGGAGCGTCTTGCTCTTAGTTTCCTTTTTAGTTTTCTTTAGCTTTGCTTGCTGTTCATAATAAGTTAGATCCTAGCCTTCATTGTTTGGGATAGAAATACGCTCCACTCCACTGTAGAACACAACATAGGCTTGCATGCGTATCTTCTTGTGTGTGTTCTTTATCTTTTCATAGCTGCTGTCATGCTTAGCTCTTAGTTTTCATGCTTATCTTTTTAAGAGCTTTTGTTTAGGTTGTTGCTTCTGTAACTCTCTTGAGCTATCATGCTTATCTTGTTAAGAGAGTTGGCTTCTGTGGCACTGGTTGATAGGTCTATGATAAAAATGCTATGTGCATAATGGTGCTTAGTAGTTCATGTTTTCTTATGGTTAGTCTCAAATAGCTGGGGGTTCTTAATGTGTTATTGAAGTACCAGCATGATTTGTTTGCCTATGATGTGGTATGGTTTAGTGATATCTTCCTCCAAGAATTTATTTTGATTGACTTGGCATATGCTCACGCATATTTAAGACTGTAAAGAAAGTCTATCAAGCCTTGATGATCTTTAATTTCTGAGTAGTGATATAACTTCCATGCCCGATTCAATGTTGCTTTGTCGCTCTGCATGATTATGGCCGTCATTGCTCTCTTAGTTGGTCGCTCCCAGTCTTTTGCTAGCCTTCACCTGTACTAAGCGGACTGACTGCTTATGCATCCAAAATCCTTGAAACCAGTTATGCCATATGAGTCCACCATACCTTCCTATATATGGTATTTACTTGCCATTCCTAACGAAGACTTTCTTGTACCATCTCAAAATTATTCAAAAGCATTTCTCTTTTGTGCCTCTGTTTTAGCTCATGAGGAAGTAGTAGTTAATTCATGATCTTTTTAAGTTGGACAAGTTTTACCTCGGGATTGCATGTCTAATCTGCAAACCCCTAATACGAGGAGGAACTGGCATGAGTGCGCCCGGCTCATAAAAGATAATACAACAAACAAACCCTCCTTCATGCTTTGTTCATGAGAAATCAGAAAACTTTTGGCAGTGATAAACAAAGGAGATTAAGGGGATGTGATCGTCCCCGTGCGGGAGCCGTTCCTCGAAACTTGTCCAGTTCGAGAAGTGATTGGGTTGTCTACTAACATTCGTTGACGAAATATGCACTTCCCAAAAATCATTTTTACCTCTGTTTTCAAAACCAAGAGCTCTGGTACATGTTTAGTCTTTGCTTCCAGCCATGGGTTTTCAACCTTGCCATCAAAATCCACGGTTCGAGAGTCTCCACCTTCTTTCTTCAAAGCACCAACTACTGAGAGCAAGATTGTCATTCTGAGTGTAATGTGCATTGTCCCAAAGTACCATTGTCTTCTGCATCATTGAGATATCGCTTATTCTGAAATCATTGTATCTAGTCGTCACTTAAACTTTGGAGGTGCTCCTGCATTTATGTTTTGTTTCACTAAAGGGGGCAAGCGAGGTATCACTTTGTCATGTTTGCACACCATGCTCACTACAAATCTATTGGGTGTTTCAATATCATATTGTAAACTTTCAGTTCTTTGTGATACTCTCGTGAGGTAACTTAATTACTAAAGATTCATTATCTCAATAAGCATTTGTCATGTGATTGTGAAAGACTCTTTGGTAGCATGTCACCACAAAAATTATGCTTGTTTTCATTTACCTACTCGAGGACGAGCAGGAATTAAGCTTGGGGATGTTGATACGTCCAAAACGTATCTATAATTTCTGCTTGCTCCATGCTTCTTTTGTGTGATATTGCTATGATATTTATGCACTTCCATACACTTTTGATCATATTTGGGCTAACCTATTAACTCAGTGCACCCCAGTGCCAGTTTCTGTTTTCTGTTGTTTTTGTATTTCAGGTTTTCCCATTACTTAAATTGCCAGAAAAATTCCGAGAAAAATATATAAAAAATCAGCACTCCAGAAGCTTCCACACACCAGAAGTGGGGCCAGAGGGGAGCCAGGGGCAGCCCAGGCGGCCAGCCCATGCGGCCCCCCTCCTGGCCGCGCCGGGGGGGGCGCCTGGGCCCCCCTCTCCGCCTCTGGTGACCCCCTTTGGCATATATTTACCACCCGTCGCGAAACCCTCGATTCCAGAACTGTCACACCCTGATTTTCATGTCACATTGCTTAAGCTAATTTTCATGTTAAAAATGTGGATTTGCAAAAACTTTTGAGTGTTGTTGACTTTGCTTGATTTGACTTTTGTCTGCTGTTTGCTAGTGCTCTAAAAATCAAATAAATCCTCCAACTCTTATACTTCATCTCCTTGACCCAAAACCTTTTCCCAATGATCATGACATGTGTATAGACCAGTATAGAATTTTCTTATAAAAATATTTTGGCCAAATGGTATTTTCAAAAATTAATTTTCCAAAAACCCCTGAATTAAGGTTTGCACTGCAAGTACCTTATTTAGGGTGTGAAAAATCTTTGAAAAAGTTTATTTGAATCCTATTAGATATAGGACTCCCAGAAACCACAAAAGTATAATTTTAAAAGTTATTTTTATATTTTATTTAAAAGCTTTTTCTTAAGGCTAGAAATGGTCTTTAATAGGGAAAAATTATTTAATCATTTCAAAAATATTTGCCAAAATTCAGGGAGACTCATAGGATATATATTGTCCATATATAAGAGTTTCAACACATGGTCATGTTCAAAATATTGGACAAATCCTTCCAAAACCCTTTCTGGATATTTCAAGCTTTTGAAATATTTACAAAGGAAATATTCTCCAAAAATTCCAAGGAAATTCTATCATGTTACATATGACATATTTGATGATCGTGCAAAGCCTCATGCCCTGAAGATCAAGAAAACATCCTCAAACCCCTTCAAAACCATTCTGTCCATATTTGAAGTTTGAGCAACTCTACATTGCCAAACTTGTCCAAATGCTCTCAAATTTGGTGCACATGCTAGAATGACCTAATAAGGCATCTAGACCAAATGGCACAAGATTTGGAATAGAGCAACTTGATCAGATCACCCCAAAACCACTTCTGTTCAAATTCAAATTTGAACAACTTTACATTGTCAACTTTTTATCTGGAGCCTCAAACTTTGTGGGCATGTTCATAACCCCAAATGATGATGCTACACCAAGTGGTGCATCAAGGGGAGATGAATTGCTTGACTCAAACATGGTGAAACCATTTCTGTTCATTTCTAGGGTTCACCAAAGTTACATTGGCCACTTTGCCCAAATGAGCTCAAATTTGGTGTAGGGGCCTAATTATATGTGACATTTGATCATGTTAAGTCCCATGTCAAGTGGATGTCATTTGCTTGACCAAACCCTGATCAAACACCTTCTGTCCAATTACCAAAACTAGTGGTTGAACCTCTTTTACTTTTCTCCATGGCCTCAAATTCTTACCACAGCTTCCCCTAGTCCTATTCTACCTCCAGTAACTCTCCTCTGCCTTATCTCAATTATTGGAGGGGGTAAAACCCCAAGTTACACTGCTGGACAGCAGGATTCACCCTCTCCCTCACCTCCCTCCTCATCCCAGTGGTTCCCCAGAGCATCCAAGACCCCCACGCCATTGATTACTATCCCCTAGTACTGCTAGACACTACTGGACACCGGGGGACACGGCCTGGACAGCAAAGACACGAGCATGCCGGCCAAAGGCGCGCTCTGGAGCACGCTACAGTGCACCGAGGCACTGTAGCTCGGCCCTCCCGAGGCTTCCAGACAACCTTGGGCAGAGAGAGCGTGTCTCCCGAGGTGCCCTCGACGTCCACGACCTGCAGGACGGTCGGCCTTATCCTCCCCGGCCCTCCTCCTCTCTCTCCACGAGCTCGCCCGTGCGCGCCCTGGACCGTGCTCACGATGCACCATAGCTGCCCCTATAAGAGGCCTCCCCCCGAGCTCCTCTCGCCTCTGCTAGGCCCTCCTCTGTCCCGTGCACCTCCCAGACGTCTTCCCTCTCCCCCTAGTGCTCTCCTTGCCCCTCCGTGGCCGTCGAGCCGCCGTCGGTCTCCTCCCTAGCTTGCTCCCTGTGGCCTTCCTCTTCCGTGCTAGCCACCAGGAGGAGAACGCCCACCAGAGTGCGAAGCTCCCCGTTCCTTCGTCGCTCCTTCCCAAGCCCCGTGGTGCCCGCTCCGCCATCGACCGCCGAGGCCGCCGCCATGGCCTATGCAGGAGGAGCTCCGGCCCCTCCCCTGCCGCCCCAAGGGGCCTCCTGGATGCGCCGCTCCCCGGGGAGCCCTCCGGTGGCCGCGCCCTGGCCAGGGGTGGCCCGTGCCGCCGGGGACGGGTGCCGGCGTCGCGCTGCCCGTGCCTCCCCTCCCCTCTGTTGCGGGAGCGGGAGGAGGAAGAAGGCCCTGCGGGGGGGCCCACCTGGGAGCGATCCGGCCAGCAGGCCCACCCGTTTTAAGTGGAAACGGCAACGGCGCAGCGCGCCTTCCCCGCGCGGAAGCGCATCGCCAAAAGGCGCCTCCGACGTCACCGCTTTCCTCCAGTGCGCGCGGCCGAGCCATGGGCCGGCCCAGTTTCTACGCGGCTATCTTCCGCCCAGCGTGCAGCATAAGGGTATAACCCCTATTCTTTTCCTTTTTCTTTATTCTGCCAACTTCAAAAATGCCTAGGATATTCATATGAACTCCAAATTGCATGATTCAAATTTCTGGTAGCTTCTAAAATCATGCCCTATCACATGGTGCAACATGCACATTATTCCAGAAACCTTTCCTATACAAATATTTATCAAATGCCCATTTTCCACTTTCTGTGATTAACTTTAGAAAATCACAGAGAGCTCATTTTGGATCCAAATGCAGTGATTCAAATTCCTAGATGCTTGTCATGTCCAAACTTAGTTTTGGAACATTTTTAATAATAGTTTCTGTACCCCACCAAATATTGAGCCATTTCTTCATATTTATCAGCTTTGGAAAATCCTAGTAAATTCATTTCAATTCCAAATCCATTGAAACCAACTCTTAAATGCTTCTAAAATCATGACTTGATGATGGGTACCTTTGCTCATCATTCAAGGAATTATTTCTGTATACTTCTTCCAAAACCATAAACCCTTTGGTTCCATCATATTGAAATGTTCCAAACTACCCATTGATCCAACACCTATGAAACCACCTTGGTCATTTCTAATATGACCAGAGGTATCCTAGAAAAGTCCAACTCCTATTTTTAGAGCACTTTTATTGTTGCTTTGATTGTGTTGCTTATTATGATTGTTTCCATCGTTAGTTAACGTAATAAACGGAGTAATCGGAGATGGACCAGAAGATTTGAAGACTCTGAAGAATAAGGCAAGCAGCCCTTTGACCATGTTCAAGAAACCTTTTTATGCATGTCTCATAGCACCTTTATTATTCAATGCATCGGAATCATGTTGAGGTGGAAACCACTTTGGTTGCTACCCCTGTTACTTTACTGTTGAAACTTGCATCAAACATGACCCTACCTTCCTATGAGGGTTATGTGGGTGGGAGTAGATAAATGTATGCTATAGTAGTTGGCTACGCAAAATGGGTCGGGGTTATGCATTGAGTGAAACAAGTGTGGTCTGACATACTTGCAAATGACCCAGTGGGTGCCACTAATGCCCCTGGGAGTTGATGAGGAGCTAGGGCACTACTTGGTGAAGAAGCAGTGTGCCGAGGCTTGACGAAAGTGTTGTTTACATAGAAGGATTAGATTTATGTGTGACTACCGTCCCAACCAAACATGCGCAACCACTCTACCCTTATGTGGGAAAGGACATTATTGATTACCTAGGTCGATACTAGCATGGTGCCCGCATTACTAGTGACGGGGGTGACATGAGGTCACTCTCGGGACGGGGTCGTGCTTGGATAGGCGGCCATGACTGTCTTTACAGGACACCGGACACACCGTTGGTACCCCGTGTCAGTGGTATGTGATGAATATCGGAGCGAGTCTCCACAAACTTTGAAATGTGAAATGTTTGGCACGGGGCTGTTACCAATCGAGTGGACTCCATATTAGTGTCGTCTAGGGAAAGATAGTGATCGGGTGCTTACCCCGGATACTTGAGGTATCGCGGGTCGTGGATGACACGGAAGTTCCTCGGATCTTGTGGGTAAAGTGCGCAACCTCTGCAGAGTGTCAAACTATTCGAATAGCCGTGTCCGCGGTCAATGACAGTTGGGTGGTGCTACTTAGACTATGTCCATAAGTTTCTGGGAAACAACACGATTCAGAGATATTGTTGATGATGTGATTGTGAGGAAGTCACAACGAGCTTGTGCATGAGTTGATTGCAACTCTTTCTCGATATTGAAGTCTGTGACCTCCTGATACTTGTTACAGACACATGCATGCCCTGGTTATATGTTGATCAAACTTGCATATGAAAAACTAGCTTTCCGCAAAACTACCAACTTAGCAGTAGAGCCTTGCATAAATTATTCTGTTATCACACTTGGTTTGCTTGCGAGTACATTCAATGTACTCATTGGCTTGCCACTGGTTATTTTATTGGTCGGGCATGAGAGAACAGGTTCTGATGAAGATTTCTTGGTGACGGGCATGCGAGCTAGGACGCTTCCCAGTCAGAATGCCTGTAGGGTTAAGGCAGATGGCATGGGTCCCAGTTGTCTTTGAAGATTTTCCGCTGCGATGATATACTCAAGACTTGACCATTATGGTCCTATTTGTGTAACACGGTATGTAAGGATGTAAGACTCTTGTTATTCAGCTTATGTGTGTTCAGTGAGCATTGATCTCTGGGATCACTGTACACGTGCATTCGGTGATCACGACTTACGAGTCGGGGTCCCCACAGAGCTGGTATCAGAGCCATCCTGACTGTAGGAAGCCTTAGTTAGCATGGTCGTTAGTTAGGGTAAAACTATTTTCAAAACTACTACTAGTTTTCAAAACTATCTATACTCCTCTTCCCTTCTCAGTTTTTCGAAAACTAGGCTATACTTGATCTCTTCCCCTTCAAAACCTTGGTCGCTAAAACCCCAATGCCCCTGACCACTGGATTTTCTGTAATCCTCGTGGAGTGCACCTTGCCGAACACTCACCCACCACTTTTGCACACAAGATTGGTGACACCACAACAAGACGGTACCAACAGAAACTACATCCTCGATGGATGAGGACATGAAGACCCAGAAGATGGTGGTACCCTTGATAAGAGCCCCCAAGATGGAGCAACCCTAGCCTACGATGACCAGGGAATAGGTTATGCAAAATCATGATATACACCGCTAATAGAGTAATCATGTCACTACCGTTGTTGTATCGGCAACCACCGGTGAATGCGAACCTTGCCATTTGGTCCGCCTCACTATAGTGAGCAGGAAAACGGTTCTCTTCATTCCCCGCTCTTGGTGTTGATGTTTTCATCAACGGAACCGACATGTTGGACCTCTATTATGCCTTGTTATTGTCATTACATATGGATTGCCTACCTGGTACCCTCGACGCCCCAGAAGGCACAAGGGATCGTCATGATTAAAGAGACAAGAGAAGACCAAGTCAACGCCAGCTACAAGGAGGCACCTTCACACCATCACCTAAGTAGGCGAGAAGATGTTGAAGATTCTTCAGGCTCAACCCGGATCATTCATCAAGCAACTACAAGGGACATAGCAACATCCGAGGAAGCTCAGAAGACTGCACGAGGCACAAGTCACGGCACTGAGTCCGAGAACCCCTAGGGTAGGATGAGTCGTGTACCCCCTATGCGCAGTCGAGTCCATATGATGGTTCGGATAGAACCATGATTGTGTGTTGTTTGCTTTTATTCGTTTGTGTTTTGATATAAGTCGCACTTTTGCCCCAGGCAACAAGTGCATGGCTATATCACCTCCCTTGCCTTGCTTCTTTTTTTTCTGCCTTTTTGCACCTGTTTGTTGCACCTGCACTATAGAACCCCCTTTAGGCATTTCCCTCCTCTACGCTGCTTCTTCCCTCTATTCTCTCTCTCCCCAACTGAAGACCCGCAAGACAAGATGCACCAAGGATTCTACCTCGACGGCCAACTGGCACTGAAGACTTCTGCTACAACCTCCACGATCAATTGCAACCCCGTAGAGTTATGTTTAACCCTCCAGACCAGTAACCCCTTTTCCTAGACCCTTTGAGACTTCCCGAGACACTCCAGCACGAATCCTTAACCATGTGCCTAACTCATGGTAAGGCGAGAGAACCTGTTAAGCTTTTGTAACCTTGCACAACACTGGGTTCGTAAAGGAGCTAGTGGACACGATGAGTGAGCACATTTTCATCCTGATATAGCACGAGGTCTGACGATGCCATAGATAGACCAGTTCGAGGATATTGGACAGATGACTTGGTGGTTTATATCAGTGACTTCGAGGAATTATCTGAGACCTTGATGGATTGTGGGGTTTTCATGTTGGTGGGATCATGACTTTGAGGAAGCTTGTAGGAGTGCCCGTTGGACATGAGATTTGGATTTATGTAGGTGATTCTGGTTGGTATAATGCTGGATATGTCTACATGATTCGGAGTAAGATTGGATTTAGGCCTATGATCCTGATTATGATATCATGCTTCTCGATGGTCAATAATCTAGGAGATTGGATTATTTGTCGGAGTTGATTTAGGGATCTATTTAGTCGTGATCTTGGAGTTTACTTGACCCGGATGATGAGAATTTGGTGGACTTACTATCGTGATGCATAGTCCTTCCGAGTATTTGGGTATTATAGAGATTTGAGATCTTGTGGAACACCGTAGACGTTGGATTTGTAGGATTGTTGGATTATGTGGTGATTGATGGTAATTACCGGGCTATTGGAGTTGATCTATAGGAAGGAAACAAATCTTGGAGTGGCATATGACGTGTTTCCTTAGAATAGAGATGCATTATCTTGAGCTTTGCAAGACTAGGTTGAGTGCTTGGATTGTGGAGATTAATTTAGGCTCAGCAGCATGTATGATCTACCTTTGGATTTTAGAGGTAGACGTGCATATGGATTTGGGGATCTTAGACAAGTATAATTTTGTTAGACCGTCTCTTGAGAGTCATGAGGATATGTATGGCATGAGTGGTGATTGAAGTTGGTCTCTGCGAGAGATGCTTTTTCCGTTCGAAGTACTAGATAGAGCTATTGGCATCTCAGAAACTGTGCTTAAGGATAAGATGATATAAGTTCATTCACTCACTAGAATCCTTGAAACCCTTAAGCCCCACCGAGCCAGAACCTGGTCAAATTCTGACCACGGGCCTTGACTCAGAGTCAGGAAGGCCTCTGCTGATACTCAACCGAGACCACCACCAATACCTCAGCTTACCTTGCGTACCCCTTAGACCTCATGAAGCTATTGGACAAGTTGGGTAACATCATCATTTGATGGCCTACTTGTCTGCTCGACGACAAGAAGAGACGGACAGCTGGATGGAAGACATTTGAAGACCGCCCTGTCAAGAAGGAAGATCTACATCGACCACCGTCATCAAGAAGAAAACTTCCACGTTGAAGACCGGGCGTATCTGCAAACCACTCCTTCCGGAGGAGCCGAGAAATTCCGTGTCGAGGAACACTCACACCAAGTTGTATCAGGACTTGAAGGCACGATTCTGGTGGCACATGATGAAAAGAGAGTTATGCAACCTATGTTGCAGAGTGTGGTGTGTGCCAAAAGGTCAAGCTGAATATCAGCGACCTGCTGGATTGCTTCAACCACTCAAAGTTCCTGAGTGGAAGTGGGATAAAGACGGAATGAACTTCGTCACTGGATTACCAAGGTCGGATAAGAGGACATGGCTCTATCTGGGTCATAGTCGATCATTTGACCAAGGGGTCTATTTCATTCCTGTCAAGACCACTTGTGATGGCAACCGGCTGGCAGCTCTCTACATCGACCGAATCGTAAGTCTTCATGGTATCCCAAGGAGATTGTGTCAGGTCGAGGAACCCAGTTCATCTCAAGGTTCTGGAAGTAGTTCCGAGAAGCCTTGGGAACCAAGTATCTTTCAGCACGGCTTTCCACCCACAGACCGGAGGTCAGACCGAGCGAGTCAATCAGATTCTCGAAGTCATGACTCCGAGCCTGTGTCTTGGCATATGGAGCCAAGTGGGAGGATTGTCTCCCTTTTTGCCGAGTTCTCCTATAACAACAGTTACCAGTCGAGCCTTCAGATGGCACCATTTGAGGTGTTGTACGGACGCAGATGTCGCACATCCCTCAACTGGTCAGAGACTGGAGAAGGGCTAGTCTTTGGGCCGGATGTTCTCCGCGCAGCGGAAGAGCAAGTCCAACTAGTCAGAGAAAGTTTGAAGGCAGCCAAGTCAAGGCAAAAGAGCTATGCTGACACTCACCGTCGGAACATGAGTTTCCATGTCGGGGACCACGTGTACCTGCGGGTAACCCCTCTGAAGGGAACCAAGCGTTTCCACGTCAAGGGGAAGCTCGCACTAAGGTTCATTGGACCCTTTGAGATCACTGCAAGTCATGTGGTAGACGGCTCCCCAGCTAGATCTACCACCAGAGATGCCCTCCGTGCACCAAATCTTCCACGAGCCCCCACTCCGGAAGTACTTCTTACCTCCTAGCTAGCCCGATGGCCGCAAGGACATCGATCACCGAGCCTTTGACAGCTAACCCAACCTAACCTATGCAAGAGACCCCTCAGCAACCTCCATCAAGGACGACATCAAGCAAGAAGCCATACCATCAAGCACTTCAGGATTCCAAGGAGCACCGCTCGGAAGCAGAACCAACAAGAAGAAGTGAAGACTACCCCGTATCCAAGACTCCGCCTTTCTTTCCACGCCTAGTCTGGGAATCTCGGGGATGAGATTCTTGTAAGGGGGTAGGTCTGTCACACCCTGATTTTCATGTCACATTGCTTAAGCTAATTTTCATGTTAAAAATGTGGATTTGCAAAAACTTTTGAGTGTTGTTGACTTTGCTTGAGTTGACTTTTGTCTGCTGTTTGCTAGTGCTCTAAAAATCAAATAAATCCTCTAACTCTTATACTTCATCTCCTTGACCCAAAACCTTTTCCCAATGATCATGCCATGTGTATAGACCAGTATAGAATTTTCTTATAAAAATATTTTGGCCAAATGGTATTTTCAAAAATTAATTTTCCAAAAACCCCTGAATTAAGGTTTGCACTGCAAGTACCTTATTTAGGGTGTGAAAAATCTTTGAAAAAGTTTATTTGAATCCTATTAGATATAGGACTCCCAGAAACCACAAAAGTATAATTTTAAAAGTTATTTTTACATTTTATTTAAAAGCTTTTTCTTAAGGCCAGAAATGGTCTTTAATAGGGAAAAATTATTTAAGTATTTCAAAAATATTTGCCAAAATTCAGGGAGACTCATAGGACATATATTGTCCATATATAAGAGTTTAAACACATGGTCATGTTCAAAATATTGGACAAATCCTTCCAAAACCCTTTCTGGATATTTCAAGCTTTTGAAATATTTACAAAGGAAATATTCTCCAAAAATTCCAAGGAAATTCTATCATGTCACATATGACATATTTAATGATCTTGCAAAGCCTCATGCCTTGAAGATCAAGAAAACATCCTCAAACCCCTTCAAAACCATTCTGTCCATATTTGAAGTTTGAGCAACTCTACATTGCCAAACTTGTCCAAATGCTCTCAAATTTGGTGCACATGCTAGAGTGACCTAATAAGGCATCTAGACCAAATGGCACAAGATTTGGAATAGAGCAACTTGATCAGATCACCCCAAAACCACTTCTGTTCAAATTCAAATTTGAACAACTTTACAT
This sequence comes from Secale cereale, assembly GCA_902687465.1. Classification (NCBI taxonomy): domain Eukaryota; kingdom Viridiplantae; phylum Streptophyta; class Magnoliopsida; order Poales; family Poaceae; genus Secale; species Secale cereale. The sequence goes on from LR738714.1 coordinate 483,127,398, forward strand.
TGTCAACTTTTTATCTGGAGCCTCAAACTTTGTGGGCATGTTCATAACCCCAAATGATGATGCTACACCAAGTGGTGCATCAAGGGGAGATGAATTGCTTGACTCAAACATGGTGAAACCATTTCTGTTCATTTCTAGGGTTCACCAAAGTTACATTGGCCACTTTGCCCAAATGAGCTCAAATTTGGTGTAGGGGCCTAATTATATGTGAAATTTGATCCTGTTAAGTCCCATGTCAAGTGGATGTCATTTGCTTGACCAAACCCTGATCAAACACCTTCTGTCCAATTACCAAAACTAGTGGTTGAACCTCTTTTACTTTTCTCCATGGCCTCAAATTCTTACCACAGCTTCCCCTAGTCCTATTCTACCTCCAATAACTCTCCTCTGCCTTATCTCAATTATTGGAGGGGGTAAAACCCCAAGTTACACTGCTGGACAGCAGGATTCACCCTCTCCCTCACCTCCCTCCTCATCCCAGTGGTTCCCCAGAGCATCCAAGACCCCCACGCCATTGTTTACTATCCCCTAGTACTGCTAGACACTACTGGACACCGGGGGACACGGCCTGGACAGCAAAGACACGAGCATGCCGGCCAAAGGCGCGCTCTGGAGCACGCTACAGTGCACCGAGGCACTGTAGCTCGGCCCTCCCGAGGCTTCCAGACAACCTTGGGCAGAGAGAGCGTGTCTCCCGAGGTGCCCTCGACGTCCACGACCTGCAGGACGGTCGGCCTTATCCTCCCCGGCCCTCCTCCTCTCTCTCCACGAGCTCGCCCGTGCGCGCCCTGGACCGTGCTCACGGTGCACCGCAGCTGCCCCTATAAGAGGCCTCCCCCCGAGCTCCTCTCGCCTCTGCTGGACCCTCCTCTGTCCCGTGCACCTCCCAGACGTCTTCCCTCTCCCCCTAGTGCTCTCCTTGCCCCTCCGTGGCCGTCGAGCCGCCGTCGGTCTCCTCCCTAGCTTGCTCCCTGTGGCCTTCCTCTTCCGTGCTAGCCACCAGGAGGAGAACGCCCACTGGAGTGCGAAGCTCCCCGTTCCTTCGCCGCTCCTTCCCAAGCCCGTGGTGCCCGCTCCGCCATCGACCGCCGAGGCCGCCGCCATGGCCTATGTAGGAGGAGCTCCGGCCCCTTCCCTGCCGCCCAAGGGGCCTCCTGGATGCGCCGCTCCCCGGGGAGCCCTCCGGTGGCCGTGCCCTGGCCAGGGGTGGCCCGTGCCACCGGGGACGGGCGCCGGCGTCGCGCTGCCCGTGCCTCCCCTCCCCTCTGTTGCGGGAGCGGGAGGAGGAAGAAGGCCCTGTGGGGAGGCCCACCTGGCAGCGACCCTGTTAAATTATGATCCAAATTATACCGTGTTGGACTAGACGTGGTACAACAGGTGTGGGACTTTCCGTTGACGTCAACGTGTACGAGTACAACTCGTTTACTTGTCCTCCAAGGACTCTTATGTATTGCCCTCAATATATACCCCCATGTAGTCGCACCTAAGACGTTCTGTCGTCTCGTGCTTGTAATACTCCTCCTCATAGTGATTGCGCCTTCGTGCGTCCGTGGTTTTCTCCCGCAAGGGTTTCCACGTAAAAATCCGTGTCTCTCGTGTCTCGTTTATTCTCGTTATTATCTAACAAGTGGTATACAGAGCTGAGGTTTCAGGTACGAGATTTGAGACGAGAGAATTAGGGTTGCGTCTGATTCATCGCAGCCGCCGCAAGTCGCCGAGACCGACTGGAATTCCATCGTGGCCACGTCTTCCCGTCTACATACAGACTACGAGTTCCAAGGCAGCCTATTCCCAACTTGTTTCGCTGGTGGAAACACATCAAGTCCCGAGGCCAGCCACTAGCTCTTTTTTTTCTTACGTGAAGCGGATCACGTTCCTACACCTGCTCCTTCTACTCATGATTCGTACTACTTCTCGTACGTGAAGCCGAGTCGCCGTATTCTAGCCGAAATCAAAGTAGTACTTCAATTAGCACTTCACGTGATTTGCTAATAGTACTATTAATTGAACTGCACTGTTCAGCTCTTGTTTCAGGACGTCAATTGCTACGTTTGCTGCTCAACGCCTATCAGGTGCTATCTATTGGATTTCTTGCCCCGTAAATTTATTCTGTCAAGAATTTTCTACCGGCTTGTATTACTTTGTGCACACAGATTTAATCTACTCATGGCATCCATGAAGTACGATCTTCCGCTGCTGGACCGTGACACAAGGTTTACCGTATGGCAAGTCAAGATGCGGGCGTTGTTGGCCCAGGCCGACTATGATGATGCACTGGATAGTTTTGGGAAGGACCGAATTCAGGACTGGACTGCTGATGAGAAAAGAAGGGATCGTAAGGCTTTGTCACAAATTCAACTCCATTTGCATAATAATATTTTGCAGGAAGTTTTGAGCGAGAAAACTGCCGCCGCTCTATGGTTAAAGTTGGAAAGCATTTGCATGACAAAAGATCTTACCAGCAAGATGCATCTGAAGCAAAAATTATTCCTGCACAGGTTACCCGAGGGAGGTAATTTTTTGAATCATATTTCTGAATTTAAAGAGATCATATCCGATCTAGCTGCAATGGAGGTTAAGTATGAAGAGGAAGATACTGCTTTAATGTTACTTTGTTCACTGCCAAGTTCTTATACCAATTTTAGAGACACCATATTATATAGTCGTGATACTCTCACACTTAATGAAGTTTATGAAGCTTTGAACTCTAAGGAGAAGATGAAATTAATGGTGCCTCATGATGGTTCGAGTTCATCCCAAGCCGAGGGATTATCTGTTCGTGGCAGGACAAAGGAGAAGAACTCCAATAATGGAAACAGAGGCAAAAGTAAGAACGGCCACAGGGGCCGGTCACAATCCAGAGACAAGAAGTATTGCAGATACTGCAAGACAGACGGGCATGACATCTCTGAGTGTTTCAAGTTGCAGAACAAGGAAAAGAGAAAAGGTAACAAACAAGGTGAAAATTCTGCTAACGTTGCTCGTGATGATAGTTCTGATGATGCTCTTGTCGTTACTGCTGGATGTGCTGAGACCAATGATGAGTGGGTACTTGACACTACATGTACTTTTCATATGTGCCCGCATAGAGATTGGTTTACTACTTTTGATTCCACTACTGCTGCTGGTTCCGTTTTGGGTTTTGATAATTCACCATGCAAGATTGAAGGCATAGGTTCCGTTCGAATCAAGATGTTTGATGGCACAATAAGAACTTTGACAGATGTTCGGTATATTCCGAAGATGAAGAGAAATCTTATCTCTGTGAGTGCCCTTGATGCAAAGGGCTACAAGTATTCAGGTGGAGATAGTGTTTTGAAGGTCACCAGAGGTTCCCTTATTGTGATGAAAGGTGACTTAAGTTCGACCAATGGTCTTTATTACCTTCGAGGTTCTACCGTTTCAGGTAACGCTACTCCAGTTATTTCAAAGAATTCTGATTGTGATGCTGCTAACCTTTGGCATATGCGTCTGGGACATATGAGTGAACTTGGTTTGGCAGAGTTAAATAAGAGAGGTCTTCTGAAAGGATACGAAACTGGTAAATTGAAATTTTGTGAGCATTGTATCTTCGGCAAGCACAAGAGGGTGAAGTTCAATACTTCGACTCATACAACTGAAGGTATTCTTGATTATGTGCATTCTGATTTATGGGGACCATCTCGCAAGAAGTCACTAGGTGGTGCTAGTTACATGCTGACCATAATTGACGATTATTCAAGAAAAGTATGGCCTTATTTCTTGAAGCATAAATGGCAAGCATTCTCAGCATTTAAGGAGTGGAAGATTATGATTGAGAGACAAACTGAAAAGAAGGTAAAAATACTTCGCACTGATAATGGTATGGAATTCTGTTCTAAGCAATTTAAGAATTATTGCAAGTCTGAAGGCATTGTCAGACACTACACCGTTCCTTATACTCCTCAACAAAACGGTGTTGCTGAGCGTATGAAGAGAACCATTATTTCCAGAGCCCGTTGCATGTTGTCAAATGCAGGTTTGCATAAGCGTTTTTGGGCTGAGGCCGCTTCCACTACTTGTTATCTCATTAACCGTTCACCATCTATTGCTCTTAATAAGAAAACTCCAATTGAGGTATGGTCTGGTTCACCTGCTGATTATTCACAGTTGAGAGTTTTTGGTTGCACTGCTTATGCTCATGTTGATAATGGAAAATTGGAGCCTAGGGCTGTTAAGTGCATCTTTCTTGGTTATAAGTCTGGTGTTAAAGGTTTTAAATTGTGGAATCCTGAAACCCAGAAGGTTGTTATTAGCAGAAACGTTATCTTTAATGAATCTGCTATGTTACATGATGTTTCATCTACTAATGTTCCTGTTGAGAGTGAACAGCAGGCTACTATTCAGGATCCTACTGTTCAGGTGGAGCATGTTATTGATTCAGATGATACATCCGGTAATGAAAATGTTGATGCACATGATGATCCCATCGTTGATGATGAACATGTCACTCCCACTCCAAATCAGCCTATTGTTCCACCCGGTTGGAATCTTGCCCGTGACAGAGTTAGGCGGGGTACTGATAAACCTAAAAGGTTAATTGAAGAGTGCAATATTGTTTCTTTTGCTTTATCTGTTGCAGAGGAAATTGAAGGTAATGCTGAGCCTTCTTCATATTCCGAGGCTATTATTTTTGGTGATAGTAATAAGTGGATGACTGCAATGCATGATGAGATGAAATCACTTGAAAAGAATGGCACTTGGGATTTAGTAAGATTACCGAGAGAGAAGAAACCTATTTGTTGCAAGTGGGTTTTCAAGAGGAAAGAAGGTGTTTCTCCTAATGATGAGACAAGATATAAAGCAAGGTTAGTTGCTAAAGGTTACAGTCAGATTCCAGGTATTGACTATAACGAAGTCTTTTCTCTTGTTGTGAAGCATAGCTCTATTCGCACTTTACTTAGTATTGTTGCCATGAATGATTTTGAGCTTGAACAATTGGATGTTAAAACTGCATTCTTACATGGAGAATTAGAAGAGGATATTTATATGGAACAACCTGAAGGTTTTGTTATTCCTGGAAAAGAAAAGCTTGTCTGCAAGTTAAAGAAATCTCTTTATGGATTGAAGCAATCCCCTAGACAGTGGTACAAGAGATTTGACACCTTTATGCTCTCTCAAGGTTTCAAAAGGTCTAATTATGATAGTTGCGTTTATTTGAAAACTGTCAAAGGTTCAACTATTTATTTGCTCCTTTATGTTGATGATATGCTAATTGCTGCAAAGAGTATGTCAGATGTTGATGAACTAAAGAAGCAATTGAGTAATGAATTTGAGATGAAGGATTTGGGTGCAGCAAAGAAAATTCTTGGCATGGAAATATCCAGAGATAGGCCGTCTGGAAAGTTATATCTAAGTCAGAAGGGATATATTGATAAAGTTCTTCGTCGTTTTAATATGCATAATGCCAAGCCAGTAAGTACTCCGTTAGCTGCACACTTCAAATTATCATCAGCTTTATGTCCTAAGTCAGATGCAGATATTGAGTACATGTCTAGAGTTCCCTATTCGAGTGCAGTTGGTTCACTTATGTATGCCATGGTTTGTTCCCGTCCGGATTTATCATATGCATTGAGTGTTGTCAGTAGATACATGGCTAATCCTGGAGAAGAGCATTGGAAAGCAGTTCAGTGGATTTTCAGATACCTGCGAGGTACTTCTAATGCTTATTTACAGTTTGGGAAAACTGGAGATGGACTTGTTGGTTTTGTCGATTCTGATTTTGCTGGTGATTTGGATAAGAGAAGATCACTCACAGGTTATGTTTTCACCATTGGTGGTTGTGTTGTGAGTTGGAGAGCAACTTTGCAGTCTATTGTGGCTTGTTCCACTACTGATGCCGAGTATATGGCTATTTCTGAGGCATGCAAAGAAGCTATCTGGTTGAAAGGTTTGTACGCTGAGCTTTGTGGAGATTTATCTTGCCCTACCGTATTTAGTGACAGTCAAAGTGCCATATATCTTACAAAGAATCCAATGTATCATGAGAGAACGAAGCACATTGATGTCAGATTTCACTATATTCGAGATGTTGTTGCTGAAGGTGATTTGAAGGTATGCAAGATAAGTACTCATGATAATCCTGCTGATATGATGACAAAGCCAGTTCCGACCAATAAGTTTGAGCTTTGCTCAGGCTTAGTTGGTATTTCTCACTAGTCCTATGGACTTTGACGCACAAGGTGTTTATGCTGATTTGGATGGAGTTATTTACATTTTCCGACTACTGGAGGGAATTTGGATCAAGGTGGAGATTGTTAAATTATGATCCAAATTATACCGTGTTGGACTAGACGTGGTACAACAGGTGTGGGCCTTTCCGTTGACGTCAACGTGTACGAGTACAACTCGTTTACTTGTCCTCCAAGGACTCTTATGTATTGCCCTCAATATATACCCCATGTAGTCGCACCTAAGACGGTCTGTCGTCTCGTGCTTGTAATACTCCTCCTCATAGTGATTGCGCCTTCGTGCGTCCGTGGTTTTCTCCCGCAAGGGTTTCCACGTAAAAATCCGTGTCTCTCGTGTCTCGTTTATTCTCGTTATTATCTAACAGACCTGGCCAGCAGGTCCACCCGTTTTAAGTGGAAACGGCAACGGCGCAGCGCGCCTTCCCCGCGCGGAAGCGCATCGCCAAAAGGCGCCTCCGACGTCACCGCTTTCTTCCTGTGCGCGCGGCCGAGCCATGGGCCGGCCCAGTTTCTACGCGGCTATCTTCCGCCCAGCGTGCAGCATAAGGGTATAACCCCTATTCTTTTCCTTTTTCTTTATTCTGCCAACTTCAAAAATGCCTAGGATATTCATATGAACTCCAAATTGCATGATTCAAATTTCTGGTAGCTTCTAAAATCATGCCCTATCACATGGTGCAACATGCACATTATTCCAGAAACCTTTCCTATACAAATATTTATCAAATGCCCATTTTCCACTTTCTGTGATTAACTTTAGAAAATCACAGAGAGCTCATTTTGGATCCAAATGCAGTGATTCAAATTCCTAGATGCTTGTCATGTCCAAACTTAGTTTTGGAACATTTTTAATAATAGTTTCTGTACCCCACCAAATATTGAGCCATTTCTTCATATTTATCAGCTTTGGAAAATCCTAGTAAATTCATTTCAATTCCAAATCCATTGAAACCAACTCCTAAATGCTTCTAAAATCATGACTTGATGATGGGTACCTTTGCTCATCATTCAAGGAATTATTTCTGTATACTTCTTCCAAATCCATAAACCCTTTGGTTCCATCATATTGAAATGTTCCAAACTACCCATTGATCCAACACCTATGAAACCACCTTGGTCATTTCTAATATGACCAGAGGTATCCTAGAAAAGTCCAACTCCTATTTTTAGAGCACTTTTATTGTTGCTTTGATTGTGTTGCTTATTATGATTGTTTCCATCGTTAGTTAACGTAATAAACGGAGTAATCGGAGATGGACCAGAAGATTTGAAGACTCTGAAGAATAAGGCAAGCAGCCCTTTGACCATGTTCAAGAAACCTTTTTATGCATGTCTCATAGCACCTTTATTATTCAATGCATCGGAATCATGTTGAGGTGGAAACCACTTTGGTTGCTACCCCTGTTACTTTACTGTTGAAACTTGCATCAAACATGACCCTACCTTCCTATGAGGGTTATGTGGGTGGGAGTAGATAGATGTATGCTATAGTAGTTGGCTACGCAAAATGGGTCGGGGTTATGCATTGAGTGAAACAAGTGTGGTCTGACATACTTGCAAATGACCCAGTGGGTGCCACTAATGCCCCTGGGAGTTGATGAGGAGCTAGGGCACTACTTGGTGAAGAAGTAGTGTGCCGAGGCTTGACGAAAGTGTTGTTTACAGAGAAGGATTAGATTTATGTGTGACTACCGTCCCAACCAAACATGCGCAACCACTCTACCCTTATGTGGGAAAGGACATTATTGATTACCTAGGTCGATACTAGCATGGTGCCCGCATTACTAGTGACGGGGGTGACATGATGTCACTCTCGGGACGGGGTCGTGCTTGGATAGGCGGCCATGACTGTCTTTACAGGGCACCGGACACACCGTTGGTACCCCGTGTCAGTGGTATGTGATGAATATCGGAGCGAGTCTCCACAAACTTTGAAATGTGAAATGTTTGGCACGGGGCTGTTACCAATCGAGTGGACTCCATATTAGTGTCGTCTAGGGAAAGATAGTGATCGGGTGCTTACCCCGGATACTTAAGGTATCGCGGGTCGTGGATGACACGGAAGTTCCCCGGATCTTGTGGGTAAAGTGCGCAACCTCTGCAGAGTGTCAAACTATTCGAATAGTCGTGTCCGCGGTCAAGGACAGTTGGGTGGTGCTACTTAGACTATGTCCATAAGTTTCTGGGAAACAACACGATTCAGAGATATTGTTGATGATGTGATTGTGAGGAAGTCACAACGAGCTTGTGCATGAGTTGATTGCAACTCTTTCTCGATATTGAAGTTTGTGACCTCCTGATACTTGTTACAGACACATGCATGCCCTGGTTATATGTTGATCATACTTGCATATGAAAAACTAGCTTTCCGCAAAACTACCAACTTAGAAGTAGAGCCTTGCATAAATTATTCTGTTATCACACTTGGGTTGCTTGCGAGTACATTCAATGTACTCATTGGCTTGCCACTGGTTATTTTATTGGCCAGGCATGAGAGAACAAGTTCTGATGAAGATTTCTTGGTGACGGGCATGCGAGCTAGGACGCTTCCCAGTCAGAATGCCTGTAGGGTTAAGGCAGATGGCATGGGTCCCAGTTGTCTTTGAAGATTTTCCGCTGCGATGATATACTCAAGACTTGACCATTATGGTCCTATTTGTGTAACACGGTATGTAAGGATGTAAGACTCTTGTTATTCAGCTTCTGTGTGTTCAGTGAGCATTGATCTCTGGGATCACTGTACACGTGCATTCGGTGATCACGACTTACGAGTCGGGGTCCCCACAAGAACCCTTTTCTCCAGAAGCTATTCCGATCTCCGCCGTCATCGCCACCAAGTTTCGGGGGATCAGAATTCCTGTGTCGGCACCCTGCCGGGACGGGGAAGTGCCCCCGGATTCATCTCCATCGACGTTGCTTCCTCCCTCCATGATGCGGGAGTAGTTCCTCCTCGGGGCTGAGGTTTCTACCAGTAGCTATGTGGTCAATTCTCTCTCCCATGATGTGATCTTCGTTGTGATCATAGGCTATGTTAATCTAGGGTGATCCCATGATATTTCCCCTTCCTCTATGTATTGGATTGATATACTCACTTGTCTTTATCTAGTATAATCTCCGAGACCAAGGTGACAGCGGTCTATTGGACATGGATTAGAAGAATATTTTCATGAGTGATTTCCTCTTTTGTGTGTGGATTGAAGATTGAGAGTCTCTTGGTGCTTGTCTTTGACTATCCTTGAGATATGTTGTGGTGATTGTGGTACTCTCTTTGGATGGCCGCGGTGACATTGGGAAATCCATAGATTGAGAACTACGAACTTTGAGGTGTGCTTTTGTAGCCCTACATAATTCTCGTCCTCTCTTGACCACAAAGGAATGATCTCCGAGTGCGTCCCCCTTGCATGTTTTATGGGAAATATCATGTGATTCGATTATGTTAATGTTGTTGGGAGTTGCCACTAGTGAAAGTATGAAGCCTAGGCCTTGTTTCCACCATTGCAATACCATTTGTGCTCACGTTTACCACTTGTTTGCTTGCTGCACTTTTTATTACAGATTTATATTACTTTGCTTTGCCACTCCTATCATCCATATTTTACCATCTCTTCGCCGAACTAGTGCACCTATACAACTCCTAGTTGTATTAGGTGTGTTGGGGACACAAGAGACTTCTTGTATCTTGATTGCAGGGTTGCTTGAAAGGGGTACGTTCAACCTCCACTTCCCTGAGTTCGATAAACCTTGGGTTACTCACTTAAGGGAAATTTGTTGCTGTCCTACAAACCTCTGCTCTTGGAGGCCCAACACTGTCTACAGGAATAGAAGCGTGTAGTAGACATCATGAACCAGTTTTCAAGTTGGGGACGCTCCTCGGTTCTTCCGAGTTGTTCTTCGGTTGCCGGTCTTGAAGACTGGTTCAACAAATCTTCCCATCTTCGATCTTGAGGATCCCCGATGTGTATCCGAACAGTTCACAAGTCGAGCATCCGAGGAGCCCCTTTATGTTCTCGGCTTTAATCAATGCCTTGTTACTTTTATGTCATACTCCGGGTTTCAAGCTTTTCCCATATGGTGGTGTCCTCTTATGTCCAAGCTCCAACGCCGAACTGCATCTGAGGTATCTTTTTGCAGCTGAGATCCGATGCCGGCCGGCATCCGAGGTGTTATGGATTACCTCGGTCTTTTAAATGAGTTTAACCAAGCTTAATGCTAGAAAGGTCCTCTAGGAAGCTAGCCATTCGCATCCGTGCTTTATAGCAAAATGTTTTTGAGGTGTTGTACCACCTCGGTCTTGGGCTATTTTTTGCGATATTTATTTCCGATCGGCACAATTTATTTACTACCGAGATGTATAGCCAGTAGCCCTCAAGGTGTGTGTCGGACTAAAATCAGAGATGCACCTGAAGGTTAGCATAAACCATGATCCCAGCAGCCCCTGAGACTCAAGTTGATTCGGGAAATCAGCACTAGGATCAAATCCTAACTCGGCAGCATACTTAGGAACAAAAATGCGGTGCACGATAGTTTCCGAGACCCCGGTTGGGTGCGGCCGACCGACCTGAGGATCGTAATCTCCTTGGAAACCACTTTTGCACTTTTAATTTTACCGCATTGAATCGTCAATGCTTTAGCCCCGAGACTTGGGTTCGGCAGCATGGCCGACCCTGGGATTGTATATCCTCGGGAACTTGCTTAACGCCGAGGTGCAGCTTGGCAGGGAACATGTCGAACTGCAGGTTGGAAAAGAAAATTCTTCCTGAGTAGAATTACCACGCTGGACACCTCGATCAAGAGGACGTTCTGCCACCGGAAATAAAAACATAAAATAGGTTAATTGTGTCAAAAGCTCAGAAAACCAAAAAACTCATGTAAAAACTTTACGTCTACATTAAATCCAGTTTTTTTATGCCAATCCAAAATTGGTCTTACAATTAATCCGTGCTTCTGTCGTGCTTTGACATGACACGTCTGATCTCTAAACTTCAAGTGGGTCAGCCTTCGGCTTCAACCTCCTTATCCCGAAGGCGGAGTGCTTCTCTGAGGTCAGTTTAGCGAGCTAAACTCGAGCGGCTTTAGAGAGAAACCAGGTCATCCGGCTATTGACCACACACTTGAGTCGAGAAAGGAGCGGTAGAAAAAGACTTTGCAATGACTAAGAAGAAAACACTTATGATAAAACAACTCATATAAATTTAGGAGCCCCGAGTTAACATGGGAAAAAGAATTGTTTTTAACAAACACCATTTTTAACAAACAACATTTTGTTTGACACAAATAAGATGATTGGTTGAACCAACCAAAAATAAAAATTGGAAGAAAAAAACTTGAGCATGAAAGCGACTTACCTCGTTGATGACGCAGTCCGGGCTTGTGGCGAGACAAAGACATAGTCCTCTGCCTAGCCTAGGTCCTAGCCCCTAAGCCCGAGGTGACTGATAGGGCTGGACCAAAAGCTCGTAGCTCACGAACTTAATGAGTGCTCGATAGTTTGGCTCATTAAGCTCGTAGCTCGCTTCTTAATGAACAGAGCCAATAATTGATTTCAGCTTGTTAAGCTTAACGAGCTTAACGAGCGATCTAACGAGTTTTGTGAGTAGCTCGTTAAGCTCATTAGTAACAACACAATACATATTTTCATCTTACGTGACCAAAAATTTGTAGCACCTCAAGCCATCTATTCAATCTAATCGACATAGGAGGCAACAAAATAGTGCATTTCTATTTGTAATCACCATATTACACCTTGAAAATCACACCTACACACTCATCCTGTAGACTGTAATACATTATAATAGGTTAATGAGCGCTCACGAGTGCTCACGAGCTTAACGAGCTTCAAACGAACCGAGCCGAGCAGAGTTTTCCACTCGTTATTCTTAACGAGCTTAACAAGCCGAGCCTTAATGACCACGAGCTTAACGAGCCGAGCAGCTCGTTAGTCCACCTCTAGTGACTGAGCGAGGAGCTCGTCTTGACGAAGTGGAAAAACAACATGGTCGATGTGGTAACCAGAAGCCCCCGGTCCAGATAACGTGATGAGGTTGGTCGGCTGGTGACGTGGAAGTTCCCGGAATAGGTTGATGAAGAGATGTTGAATCCCTCGGTCCAGCCGAGGTGATGGAACATGTCGATAAGATGACGTTGCAACCCCCATGCCGCCGAGGTGTCGAAGGAGGTCCGTGTGGTGGACATCGGCTTGAAGAAGCAATGGCAAGGTGATGCCGACGCAGGTCGGACTTCTGACGCGGTCATGTCAGCTTGATGAAGTGACTGTGCGGCAATGTCGGCATGCCCCACCCGTGCAATTTGTAGGGCGAGGATGTTGGTGATAATTTAACCTTCACGATGCCGAACTCTTGGTTGGCTCGCCGAGGTGGTGATCCATCGAAGTTGACATTTGCTCGATGAAGCAGCGACCTGTCTAGCGCAGGTTGATAGCCGTGCAGCAACGTTGTCGGGCTAGTTTGACACTGTTGCGACGGTGAAGATCGCCTCGGAAAAGGATAAAAAATTGTGGATATGTGTTTTAGGATCAAAACACAATACTTTAGAAAAAATCCTTTAAAAAGGATGTCCGGTAACCCATTCATGAGAAAGATGAACTCGGGTCGGATTCGTTTTTGTGCAGAAATATATCCAAAAATTGATGCACTCTTCGGACATTTTCTGGAGTTTGAACAGTCCGATCGAGATAAAATTTTGAGTGGAGGTCGATATAGAAATTCCGCAGCCGGTCGACGGTTGGATCTTCCAAAGGACGTCCGAGTTGAAAGCTAGACTCCCCGCCTCAAACTCGTCTAGATTCTCGTCCTGAATTGACAGGGCTCCGGTATATCAGAGATAGCCAGAGATTCCTCCACCGGAACGCGACAAAATTTTCTATGGTTGTTGTAGACTCAATTCCACACAAATCCACCGAAGCAATCGTCAAAGCGACACTCGAGAAGACGGAGACGGCGAACACGAATCCGTTGTCCAGAAAAAACTGATGTCAATCTGCATAGAGCCATCAATCCTTGGTGATCAAATAGTGAGCTCTCAATGAAAGCACCAATGTCGGTGTGAAAATTGGCAGCTCTCGGGTAGGGGGGCCTAGATGTGAGATCGAATTGATGGGTAACATGATACAAGGGACACATTGTTTTTATCCAGGTTCAGGCCCTCTTGAGGAGGTAAAACCCTACATCCTGCTCTTGCTTATATTATGGGTGTATCAAAGTACAGAGTTGATCTATCCCGAGATCATGAGTTGTGGGATGAACCATAAGGCTAATGGTAATGATGAATGATTGTCCTATCGACTAGCCTACACTCGGCTTATATAATGTACCGGAGGGCTAGGATAACAAGAGTCCTAGTCGGATACGTCGATGGAGAGGAGTCCTTGTCTTGATCACCGTATTGTGGAATCTTCCTTGTATATTTCATGGGTTGCACGAAGTGGCTCAATAGTGAATCGCCATGGGGGTCCTCGGCCCGATCCACCTGGTCGAGCGATGACGTGGTGAGTACCCCCTATTATAGGACACCGTCAATCACCAAATTATGGTCTGAGTAAAATATACATCATCACAAAGTTTTTTCTTTTTGCGTCAGCAAAAATGTCCAACTATAACAGATGATGTAAATAGGGCAGCCGCACGGCAGCTGCTCTAACAGTTGATGTAAAAATAGGCCAGCCGCGCAACAACAACTACACAATAGCAGCACTACGACCGCACTACGGCCGCACATATTTGAATAAAAAATCATCACTAACGTAAACAACATGTCAAATTCAACATCAACATAGCAAAATCATAGTCTCATAGTGCATCATAGCAAACATAGTTTATGATCCAACAATTAAACGGGCACATAAACATAAAGGTAAACATGGCCTCTCAATGTTCATATTCTTCGTTGTCACTTGCACATTGTGAACATTGACTTGATGATCAACATTGAATTCATGATCATTGGCTTGAAGATCTTCATTGCCTTCTTTCTCATCGTTGTCACTTTGCACATTGTGAACATTGCCTTGTGATCCATCCATTCTCCCACGTCCATTGAAGACATCTCCCATGCCACTCATGTTACTAGCATAAGCACCTCCCATGCCACCCATGTGCACACCATAGCCCCCACCCATGTTACCACCGTAGCCACCTCCCATGCCATACATCATGGCTCCGAATCCACCACCTTTCATGCCACCCATTATGTTACCATAGTCACCCCCATCATGTTCATAAAGTCACTCATTCCTCCTCCCATGCCACTCGTTGCTCCTCCAAAGCCAACCATTGATCCTCCCATGCCACCCATTTGTCCTCCGAAGCCACTCATCAAGTTCCTCACAATCATGGTCTTCTTCGCAATCATTTCATCACGACAAAGCTCCACAAACGCTTTGTGTATCGCATCGAGGCCACTTGTGTCCATGAACATAAATGTTTCCACTTTCGACAGCACCGCCGTAAGCTCTTCGGCCACCACCTTCCTCTCCTCTAGCTCCACCCTCTTCTTTAATCGGTGCCAGCCGGCTTCCGCCCTTTCCTCCATTTCTTTCAATTGCAAGAGCTTTTTTCTTTGCCATACTCTTTTCTTGGCTTCAAATCATTCTTTAAGATCATTGTCTCCAACCTTTCATCCCTTTGTTTTATTGTTTCCATCGGGTCTATATGATTTGACAACCGAGTGAGGAGTGGGGCTCCTTCTCACCTCCTCACAACCATCATCAGCATCTGCATCAACAACAAATCTCTTATTTCTTGGAATTTCAAAAGCTTCCCTATTCTTCCACTTCTCAACATCCTTGAGCTCTCTGTAGCAATGTTGGAAATTTAACAGTTCCGTTTCCTCTTCTGCTTTCCCCCTTTCTTCCCTCTTTCTTGGCACAAACCTTGAGCAAGCATGAACTAAAAACAATAGAGAAACTCCATTCATTAGGAACATATGCAACCATTTGGGCTCATGAGAAAGCTTTTGACAATTACCATGTAAGTTTCATTGCAACCACTTGGGTTCATGCAATCAACATTGGTCAAGCAACCCGCCCATTTTTCGCATTCGACGTTGATAGGTGCCCATCGGTGCTGAATGTAATCCCTTGATCGAAAGTGACCGCTCGTGTTTCGCTCATCGAAGAATTCTTTGATGTGGTTCCAATATGTAGCCGCCGATTGGTCACTTCCCATGGGTGCATCAAGAGAGACTCGCCTCCAAGCAATACAAATCAACATATCTTCGGTGTTTGAGTAGTTGGTTGTTCTTTCCTTCACATTCTCAACAAAATGCTCTTCTTCCGTGTCAATGTTCTCATCATTAAAAGACGTATCATATTCTTGCGATGGAAAATCTTAAGAGACAAAATATTCGTCTGCAACATCTGACATAAGCATAAATATTTCAACATTTGACATACACTATAAATGTTTCATCTTCGCATGCGTGATGTAAATTTCGATTATTTTTACATCTACATCATTTATTGCAGATGCTACGAGGCAACCAGCTCAAGGAAGCGAGAGAGGGTGAGATTGATTTCTGAACCCGGGGCACGCTTAGCTCCCGCGACCCGCTCCTCTCGTCCTCCGGTTAGGGTTTCCCCCCGCCGCCGCCGGCACGGGCGCCCCAGCGCCCCCCGCCCCACTCACCCTTTCCTCCTCCTCCCCGTACCCACCCGCGTCCCCCCCCCC
>LR738714.1:483148105-483328800 GCA_902687465.1 Secale cereale
CACACATCGCCCACTCCTCCCCCCGATCTGGATCGAGATCGGGGGCTCGACGTCGACGCCGCCCGGTGCTGCCCCGCAGTCACCGACACTCTCCGCCTCGTCCGCTGCCGCCCGAAGACCTCCCCGTTGCCAGACCATCCCGCCGTAGCTACTCGTCGCCGTCAGTCGGAGCTCCTCCGCCTCGTCCGCCTCTCCTTCCCAAAGGCCGCCTCAAGCCTCGCCGCCCCCTCGTCTCTACATCGCTGGTGAGGGCCACGCCCTCCTCTGTCCATGTCCCCTCTCGCTCGTCGACTGTGCCGTCCAGGCCTGGGGCCAGCCCTGCACGGCTGCTCCCCCCCCCCTCTCTGCTCCCGCTCCCCTGCTAGCGCCACGCAGTCACCGCACGCGCCCGCGCACGCGCGCACGCACGCCTCAACCACGCCCTGATCCTCGAGCTATTAATTTGTCACGGCCCTGCTCACAGTTCGCCGGCCGCGCCCCAGGCCGCTGTATCCCGCGCCCGCAACCGCGTGAGCTATGCCTCAGCTGCATCCAGCCGCGCGTCGACCCACGCCACTGTCGCTGCACGCGCCGGCCGTCCCCTGCACGCCATGCTCTCCCCTGCGCCCCCGCTCGCACCCCTTGCCGGCTACGTCCACCGCTGGCCCGCGCCCTACCTCGCCCCCACGTGCGCGCCTGGGGATGCTGCATGTCGCCGGAGCCCTTGGCTAGCTCGCCGGCCCGACCGCGCCCCCCTGCTTCGCCCCTCGCCGCCTCTCGCAGCATCGGCCGCCACTCCGGCAGCCTGGACGGCGTCGTGGTCGCCGGCACCCCCCTGCAGCGCTCTGCCGGGCTATGGCCCTCGCCTAGCGCCCGCTCACCCCATGCCCGATAGCCCGCTCGCCTGCTCCAGTGGCCTTATGTGCCACTGGCAGCTAGGGCCCAGCGCCCTGTAAAAGAAAAGATGAAAAACTAATTAATTAATTAATTAATGAACTTAATGAACTTAATTAATTCTGTTTAGATGACTAATTAAACGTAATTAGCCTGCTAACTAAATAACTAATTGTTAATTAGTTAGTAGTATATTACAATCGGGACCCACATGTAGGGTTGACCTAGTCAACCTTTGGTCATGCTGACATCATGCTGATGTCACGCTGACATCATAATTGTTTTTCTAATTAAATTAATTTGATAATTCCAAAAATGATTAAATCTTTATAAATTAATATAAAATAATTCGTAGCTCGGAGGAAAATACTTTGTACATGAAAGTTGCTCAGAACGACGAGACGAATCCGAGTACCCCATCCGTTCGTCCACCACACGTTCCTAGCATAGCGAACCTGCAACTGTACCCCCTTCGATCCATCTATCCAAAAATGCCAAACACGAGGGATACTTTCCCGGATGTTTTCCCCCTTCGACATTACCGCCTACTACCGCGCCAAGGCATACCTAGCACCGCGTATTGCCTCGTTATGTTTTGTGATGCTTTGTTTGCTCCGTACTTATTGTTTCTTCCCTCCTCTTCTTCTCTGGTAGACCCCAAGACTGGCGTTGATGCCACTGAGTACGACTACGTCACCGACGACCCTTCTTCCTGTACAATAGAGCTTCCAGGCAAGAAAAACCCCCTTGATTAACCAGATATCGCCCACTCTCCTCTCTCTTATTCTTGCATTAGGTTTGCTACTGTTGTTGATTCGATAGCTACTATTTTGTTGCATAGCATGTCATTGTTGCTACAATTGTTGATACATTTACATGTTATCCTAAATGCTTAGTATAGGATGCTAGTATTCCGTCAGTGGCCTTACATTCTTCTCCGTCTACCATGCTAAACTATCGGGTCGTGATCACTTCGGGAGGTGATCACGGGTATATACATACATACATACTATACAGGTTTCATGACGTGACTAAAGTCGGGCCGTCTCGTAGAGTACCCGCAAGTGATTCCGATGTGGGGGCTGAAAGGATAGGTCATTCCACCCAGGTAGTGGTGGGTCTGGGTTCCCGACGGCCCCTGATAACCCACAAGTGTAGGGGATCGCATCAGTTTTCGAGGGTAAAGTATTCAACCCAAATTTATTGATTCGACACAAGGGGAGCCAAAGAATACTCTTAAGTATTAGCAACTGAGTTGTCAATTCAACCACACCTGGAAACTTAGTATCTGCAGCAAGGTAATTTAGTACAAAAGTAATATGGTAACAGTGGTAACAGCAATAAAAGTAACGGTAGTGTTTTTGTAGTTTTTGTAACAGTAGCAACGGAAAAGTAAATAAGCAACAAGCAATATGTGAAAAGCTCGTAGGCATTGGATCGGTGATGGAGAATTATGTCGGATGTGATTCCTCATGTAAAATTTATAACCTAGGGTGACACAGAACTAGCTCCAGTTCATCAATGTAATGTAGGCATGTATTCCGAATATAGTCATACGTGCTTATGGAAAAGAACTTGCATGACATCTTTTGTCCTACCCTCCCGCTGCAGCAGGGTCCTAGTGGAAACTAAGGGATATTAAGGCCTCCTTTTAATAGAGTACCGGACCAAAGCATTAACACATAGTGAATACATGAACTCCTCAAACTACGGTCATCACCGGGAGTGGTCCCGATTATTGTCACTTCGGAGTTGCCGGATCATAACACATAGTAGGTGATTATTGACTTGCAAGATAGGACCAAGAACACACATATTTTCATGAAAACATAATAAGTTCATATCTGAAATCATGGCACTCGGGCCCTAGTGACAAGCATTAAGCACGGCAAAGTCATAGCAACATCAATCTTAGAACATAGTGGATACTAGGGATCAAACCCTAACAAAACTAACTCGACTCATCCAACCCATCACCGTCCAGCAAGCCTACGATAGGATTACTCACGCACGGCGATGAGCATCATGGAATTGGTGATGGAGGAAGGTTGATGATGACGATGGCGACGATCTCCCCTCTCCGGAGCCCCGAGCGGACTCCAGATCAGCCCTCCCGAGAGAGATTAGGGCTTGGCGGCGGCTCCGTATCTTAAAACGTGATAATTCTTCCTCTCTGATTTTTTCTATCCCCGAAAGTGAATATATGGAGTCCGGGGGTACGTCGGTGGAGCAACAGGGGGCCCACGAGGCAGGGGCGCGCCCAGGGGGAGGGGGCACGCCCCCCACCCTCGTGGACAGGGTGTGGGCCCCTTGGCTTGGATCTTTCCGCGGATATTTTTTATATTTTCCAAAATAATTCTCCGTTGATTTTTAGGTCATTCCGAGAACTTTTATTTCTGCACAAAAATAACACCATGACAATTCTGTTGAAAACAGCGTCAGTCTGGGTTAGTTCCATTCAAATCATGCAAGTTAGAGTCCAAAACAAGGGCAAAAGTGTTTGGAAAAGTAGATACGTTGGAGACGTATCAACTCCCCCAAGCTTAAACCTTTGTTTGTCCTCAAGCAATTCAGTTGATAAACTGAAAGTGATAAAGAAAAACTTTGACAAACTTTGTTTGCTCTTGTTGTTGTAAATATGTAAAGCCAGCATTCAGGTTTTCAGCAAAGATCATGAACTAACCACATTCACAATAATTTTCAGGTCTCATGTCTACTCATATCAATGGCATAATCAACTAGCGAGCAATAATAATAAACCCTGGATGACAACACTTTCTCAAAACAATCATAATATGATATAACAAGATGGTATCTCACTAGCCCTTTCTGAGACCGCAAAACATAAATGCAGAGCACTTTTAAAGATCAAGGACTGACTAGACATTGTAATTCATGGTAAAAGAGATCCAGTCACAATCATACTCAATGCAAATTAATAGCAATACATGCAAATGATAGAGGTGCTCTCCAACTGGTACTCTTTAATAAGAGGATGATGACTCAACATAAAAGTAAATAGATAGGCCCTTCGCAGAGGGTAGCAGGGATTTGTAGAGGTGCCAGAGCTCGATTTTTAAATAGAGATGAATAATATTTTGAGCGGTATACTCTCATTGTAAACATAACAGCCAAGAATCTTGATATCTTCCATGCTACACACATTGTAGGCGGTTCCCAAACAGAATGGTAAAGTTTATACTCCCCCAACCACCAACAAGCACACTCCACGGCTAGCCCGAAACAACGGGTACCGTCCAAACCAGCAACAGCCCTGGGGGAGTTTTGTTTAATTATTATGATTTGAGCATGGACTGGGCATCCCGGTTACCAGCCATTTTCTCATGAATGATGAGCGGAGTCCACTCATCGTGAGAATAACCGACCTAGCATGGAAGATATAGACAGCCCTAGTTGATACATGAGTTGTTCGAGCATACAAAACAGAATTTCATTTGAAGGTTTAGAGTTTTGCACGTACAAATTTACTTGGAACGGCAGGTAGATACCGCATATAGGAAGGTATGGTGGACTCATATGGAATAACTTTGGGGTTTATGGAAGTGGATGCACAAGCAGTATTCCCGCTTAGTACAGGTGAAGGCTAGAAAGAGACTGGGAAGCGACCAGCTAGAGAGCGACAACAGTCATGAACATGCATTAAAATTAATCAACAATGAATGCAAGCATGAGTAGGATATAAATCACCATGAACATAAATATCGTGGAGGCTATGTTGATTTTGTTTCAATTACATGCGTGAACATGCGCCAAGTCAAACCACTTGAATCGTTCAAAGGAGGATACCACCCTATCATACTTTAATATCATGTTGGCACGCAAGATAGACCATTATAAACTCCTAGCTAATTAAGCATGGCATCAGCAGCTATGATCTCTAATTGTCATTGCAAGCATGTTTCATTCATAATAAGCTGAATCAGGAACGATGAACTGCCATTTTTACAAAAATAAGAGAGGTCGAGTTCATTCTCATCTCAATCAATTCATCATATATCGTCATTATTGCCTTTCACTTGCACGACCAAACGGTGGATAATAATAATAGTGCACGTGCATTGGACTAAGCTGGAATCTACGAGCATTTAATACAAGAGAGAAGACAAGGTAATACGGCTCAAGGTTAAATCAACAATAAAGCATATGAGAGCCACTAAACATTTTCAATCATGGTCTTCTACTCTTGACCCCCAAAGAAAAGAAAAGAAACTATTTACACGGGAAAGCTCCCAACAAGCAAAAGAAGAACGATAAATATTTTTGGGTTTTCTTTTAATTATTACTACTACAGGCATAGAAAGTAAACTAGCTAAAAGCTACAACTAATTTTTTTTTCTTAAGGTTTTTCTAGCACACACAAAAAAGACTAAGAAAAAGAATTGAAACTAGCATGGATAGTACAATGAAAGAGTGTGAGTACCGACTACTAGAATAAGTGTGTGAACATGAATGTAATGTTGGTGAGAAACACGTACTCCCCCAAGCTTAGGCTTTTGGCCTAAGTTGGTCTATGGCCAATACTGGCCCGACGGATATCCAAAGTTGTAGTTGGGGTTGTAATGAGATGCACCTGCTACTGCGTGCTGAGCTGCAGCTTGGAGACGGGCTGCTTCCATCGTCTCTTGATACTCATTTTTCTCCTCCCTGGTTATAGTATATCTCCCTTTTTCCTGAAAGTCAAACAAGTTAGGAGCAGGGAGAGCAATATGGACAGCGTGACGCCTGTTAAAGATTAGTCGATACTTGAGGGATTGTTCATCCCTCTCAATAAACCGATGGCTGACCATAGCATTATAATCCAAATAAGCAGGCGGTAATAATTAATCATTTCCATGTATAGGCACACCAAGACGACGGGCTATGCGAGTGGCATAAATCCCACCAAATAAATCTACATCTAAACCATTATGATGTAGCCTACGTGCAACAATGGCTCCCAAGTTATATTGTCTATCACCTAACAGCACTCTTGAGAACACTAAGATCCGGGACGCACATATGGCAAGCCTCATCTTTACCGTTTATGCATCTACCAATAAAGAGAGCAAAGTAATGAATAGCAGGAAAATGAATGCTCCCTATGGTAGCTTGTGTGATCTCTCTAGATTCCCCCACAGTGATACTAGCAAGGAAGTCTTTATATTCAGATTTGAAAGGATCACCAATATTGCCCCACTAAGGGAGCTTACAAGCATCATTAAAATCCTCTAGGTCCATGGTGTAAGATTTATCATAAAGATCAAACCGGACAGTGTGAGAATTACGTGAAGATGAAAATTTAAACCTTCTCACAATGGTATCTGTTAAGTAACGGTGTTGAGGGCACTTATCTTGCATGAAGCCCTCGAGGTCAGTATTACGCACATATGTGTCAAATTCCTCCTTAATGCCTGCCCGGACCATAAATTCTTCTGACGGCCACTCACAAGGCCGCACTTCAGCTTCCCTCGGTAATTCATCGTCCGGCTCACGCATCGCGAGCCTTGGTTCTCGGTTCCTTGAGGAACCACCTTGGAAGAATTTCCTATGCATTTTTATGAAATTTTTAGTAACTCAAAATAAAAGTGAACCGAACTCAATAAGATTGATAGCAACAACTCCTACGAGTGCCTAGAGACTATATCATGCATTAGAACTACTTGGGACCAAAGAATTTTGTCATGCAAGCTCAAGAACAAGGTCACCACAGTAGCAAAAATTTGCAATAAATAAAGCACTGGAACAAAAACTAATTGGACCAATGGAGGAGTCACATACCAAGGAACAATCTCCCCAAATAGTTTTGTGAATGGAGCTTTGAGCAAGGAGATCGAAAATGGCAGCAAGATGAGCTAGAACTCATGCTTGAGCTGGATAGTGATTTTTTTTGGAGGAAGAAGGAGTGTGTGGGTGCAGAAATAAGTGGAGGAGGGCACGTGGGGCCCACGAGGCAGGGGGGCGCGCCCTGTGAGGATGGGCGTGCCCTGGACCCTCGTGGCCAGGTTCTGGCTCCCCTCGCTATGTTTTCTGTGCCATATATTCTCAAATATTCTAGAAAAAATCATATTTCATTTTCAGGGCATTTAGAGAACTTTTAGTTTCGGGGTATTTTTTTATTGCACAGATAAGTCTGGAAACAGACAGAAAATACTATTTTTGCTTTATTTAATCAAATTAACAGAAAGTAAAAGGAGGGTACAGAAGGTTGTGCTATCTAGATTCACCCATCTCATGCTCATCAAAAGGAATCCATTAACAAGGTTGATCAAGTCTTGTTAATAAACTCTTTCCGAATAACATGAAACCGGAAAATTTTCGAATAACACTAGGTTACCTCAATGGGGATATGTATGTCCCCAACAATAAGAATATCATATGTCTTCTTGACAATAGGAAGAGGAAATTCAAAACCTCCGATAGTAATAGTTGGGATTTTTCCAATAGAATTGATATTCTGGACCTGAGGTTGTTTCCTCGAAAAGTGTACCATATGCTCATTACCGTTGACATGAAAAGTGACATTGCCTTTGTTGCAATCAATAACAGCCCCTGCAGTATTCAAAAAGAGTCTACCAAGGATAATAGACATACTATCGTCCTCGGGAATATTAAGGATAACGAAGTCCGTTAGAATAGTAACATTTGTAACTACAACGGGCACATCCTCACAAATACTAACAGGTATAGCAGTTGATTTATCAGCCATTTGCAAAGATATTTCAGTAGGTGTCAACTTACTCAAGTCAAGTCTACGATATAAAGAGAGAGGCATAACACTAACACCGGTTCCAAGATCACATAAAGCAGTTTTAACATAGTTTCCTTTGATGGAGCAAGGTATAGTAGGTACTCCTAGATCTCCTAGTTTCTTAGGTATTCCACCCTTAAAAGTGTAATTGTCAAGCATGGTGGAAATTTCAACTTCGGGTATCTTTCTTTTATTGGTAATAATATCTTTCATATACTTAGCATAAGGATTTGTTCTAAGCATAACAGTCAAACGCATACGCAAAAAGATAGGTCTAATCATTTCAGCAAAGCGCTCAAAATCCTCATCATCCTTTTTCTTGGATGGTTTAGGAGGAAAAGGCATGGATTTCTGAACCCATGGTTCTCTTTCCTTACTGTGCTTCCTAGCAACAAAGTCTCTCTTATCATAACGTTGATTATTTGATTGTGGGTTATCAAGATCAACAGCGGGTTCAATCTCTACATCATTATCATTGCTAGGTTGAGCATCATCATGAACATCATCATTGACATTATCACTAGGTTCATGTTCATTACCAGATTGTGTCTCAGCATCAGAAACAGATATATCATTGGGATTCTCACGTGTGTTAGCTACAGGTTCACTAGAAGCATGCAAGGTTCTATCATTTTTCTTTTTCTTCTTCTTAGAAGAACTAGGTACATCTAAATTTGTTCTCTGAGAATCTTGCTCAATTCTCTTAGGGTGGCCCTCGGGATACAAAGGTTCCTGAGTTACTTTACCACCTCTAGTTGCAAGCCTAACAGCATAGTCATTATTCTTACTATTTAATTTATTGAGAAAATCATTCTGAGCCTTAAGTACTTGTTCTACTTGAGTGGTAACCATAGAAGCATGTTTACTAATGAGTTTCAATTCACCTTTAACTCTAGACATATAATCACTCAAGCGTTCAATCATATAAGCATTACGTTGCAATTGTCTACCAACATAAGCATTGAAGTTTTCTTGTTTCACAATAAAATTGTCAAACTCATCTAAGCATTGGCTAGCAGACTTATAACGAGGAATATCACATTCATCAAATCTATAAAGAGAATTCACCTTTACTACATGTGTGGCTGTGTCGGGTTATCAAAACCATGTATTTCTTCAATAGGTGGTAAATTCTTAACATCTTCAGCTTTAATACCTTTTTCTTCCATAGATTTCTTTGCCTCTTGCATATCTTCAGGACTGAGAAGTAGAACTCCCTTTTTCTTCGGAGTTGGCTTAGGGGCTGGTTCAGGAAGTGTCCAATTATTTTCATTGTTCAACATATTATTCAATAGTAATTTAGTTTGATCAACTGTACTTTCCCTGAAAACACAACCAGCACAACTATCCAGGTGGTCTCTGGAAGCATCGGTTAGTCCATTATAAAAGACATCAAGTATTTCATTCCTCTGAAGAGGATGATCAGGCAAAGCAATAAGTAACTGGAGAAGCCTCCCCCAAGCTTGTGGGAGACTCTCTTCTTCAATTTGCACAAAGTTATATATTTCCCATAAGGCAGCTTGTTTCTTATGAGCGGGAAAATATTTAGCAGAGAAGTAATAAATCATATCCTGGGGACTACGCACACAACCAGGATCAAGAGAATTAAACCATGTCTTAGCATCACCCTTTAACGAGAACGGAAACAACTTAAGGATATAGTAATAACGAATCTTTTCATCGTTGGTGAACAGGGTGGGTATATCATTCAACTTAGTAAGATGTGCCAAAATAGTTTCAGATTCATGGCCATGGAAAGGATCATATTCAACCAAAGTAATTAACTCAGGATCAACAGAGAAATCATAATCCTTATCAGTAACAAAAGCAGGGTCATATTTCATTCTAGAATTCAAAGACTTTTCTTTCAGCTTAGCTAATAATTTCTTAAGATCATATCTATCGTTGCAAGCAAGAAAGTCTCTAGCAGTTTCTTCATCCATAACATAACCCTTAGGAATACCAGGCAATTCATATCTAGGGGGAGAATCTTCATCATCACTTTCATAAATATTATCAGTTTCAATATTTGCATTCTCCCTAACCTTAGCAATTTGTTCATCTAGAAATTCACCTAGTGGCACAGTATTATCAAGCATAGAAGTGGTTTCATCATACATAGCAGAAGTGGCATCATCAAGAAAATGCGACATATCAAATTCAATAGCAGGAGTAGGTGTCGCAAATTCACTCATAACAGATGGTGAACCAAGTGCAGAGCTAGATGGCAGTTCCTTACCTCCCCTCGTAGTTGAGGGAAAGATCTTGGTTTTTGAGTCCTTCAAATTCCTTATAGTGATCAACAGATATAAATCCCAAGTGACTTAAAGAATATAGCTATGCTCCCCGGCAACGGCGCTAGAAAATAGTCTTGATAACCCACAAGTGTAGGGGATCGCAAAAGTTTTCGAGGGTAAAGTATTCAACCCAAATTTATTGATTCGACACAAGGGGAGCAAAAGAATACTCTTAAGTATTAGCAGCTGAGTTGTCAATTCAACCACACCTGTAAACTTAGTATCTACAGCAAGGTAATTTAGTAGCAAAGTAATATGGTAATAGTGGTAACAGCAATAAAAGTAACGGTAGTGTTTTTGTAGTTTTTGTAACAGTAGCAACGGAAAAGTAAATAAGCAACAAGCAATATGTGAAAAGCTCTTAGGCATTGGATCAGTGATGGAGAATTATGTCGGATGTGATTCCTCATGTAAAAGTTATAACCTAGGGTGACACAGAACTAGCTCCAGTTCATCAATGTAATGTAGGCATGTATTCTGAATATAGTCATACGTGCTTATGGAAAAGAACTTGCATGACATCTTTTGTCCTACCCTCCCGTGGCAGCGGGGTCCTAGTGGAAACTAAGGGATATTAAGGCCTCCTTTTAATAGAGTACTGGACCAAAGCATTAACACATAGTGAATACATGAACTCCTCAAACTACGGTCATCACCGGGAGTGGTCCCAATTATTGTCACTTTGGGGTTGCCGGATCATAACACATAGTAGGTGACTATTGACTTGCAACATAGGATCAAGAACACACATATATTCCTGAAAAAATAATAGGTTCAGATCTGAAATCATGGCACTCGGGCCCTAGTGACAAGCATTAAACATGGCAAAGTCATAGCAACATCAATCTTAGAACATAGTGGATACTAGGGACCAAACCCTAACAAAACTAACTCAATTACAAGGTAAATCTCATCCAACCCATCACCGTCCAGCAAGCCTACGATAGGATTACTCACGCACGGCGATGAGCATCATGGAATTGGTGATGGAGGAAGGTTGATGATGACGATGGTGACGATCTCCCCTCTTCGGAGCCCCGAACGGACTCCAGATCATCCCTTCCGAGAGAGATTAGGGCTTGGAGGCGGCTCCGTATCGTAAAATGCGATAATTCTTCCTCTCTGATATTTTTCTCCCCGAAAGTGAATATATGGAGTCCGGGGGTACGTCGGTGGAGCAACAGGGGCCCACGAGGCACAGGCGCGCCCAGGGGGAGGAGGCACGCCCCCCACCGTCGTGGACAGGGTTTGGGCCCCCTGGCTTGGATCTTTCCGCAGATATTTTTTATATTTTCCAAAATAATTCTTCGTTGATTTTCAGGTCATTTGGAGAACTTTTATTTCTGCACAAAAATAACACCATGGCAATTCCGCTGATAACAGCGTCAGTCCGGGTTAGTTCCATTCAAATCATGCAAGTTGGAGTCCAAAACAAGGGCAAAAGTGTTTGGAAAAGTAGATACGTTGGAGACGTATCAGCCCCCGAGTGTTACTTTGAGGCGGTGCGACAGGGCAGGTTGTGACCACCTAGGATACAGGTGGGCCTGGTCCCTGGTCGGTGTCTGCGGTTACTTCAAAATAACATGCTTAACGAAATCTTGGTATTTGATCTGAGCCTGGCTACGAGCCTACACGCACTAACCAACTACACGAGAATGGTTATGGGCACTCGGCGTCATGGTATCAGCCGAAGCCTTCTTGACATCAGCGACTGAGCGGTGCGCGTCGGGTTGGACCGCGTAACGTAACTTCCTTTCTAATGGAGGTTGCTAGGTCTGCTCACCGACCGCGTTCGCAACGTGCAGGTGTGCAACGGGCGATGGGCCTAGACCCCTGCGCGCTTAGGATTTAGACCGACGTGCTGACCTCTTTGTTGTGTCTAGGTAGGGCTGCGACGTGTTGATCTTTCGAGGCCGGGCATGACATAGGAAAGTGTGTCCGAGTAGAGGGATCAAGCGTGTTGGGTAATGTGGTGCACCCCTGCAGGGAAGTTTATCTATTCGAATAGTCGTGTCCCTCGGTAAAAGGACGACCCGGAGTTGTACTTCGACCTTATGACAACTAGAACCGGATACTTAATAAAACACACCCAGACAAGTTCTGGAGACAACCCGGTGATCGCTTTCCCACAGGGCGCCGAGGGGAGGATAGCCGGGTAGGATTATGCTATACAATGTTACTTGGTGAACTTTCCAACAACTCTCCTCTACTGCTGCAAGATGGAGGCTGCCAGAAGCGATGATACTTGTTACTTTCTAGCTACTCTCTTCCACTGCTACAAGATGGAGGCTGCCAGAAGCGTAGTCTTCGATAGGCCTAGCTTTCCCCCTCATATTCTGGCATTCTGCAGTTAAGCCCACATATATTACCCCTTTACACATATACCAATGCATATGTAGTGTAGATCCTTGCTTGTGAGTACTTTGGATGAGTACTCACGGTTGCTTTGCTCCCCCTTATTCCCCCTTTTCTCTTCTTCTCGGATGATGCAACTAGATGGTGGAGCCCATGAACCAGATGCCATTGCCGATGACTACTATTACCCCGCCAGAGCCTACTACTACGTGGAGTCTACCGACGACCAGGAGTAGTTTAGGAGGATCCCAGGCAGGAGGCCTGCGCCTCTTCGATCTGTATCCATGTTTGTGCAAGCCATCTTATGGAACCTTATTTAACTTATGTCTGTACTCAGATATTGTTGCTTCTGCTGACTCATTTATGATTAAGCTTATGTATTCGAGCCCTTGAGGCCCCTCGCTTGTAATATGAAGCTTGTATGATCTTTAATTTGCGTCTAGAGTTGTGTTCTGATATCTACATGTGAGTCCTTGATCTTGGCCGTGCACATTTGCGTGCATGATTAGTGTAAGGTCAAATCGGGGGCATCACAACGTTGGAGATGTATAAGCATCTCCAAGCTTAATTCCTGCTCGTCCTCGAGTAGGTAAATGATAAACAAAAAATTATGTTGAATTCTACCTAACATATCCTTGATCAATTGATGTAATCATGGTTTGAATATTTGGATACAAATGGTTCAAGGTAGTCTATCAATTTAACATTGAAATAATAATACATAAACATATAGGTAAATGATTATTGCCTTTCAAAATAAAAATGCGAAAGAACATTGTCCCTACACACTTAATCATGATAAGCATGGCACGCTCAGTCATCCTAGCATAGACATACCAAGTCATGAACAACCCCAGTGCCAAACAAAGCAATTGAACCATACTTTTTCGCGCTTCAACTTTTTCAACTTCCACTCAATTCTTGAGCGTGAGCCATGGACTTAGCACTTTGGATGGCAAAGAGAATGATGATGGGGATTTATAAGGGACGATAAAAAAGGTATAGGAAAGACTTGCATAAGTGAGGCTTGATCGTTAGGTAATAGAGGCCTTACAATCAATGTTAATGCGGGGAGTAGGGATTGCCATGCGACAGATGCACTAGATCTATAAATGTATTAAGGCTCTCTATATGCAGCTAAGTGGGTGTGCATCCAACTTACTTCCTCGTGAAGACCTCGAGCATTTTGAGGAAGCTCATCATCGAAATATGCAAGTCAAGTTCTAAAAGTGTAAAATTTCCACTACCATATGAAAATGAAGATCATGAAGACTCTCTATATGAAATACATGGTGCTACTTTGAAGCATAAGTGTGGTAAGAGGATAGTATTGTGCCCCCTCTCTCTTTTCTCTCCATTTTTTGATTGGCCTCACGGACCTCGTCCCCTCTTTTTCGAGGAATCATAGTCTGCTCCAATTCATATGTTGACTGGTAGGCGAACATTCTAATAATGCATCACTATTTATTTTACTTGCCACTCGAAACATAAACATTATGATGACTGTATATGAATGCCTCTATCTGTATACCAGGATGTGCAATGATCTAGCATAACATGTATTATAATGATTAACGGGGTGGCTTTGCCACAAATACTATGTCAGGTCTGTATGATCATGCAAAGCAAAAAATGATAATAAATACTCTAGTTATGTAAGGGATAGTGACAATGGAAGTTGCATGACAATATATCTCTGAATGTCTATGGAAATGTCATAATAGGTAGGTATGGTAGCTGTTTTGAGGAAGATATCATCTCATGGGCTTATGTATGAGATAGCATATCATCTCATGGAGTTGGATGCACCTGCGAAGTTTGCACCATGTCTCGAGGTGAGAGTTGGCAATGCATGGTACCGAAGAGGCTAGCAAACTATGGATAGGTGGAAGTGCTTGTAGACCAAAAAGTCACATTAATCATAAAGGACTAAAATACTTATTGCAAAAGTTTTAATAGCCCTTAGAGCAAAGCATAACTAGCATGCCCTTAGGGGGGAGTTGGTAGGAGTTAACCATTGCGCCACCAATCCAAACAACACAAAGGATATCATGTTGGGAAACGTAGCATGCAATTTCAAAAAAAATTATGCTCACGCAAGATCTATCTTGGAGATGCATAGCAACGAGAGGGGGAGAGTGTGTCCACGTACCCTCGTAGACCAGAAGCGGAAGCGATTGTTAACGCGGTTGATGTAGTCGAACTTCTTCTCGTTCCGACCAATCAAGCACCGAACATACAGCACCTCCGAGTTCTGCACACATTCAGCTCGATGACGTCCCTCGAACTCTTGATCCAGCAAAGTGTTGAGGGAGAGTTCCATTAGCACGACGACGTGGTGACGGTGATGGTGAAGTGATCTGCGCAGGGCTTCGCCTAAGCACTACATGAATATGACCTGAGGTGTAAACTGTGGAGGGGGCACCGCACACGTCTTGGAACAATTGATGTATGTTCTAGGCGCCCCCGTCCCCACGTATATAAAGGAGGGAGGGAGAGGAGGCCAGCCCTAGGCGTGCCCCAAGTAGGAGTCCTACTTGGGTCCCTAGTAGGATTCGCCCCCCCCCCTTCCTTTTAACGGAGGGGGGAAGGGGGAAGGAGAGAGAGGGGGAGAAGGAAAGGGGGGCGTCGCTCCCTCCCCTAGTCCAATTCGGACTCCTCCCTTGTGGGGGCGCGCCACCCCTATGTGGGCTAGTGTGCCTCCCTCCTATGGCTCATATGGCCCATAACTTCCCCCGGGGGTTCCGGTACACCGATATGTACCTTATACATACCGAAACACTTCCGAGGTACGAATACCATTATCCAATATACTCCCTCCGTTCCTTTATGTAAGGTGTATTATTTTTGGCACGGTGACCAAGGCACGAAATTATAGACATGTTAGGACTAAATTACCCTTGGCAAATTGGTTGATTAGTGATAAGTAAATCAATTAGTCCAGGAAAATAAGAGATGCATGCAATCGACAGAGAGATACTTTCCTTCTTTTGCTACAAGAAGAGATACATACAATCAGGAAAGAGATACTTTCTATTTTTCTGGAGGGCTAATAATGGAATTATGAGGAATTAGAAGCAATGCACCTTAGATTCTGGAATTTTATCAAAAAACAAATACACCTTATATAAAGGAACGGAGGGAGTATCAATCTTTACCTCTCGACCATTTTGAGTCCTCATCATGTCCGTGATCTCATCCGGGACTCAGAACAACATTCGATCACCAAATCACATAACTCATATAATACAAATCATTATCGAACGTTAAGCGTGCGGACCCTACGGGTTCGAGAACTATGTAGACATGACTGAGACACTTCTCCGGTCAATAACCAATAGCGGAACGTGGATGCTCATATTGGCTCCCACATATTCTACGAAGATCTTTATCGGTAAAACTATTATGACAACATACGTTATACATTATTCCCTTTGTCATCGGTATGTTACTTGCCCGAGATTCGGTCGTCGGTATCTTCATACCTAGTTCAATCTCGTTACCGGCAAGTCTCTTTACTCGTTCAATAATACATCATCCTGCAACTAACTCATTAGTCACTCTTCTTGCAAGGCTTCTTATGATGTGTATAACCGAGAGGGCCCAGAGATACCTCTCCGATACTTGAGGTGACAAATCCTAATCTCGATCTATGCCAACTCAACAAACACCTTCGAAGATTCCTGTAGAGCATTTTTATAATCACCCAGTTAAGTTGTGATGTTTGATAGCACACAAGTCATTCCTCCGGTATCCGCGAGTTGCATAATCTCATAGTTGAAGGTCTCGCGCTCGCGCCGACGGTCGGGGCATGTGGGATGTGGAAGGAGGAGGAGGATGGGGGTCGGGTGTGGATTACCTTCCTGGATAGAGGAGGCCGAGCAGCGTGAAGGAGGGTTGCCGGCGAGGAGACGGCGGCACTGCAAGAAAGAAGTGAAGGTTTCAACTTGGAAAGGAAGGCGGAAAGAGGGAAATGTGGCTTTTGGTAAGGGGACGGGGAGGTAGATATTTCCGCGGAAGCCGAAAATTTGGAATTGCTTCAGCGAAAAAACTGGCGCGCAAAGTGTCATCAGACACGGTCCCTTATTCAGAACTGTGTACAATATGTGGACATCACAAACGATTCAGATAGCTTAACCCGTGTGTGATGAGTTTGAATGTCAAAAGTTTTGGTTCGAATTTCCATGGTTACAGTGGTCATCCACGTCATTGCATAATTTGGGTACACAAAGGATACTACAGCACACCCACACTGCTTAATCGAGCAAGTTTAGCAATTAAATAGAGCTAGTTGGCCTAAACATTACTCTAACAAATTAAAGACCGGCACTCTTAATTAAACAAAACAAAGAGTACTACTACGGCTGGTGCTGGTCGATCTCCGCTGCCGCCTCCATGTCTAGCTCGCGCCCGATGATCTCCTGGGGAAGGGGCTCCATGGCATCCATCGCACCATACTCGACAAGCATCTCGCCATCCGCGTCCGTCATCTCTTTGGAAAAGGCCGCCACGGGCTGGGCATGGGCGGACGCAATCTGGGCTTGGACGGGCTCCGTCATCGCAAGGTATGCGGCAGAGGAACGGGCGGCTACTCGAACGATCTCGATTATTGCCAGCTCTTCGGCCGTGGTTTGCCGACCGTTGTCGGAGAAGCTTCGTTCGATTTGTGCGGTGACCGCCAGGAGCTGGGCGTGGGCGGCCTCGACATGGTTGTGGGCGGCCACCATCAGGGCTATGGCCGCCGCCGTAGAACGAACAGCTTCTGTGCCGCTCTCGCCAGTTGCTATCCCCAAAGAAGATGTTGCTGCCACCACCTAAGAAGCAACAGTGGCCGTTTGGGCTGCCTTTGCCGCCCGGTCGCAAATTGCGGCCGCGCTCATGCACCTTGTTAGCACGCGCATGGCGGCTGCAGCCACGCTCTCACCGGAGAGGGCCACCGAAGTTGCCCTCATGACGCGGGTCCACGTGCCCATCTTTCACCGGCGACGATTGAACAGTGAAATGATATTTGGGGAGCGAGCTAGTGTGCTTGAGACGCCGGCTGTGGACTGTAGCCGACGCACCTTCTCGCGTAAGCCATAGGCGTACTATACACCGGCGATGCTCCAAGATATTTTGTACTACATCTCACACGGTTGCTGATAATAAACTATGTGTGATCTACTTGATTTTTCATCTTGATTTGAATTACATAATGGGGTCACAGCGGCAATGGACGGTGTTTGAATTGCTAGACCTTTTATCTGGAGTGAACATGCAACTATATGTGTGTCGTAAAAGAATTGGAATTATTGAGAGTTCGTTTGAACATTTTATACATTAAATTGGTTTTCTAGCCATTTCAGATGAACAATTCAAATTTGAACTACATGCACATGCTCCAGTGCATATAAATTGGTTGAAAAATCAAATTTGTGTCCTTGGGTGCATGCTTAGGTCCCATGCAAGAAATGAGAATGAATTTCAAACACCGGGGCACCGTTGATTGCCGGCAAAACATTGAGATGCCTGGTTTTTAAATTCTACTAAATTCAAAACTCGTCTGAAATTCATGAAACTTGGCATGCTATCATGGAGCGGCATCAACATGTCGTGGTACAAATTTTGTCCCATTTGGGGCTGGTTTGGGTATATGCTTCTCACAAACCGGAGCTTCTCACAACAAGCATGATGGTTTTCGGTAGGGAACGTCCCACCTCTGGGGATGAAATGATATCCATTGCCTCTTATTTCTTTCAATTTTTATTCTCGTGTCAACATAGAATAACAGGAGTGTTGTGTGAATTTTTTTGATTTTTCGGGGTTCGTTTGGACATTTTTATGCATTAACTGAGTTTTTAATTCATTTTATGTGCATAATTCAAATTTGAACTACATGCACATGCTCAAGTGCATATAAATTGGTTGAAAACTCAAATATGTGTCCTTGGGTGCATGCTTGGGTCCCATACAAGAAATGGGAATGAATTTCAAACACCGGGGCACCATTGATTGCCGGCAAAACATTGAGATGCCTGGTTTTTAAATTCTAGTAAATCCAAAACTCGTATGAAATTCATGAAACTTGGCATGCTATCATGGAGCGGCATCAACATGTCGTGGTACAAATTTTGTCCCATTAGGAGCAGGTATGGGTATATGCTTCTCACAAACTGGAGCTTCTCACAACGAGCATGATGGTTTTAGGTAGGGAATGTCCCACCTTTGGGGACGAAACGATATCCATTGCCTCTTATTGCTTTCAAAGTTTTTTCTTGTGTCAACATAGAACAACAAGAGTGTTGTGTGATTTTTTGTGATTTTTCGGGATTCGTTTGGACATTTTTATGCATTAACTAAGTTTTCAATGCATTTTATGTGCATAATTCAAATTTGAACTACAAGCACATGCTCAAGTGCATATAAATTGGTTGACGAATCAAATATGTGTCCTTGGTTGAATGGTTAGGTCCCATGCAAGAAATGGGAATGAATTTCAAACACCGGGGCACCGTTGATTGCCGGCAAAACATTGACATGCTTGGTTTTAAATTCTAGTAAATCCAAAACTTGTGTGAAATTCATGAAACTTGGCATGCTATCATGGAGCGGCATCAACATGCGGTGGTACAAATTTTGTCCCATTTGGCGCATGTTAGGGTATATGCTTCTCACAAACCGGAGCTTCTCACAACAAGCATGATGCTTTTTTGGTAGGGAACGTCCCACCTTTGGGGACGAAACAATATCCATTGCCTCTTATTGGTTTCAATTTTTTCTCATGTCAACATAGAACAACAAGAGTGTTGTGTGATTTTTTGTGATTTTTCGGGGTTCTTTTGGACATTTTTATGCATTAACTGAGTTTTCAGTGCATTTATGTGCATAATTCAAATTTGAACTACATGCACATGCTCAAGTGCATATAAATTGGTTGAAAAATCAAATATGTGTCCTTGGGTGCATGCTTAGGTCCCATGCAAGAAATGAGAATGAATTTCAAACACTAGGGCACCGTTGATTGTCGGCAAAACATTGAGATGCCTAGTTTTAAATTCTAGTAAATCCAAAACTCGTCAGAAATTCATGAAACTTGGCATGCTATCATGGAGCAGCATCAACATGTCGTGGTACAAATTTTGTCTCATTTGGCGTAGGTTAGGGTATATGCTTCTCACAAATTGGAGCTTCTCACAACAAGCATGATGCTTTTTTGGTAGGGAACATCCCACCTTTGGGGACGAAACGATATCCATTGCCTCTTATTGCTTTCAAATTTTTTTCTCGTGTCAACATAGAACAAGAGGAGTGTTGTGTGAATTTTTTTGATTTTCGGGGTTCTTTTGGACATTTTTATGCATTAACTGAGTTTTCAATGCATTTATGTGCATAATTCAAATTTGAACTACTTGCACCTGCTCCAGTGCATATAAATTGGTTGAAAAATCAAATATGTGTCCTTGGGTGCATGCTTAGGTCCCATGCAGGGAATGGGAATGAATTTCAAACACCATGGCACCGTTAATTGCCGGCAAAACACTGAGATGCCTAGTTTTTAAATTCTAGTAAATCCAAAATTTTGTTAACCATTCATGTGACGCCACGTGTCTTGGTTTTAATGGTTGTAGGAGGTGTCGTGCGGATAGCTGCTTGACCTTGACTGAACGGGAGGCGTGCGAGCGTAGTCCGGTGCGCAGGCTGACCGAGAGGCGTGCAAGCTATGCTCGAGTCTGCAGGCTCACCGGGAAGCGTGCGAGCTGTACGCTGTGCAGGCTCACTGGGAAGTGAGCCCTTTGACTTCCATGGCCGCCCGCCTTGCTTGCATCCTCTCCATTAATGGCACCCAAGCCGCAGTTTAATTCGGTTTTTAAATATAAAACACTCATCGCAAACATTTTAGTTAGAACACTCGTATGCAAACTGACAGCTTCCCCAGGAAGCCAAGAGAAAATGTGTCGAGCAGGATTTCTTCAGCTCTTGATCGCAAACGTTTTAGATAGAACACCCGTATGCAAAGTGAGAGCAGCGCAAGATTTGTGCATCCATTCAACGAAAATGGTTGTTTTGGATGACCCGTGTGCAACCACGTACAAACAATTTGGTAAGATTTGTCAATCCTTGTAACACTGCGATTTGTCAAAATATAAAGCTAAAAATCACTAGCAGTATCTAATTTTTGCAACTAAAATTCAGTAATTAAGCATATATTTCATTCATAGATTAAGCAGTCGTTCTTAATTTATACAAACAGTTCAACTCGACAGCTGAACCGACCAAACTTTTCCTCAATTGTTGCCAACCACGTATTGAAATAGCTAGTTCAACTATATATACTAGCTAATTTTAAGTACGGTGTACAGTTCCATCACATCTATAGTCAGATGAACTAAACAAAATAGCCCCTAAATGCTACTACTACCGCGGAGGGGCTTTGTACTACTTCCGGCTGCCTCGCCTCTACCGAGCGCGCTCAGTAAGAGGCGGAGGAAGAGGAGCCTGCCGACGAGCTGGGCAACTGCAATGCGGTGCCTGCCGCTAATGCAGCTTCAGCGACGCTCACCTCGAACGCCCTCTGCAGCTCCAAACGACCCCTCTCAAGGCGGTGATTCTCCTCGTAGATCTCCTGATTCCTCGCCTCTGAGGCGGCGTGTGCCGCGGCCACTACGGCGGTAAGGCTCTTTGCATGCTCGACAAGGCGCTCCTCCTCCTCCTACAGGAACTCAGTGTAGTGCGCAAGGTCGCTGTCGCACGTGCGGGTATCCACCTTCGCCTCCCACCTTCGGGCGGCGGTGGTGGAGCGGGTGATGACCCCGGCGGTCGATGGTGGGCTGGCGGCCACGGCGTCCGAGGACGGGTGGCGGCCACGACCACCACCTCCCGCCTTTGGGCCGCGATGGCGGAGCGGGTGATGGTCACAATGGTCGGCAGTGGGGTGGCAGCCACGACGGCCATCTCCTACCTTTGGGCCGCGGCGACGGAGCGGGTGATGGCCCTGGCTTTCGATGGTGGTGTGGCGGCAAGGCCGACCGGCAATAGCTGCCGACGGGCACCGGTGGCGGAGCGTGTGGTGGGTGTTCCGCGCACACCCAACAGGGACGTCTCGCGCACTACACTACGTCAGGGACTGCGCCGCCGCCGCGGTGTAGCCTCCCAGCTGGAGTTGTCCTCTGATGACGGCGGAGTGGCTGAGCGACGACGATGGACCGGTGCCATTGGCGAATGTGGGAGAAGCAGACGAGATAAGCTACAGGGATGGAGGGGAAAATGCGACGAAGGACTCGCCGGCTGTGAGGGTTTTTATAGTAGGCCGGTAGGCATTAGGATTTGGGGGGATTTCACCGAGTCGGACTGGAAGCTTGCGTGGGAACCTGCGAGGTTGCGCGGGAACGGGCTCACCGGCGATTCATTGGCGCCAACGTTTGGCAAAAAACGCCCCCGCGCGCTGCGCAAGCTTGCGCTGTAAGCCGTCTGCGGCAGCGGGGTGACAAGACGTGCGAGAGGAGGACGAAAGGTCACGTACACATACGGTTAGTAAAAACGTTTGTGATTTAACTATCTACTATACCACCATCCTAGTTTATAAGTATGATTTAACTAATAAAATATGAATGCATGTCGCCAAAGATTATATAATTGGATTTGTATTTGAACATAGTTTCCAATTATATAATTTTTTAAACATGCATTAACATTTTGTTGGTTAAATTTGAGGGCAAAGTATGGCACGGAATATAAAGGAGACTATATACTAGACGGAGGGGGTACCACACGGCCGCTCTCTACGCAGTGACGCAACTATCGGCTGGCTTGTAGGCGACCATTTCCTGCGTGTTCAACTAGTCTATATGTGTGGTTTCTTGCGGTTCAGGCGGCCGCGGCGCGCTCTGCTCGCGTCCCACCGCGCGCGCTCTACTCTCGCGTCCCTCCGGGTGCTCTGCCCTCGTCCCTCCATGCGCATGATCACGCACGTTCGTGTGCAAGAAGTTGTGTCGGGCGCGGCGCGACGATGCAGTTACCCGCTGCAAAAACTGCCATGCGGACGCACCGAGAATCCACGCCGATGCTACTTCTCAAGCTTGCGTTATATTCCCTCGAAGAGGAAAGGGTGATGGAGCACAGTAGTGTAAGTGTGTAGGATCGAAGAAGGTGAGAGTGTCTAGAGGGGGGGTGATTAGACTACTCGACAAGATAAAAATCTGCCTTTTGATTATGCAAAGTTTTAGGCAGTTTCACAATTAAGATCAATTCAAGTATCACACTACACATGCAATTCTAGAGTATGGGCAGCGGAAAGTAAATTGCACATATAGTAAAGAGAGGTGGAGAGGATCAAACGCAGTTTGGAGACACGGAGATTTTTGTCGTGGTTCCGATAGGTGGTGCTATCGTACATCCACGTTGATGGAGACTTCAACCCACGGAGGGTAACGGCTGCGCGAGTCCATGGAGGGCTCCACCCACGAAGGGTCCACGAAGAAGCAACCTTGTCTATTCCATCATGGCCTACGCCCACGGAGGACTAGCCTTACTCGGGGTAGATCTTCACGAAGTAGGCGATCTCCTTGCCCTTACAAACTTCTTGGTTCAACTCCACATCTCAAAGACGGAGGCTCCCAAGCGACACCTAACTAATCTAGGAGGCACCACCCTCCAAAAGGTAATTGATGGTGTTGATGATGATGAACTCCTTGCTCTTGTGCTTCAAATGATAATCTCCCCAACACTCAACTCTCCTCACTGATATGGCTGTGGTGGAAGAAGGGAATGAGTGGAAAGCAACTTGGGAAGGCTAGAAATCAAGTTTCATATGGTAGGAATGGAATGGCTTGATCTCAACACAAGGGTAGGTGGTTCTCTTCTCAGAAAGTGTATGGTAGGAGTGGTAGACTTTCTGATGGCTCTCCTCACGAATGAAGAGGGGGTGGAGGGGTATATATAGCCTCCACACAAAATCCAACCGTTACACACATATTTGAGCCATCTCGGTGAGACCGAAGTGAAAACTCGGTCAGACCGAAAGTTCAAATATAGTGAACGTTGGGGTTTTCGGTGGGACCGAAAATACCATCTCGGTGAGACCGAAAGTGTAAATGATATGAATGTTGGAGTTTTCGGCGGGACCGAGAAAGAAAACTCGGTTAGACCGATTTGAGAAAAGACAGGAACATGCCAGAATCGGTGAGACCGAAAATGCAATATCGGTGAGACCGATTTGAGCCAAGACAGAAGCTTGCCAATCTCGGTAAGACCGATAATGCAAACTCGGTTATTCCGATATGATGTCAAACGATTACAGAAGGTTGGCAGTCCAGATTCGGTGAGACCGATCTCAAACTCGGAATGACCAATTTTTCTAGGGTTTGGAATATGGCTGAAGTGGTTCATCTCGGTGGGACTGAGTTGGAAGAATCGGTTTGTCCGAGATTACTTATGGGTGTGTATAGAAGTGAAAGGTGCTGATAGTTGAAGGAGCTAAATCACTAAGCACTTTGAGCAACCAGATCATCAACACAACCTCATCCCCTTTTAATAGTATTGGCTTTTCCTATGGACTCAATGTGATCTTTGATCACTAAACCAAAAATGGAGTCTTGAGCTTTTGCCAATGCTTGCCTTAGCATTTGAGGGGTCCACTTCTTCAGTCATCTTGCCATACCAATGTGATTGAATTTCCTGAAACATACTTGATAAAAGCATTAGTCCAACCACAAAGTATGTTGTCATTAATTACCAAAACCACCCAGGGAGCAAATGTGCTTTCAATCTCCCCCTTTTTGGTAATTGATGGCAACACACTGAAATTATACTAAACAAGACATCAAAGCTTATTGAAAGAAAGACAGAATTATCACGAAAGCTTTGACAAGCATGTAGTACACAGGCTCCCCCTACAAGTGTGCAAGATTTTCATAGATTATGGTTTTGGACTTCCACAAGCGCACAAGAGAGATAAGCAAGATGTGCTACATGCAGCTTGGCTATATGCATCAGAGCAGATGAAAGGAAATGAGTGATAATGCATATGTGCATGGTGATTTCTTGCAAACAGGTATTTATAAGCAAGTCACCATCATGCACATTCTGCAAGATGCATATACTTACCTTGAGGTTCCTTGACATTGTACCTGAAGGGATAAACTTGGGAAAACAAGGTTAGATAACACAAGAGTATTCCTTCAACCAACTGCAAGAACATCAAGAGTACCAAGCCAGAGAGGACATGTATAAAGAGTGTCTCATATTGAGCACAAGCTTGAATCAGCAAACATGTCTCCAAAACTAAAAGATTTTCAATGAACTCTGAGAGATTTTGCTTTCCATAAGATATCAATTGTGAAGATTCCTCTAAGTCTTCTCCCCCTAAACTAAAAGATTCCATAAGATATCAGAACAAGGGGTTTTGATGGAAAGAGCAAAAATCAAAAGAATGATGCCAATGCCAATTGAGAATGATGTTCAAATGAAAAACAGCTTTGATGTGATTCTCTCCCCCTTAAGATAAGATTAATTTTCTTCTCCCCCTAAGTCTTCTCTTCTCCCCCTACTCCCCCTATTCCCCCTAAGTCTTCTCCCCCTTTGACATCAAGTGCCGAAAAGGACAGCAAACTAGGTAGGGCAGGAAAGATGGAAAGAAAGAAAGAAGTGGGATCCTTAAGAATCACAACAGGGCAAATAAGAACATTCATAGAGAAACATTGAGAATTTAAATTTGAGTCTTCTCCTCCTTTAAGATTTGAAATTTGAGTGGAGCTGCAGAAGTTGATGTCCTGGAAGATAAATCGGTGACACCGAATTTTATGGATCGGTGGGTCCGAATCCTTTTCGGTTAGACCGAAAATTTCAAATCGGTGACGCCGAGTTTATTCCAAGGAAATACAGAAATAATTCAGCTCACTTTGCGAGGAATGTTTCAAAGGATTTGCAATGAATTTGTAAAAGATTTTCGGGGAATTGATCAGAGCCAGAAGGATATTCATAAAGAAACATAAGAAAAGAAATAAAAAGATTCCTAGATGAAGTTTTTTTTTTAAAGAAAACTCAATGAGAGAACATAAGAGAAAACAGAAAGACTCCAAAAGCATATGTACTTCATCTAGATAAAGGTCGGCGACAAAGTCACCTATGTTTGAGTATATTGACTTAGGAGTCAAATGAGGACATTTGATCATAGGTCATACTCATCGTTTAAGCTCAAAATGGGGTTGCCATTTTTCGATTAAGCATTTGATGTGATCACATCTTATGAAGCTGCTTGTACTCATGACTTTGAGCAAAGCTCCTCAAGGATGTGAAGAACATACCTTGGGTTTGTTGTTGCTTTACTCATGTAGGTAAGCTTGATGTAGGTGCTCATTGAATGTGAAGTTGGAGCGCCATTTCTACTTGTGTAGTTCATCTTCCTACATGGGTTAGGCAAGCAAGGAAATACTCAAGAATATCCAAGATGACAAGAGTGAAATACTAGATGTATAAGGTGTCAAAAAGGATATGTGGAATTTTGTTCCTTGAACTCAACATCCCAAAGGGCTAGATACTTGGTCAATGACAAGATTACTCATGATTTGAGTGTGTGGTAATCTTGTGGAATGTAGATCATCCAAGTACCTGCAAAGAGTTAGATGCAATACAAGGAGGCAAATGTGTCCAAGACATATGATCATCATCATAAGAGAAATATCAAGGATTAGTCAAGAGGCTCATGCCTTGCATGCATCAATGTAGTTATCACTCCAAGTTTGAAGCATCAATGATGTTCAACTCACTCCTTAAGCGACAAAACACTTTCTCATCAAGAGGTTTTGTAAAGATATCAGCAAGTTGTTTGTCAGTACGAACATGCTTAAGATTAATGTCACCCTTGGCAATATGATCACGAATAAAATGGTGACGAACTTCAATATGCTTTGTTCGAGAGTGTTGCACTGGATTGTGTCCAATTTTAATTGCACTCTCATTGTCACAAAGCAAGGGAACACGTCTCACATGTATCCCATAATCTTTAAGCGTTTGTGTCATCCATAGAAATTGAGCACAACACGAACCTGCAGCAATATATTCTGCTTCGGCAGTGGATAAAGATACCGAATTTTGTTTCTTGGAGGACCAAGATACAAGGGATCGACCAAGGAATTGACACGTACCCGAAGTTGACTTTCTATCAACCTTGTCACCGGCATAGTCCGAGTCGGAATAGCCAACAAGATCGAAAGAGGCCCTCTTAGGATACCAAATGCCAAAGTTTGGTGTGTGTATCAAGTATCTCACTATCCTTTTAACAGCTTTAAGATGACATTCTTTAGGGGCTGCTTGATATCGCGCACACATGCATACACTCAACATTATGTCAGGACGAGAAGCACAAAGATATAGTAGAGAACCAATCATAGATCGGTAAACCCTTTGATCAACGGGTTCTCCATCTTTTGTCAAGTCATTATGTCCACTAGTAGGCATGGGGGTACTCATACCTTTGCTTTCTTGCATGTTGAACTTCTTGAAGAGATCCTTGGTGTACTTTGTTTGTGAGACAAATGTACCCTCCTTAGATTGCTTGATTTGCAACCCAAGGAAGAATTTGAGTTCACACATCATGGACATCTCATACTTCTCCGACATGAGCTGTCCAAAC
Organism: Secale cereale; assembly: GCA_902687465.1. Taxonomy (NCBI): domain Eukaryota; kingdom Viridiplantae; phylum Streptophyta; class Magnoliopsida; order Poales; family Poaceae; genus Secale; species Secale cereale. The sequence continues at coordinate 483,174,987 of LR738714.1, forward strand.
TTCTTGCTAAAATGGGGGTTAGTTGAACCAAAGATAATATCATCAACATATATTTGGCACACAAATAGTTCACCATTAACCCTTTTTGTGAACAGCGTTGAGTCTATCTTTCCAATCTCAAAGCCTTTTTCAAGAAGAAAGCTAGTTAAGCATTTGTACCAAGCTCTAGGAGCTTGTTTAAGACCATAAAGAGCTTTGTGCAACTTGTAAACATGATTAGGCTTTTTGGGATTCACAAATCCGGGAGGTTGTTTTACAAATACTTCCTCCTCAATTTCACCATTTAGGAAAGCACTTTTGATATCCATTTGATAGAGAGTAATATCATGGTGATTGGCATAAGCAAGGAGAATGCGAATGGACTCAAGTCTAGCAACGGGGGCATAGGTCTCACCATAGTCCATACCTTCGACTTGTGTGTAACCTTGAGCTACGAGACGAGCCTTGTTGCGGATGACTTGTCCATCTTCATCTTGCTTGTTCCGAAACACCCATTTGGTTCCAATGATGTTTTGATCATCGTTGGGCTTCTCTACCAAAGTCCATACCTTGTTCCTCTCGAAGTTGTGTAGTTCTTCGTGCATAGCGTTCACCCAATCCGGGTCTTCAAGTGCTTCTTCTACCTTCATAGGTTCAATACTAGAGATAAATGAGTAATGCTCACAAAAGTTAGCTAAGCGAGTTTTAGAGCAAGTAATTCTCCCGGAGTTGATGTCGTTCATCATTTGTTCCACGAGATGATTCTTCTTGACTCTTGCTCGAACTCGGGATAGTTTTTGTTGATGTTGTGGCTCAGCTTCCTCATCATCTTCATCTTCCTCTTCTTCTTCTTCATTGTTGTTGGTGTTGTCTTGAGGTGGTGGAGAAGGAGGTTGTGGTGAATCTTCTTGTTGCATTTCCTCATCTTGGTGAGTTCCACTTGTGGAGGCCTCCATGTTGCCTTGAGGTTCATCTCGCCGTGAGGTAGGTGGCTCCACATATGTAGATGAGGTACTCTCCTTCACTTCCATGGGACGGATCTTCCCAATAGATAAATCTTGGATAGCTTCCGATGGGTCCTTGTCTCCTACATCAATAGGCATTTGCTCTACTTGCGAGCCATTAGATTCATCAAACTTCACATCTACCGTCTCTTCAACCTTTCGGGTGAAATTATTGTAGACACGGTAGGTGTGGGAGTTTGATCCATAACCAAGAAGAAAGCCTTCATGAGATTTAGGAGCAAATTTAGATCGACGATGCTTATCAAGGATATAGCATTTTGAACCAAAGACACGAAAGTATCCCACTTGGGGTTTGTTACCGGTGAGAAGCTCGTATGATGTCTTGCCGAGAAGCTTATGAAGATAAAGCCTGTTGATGGCATGACAAGCTGTCTCGACTGCTTCTCCCCAAAAGTGTTTCGGTGTCTTGTATTCATCAAGCATCGTTCTTGCCATCTCAATGAGCGTTCGGTTCTTCCTCTCAACAACTCCATTTTGTTGAGGAGTGTACGTAGCCGAGAACTCATGTAGAATCCCTTCCTCATCGAGAAAAGAGTCTACATTGGCGTTCTTGAACTCCGTTCCATTGTCACTCCGAACTTTCTTGATCTTCACCTCAAATTGATTTTGGGCCTTTTTGGCAAAGGTCTTGAAGATCCTCTGAACCTGCGATTTATCATCAAGGAAAAATACCCACGTAAACCTGGAATAATCATCAACTATAACTAGACCAAAGGAGTTACCACCAAGGCTTTTGTAAGCATTGGGACCGAAGAGATCCATATGAAGAAGCTCAAGCGGTCTCCTTGTGGTCATGATGTTTTTCACGGGATGACTTCCACCAACTTGTTTTCCTGCTTGACAAGCACTACAAAGTCTATCTTTGTCAAAGAAAACATCTTTAACACCAAGAATATGATCACCTTTGATTAGCTTATCTAGATTACGCATACCAACATGTCCTAGCCTTCTATGCCATAACCAACCTTTAGAGGATTTAGCAATGAAACAAGCTCTAGGTTGGGCTTTCTTAGTGAAATCAACAATATATAGATCACCTCTACGGATACCAGTAAAAGCCATGTTTTGATTATCACGACGAAAGACTTGGCAATCTACTTTGGTGAATAGCACATTGAATCCAAAGTCAGCTAATCTAGACACGGAAAGTAAATTGTATCCAAGAGATTCTACAAGCATGACATTTTGAATAGAGCTATCATGAGATATGGCCACCTTACCAAGGCCAAGTACCTTACCCTTGGAGTTGTCTCCAAAAGTCACATACTTGCGTGGACCATCGTTTTTTGCAAGCTCTCGAAACATGTCTTTGTCTCCGGTCATGTGATCGGTGCATCCACTATCAAGAATCCACTCTTTTCCGCCGGACATGTAGTCTCTCATATTCGCCATAAGATTGAGACTCTTCATGACCTTGTCTAGCTCGGTGTCCGAATTGGAGTAATCATCATCATGCTCATGCTCATCATCATATTGACCCATAGATTGTTCATCATCAACACCTAGGTCAATTTGATAAGTACTTGCATTAGTTTGGTCAATGTGACAATAGTCTTCGGAATGCAATGCAATAGCATTTCTAATGATAATATTGATAAGACCGGGATCGCCCTTCTTTTTCATAAGATCACGAAGCTCAAAAAAGCATTTATCAAAGTTGGGATCATTGGGGTGCAACCTATCAAATTCAATAGTCTTGTGTAGAATTTCATCAAGACTTCTCAAAGAGTAGTCCGGATAAAGTTCTTCCAAGAATTTCCACATAGCATAGGCACACTCAAAATTTGTAACAAGATTAAGCAAGTCATCGGGTAACCCTCTAATGATAAGATTTACAGTTCTAAGGTTACGAAGCAAATCAAGCTCTTCATCCATGGTAGGGTGCAAGGGATCAACAGGAGGCACATAGGGGGTCTCAACATATTTGCACAAATTGTACATCTTAAAGATACTAAGCATTTCAGACCTCCAAGAGTTATAGAACCTTCCATTAAGAACAGGCACTCTATGGCTAACACTCCCATCCGTAGACACGTCCATCTTCCTCCAATGGTGTGTAAACCAAAGCAATGGAGACCAAAGCTCTGATACCAGTTGTAGGATCGAAGAAGGTGAGAGTGTCTAGAGGGAGGGGTGATTAGACTACTCGACAAGATAAAAATCTGCCTTTTGATTATGCAAAGTTTTAGGCAGTTTCACAATTAAGATCAATTCAAGTATCACACTACACATGCAATTCTAGAGTATGGGCAGCGGAAAGTAAATTGCACATATAGTAAAGAGAGGTGGAGAGGATCAAACGCAGTTTGGAGACACGGAGATTTTTGTCGTGGTTCCGATAGGTGGTGCTATCGTACATCCACGTTGATGGAGACTTCAACCCACGGAGGGTAACGGCTGCGCGAGTCCACGGAGGGCTCCACCCACGAAGGTTCCACGAAGAAGCAACCTTGTCTATTCCATCATGGCCTACGCCCACGGAGGACTAGCCTTACTCGGGGTAGATCTTCACGAAGTAGGCGATCTCCTTGCCCTTACAAACTTCTTGGTTCAACTCCACATCTCAAAGACGGAGGCTCCCAAGCGACACCTAACCAATCTAGGAGGCACCACCCTCCAAAAGGTAATTGATGGTGTTGATGATGATGAACTCCTTGCTCTTGTGCTTCAAATGATAATCTCCCCAACACTCAACTCTCCTCACTGATATGGCTGTGGTGGAAGAAGGGAATGAGTGGAAAGCAACTTGGGAAGGCTAGAAATCAAGTTTCATATGGTAGGAATGGAATGGCTTGATCTCAACACAAGGGTAGGTGGTTCTCTTCTCAGAAAGTGTATGGTAGGAGTGGTAGACTTTCTGATGGCTCTCCTCACGAATGAAGAGGGGGTGGAGGGGTATATATAGCCTCCACACAAAATCCAACCGTTACACACATATTTGAGCCATCTCGGTGAGACCGAAGTGAAAACTCGGTCAGACCGAAAGTTCAAATATAGTGAACGTTGGGGTTTTCGGTGGGACCGAAAATACCATCTCGGTGAGACCGAAAGTGTAAATGATATGAACGTTGGAGTTTTCGGTGGGACCGAGAAAGAAAACTCGGTTAGACCGATTTGAGAAAAGACAGGAACATGCCAGAATCGGTGAGACCGAAAATGCAATATCGGTGAGACCGATTTGAGCCAAGACAGAAGCTTGCCAATCTCGGTAAGACCGATAATGCAAACTCGGTTATTCCGATATGATGTCAAATGATTACAAAAGGTTGGCAGTCCAGATTCGGTGAGACCGATCTCAAACTCGGAATGACCGATTTTTCTAGGGTTTGGAATATGGCTGAAGTGGTTCATCTCGGTGGGACTGAGTTGGAAGAATCGGTTTGTCCGAGATTACTTATGGGTGTGTATAGAAGTGAAAGGTGCTGATAGTTGAAGGAGCTAAATCACTAAGCACTTTGAGCAACCAGATCATCAACACAACCTCATCCCCTTTTAATAGTATTGGCTTTTCCTATGGACTCAATGTGATCTTTGATCACTAAACCAAAAATGGAGTCTTGAGCTTTTGCCAATGCTTGCCTTAGCATTTGAGGGGTCCACTTCTTCAGTCATCTTGCCATACCAATGTGATTGAATTTCCTGAAACATACTTGATAAAAGCATTAGTCCAACCACAAAGTATGTTGTCATTAATTACCAAAACCACCCAGGGAGCAAATGTGCTTTCAAAGTATTTCCCTCGGTTTTTGAGAACCAAGGTATCAATCCAGTAGGAGACCACGCGTGAGTCCCTCGCACCTGCACAAACAAATAAGAACCTCGCAGCCAACGCGATAAAAGGGGTTGTCAATCCCTTCTCGGTCACTTACGATAGTGAGATCTAATAGATATGATAAGATAATATTTTTGGTATTTTTGTTATAGAGAAAAAGTAAATAAATCAAATAAGCAACGGCGACATAAATTGGCAAGTTGACAGGAAAATAATATGATAAAGATAGACCCGGGGGCCATAGGTTTCACTAGTGGCTTCTCTCATGATAGCAGAATTCTACGGTGGGTGAACAAATTACTGTCGAGCAATTGATAGAAAAGCGCATTGTTATGAGAATATCTAGGCATGATCATTGTATATAAGCATCACGTCCGTGACAAGTAGACCGAAACAATTCTGCATCTACTACTATTACTCCACACATCGACCGCTACCCAGCATGTATCTAGAGTATTAAGTTCATAAGAACGGAGTAACGCATTAAGCAAGATGACATGATGTAGAGGGATAAAATCAAGCAATATGATATAAACCCCATCTTTTTATCCTCGATGGAAACAATACTATACGTGCCTTGCTGCCCCTGCTGTCACTGGGAAAGGACACCGCAAGATTAAACCCAAAGCCAAGCACTTCTCCCATTGCAAGAACTATAGATCTAGTAGGCCAAACCCAACCAATAATTTGAAGAGACTTGCAAGGATATTATAATCATATATAAAATATTTCAAAAAAGAATCCAATATTGTTCAAAGATAATCTTGATCATAAACCCATAATTCATCGGATCACGACAAACACATCGCAAAAAGATTACATCGAATAGATCTCCTCGAATATCGAGGAGAACTTTGTATTGAGATCCAAAGAGAGAGAAGAAGCCATCTAGCTAATAACTATGGACCCGAAGGTCTGTGGTAAACTACTCACAACTCATCGAAGAGGCTATGGTGTTGATGTAGAAGCCCTCCGTGATCGATGCCCCCTCCGGCGGAGCTCCGGAACAGGCCCCAAGATGGGATCTCACGGGAACAGAAGGTTGCGGTGGTGGAATTAGGGTTTCGTCTATTGCCTCGATGTTTTCAGGGTATGAGAGTATATATAGGCTGAAGAGGCACGTCGGGGGGTCAACAGGTGGCCCACGAGGGTGGGGGCGCGCCTACCCCCCTAGGCGCGCCCCCTGCCCTCATGGCCACCTCCTTCGCTTCCTGGCGTGTACTCCAAGTCTTTCGTGTTGATATTGTTCCAAAAATAACTCCCCCGAAGGTTTCATTCCGTTTGGACTCCGTTTGATATTCCTTTTCTGCGAAACCCTGAAATAGGCAAAAAAACAAGCAATTTGCACTGGGCCTTGGGTTAGTAGGTTAGTCCAAAAAATAATATAAAAGTGTATAATAAAGCCCATTAAACATCCAAAATAGAATATATAATAGCATGGAACAATCAAAAATTATAGATACGTTGGAGACGTATCAAGCATCCCCAAGCTTAATTCCTGCTCGTCCTCAAGTAGGTAAATGATAAAAATTGAATTTTTGATGTGGAATGCTAACCCACATAATTCTCAATGTAATTTTCTTTATTATGGCACGAATGTTATGATCCGAAAGATTCAAGACAAAAGTCTATATTGACATAAGAATAATAATACTTCAAGCATACTAACAAAGCAATCATGTCTTCTCAAAATAACATGGCCAAAGAAAGTTCATCCCTACAAAATCATATAGTTTGGCTATGCTCCGTCTTCGTCACATAAAATACTCAAATTATGCACAACCCCGGTTTCAGCCAAGCAATTGTTTCATAGTTAATTTTTTTCAAACTTTTTCAACTTTCACGTAATACATGAGCGTGAGCCATGGACATAGCACTAAAGGTGGTATAGAGTGGTGGTTGTGGAGAAGACAAAAGAGGAAGATGGTCTCACATTAACTAGGCGTATCAATGGGCTATGGAGATGCCCATCAATAGATATCAATGTGAGTGAGTAGGGATTGCCATGCAACGGATGCACTAGAGCTATAAATGTATGAAAGCTCTACTAAAGAAACTAAGTGGGTGTGCATCCAACTTGCTTGCTCACGAAGACCTAGGGCATTTGAGGAAGCCCATCGTTGGAATATACAAGCCAAGTTCTATAATGAAAATTCCCACTAGGATATGAAAGTGACAAAGCAAGAGACTCTCTATCATTAAGATCATGGTGCTACTTTGAAGTACAAGTGTGGAAAAAGATAGTAGCATTGTCCCTTTTTTCTTTTTCTTTTTTTTCTTTTTTTTGGGGCCTTTCTTTTTTCTTTGGCCTTTTTTTTGGGACAATGCTCTAATAATGATGATCATCACACTTCTATTGATTTACAACTCGATATTACAACTCGATACTAGAACAAAGTATGACTCTATATGAATGCCTCCAGCGGTGTACCGGGATGTGCAATGAATCAAGAGTGACATGTATGAAAAATTATGCATGGTGTCCTAGCTACGAAAACGATGTCAACTACAGTATCATGCATGGAAATATGACAATAATGAAGCATTTCATATGAACTCAACGGTGGAAAGTTGCATGGCAATATATCTCGGAATGGCTATGGAAATGCCATGATAGGTAGGTATGGTGGCTGTGTTGAGGAAGGTATATGGTGGGTGTATGGTACCGGCAAGAGTTGCGCGGTACAAGAGAGGCTAGCAATGGTGGAAGGGTGAGAGTGCGTATAATCCATGGACTCAACATTAGTCATAAAAAACTCACATACTTATTGCAAAAATGTACAAGTCATCAAAACAAAGTACTACACGCATGCTCCTAGGGGAAGGGTTGGTAGGAGTTAATCATCGCGCGGTCCCGACCTCCACACAAAGAATGACACTCAATGAAATACCTCATGCTTCAAATTTGTCACACAATGGTTACCATACGTGCATGCTACGGGACTTGCAAACATCAACACAAGTATTTCTCAAATTCGCAACTACTCTACTTGTCAGGGATATTACTAGTAGGTATAAACCTGCCAGGAGGGTCCGGATTACACTGACAAGGCTGTATCATTACAAGCCCAGTAGAATATGTAACAAAATGTTCATAGCCCATAGAGGTTTAGGGGCCATGTACAAGGCCCACGGTCTGTAAACCGTCGTACCATGTAACTTGGGATGTAAGATAGAAAGAGTAGAGACCGAGGCGGACACGTTTATGAGCCGGCCTCGGGAATCTGTAAACCGGACCGGGCGTCGCCTCAATATAAAGGGACGACCCGGCGACGGTTTGAGGACAAGAAACAACAGCTCGAGACATAGGCAAGCGGATTCGCTCCCTGGTCATCGACGCCCAAGCAATACCACACCAAACTAGACGTAGGCTTTTACCTTCATCGAAGGGGCCAATCTAGTATAAACTCCCCGTGTCCTTCGTCCTCTTTAACCCCTTCAAGCTAACCCGTACGATGGCCTCACACCTAAGTCTGCTAAACCGGACATCTGTCGTGCTAATTCCACGACAGTTGGCGCCCACCGTGGGGCTATCACACGATGGTTTTGAGTTCTTGAAGGGCAGCTTTGAAGGACTCACGGGTTACGCAGTTGGCCAGATGACCAAGAGTCGTCGCAGCCGGATCTACATCGACGATGCAGGCTGGGGCCCCGAGGTCGATTCAATCGAATACGGGTACCGGGTCCCCTTCGGCGGTATCCACGTCTTCATCGGCAAGATCGGCGAACCGGGACCTGAGTCGGACATCTTCCCCAACATCGTCGAGCCGGCTCAGCGTGCAAGATCAGCCCGGATTCAGCCCGCCGTGAAGCGTGTTTTCGTTGGAGCAGTGTATGGAGTACAAGCCGAGGACGGACCAGATTCTAGTGGCGAGACAGTTGTTTATTCCGACGATGAATCTTCATCCGGAGAGATCGAATCTTTGTATTTGTTGCAGGACGGCCCGTCAGAGGGTGTGTCTGATGGTGATAGTATTCCGGGCCCCTTTGATCCGCCGAACAGGGTTGCTGTTTTCATGGCCGGATCACAGTCTACGGAGCAGCCCTCGATGACCCGGGCGTTCAGCGCAGAGGCAGCGGGAACCGGGGCAGGCAACCAAACCCCGTCGCCCTGTGACGTCCTATCCACCTTGGTCGGCACTTTGACGGCGCTCGCAACAGCAGAAGTAGCCCCTGCCGACAAGGCACAGCATGATGCGGAGATCGTTTAGCTGAAGAGCCGGATTGAGCAAGCTAAAGTGGATCTGGATGCGGAGAAAGCCAGGGTGGCTACAAGACAGGCAGAGCTAGATTCCCAAGCCTTCCGACTTAGGCTGGATCAGAACGCTCCCCAGGAGGCCATGTACAGAAGGCAACAAACTCGTCTACCGCCGGTTTAAGAGGCGAGGAATCTCTTTGGCACACCAGGAGCGGGAGCCAGTAACCGCCCAGAGGTAAACCGGGGAGGAGCTCCGGGGACTGGCGCGTCGGTTCAGCCGCCAGCCACAGAGCGGAACCACCAAGTTGTGCTAACGCCGCACGTTCCCACCCCTCCCGGCCATTATTCTAACCCGTTGGACAACATTGTCGCCGCCGCTTCACGACTGGCCGCTTTACCCATTGAGGGTACATCCCCCATAGCAATGGAGGCACGACGGGATAAGGAGTTGTTGGACACGGCGCTGACACAGCAGCAGGCGTATTCTTATAGCCGGGAGAGGATTCATTCAACCCCCCGCCCGAGCCAGAGTTACACAAGGCACTGGGATGAACCGACTGTATCTAGCAGCGAGCGGAGACGGCACTGTCACAGGCAGGATAATCCGGCAGGGGCAGAAGCACACGCCCAAGAGGCGGTAAACCAGGCTAGACATACTGCCCGCAAGGACACCCATCAAGCGATGCCGGTTCACCCCCACCATCGCAGAAACTGGAGTCATGGCCAGTTCCTTTGGCGTACAGTGTCTCATCCCCGCTTTACGAAGCGTGAAATTACCCAAAGACTTCAAAGGCCCGCGCAAGGTACCCAACTACACGACGGAACTAGCTCCAGAGGCATGGGTTGAAAGTTATGAGATGGCTATGGAGATGCTTGATGTGGACGAAGCGGCGTGTGCCAAATACTTCACAATGATGCTTGAGGGTATAGCCCGGACATGGTTAAAGGGTCTGCCACCTAACTCCATCGGATCATGGGGTGAGTTGCGTCGCCGGTTTATCAGTAATTTCAAAGACACGTGCGAACAGCCGATGTCTGTGGTGGACTTAGCAGCATATGTTCAAGGAGAGCAGGAGACCACAAGCAGTTGGGTGCAGCGAGTATCAGAAATCCTGCACTCTTCCAATAGTATCAACCCCAGTACGGCGATAGTAACGTTGGAGAACAATTGCCGGTTCGAGTCTTTGAGGCTGAAGTTAGGACGGCTCAAGCGTGATTGCAACGACATGGGAATGCTCATGAGCGCTTTGGTGAAGTATGGGGACTCTGATAACACCAAGTACCCAGATGCAGACGGAGACAAATCCGGGAAGGCGAGCAAAAACGGTAAACCGGCGCAAGCCAATCCGGCAGGTACAGGTTATAATGGCAAGCGAAAAGCGGAGGGCGGCTCAAACTTTGTGGCCAATACCAATGTTCAGGACAACGGGCAGCGCCGCAAGGGTAGACCGCCCCCGCGCAACGGGAGGCCACCCTTCAATCTAGATCAGCAGTTAAGTGTGCCTTGCCCAAGACACGGTACAGAGGAAAACCCAGCTACGCATCTCTGGAAGGACTGCTGTATCATGCAGGAGGTTATAAAACAGGCCAAGTATAACCACGGGCCCCCGGCGGCGGATCAGGTTCCGGCTTTCAGGGTCCAGGTTACCAGGGTAACGGTTCCGGATCAGGATATCATGGCGGTAACAATAACCACAATGGCAACAGTCGGCATCAACATAACCAGCAGCATGGTCAGGGTGGTTACAACAACCAAGGCAATCAGCAGCGTCAGCAGCAGCAGCAATCCGGATATCAGAATAATAGGAAGGAGCTAAGTAGTGGGCAGTATCATGTTTTCACCACAAGTTTGTGCAAACGAGATCAAAAGGTTCTCAAGCGGGCAGTACACGCAGTTGAACCGGCGATACCACGTTTTTTACGTTGGTTTGAGCAACCCATTGTATGGAGCAGAGAGGATCACCCGCCATGGGTTGATAATCCGGGCCAGTTGGCCTTAGTGGTGGCGCCACAGGTGGATGGTTACAAGTTCACAAAAGTACTTATGGACGGCGGCAGCAGCATCAACATCCTATACTATGAGACTTTCCGACGTATGGGGTTGACAGAAAAGAAGCTCCTGCAGTCCAACATAGTATTCCATGGAGTGGTGCCAGGTAAATCGGCTTACCCAGTTGGGAAAATTGATCTGGAAGTTACCTTTGGGGATGAGCAGGATTCTAGATCGGAGACAGAGACCTTTGAGGTCGTAAAGATCAGGAGCCCATATCATGCTCTGTTTGGGAGACCGGTTTACGCCAAGTTCATGGCTAGACCGTGTTATGTTTATCTGCAGCTTAAGATGCAGGGTCACAAGGGAACCATCACGGTTCACGGGAGCCGCAAGATCGCATTGGAATGCGAGGAAGGAGATGCAACATACGCTGAGGCAGTTGTGCTACGGAGGAGCTGAAATTCTACAAAGACAATGTTGATCCGGCAGATATGTCCCCGTTGAAAAAGCCAACTACAGAGCATGATCCGGCGTTAAAGTTTAAATCGGCAAAGGAAACCAAGCAGGTTGACTTTGTTCCGGGCGATTCGTCCAAGCAGTTCACTATCAGCACTAACCTAGACCCCAAATAGGAAAGCGTGCTCATCGAGTTCATCCGTGAGAACCGGGATATCTTTGCATGGAAACCTTCTGACATGCCAGGTATACCGAGGGAACTCGCTGAGCACAGTCTTAATATTGATCCGAAGTTTAAACCGGTCAAGCAGTATTTGCGCCGCTTCAATGAGGAGAGGCGCAAGGCTATAGGTGAAGAAGTGGCTAGGCTCTTGGCCGCAGGATTCATAGTTGAGGTGTTTCATCCAGAATGGTTGGCTAATCCGGTGCTGGGGCTAAAGAAAAATGGAACCTGGAGGATGTGTGTTGATTACACAGACTTGAACAAGGCTTGCCCAACTGATCCTTTTGCTCTCCCCCGTATTGATCGGATTATTGATGCTACGGCAGGATGTGAGCGGCTAAGTTTTTTGGATGCATATTCAGGTTATCATCAGATCAAGATGGCAGTTAAGGACTAGGAGAAGACCGCTTTCATAACTCCTTTTGGAGCCTTCGGCTATGTATCCATGCCTTTTGGGCTCAAGAGTGCCCAAGCAACTTATCAACGTTGTGTGCAGAACTGCTTCAAGGGGCAGATTGGAAAAAAATGTCCATGCTTATGTTGATGACATTGTGGTAAAATCCAGGAAGGAGGAGACAATGATAGGGGATTTAAAAGAAACCTTTGACAACCTCCGAATTTACAAGATGATGCTTAATCCGGAGAAGTGTGTTTTCGGTGTTCCAGCAGGCAAGCTCCTTGGGTTCTTAGTGTCAAACAGAGGGATTGAAGCTAATCCGGAGAAGATCAAGGTGATCACCTCCTTGGCTAAACCGGCTTGTATAAATGATGTCCAGCGCGTGGCAGGCCGTATTGCACCATTGAGCCGATTCATCAGCCGTTTGGGAGAGAAGGCGATCCCGCTTTATTAGATGCTGAAAAAGACGGATCGGTTTGTATGGAGCGATGCTGCAAATGCTGCGTTTGAGGATTTGAAGCGGCAATTAGCAGAACCGCCAGTTCTTGCTGCCCCTGTTGACAACGAGCCGCTGCTGTTATACGTGGGCGCCAATGCCCGTGCAGTTAGCGTGGCAATTGTGGTGGAACGCAAGGAAGCAGGCAAGGAATATCCGGTTCAGCGCCCGATTTACTACATCAGTGAGGTCCTTATTGAGTCAAAGCAAAGATATCCACACTGGCAGAAGTTAGTATACGGGGTATTCATGGCAAACCGGAAGCTGAAGCACTCTTTCAAGGGCCACCCAATCACTGTCGTCAGCTCAGCTCCATTGGGGGATATAATCCAAAACAGAGAAGCCACTGGCAGAGTGGCGAAATGGGCCATTGAGCTTAGCCCGCACGGATTGAAGTATGTACCTCGTACTGCTATAAAATCCCAAGCATTGGTGGATTTCATCAATGATTGGACAGAGTTGCAAGCACCTGAGGAGAAGCCGGATCATACATACTGGACTATTCACTTTGACGGTTCAAGGCAATTGGAGGTATCGGGGGCTGGAGTCGTGTTAACTTCCCCACGAGGTGACAAGTTCTATTATGTCCTTCGATTAATGTTCCCTTTCACTAACAATGCTGCTGAGTATGAAGCTCTCCTTCACGGTTTACGGATGGCCAAGGAGATGAACTTGAGCCGGGTCAAGTGCTTTGGTGATTCAGATCTAGTGGCACAACAGGTATCTGGTAAGTGGGACTCTAAAGATCCACTCATGGCGGCTTATCGGCGAGAAGTTGAAGCAGTCGCACGATACTTCAAAGGATATCAAGTGGACCACATAGACTGGTGGAAAAAATGAAGCGGCCGATGCATTAAGTCGGCTGGGCTCTCAGCGTAAACCGGTTCCACCTAATACCTTCTTAGATGAACTGCATAGTCCGTCAGTACAAATACCATCAGAGGAGGATTTAGCTGTTCCTGATCCGGAAGCACAGCTAGTTGCAGCTCTTCATGTTATTCCGGATTGGACACTCCCTTACTTGGCGTACCTAAGCCGAGGTGAGTTGCCAGAGGATGAAGTTGAGGCCCAGCAGATAATCCGGCGGTCAAAGTCTATGACTATCGTCAATGGAGAACTTCATCACCGCAGTGTTTCCGGGGCATTTCGGCGGTGCGTATCAGCAGAGGAAGGTTGTGATATTCTTCGAGAGATTCACGAAGGAGATTGTGGTCATCACGCCGGTTCAAAGTCTTTGGTAGCTAAAGCTTTTCGTCATGGGTTCTACTGGCTAACGGCTCACGCCGATGCAGAGGACTTGGTCAGAAAATGTGACGCTTGCAAGAAATTTTCACGGCGTGCTCATGTTCTGGCACAGGAGCTACGGATGATTCCAATTACTTGGCCGTTTGTGACTTGGGGGCTTGATATGGTTGGACCCTTTAAAAGATCCCAAGATTAGAAAACCCACCTGTTAGTAGCAGTGGACAAGTTTACAAAGTGGGTTGAGGCAGAGCCTGTCAGTAAGTGTGATGCAGCAACAACGATTAAGTTCATCAAAAAGGTAACCTTTCGGTTTAGCTTTCCACACAACATTATTACTGATAATGGCACCAACCTATCTAAAGGAGAGATGGAAGAGTTCTGTCAAAGAGAACACATTCGCCTTGATGTATCATCAGTAGCTCACCCTCAGTCCAATGGCCAAGATGAGAGGGCCAACCAAGAGATCTTGAGAGGCATCAAGCCCCGGCTTATGGTTCCTTTGCAAAGAACACCGGGTTGCTGGGTGTTGGGGAACGTTGCATGGGAAACAAAAAATTTTCCTACGCTCACCAAGATCAATCTAGGAGATGCATCTACGAGGGGAGAGTTGGATCCACATACCCTTGTAGATCGCTAAGCGGAAGCGTTCAAGAACGCGGTTGATGGAGTCGTACTCGCCGCGATTCAGATCGCCGAAGATCCTAGCACCGAACGGACGGTGCCTCCGTGTCCTTCACACGTACAGCTCGGGGACGTCTCCTCCTTCTTGATCCAGCAAGGGGGAAGGAGAAGTTGACGGAGAAACCCAGCAGCACGACGGCGTGGTGGAGATGGTGGTGGAGGAATTCCAGCAGGGCTTCGCCAAGCACTGCAAACTGGATGAAGATATTCGTGGGAGAGGGAGGGCAGCGCCGAGGCACGAACATGTGTGGCTGCCCTCCCTCTGCCTCTCTTTATATAGGGGGGAGAGAGGGGAGGGGGCGCCCTAGGGTTTCCCCCTAGGGGCGGCGGCCAAGGGGAGATGGGAGGGGGCGGCGCCCCCAGGGCTAGGGTTTGCCCCCCCGGGGTGCCTTGCCCCCCAAGGACTCTGGGGTGCGGCTCCCTAAGGGGGGGCCAGCCCCCATGCGCAGGTGGAGAGGGCCCAAGGGGGGGCGCACAGCCCCATGAGGGCTGTTGCGTCTCCCACTTATGGCCCATAGGGCCCGCAACACTTGCCGGGACCCCCCGAAACCCCTTTCGATCATCCGACGACTCCCCGGTGCTCCCCGGAACACTTCCGGACTCCGTTCACTCTCATCCTATATATCAATCTTCGTCCCCGGACCATTCCGGAGACCCTCGTCACGTCCGGGATCTCATCCGGGACTCCGAACAACCTTCGGTTACCATACACTGTTCTCACTAACAACCCTAGCGTCACCGAACCTTAAGTGTGTAGACCCTGCGGGTTCGGAAACTATGCAGACATGACCGAGACACTCCCATGTCAATAACCAATAGCGGGATCTGGATACCCATATTGGTTCCCACACGTTCCTCGATGATCTCATTGGATGAACCACGATGTCAAGGATTCAGGCAATCCCGTATACAGTTCCCTTTGTCTCGTCGGTATGTTACTTGCCCGAGATTCGATCGTTGGTATCTCTATACCTAGTTCAATCTCGTTACCGGCAAGTCTCTTTACTCGTTCCGTAATACATAATCCCGTGACTAACTACTTAGTCACTTTGAGCTCATTGAGATGACGTATTACCGAGTGGGCCCGCAGATACCTCTCCGTCACACGGAGTGACAAATCCCAGTCTTGATCCATGTCAACTCAACAGACACCTTCGGAGATACCTGTAGAGTACCTTTATAGTCACCCAGTTACGTTGCGACGTTTGGCACACACAAGGCACTCCTACGGTGTCAGTGATTTACATGATCTCATGGTCATAGGAACTTATACTTGACATGCAGAAAACTATAGCGATAACTGATACGATCAAAAGCTATGTTTAACGTTTGGGTCTCGTCCATCACATCATTCTCCTAATGATGTGATCCCGTTATCAAATGACAACTCATGTCTATGACCTGGAAACCGCGGTCATCTTTGATCAACGAGCCAGTCCTGAAGAGGCTTACTAGGGACACAAAGTTTGTCTATTTATCCACACATGTATTTAAGTTTCCAATCAATACAATTATAGCACGGATAATAAACGATTATCATGAACAAGGAAATATAATAATAACTCTTTTATTATTGCCTCTAGGGCATATTTCCAACACTGGGTAGAGGAGTTACCTTCTGTCCTCTGGAGCATCAACACTACACCTAACAGGTCTACAGGATATACGCCTTTCTTCATGGTGTATGGTGCTGAAGCGGTTCTCCCTAGTGACATCCGGCACGACTCACCACGGGTGGTAGCTTACATTGAAGCGGATAACGAGCAAGCAAGACAAGACGGCTTGGACCGGCTGGATGAGGAACGGGACACGGCAGCAGCGCGATCGATGATTTATCAACAAGACCTGCGTCGGTACCACAGCCGCCGGGTTAAGACCAGAACATTCCAGGAGGGAGATCTGGTGCTCCGACTCATCCAAGACCAGG
The DNA here is from genome assembly GCA_902687465.1 of Secale cereale. NCBI lineage: Eukaryota > Viridiplantae > Streptophyta > Magnoliopsida > Poales > Poaceae > Secale > Secale cereale. The sequence goes on from LR738714.1 coordinate 483,191,379, forward strand.
CAGATATGCATAAGTTATCCCCACCTTGGGAAGGACCCTTTGTGGTTAGCAAGAACCTACACAACGGATCATACTACCTGGTCGACGTTCGAGAACATAAGGACTCACGTACGGCAGAGGAGGAGACGAAGCGGCCGTGGAACATCGCTCTTCTGTGACCTTACTACACTTGAGCCATTGGCTCCGCTTTATGTACCGTGTATATATTATGATTAATAAATAAACCGGCGCCCCGGTAAACCGGGGAATCAGCCATCTTCTTCGCAAAAGAGTATCACATGGGGGCTTCGAAAGAAGCTCACCATGGCCTCTTAAAACCGGCGCCCCTGATAGCTACAGGGAATCAGCCGTGTTTTTCAAAGGAGAATCACATGGGAGTTTTCTACGAAAGCTCACCATGGCCTCCTAAATCGGCGCCCCTGATAGCTACAGGGAATCAACCGTGTTTTTCAAAGGAGAATCACATGGGAGTTTTCTACGAAAGCTCACCACGGCCTCCTAAACCGGCGCCCCTGATAGCTACAGGGAATCAGCCATGTTTTTCAAAGGAGAATCACATGGGAGTTTTCTACGAAAGCTCACCATGGCCTCCTAAACCGGCGCCCCTGATAGCTACAGGGAATCAGCCGTGTTTTTAAGGAGTATCACATGGGAGTTTTCTACGAAAGCTCACCATGGCCTCCTAAACTGGCGCCCTTGATGCATCAAGGAATCAGCCAGTGATGATCATCGAGTTGATCACCTAAAGACAAGATCCTTCAGAGGTTTTGAAACATTGGGTGGCGTGTCATCGATGAAAAAACCTTGAATTTGGAGCCTGGCAGCTCACAAAAAGCCTCGAGTTTGGAGCCTGGCAGCTCGTAAAAAGCCTCGACTACATGGTCTTATTTGCCGAAAAACTTTATTTCTATGATTTCACAAATTTTGGTCATCATGATCATTGGTTTTTTAACCAAGTCTATTAATACGGGACTAGACAACTACAAAGTTGACCACATATCTACAAAGTTAAAAGTCTGGGTCATGGACACCAGCGAGAGTTAAACCGTTGTTCATGGTAACCCGGATTGGACATCAGGTTAAGCCGCATGAGAGAGCCAAGAACCTCATCAGCGCCTATGCTTTCAAACTATTCCTACCGGGTTAAGGTCGACAAGCACACTTAATCAGAGGTATGGTGTATATTTGTGATCAACAGTTATTCCTTTGATATATATATATTGGAGCAGTATAATCGGTCCGGTGGTAAACCGCCAGGACATCTTTTAGCTTCGTTCATGCAGGCACAGATAATATAAACGGATCGCGCATTGCAAACAGAAGGTTAAATTGAGAGATGCCAATCCAAATAGTGCCATAAAAATTGGGACAAAGGCAGTATTTCAACTATCCTATTACAAGGCACTTGCATGCCCGAATGAATCAAAAAGTTTTCTGGCAAAGTATTCAGCAAAATACAAGTTAAAACCGGACGGTTTACGACTCCTCTTCACGCTGTGAAGGCTGGGGGTCAACTTGTCCCGGGTCTTCATCAACTTCAGGCAATGGCTGGAAACCAGGAGCACACCAATCAATCTTGGAGAGGGCACTAAAGTATACTTCTTCAGTGATAAGATCTGAAGGGTCAATATCTGGAGCGAAAGTGTGGTTACGAACTGGCGGGATCAGATTCTCAGTGTCGTAAACCGGCCGCTCCACCCGTGAATTTTTTAGATCATAGGCCGGATGATACCTTGTCAAATCTGCTTCATCGGCAAGCTTGCTGGCGAGTGGGCGCATCTCCTTAGTTAAGGCACGGAGATCTTCAGCAGAGAACGCTGATCCATCCTCTTTATTGCTGGGATATCCGTTCATGGCTTCAGCCGGGTCAAAGTCAGGGACCCACGCCTTGGCCCGGGTCAGCGCCATAAGAGAGCCAGCCCGCGCAGCAAACTTCTTCACTTCAACCAGACGCACAGGTAGGACAGATAACTTCTCCAGGGTCGCTTGGATGGTAGTCGGCGCCGGTTTGTTGTGTGACATGGCACTGATAGCCCTTTGAGCGCCGGAATAGAGCTGCTCTACCAGGGTATAAGCTTCCTTGAGCTTCTTCCCGACATCATCTCCAAGATGAGTTATGCGCCTCCCTACATACATTTGGCGAGTTAAACTGGAGCGGAACAAAAGGTTGCAAGGATATAACCATACAAAGACAAGTACTCACCGAAGATAGTAGAAGTCATGAGCTCTACTTGTTGTTTCAACCCGGATAGCTCCTGCATAACCGAATTGAGAGCGGCTTCGGCATCCTTTGCTCTTTTTTCAAGAGCGTCCCTCTGCACCTCCCAGGTGGACCGCTCCGCTTCAAAATCTTTCTTCAATTTTTCCATATTAGTCAAAGCAAGGACAAGTTCGTCCTTAGCTTTGGCTGAAGCAGTCTCATGAAGCGCCAAGCTATTCCGGAGCTTAGTTGCCTCTGAAGCCCTCCGGGTCAAGTCAGTCTACAAAGAAATCAAACGGATTAGAAGGGTAGATCAATCAAAGTCTCAAGCACATAACAAGTTATGCACTTGACACTTGGGGGCTAATGTACAATTGAAGTAAAGATAGCAAATTTTTCAGACAAGTCTCAAGCACATAAACAAGTTATGCACTTGGCACTTGGGGGCTAATGTAAGTTCATTCTCAGGCATAACGGAAGTCCCGGTTCACCTACAATAAAGCTAAACCGGCACTTTGGGGCTACTATGGCCTAAAGATAGGATTGCAAAATTACAGAGCAGAGGCAGAAGTGAAAGGAAAGAAAGTCACCTCATACTTGTCCTTCATCATATTAACTAAGCCGACTTCATAGTCGCGGCTAGTAAAGAGCCGGTTCAGATACCCGGAATGAAGTTCCTGGGCACTCAACTGAGCATAGCTGGATAAATCTGTGCTCCACTTGCCTTTATCTTGTTGAAACTTCTCTTCCTTGGCAGTATGCCTAGCCAAGGTGACAGGCTCCGTGGGAGCAGTAAAGCCTAGCCCAGTTATCTCAACATCTGCTAATGAGGCAGCAGTTGGCTGGAGAGGAACATTAGTGGGCACTGGACTAACAGGATCCGGGCTAGCCCGAGGAGGGCTAACCCGGATAGGGCTTGCCGGTTCAGTTGTGTTCTCCATGTCATCACCTCCCGGAGCAGCAACATCGTCACGGTCCATAGGAGTGGGATCATCAAGATGAACTTCAAGGTTGTCTTCTGGAGGGATGGCCGCTTCAGGATCCTCGGCCGGTTCAGCAGTAGTGATCTCCACAGCCGGCTTATTTGCTTTCGCCTTTTTGCTAGGCTTTGGCATTCTGATAAAGGTCAAAGGAACAATGAGAATCACAAAAGTTAAAAACTAGAAGATAAACCGGATCCTCTGAAAGAAGGACTTACCCAGGAACGGTGTTGAGGACTGGGACTTGCGTGGCAGTCGACTTGCCGGAAGAAGACAGAGGAGCCTCCTGATAGTTGGGATCAGACGGTTTAAGTGGTTTGCGTATAAGGCCTGCTTTTGGATGAAGGAGAGTTGGAGTGAGTAAAACCTCGGAGCTGCGTCTGCGAGCCGGAGTAAGGGGTATTCCGGACGATTCAACCACATGGCCGCTATGGCGCGTGGTCCGGCGAGCTTCATGCTGCTGTTTCTTTAAAAGAAAGTTGGGATCCAATTGAGCATAAGGGTGAGAAAATGGATATTCCCGGGACACCCGCCGGATTGTGGGTGGCAACGGTTCTGAATCAGAAGAGAGAGAAATTACCTCAACTCCCTCCGCTTTAATTCCTTCCGCCAGGTCCTGCGAAAAGGCATTATTAACATAAATTCATACAAGGATAGATCAAAAGACATAAGGGTTAACTGGCACCTCAGAGTCCGGATCATCCTCCTCAGGGTGTGAACCGGAAGCGGCAACAGCCTTTTTCTTCTTGACAGCATAAGTTTTCTTGCGTGATTGCTTGGCCGGTTTATCCTGTGATTTCCTCTTCCAGAAAGGATCGTTGGCCTGTGCAAAGGAATAATAACAAGTTGAAGACAACTGATATGAACGGATTAAGATGAAAAGAAAAGGGTCGGAAGAGCCTTACCGCTAGCGGTTCATTGGTTGCGTAGAATGGAGCTAAACCGGTCCGGCTGCAATCCTCCAGAGGGATGTTCAGCATTTTCTTCGCAGATTCAGTGACTTCATTATCAGGAAGTATTATTTCGGTGTGGCGTTGAGGATCATCCGGTTTGCCGGTATATTTGCACATCAGACTTGAGCAACGGCTTAGCGGGAGGATGCTCCAAGAAAGCCAGCAGCGAACGAAATCAACGCCGGTTAAACCGTTTGCCACAAAGGCCCTGAGCTTGGAAAGTTGAGGGGCGAATCGAGCCCGGTCTTGGGCGCTGAGACGTTGTGGCAAAGGATGGGTTGTTGCCAGGCGATAGGCGCGGTAACCCGGCAGCGGATTCTCTCCTTCAGGCGAAGTGTCCCTACAATAGAACCACGTCTGGTTCCAGTCTTTGGGGTGGCTGTGAAGAGCGGCGTGGGGAAAACTCACATATTTTCTTTTCTGGATGCTGACACCACCCAGCTCCTGATGCGGCCCATCAGTAAACTCCGTTCGCCGGTTCAGATGAGAGAAGTCCCGGAACAGATCCACTGATGATTCTTCTTGAAGATATGCTTCTGAGAAAACTTGAAAATTACAGATGTTCGACATAGAATTCGGGCCTACATCTTGAGGGTGGAGTTGAAAAGCGGCTAACACATCCCGGAAGAATTTTGAACCCTGGAGGACTGAAACCATGGGCCAGATGATCGTAAAAAACTATAACTTCTCCCTCCTTAGGCTCAGGAGGGCATTCCTTTTCAGGGGCCCGCCAGTGCAGAACTTCCTTAGGGCCCAGAACGCCAATTGAGGCCGCTTCAACCAAATCATTTTCTGTGATCCGGGAAGGAACCCAATTGCAAGCGACAAATTGCTTGGCCATCGTTTTTGATGAGGAAGTGCTGAAAAACACAGTGCAAGACCCGGTTTACCAACTGCTAAATATAAGCCGGTGCATTCTATGAAGTGATGGACCTAATTGTCGGTTTAAACAAGGGACTAATGGTATTACTAATCTGGAAGCAGATATGAGTGAGACAGCTGCCGGTTCACGATGATAGGAAAAGAAGAAGCTAAACCGTCAATTATGGGATACAGGCTTACATCTAAACCGTCAAAGAAAGCATATGAAGTGCAAGTTATGGCTAAACCGGTGAGATGAGCTGCAGATCTAAAGTATGAAAAAACAGTTTCCACATGAAGCTGAGGTAAATATGGATCTAAGGCGCAAGGAAAAGATGGAGTAATACAAGTTATATTCAGGGAAGGCCGCGGAGGTTCTCTACAGATCCAATCTAAACTAGCAGAGCTAGAACGACTAAGGATAAAGCGATGGAGCAGAAGTGCACGGGCGAGGATCAAGCCTAAACAAGTTTAAATCTACAGCCAAGACTGGCTTACGGAGATGAACTACAAGGAAACGAAGGTTCATGGAGAGCTACGGAAGAAACCCTAGAATAAGATCTACGGGGAAGAAGATGGAGTACCTGAGGATATAGAGGACGGCGGCGAAGTTCTCTGGAAGCGTTCAGGTCGATGCAGCGGCCGGGCCCGAGGATGACGGCGAACTCGAAGAATGGCGGCGGAGCTTCGAGCGCTGGAGACGGAGGAAGAAGAAATTAGAAGGGGAAAGAGGTATGCCTCGAAAGTATTTATAAGTCGAAGAGATGAAAACGGTAAGCGCGGGAATCGAGGAGGCCAGAGATCGGATAAAGATTGAGCTGTCGCCTCGATCTTCGGTGTGGCAGTAAAGAAAGGTAACAAACAGATGAGGGTATTAAATGTGGAGATGATGTCACGACGGATTGACATGATTTCAAGAGATGACGTCATGGCCGGTTCATGAAGCAAGCAAGTCGCAGAAAGGAAATTTGTAGAAGATTTGGAAGACTGACATGAACAAGTTCAAATCAATCTGGGGCCTAATGTTAGGGATATTACTAGTAGGTATAAACCGGCCAGGAGGGTCCGGATTACACTGACAAGGATGTATCATTACAAGCCCAGTATAATATGTAACAAAGAGGTCATAGCCCATAGAGGTTTAGGGGCCATGTACAAGGCCCACAGTCTGTAAACCGTCGTACCATGTAACTTGGGATGTAAGATAGAAAGAGTACAGACCGAGGCGGACACGTTTATGAGCTGGCCTCGGGACTCTGTAAACCGGACCGGGCGTTGCCTCAATATAAAGGGACGACCCGGCGACGGTTTGAGGACAAGAAACAACAGCTCGAGACATAGGCAAGCGGATTCGCTGCCTGGTCATCGACGCCCAAGCAATACCACACCAAACTAGACGTAGGCTTTTACCTTCATCGAAGGGGCCGAACTAGTATAAATTCCCTGTGTCCTTCGTCCGCTTTAACCCCTTCAAGCTAACCCGTACGATGGCCTCACACCTAAGTCCGCTAAACCAGACATCTGTCGTGCTAATTCCACGACACTACTAGCATAACTCTAATATCACCATCATCATATCTCAAAATAATCATGAAGTATCAAACTTCTCATAATATTCAATGCACTTTATATGAAAGTTTTTACTATACCCATCTTGGATGCCTATCATATTAGGACTAGTTTTATAACCAAAGCACATTACCATGTTGTTCTAATAGACTCTCAAAAAGATATAAGTGAAGCATGAGAGATCAATAATTTCTACAAAATAAAACCACCACCGTGCTCTAAAAGATATAAGTGAAGCACTGAGCAAAACTATCTAGCTCAAAAGATATAAGTGAAGCACATAGAGTATTCTAATAAATTCTAATTCATTTGCATCTCTCTCAAAAGGTGTGTCCAGCAAGGATAATTGTGGTACACTAAAAAGCAAATACTCGAATCATACACGACGCTCCAAGCAAAACACATATCATGTGGTGAATAAAAATATAGTCTCAACTAAAGTTACCGATAGATGAAGACGACAGAGGGGATTCCTTCCCGGGTCATCCCCAAGCTTAGGCTCTTGCCACTACTTGTTCCATAGTCCATCAAATCCTTACTCAAAACTTGAAAACTTCACAACACAAAACTTAGCCAAAAATCTCGTGAGATCCGTTAGTATAAGAAAACAAAGCACTACTCAAAGGTAATGTAATGAACTCATTCTTTGTTTATATTTGTGTTAAACCTACTGTATTCCAACTTCTCTATGATTCATACCCCCCGATACTACTCATAGAATCATCAAAATAAGCAAACAACACACACAAAACAGAATCTGTCAAAAACAGAACAGTCTGTAGCAATCTGTAACTTTCAAATACTTCTGTAACTCTAAAAAAATAAAATAAATTGTTGGACATGAGGAATTTGTCTATTAATCATCAGCAAAAAGAATCAACTAAAAAGCCCTCTCCAGTAAAAAATGGTAGTTAATCTTGTGAGCGCTACAGTTTCTGTTTTTTACAGCATGATCGCATAAACCTCACACAAGTCTTCCCAAAGGTTCTACTTGGCACAAACACTAATTAAAACACAAAACCACATCTAAACAAAAGCTAGATGCAATATTTATTCCTAAACAAAAGAAACATCAAATAAAATAAAATTGGGTTGCCTCCCAACAAGCGCTATCGTTTAACGCCCCTAGCTAGGGACGATACAAGAATAGATCTAGGTATTGCCATCTTTGGTATGCGATCCATAAGTGGCTCTCATAATAGATTCATAAGGTAATTTGATTTTCTTTCTAGGAAAGTGTTCCATGCCTTTCCTTAATGGAAATTGGAATCTAATATTTCCTTCCTTCATATCAATAATTGCACCAATCCTTCTAAGGACAGGTCTACCAAGAATAATATGACATGTAGGATTGCAATCTATATCAAGAATGATGAAATCTACGGGCACATAATTCCTATTTGCCATAATAAGAATATCATAAATCCTTCCCATAGGTTCCTTAATGGTAGAATCTCCAAGATGCCAATTTAAAGAACAATCATCAAGTTCATGGAAACCTAACATATCACACAAAGCTTTTGGAATTGTGGAAACACTTGCACCCAAATCACACAAAGCAAAGCATTCATGATCTTTAATCTTAATTTTATAGGTTCCCACTCATCATAAAGCTTTCTAGGGATATAAACTTCTAATTCAAGTTTTTCTTCATAAGGTTGCATTAAAGCATCAACTATGTGTTTGGTAGAAGCTTTATTTTGACTATAAGCATGAGGAGAATTTAGCACGGATTGCAACAAGGAAATACAATCTATTAAAGAGCAATTATCATAATTAAATCCCTTGAAATCCAAGATAGTGGGTTCATTGCTATGTAAAGTCTTGACCTCTTCAATCTCACTTTTAACAATTTTAGCATCAAGATCTAAAAACTCTGAATCATTAGGACGCCTTTCAACTAAAGTAGACTCATCTCTAGTCCCATCTTTATCAAGATTCATACTAGAAAAAAAGGATTAAATAGGCGACACATCAATAACTTTTGGATCTTCGTCTTTATTATCATGAAAACTAGAAGAACATGCTTTCATAAAGCAATCTCTTTTAGCACGCATCCTAGCGGTTCTTTCCTTGCATTCATCAATGGAAATTCTCATGGCTTTGAGAGACTCATTGATATCATGCTTAGGTAGAATAGATCTAAGTTTCAAAGAATCAACATCAAGAGAAATTATATCCACGTTTCTAGCCAACTCATCAATCTTAAGCAATTTTTCTTCAAACAAGGCATTGAAATTCTTTTGCGAATTCATAAACTCTTTAACACTAGTCTCAAATTCAGAGGGCATCTTACTAAAATTTCCATAAGAGTTATTGTAGGAATTACCATAATTGTTAGAGGAATTACTAGGAAAAGGCCTAGCATTAAAGTTTCCTCTATAAGCATTGTTACCAAAATTATTCCTACCAACAAAATTCACATCCAAAGATTCATTATTATTCTCAATCAACGTGGACAAAGGAATATCATTAGGATCAGAAGAAACACTCTTAGTAGCAAATAATTTCATAAGTTCATCCATCTTTCCACTCAAAACACTAATCTATTCAATAGCATGCATTTTTTTACTAGTAGATCTTTCAGTGTGCCATTGAGAGTAGTTAACCATAATATTATCTAGGAGTTTGGTAGCTTCTCCTAAAGTGATTACCATAAAAGTGCCCCCGCGGCTGAATCTAAAAGATTTCTAGAAGCAAAATTCAAGCCGGCATAATTTTTTTGTATAATCATCCATAAGTTCAAACCATGTGTAGGGCAATTGTGTATCATTAATTTCATTCTCTCCCAAGCTTGTACACCATGCTCATGATCTAGTTGCTTAAAATTCATGATATCGTTTCTAAGAGAAATAATCTTAGCGGGAGGAAAATACTTAGAGATAAAGGCATCTTTGCACTTATTCCATGAATCAATACTATTTCTAGGCAAAGATGAGATCCAAGTTTTAGCACGATCTCTAAGTGAAAACGGAAATAGCTTGAATTTAACAATATCATTATCCATATCCCTCTTCTTTTGCATATCGCACAAATCAACAAAGTTGTTTAGATGGGTAGCGGCATCTTCACTAGGAAGGCCAGAAAATTCATCTATCATGACAAGATTCAACAGAGCAACATTGATCTCACAAGATTCAGCATCTAAGATAGGAGCAATCGGAGTGCTAATAAAATCATTATTGTTGGTATTGGAAAAGTCACACAATTTGGTATTGTCTTGAGCCATAGTGACAAGCAAGCAATCCAACACACAAGCAAACAAGAGGCAAGTGAACAGTAAACACACGGAAGAAGAAGGGCGAATAAAACGGCAAGGGTGAAGTGGGGGAGAGGAAAACGAGAGGCAAATAATGTAATGCGAGGGATAAGGGTTTGTGATAGGTACTTGGTATATGAATTTTGTGTAGATCTCCCCGACAATGGCGCCAGAAATTATTCTTGCTACTTCTCGAGCTTGCGTTGTATTCCCTCGAAGATGAAAGGGTGATGCAGCACAGTAGCGTAAGTATTTCCCTCAGCTTTTGAGAACCACGGTATCAATCCAGTAGGAGACCACGCGCGAGTCCCTCGCACATGCACAAACAAATAAGAACCTCGCGGCCAACGCGATAAAAGGGGTTGTCAATCCCTTCTCGGTCACTTACGAGAGTGAGATCTGATAGATATGATAAGATAGTATTTTTGTATTTTTGTTATAGAGAAAAAGTAAATAAAGCAAATAAGCAACGGCAACAGAAGAAAATAATATGATAAAGATAGACCCGGGGGCCATAGGTTTCACTAGTGGCTTCTCTCATGATAGCAGAATTCTATGGTGGGTGAACAAATTACTGTCGAGCAATTGATAGAAAAGCGCATAGTTATGAGAATATCTAGGAATGATCATTCTATATAGGCATCACGTCCGTGACAAGTAGACCGAAATGATTCTGCATCTACTACTATTACTCCACACATCGATCGCTATCCAGCATGCATCTAGAATATTAAGTTCATAAGAACGAAGTAACACCTTAAGGAAGATGACATGATGTAGAGGGATAAACTCAAGCAATATGGTATAAACCCCATCTTTTTATCCTCGATGGCAACAATACCATACGTGCCTTGCTGCCCCTGCTGTCACTGGGAAAGGACACCGCAAGATTGAACCCAAAGCCAAGCACTTCTCCCATTGCAAGAACTATAGATCTAGTAGGCCAAACCAAACCAATAATTCGAAGAGACTTGCAAGGATATTATAATCATACGTAAATGATTTCGTAAAAGAATCCAATATTGTTCAAAGATAATCTTGATCATAAACCCACAATTCATCGGATCTCGACGAACACACCACAAAAAGATTACATCGAATAGATCTCCTCGAAGATCGAGGAGAACTTTGTATTGAGATCCAAAGAGAGATAAGAAGCCATCTAGCTAATAACTATGGACCCGAAGGTCTGTGGTAAACTACTCACAGTTCATCGGAGAGGCTATGGTATTGATGTAGAAGCCCTCCGTGATTGATGCCCCCTCTGGCGGAGCTCCGGAACAGGCCCCAAGATGGGATCTCATGGGAACAGAAGGTTGCAGTGGTGAAATTAGGGTTTCATATGTTGCCTCGAAGTTTTCAGGGTAGAGTATATATATGCTGAAGAGGCACGTCGGGGGGTCAACAGGTGGCCCACGAGGGTGGGGGGCGCGCCCCTGCCCTCGTGGCCACCTCCTTCGCTTCCTGGCGTGTACTCCAAGTCTTTCGTGTTGATATTGTTCCAAAAATAACTCTCCCAAAGGTTTCATTCCATTTGGACTCTGTTTGATATTCCTTTTCTACGAAACCCTGAAATAGGCAAAAAAATAGCAATTTGCACTGGGCCTTGGGTTAGTAGGTTAGTCCCAAAAATAATATAAAAGTGTGTAATAAAGCCCATTAAACATCCAAAACAGAATATATAATAGCATGGAACAATCAAAAATTATAGATACGTTGGAGACGTATCAGCCGCCCGGCCCCCTTTTATTCCTGCGGCCATTTACCTTCATCTCTCGTCTCACACGACATAATAAGCACACCCACGAGGACACATACAGAGAGGACATCTAGCGGTTCCAATGGCGCTCCCCGTGGCTCCAATGGCGCTTCCAGCGGCCGACGACGACAACGGCGGGCAGTTCACCATGCATCATGTAGTGGACACCCACATGAAGGGGAAGGCCCTCTCGGTGGTGTACACAAACGATCCAGTCTCGGTGGAGAGCTCCATCCAAACTATGGAGCAGTTCCTTGCCGAGGACAAGTACCGAGTGGTCGGCTTCGACCTTGAGTACACCATCGGTCGTGTCGGGCACGATCAAAAGGTTGTCGTCGCCCAGTTGTGCGTGTGACATGACGTCCTCGTCTACCACTTCCACCTCGCCAGAAGGCCTTGCGAGCGTTTCTCCAAGTTTATCAACAGCTCCATCTACAGTTTCGCTACGGTGGACACCACCAACGATCTAAAAGCGCTCAAGGTTTTGGACCTGAAATGCCCGAATCTTGTCAACATCCAGCACCACTACAAGGTCTGGGGCAGCGACAAAAGCAAACTGAATTCCCTGGTTGACCTCGCGTCGGCCATCATTGACCCCTACTACGCGAAGATGAAGCAAGAGAGCAATAAGGACGAGAACGCATGGCACAGTGTGTGGCATAAGAGACTAGATGAACAACATGTCAAGTACGCGGCCATGGACGCGTACACAAGCTACAAGATGTACATGCGGATCGTTGACATGAGGAACTGTCTTCTTCCTGACCCAAACGAGGGATCAAGGCACATAGCAGTGGTGGGAGCGTCACAACAAGTAGATGACTAGACAATCGTTTCTCCTACTTTAGAATGCATGCAATTGTTTATTGAGGTGTGTGCGAATGATCTGTATAGTCACTTATGTGATTGGATATATATATATATATATATGTTATTCTACTGTAGACACAGCAATTCACACGGCTTATTAGCAGCAATCGTCTGTGTTATTATTTGTCTTCGCACACATTTCAGATTACAGACATGTTTGCCGCGTATCACACACATCTTGTTCAGTTGAACCGTTTCCATTGTGTTGCCTAATCACACACAGTTCATCCCAGTGAACCATATGATGTATATCGCACACGCCTTCATCTGGCTGCCTGTTTCATTTGTGCCTCCTCATCCCAAACAGTTAATTGAGCTGAATTGTATGCCCTGCATCGCACACACAACTAAATTCTGAACCGTGTTTGATGCATCTGTCATCGCAAACGTTTTGCACCTTTTTGACGGTCTTTTACACCACCGTTTGCGATTATGGCATCGCACACAGTTTCGTCGAAGGGTCTCTGATCGTAGTGTCGCGTTTGGACAATACTGCAGTAGTGATGTATTTGACATGAAGAAAGCAATAACTATAAAACTGGACGATCATTATGCTAAGCTAACATATGGGTCTTGTCCATCACATCATTCTCCTAATGATGTAATCCCATTCATCAAATGACAACGCATGTCTATGGTTAGGAAACTTAACCATCTTTGATTAACGAGCTCGTCTAGTAGAGACTTACTAGGGACACGGTGTTTTGTCTATGTATCCACACATGTATCAAGTTTCCGGTTAATACAATTCTAGCATGAATAAGAAACATTTATCATGATATAAGGAAATATAAAATTACAACTTTGTTATTGCCTCTAGGGCATATTTCCTTCAATCTCCCACTTGCACTAGAGTCAATAATCTAGTTCACATCGCCATCTGAGTTCACATCTTTATGTGATTAACACCCATAGTTCACATCGCCACGTGACCAACACCCAAAGGGTTTACTAGAGTCATGTAATCTAGTTCACATCGCTATGTGATTAACTAAGGTGTGATCATGTTTTTCTTGTGAGAGAAGTTTAGTCAACGTGTTTGCCACATTCAGATCCGTATGTATTTTGCAATTTTATTGTCTACAATGCTTTGCATGGAGCTACTCTAGTTACTTGCTCTCATGTTCAATACGTATCTAGATTGAGACTTATAGTCATCTAGATTAATGTCAAAGCTTGCATCAACGTAACTCTTTACGACGAACTCTTTATCACCTCCATAAATGAGAAACATTTCCTTAGTCCTTTTTAAGGTAACTAAGGATAATTTTGACTGCTGTCCAGTGATCTACTCCTGGATCACTAATGTACCTCCTTGCCAAACTCATGGCAAGGTACACAACAGGTTTGGTACACAACATGGCATACTTTATAGAACCTATGGCTGAGGCATAGGGAATGACTTTCATTCTCTCTATATTTTTCTGCTGTGGTCGGGATTTGAGTCTTACTCAACTTCATACCTTACAACTCAGGCAAGAACTCCTTCTATGACTGATCCACTTTGAACTACTTCAAAATCAAGGTATATACTTATCGAAAGTCTTATCAAGCGTCTTGATCTATCTCTATAGATCTTGATGCCCAATATATAAGCAGCTTCACCAGGGTCTTTCATTGAAAAATTCTTATTCAAGTATCCTTTTATGCTACCCAGAAATTCTACATCATTTTCGATCAATAATATGTCATCCACATATAATATCAGAAATCCTACAGAGCTCCCACTCACTTTCTTGTAAATACAGGCTTCACCGTAAGTCTGTATAAAACCATATGCTTTGATCAACTCATCAAAGCGTATATTCCAACTCTGAGATGCTTGCACCAGTCCATAGATGGATCGCTGGAGCTTGCACACTTTGTTAGAACCTTTAGGATTGACAAAAACCTTCTGGTTGCATCATATACAACTCTTCTTTAAGAAATCCATTAAGGAATGTAGTTTTGACATCCATTTGCTAGATTTCATAAAATGCGGCAATTTCTAACATGATTTAGACATACTTAAGCATCGCTACGAGTGAGAAAATCTCATCGTAGTCAACACCTTGAACTTGTCAAAAAAAACTTCCGCAAAAAGTCGAGCTTTGTAGACAGTGACATTACCATCAGTGTATGTCTTCCTCTTGAAGATCCATTTATTCTCAATGGCTTGCCGATCATTGGGCAAGTCCACCAAAGTCCACACTTTGTTCAAATACATGGATCATATCTCAAATTTCATGTCCTCAAGCCATTTATCGGAATCTGGGCTCATCATAGCTTCTTCATAGTTTGTAGGTTCGCCTTGGTCTAGTAACATGACTTCCAGAACAGGATTACCGTACCATTCTGGTATGGATCGTGCTCTGGTTGACCTACGAGGTTCAATAGCAAAGTGATCTGAAGTATCATTATCATTATTATTATCTTCCTCTCTAGTTGATGTTCTTTCTTGATTTCTACCTTCGTTGATTTCAGCATCGCGAAGATCTCGGGAATCGTTTTCGTCATCCCTTGCATATTATAGTTCATCACGAAGTTTTAGTAGCATGGTGATAGTGACTAGAGAACTCTGTCAATCACTATCTTATCTGGAAGATTAACTCCCACTTGATTCAAGTGATTGTAGTACCCAGACATTCTGAGCACATGCTCACTAGCTGAGTTATTCTCCTCCTTCTTGTAGGCAAAGTATTTGACAAAGGTCTCATACCTCTCGACATGGGCATGAGTCTGAAATATCAATTTCAGCTCTTGGAACATCTCATATGCTCCGTGGTGTTCAAAATGTTTTTGATGTCCCGGTTCTAAGCCATAAAGCATGGCGCACTAAACTATTAAGTAGTCATCATATTGAGTTTTGCCAAAGGTTCATAATGTTTGCATGTCCTCCTGCAATAGGTCTGTCACCAAGCGGTGCATCAAGGACATAATACTTCTGTGCAGAAATGCGGATAATCCTCAGATCACGGACCTAGTCCGCATCATTACTACCAACATATTTCAACTTAGTTTTCTCTAGGAACATATCAAAAACATAGGGGAGCTACAACGCGAGCTATTGATCTACAACATAATTTGCAAATACTATCAGGACTAAGTTCATGATAAATTAAAGTTCGATTGATCAAATTACTTAAGAACTCCCACTTAGATAGACATCCCTCAAGTCATCTAAATAATACGTGATCCAAATCAACTAAACCATGTCCGATCATCACGTGAGATGGAGTAGTCTTCAATGGTGAACATCTCTATGTTGATCATATCTACTATACGATTCACGTTCAACCTTTCGGTCTCCAGTGTTCCGAGGCCATGTCTGTACATGCTAGGCTCGTCAAGTTTAACCCGAGTATTTTGCATGTGCAAAACTGTCTTGCACCCGTTGTATGTGAACGTAGAGCTTATCACACCCGAACAGCATGTGGTGTCTTAGTAAGACGAACTATCGCAATGGTGCATACTCAGGGAGAACACTTTTACCTTGAAATTTTAGTAAGGGGTCATCTTATAATGCTACCGCCGTACTAAGCAAAATAAGATGCATAAAAGATAAACATCACATGCAAACAAAATATGTGACATGATATGGTCATCATCATCTTGTGCCTTTGATCTCCATCTCGAAAGCACCGTCATGATCTCCATCGTCACCGGCTTGACACTTTGATCTCCATCGCAGCGTCGTGGTCGTCTCGCCAAGTATTGCTTCTACAACTATCGCCAACGCATAGTGATAAAGTAAAGCAATTATATGGTGTATGCATTTCATAAAATAAAGAGACAACCATAAGGCTCCTGGCAGTTGTCAGATATCTTACAAAACATGATCATCTCATACAATAACGTATAACTCATTACATCTTGGCCATTCACATAACAACATGCCCTGCAAAAACAAGTTAGATGTCCTCTACTTTGTTGTTGAAAGTTTTACGTGGCTGCTACGGGCTTCTAGCAAGAACCATTCTTACCTACGCATCAAAACCACAACGGTGTTTCGTCAATTTTGCTGTTTTAACCTTCAACATGGACCAGCCGCCGTCAAATTCGATTCAACTAAAGTAGGAGAAACAGACACCCGCCAGCCACCTTTATGCAAAACTAGTTGCATGTCTGTCGTTGGAACCGGCCTCATGAATGCGGTCATGTAAGGTTGGTCCGGGACGCTTCATCCAACAGTACCGCCGAATCAAAATAAGACGTTGGTGGTAAGCAGTATGACTATCACCGCCCACAACTCTTTGTGTTGTACTCGTGCATATCATCTACGCATAGACCTGGCTCATGATGCCACTGTTGGGAAACGTAGCATGCAATTTTAAAAAAAATCCTACGCTCACGCAAGATCTATCTAGGAGATGCATAGAAACGAGAGGGGGACAGTGTGTCCACGTACCCTCGTAGACCGAATGCGGAAGCGTTTATTAACGCAGTTGATGTAGTCAAACTTCTTCTCGTTCCGACCGATCAAGCACCGAACGTAAGACACCTTCGAGTTCTGCACACGTTCAGCTCGATGACATCCCTCGAACTCTTGATCCAGCAAAGTGTTGAGGGAGAGTTCCGTCAGCACGACGGCGTGGTGACGGTGATGGTGAAGTGGTCTGCGTAGGGCTTCGCCTAAGCACTACGTGAATATGACCTGAGGTGTAAACTGTGGAGGGGCGCCGCACATGGCTTGGAACAATTGATGTGTGTTCTATGCGCCCCCTTCCCCACGTATATAAAGGAGGGAAGGAGAGGAGGATGGCCCTAGGCGCTCCCCAAGTAGGAGGAGTCCTACTTGGGTTCCTAGTATGATTCAACCCCCCCCCCTTCCTTTTAACAGCGGGGGAAAGGGGGAGGAGAGAGAGAGGGAGAAGGAAAGGGGGCGCCGCCCCCTCCCCTAGTCCAATTCGGACTCCTCCCTTGTGGGGGGTGTGCCACCCCTATGTGGGCTGGTGTGCCTCCCTCCTATGGCCCATAACTTCCCCTGGGGGGTTTCGATAACCTCCCGGTACTCCGATCTGTACCCGATACATCCCGAAACACTTCCAGTGTCCGAATACCATCATCCAATATATCAATCTTTACCTCTCGACCATTTAGAGACTCCTAGTCGTGTCAGTGATATCATCCAGGACTCCTAACAACATCCGGTGACCAAATCACATAACTCATATAATACAAATCGTCATCAAACGTTAAGCGTGCGGACCCTACGGGTTCGAGAACTATGTAGACATGACCGAGACACTTCTTCGGTCAATAACCAATAGCGGAACCTGGATGCTCATATTGGCTCCCACATATTCTACGAAGATCTTTATCGGTCGAACCGTTATGACAACATACGTTATTCCCTTTGTCATCGGTATGTTACTTGCTCGAGATTCGATCGTCGGTATCTTCATACCTAATTTAATCTCGTTGTCGGCAAGTCTCTTTATGCGTCCTGTAATACATCATCCGGCAACTAACTCATTAGTCACTTTGCTTGCAAGGCTTCTTATGATGTGTATAACCGAGAGGGCTCAAAGATACCTCTCTGATACTCGAAGTGATAAATCCTAATCTCGGTCTACGCCAACTCAACAAACACCTTCGGAGATACATGTAGAGCATATTTATAATCACCCAGTTACGTTGTGACGTTTGATAGCACACAAGGCATTCCTCCGGTATCCGCGAGTTGCATAATCTCATAGTCAAAGGAATATGTATTTGACATGAAGAAAGCAATAGCAATAAAACTGAACGATCATTATGCTAAGCTAACAGGTGGGTCTTGTCCATCACATCATTCTCCTAATGATGTGATCTCGTTCATCAAATGACAACACATGTCTATGGTTAGGAAACTTAACCATCTTTGATTAACGAGCTAGTCTAGTAGAGGCTTACTAGGGACACGGTGTTTTGTCTATGTATCCACACATGTATCAAGTTTCCAGTTAATGCAATTATAGCATGAATAATAAACATTTATCATGGTATAAGGAAATATAAAATAACAACTTTAGTATTGCCTCTAGGGCATATTTCCTTCATATCAATCAAAAGATAAATCATACTCCGACTTCCTTGCTAACACCACAGGCTACCACTTTCATGTAAAGACTCACAAACCTTAACACAAATATTAATACTTACCTTCAATCATTTACCAACATACTCATGTGTTCCTACCTCAATATCGGAAAACTACTGCAAGGAATCAAACATATTCTATTCAATGATCTACATGTTTATGCAAGTTTTTATTATACCCATGTTATATTATTTTTAGACCAATCATATAACTCATGCATGTCACCACTTCCTATTCGACTCTAAAAAATATTTAAGTGAAGAAAGAGGGTACTAATAATTTCTACAAAACATATCACCATGCTGAATCAAATATAAGTGAAGTACAAGAGCAATTGCCTCAATTCAAATCTCTACTCCTAATGGAGCAGTTGGTAGTCTACGTTCCATGGTTTTTTTCATCCCACCTCCCACCCTTTGTCTGGTTTATTTTCGTCTCTCCTCCCACCACCGAGTTCCGCGCAATTAACGACCCCTAGACAACAAAAACAAAATCACATAAGGAGGGAGCAATGTCTCCGGCCCCTCGCACATGCCTCAACCAAAAAAAACAGCGAAAAAAGACCTACGAAAAAAACCACAAAAAAAATCCACTACACGCTTCTATTCCTGTAGACAGTGTTGGGCCTCCAAGAGCAGAGGTTTGTAGGACAGCAGCAAA
Organism: Secale cereale; assembly: GCA_902687465.1. Taxonomy (NCBI): domain Eukaryota; kingdom Viridiplantae; phylum Streptophyta; class Magnoliopsida; order Poales; family Poaceae; genus Secale; species Secale cereale. Next base: position 483,210,551 of record LR738714.1, read on the forward strand.
TTTCCCTTAAGTGAGTAACCCAAGGTTTATCGAACTCAGGGAAGTGGAGGTTGAACGTACCCCTTTCAAGCAACCCTGCAATCAAGATACAAGAAGTCTCTTGTGTCCCCAACACACCTAATACACTTGTCAGATGTATAGGTGCACTAGTTCGGCGAAGAGATGTTAAATTGCAAGTGATATGGATGGCAAAAGATGTATTTGTGAATCTGAAATAAAAATGGCAGCAAGCAAACAAGTGGTAAACGTGAGCACAAATGGTATTGCAATGGTGGAAACAAGGCCTAGGCTTCATACTTTCACTAGTGGCAACTCCCAACAACATTAACATAATCGAATCACATGATATTTCCCATAAAACATGCACTCGGAGGTCATTCCTTTGTGGTCAAGAGAGGACGAGAATTATGTAGGGCTACAAAAGCACACCTCTAAGTTCGTAGTTCTCAATCTATGGATTTCCCAATGTCACCGCGGCCATCCAAAGAGAGTACCACAATCACCACAACATATCTCAAGGATAGTCAAACACAAGCACCAAGAGACTCTGAATCTTCAATCAACACACAAAAGAGGAAATCACTCATGAAAATATTATTCTAATCCATGTCCAATAGACCATTGTCACCTTGGTCTCGGGGATTATACTAGATAAAGACAAGTGAGTACATCAATCCAATACATAGAAGAAGGGGAAATATCATGGGATCACCCTAGATTAACATAGCCTATGATCACAACGAAGATCACATCATGGGAGAGAGAATTGACCACATAGCTACTGGTAGAAACCTCAGCCCCGAGGAGGAACTACTCCCGCATCATGGAGGGAGGAAGCAACGTGGATGGAGATGAATCTGGGGGCACTTCCCCGTCCCGGCAGGATGCCGGCACAAGAATTCTGGTCCCCCGAAACTTGGTGGCGATGGCGGCGGAGATCGGAATAGCTTCTAGAGAAAAGGGTTCTGGAATCAGGGTTTCCGCGACGGGAGGTAAATATATGCCAAAGGGGGTCACTAGAAGCGGAGAGGGGGGCCCAGGCGCCCTCCCTAGGCGGCCAGGGGTGGGGCCGCCTGGGCTGGCCGCCTGGGCTGCCCCTGGCTCCCCTCTGGCCCCACTTCTGGCGCGTGGAAACTTCTGGAGCGCTGATTTTTTATATATATTTCCCGGAATTTTTCTGGCAATTTAAGTAATGGGAAAACCTGAAATACAAAAACAGCAGAAAACAGAAACTGGCACTGGGGTGCACTGAGTTAATAGGTTAGTCCAAATATGATCAAAAGTGTATGGAAGTGCATAAATATCATAGCAATATCACACAAAAGAAGCATGGAGCAAGCAGAAATTATAGATACGTTTTGGACGTATCAACATCCCCAAGCTTAATTCATGCTCGTCCTCGAGTAGGTAAATGATAACAAGCATAATTTCTGTGGTGACATGCTATCAATCATATAAGAACTTTTAAGTAAAGCAATCAAGGCATGTAGTTCAATTCAAGTCATAACAAGCAAGAGTCTATATTAGCATTGTAACAAGTAACATAAGAACATAAAGGTGCAAGAGCTCTCGTTGTCCGTGACTCGAATGTCTCCAAATGGTGTTTGCGTGCAAGAAAGGGGATAGGGATATATGAGAGAGTAAAACATAGTTTTTGTATTGTTGAGAACTTAATCTACTAAAGTTTCACACTTGGTCTTCTTTGGAATCTTATCTTGACTCATCCCCAGACCATCATCCAGGTACAAGTCAAAATGATCCACTCCCTTTCGATATTTTGAGCACTCATGCAATGGATGAGCGTAAGCAAGAAAGTCGACACTTAGGATGGCAAAGAGAGAGAAATGATAGAGGGGGAAGACAAAAAAGGTGTGAAAGGCTCACATCAATGAGGACAATCATCGGCGAGAGAAAGCCAAATGATAGATATGATGTGAGGAGTAGGGATTGCCATGCAACGGATGCACATATGAGCTAAGGTAAGCTCTCCAATGGAACTAGTGGGGGTGCATCCAACTTGCTTGCTCAAGAAGACCTAGAGCTCTTTTGAGGAGGCTCATCATTGGAATATACAAGCCAAGTTCTATAGTGTAAAGTTCCCCACATAGCTATATGCATAAATGATAATCTCTATGGAGTACAAGGTATAAGATGGAGTACGAGTGTGGATCTCTCAAAAGAAATAGTAGTGTGCCCCCTTCTCTCTTTTTATTTCTTTTTCTCTTTTTTTCTATTTTTTTGTGGCCTCCATGGCTCTTTCTATTTAACTCTCATTTGTCCTCTTTGGGATCTTTTGATTTTGTCCTCTTTGGGATCTTTTCCTCACTTTAGGGGCAACACTCTATATATTACAAGAAGTATAGAAGATCTTTCACACTTTACAAAAGTACTCAACATAAAGAAAATGAAACTATCATGATGTATGCAAATGTATGCCTCTGCCGGTGTAGCAAGAAATGCAATGATTACTAGTGCGTCATGTAGCAATGATTAGGGCAAGGCCCAACTAGCATGCGGCTCATCGATCAAGCAAAAAGCATGTATGACATGAAGATCAAGTCATGAGAAGATGGATGTTGCATGGCAATGTATCTCGGAAAGGCTATGGAAATGCCTTGATAGGTAGGTATGGTGGCTGTTTTGAGGAAGGATATAATGAGGCTTATGATGACAGAGCGTATCGTGCCAAGTATTTGGATGCACCGGCGAAGTATGCGCCAACTCTCGAGGTGAGAAAGGGCAATGCACGGTACCGAAGAGGCTAGAAAAATATGGTTAGGTGGAAGTGTCAACTTTCGAATACACACATTAGTCCGAAGAACTCATGCACTTATTATCGGTAACTCACAATCTAATTAGGAGGTTCGCAAAGAGATAAGTACCCCGAGGAGGTGTGTATGGGGGTTTGGTTACCCTTGCGCATCCTCGACCCATGGTACGTGAGTGTACTCTAATATTCGATCCCTCCAAAGATTAGTGATCCATTTAGTAGCTAAAGTTCTCAACTATTTTGTAGGTTTTCGAAAATAAACACGGATTGCCCAAAATACGACATCTATCACTAATAGGCTAAAGCTCTTGACACCAAAAGTTCAGACATTACTCATGGCAATACCTCAAAACTATGGCAAGTTACTACTAAAATTAAATAGCAACCTCAATTACCTACTTTAAGTTAAGACACACAACTCAGTGCAACAGGCAAACTCTCTTAACAAGATAAACATGAAAACCCAAGAGAGTTCAGCAACCAACTAAACAAAAGCTCTTTAAAAAGAAAAGCATGAAAACTAAGAGCTAAACATGACAGCAACTATGGAAAGACAAAGAACACACACAGCAAAGATGAGCATGAAAATCCTATGTTGTGTTCTAGGTTGAAGTGGAGCGTGTTTCTCTCCCACACAAAGAAAGCTGGGTTCTAATTCGTTATGAACAGCAAGCAAAGCTAAAAAACTAAAAAGGAAACTAAGAGCGAGACGCTCCAAGCATAGCACATAACGCATGAAGTGATTAAAATATAGTGGAACGAAAGACGAACTGATAATTGTTGATGGAGAAGGGGATTGTAATGCCCCGGATGTAATACTTTCCCTTTTGGGCATATAATATATCTCCGGCTTCATCTATTCCATTTCGGGTTCTTTGTCTTTCGGGTTTTCGTCGTTTTGTCGTGTGCGTGTGTGGCATTCATTCATATCATGTAGTCATATGCATCGCATTGCATTTGTGTTGTCGGTTGCATCCGGTTCCACGCGTTCCTTCCCGTTGTCCGTTTCGCGTTCCGGAGCTCCCTCACGTGTCCGTGGCATCCCGTAGGCCTACTTTGGTGTTTGGCCGTGTAACGTTACCGGTTTGGCGCGAGACTTGTCGTGTGTTGTTGTTTTGTTGTGTGTAACCCGCCTGTCAAATCTCGTCGTGTTTCGAGTCCGTTTGCTACCCCAACAGTTATTCTCGTGGGCTCAAAGTGCCTCCACTTTGAGGCCCAAGACACCCCTCCAACAGCCCACCAACCACTCCTAGCCACTTCTATCATCTAGGCCATCCAAATTTGATCCGGTGGCCGAAAACCGCACTCTATTTGGGCAACCCTAGCTCCTTGTGCCTATATATTTGTCCACTCCCCCAAATTTGTGCCCCAAAACAAGGAAACCCTAGCTCCCCTAGCCACTTCTCTTCCACCTCCAGCCACCTCACCGGACCTCGCCGGAGTTCTCGCCGGAATTCTCGCCGGAGCTCCACCGGCCGGCCTCTCCACCTCACCTCCGGCCAGATCCGGCGAGAGGCCACCGGATCCAGCCGGCCCCGACCTCCAGCCGGCTCGGGCAGCACCACCGCCGCCAAGCTCGCAAGCTTCCCGCACCAGACCGCTCGTTCGCCGCCGCCTAGGATCGATCGGATCGGGAAACCCCCGATCCAGATCGGTCAACGCCTCTTCGATCGAAGCCTCCCAGCGCCCCGCTCCTCCCTCTGGGCCCCGAGCTGGGCCGCGCCTCCAGCTCCTTCGCATCGTGCCGTCGAGCAGCCAGGCCGCGGCCTCTCCCCTGGGCTCCGCGGGCCTCCAGCGCCGGCCGCCTCCTGGGCCTCCTCCCCGCGGCCCGTCCCGCCATTTCCCAGCCTCCACCTCCCGCGGGCCGAGCCGAATCTCTCCCCTGGGTCCGCGCCGATCGCCTCAGCGCCAGGCCGCCGGATCCCACGCGCCAGCGGGCCTGAGCCGCAGGCCACTCCCGCCTCGCTGGGCCTCTCCAGCCGCAGGGCCCACTCCACCGCCAGCCGCCGTTGACCGCGCCAGGGCCCAGTCCGCCGGGCAAGATCCACTTCTCCAGGCCCGATCCGTTCGTTTTTTTCTAGATCTGAGAGAAAGTTGACTCCCCAAATCCACTAAGTCCCCAGTATATTTGCTTGTGTCTGATGCAATATTAGATCAGTGATAACTTCTTGTGTGTTGCTCCGATTTGCGCGAATGAGGTGTCCAGACGTTCGTGATGATTAGCACTATGTTTCATTTATTTGTGCCATGCATGTTAGAGATCATCTAGATGCTTATTTTTCTGTTGCAAGAGTGCATCCCGATATAAACTGCTGCTATGTGTTGTTTTTATGCCATCTTTGCATAGTGATATCTTTTAGCTCGTTTGTCCGAATGTTGCAAATGACATGTCCACGTGTTCGTCTTGCCATGCTCTACACGTTGCTTGTGTTAGGTTGCATGATAGATTTATTCTTGACATGTTTATCTTCGTTGCAAAGTGCTATGTGGCTGTTTAGTTATTTAACTTGTTATGAAATGCCATCTTGTGGAGCTCGTTGCTATCGTTGTGTTTATCTCCATGATGCATGCTTGTGTGTTTCGGAATCACCATCATGTGTACTTTGATGTGGTGCTTACCACTTGCCATGTTTCGTTTCGAGGTGACTTAAACTTGCTCTTATAGATGCCATGATGAAACTGCTGTTTTAACACTTAGTGGATTTTCACTAAGTCTGGAATCTGTAGTTCTCCGATGCCATGTTTGCTTGCTCTTCTAGGACAAACCATGATAGTTTTGGAGTGGATCTTGATGGTTCCTTGTATTATATATTGTTGGCTATCCATTCATGTTCTCACATGCTTATTTGAGTGGCTGTAGCACATTTGACTTTTGCTCCAAAGTTTCAATAAAATTCTGATGTCAGGATTTTATTGTCAAGTTCAATATGTCCAAGCTTGTTGCTATTGATCCGTGGCTCCTTTGGGGGTGCACCTTTGGACTTATTTGCTGTAGGATATGTCTAGTTTTTGTTCATGCTCTTTGCCATGGTGTTTGAGTGCTGTAGCTTATTTATCTAGTGCTCCGAAGTTGCTATGTTGCTGTAATTTTCAGCTTTCGCATGTTTCTTGTTTCGGGCATAACTTTTAGCCCGTAGCTCCGTTTTCAGCGAGTCTTATATGAAACTTGATTGATTTTCCGTGTAGAATCATAATATCCTATTGTTATCATGTTTTGAGGTGTTTTGCTTGAGTGCTATTTTCCGTGCTCCGTGTGCTCCCTTAGTGCATCCATCATGCATTCATCATTTTTGAGTGCGCATTGCATCTTGTTGATTCGTGTCTTGTGTGATTGTATTGTTTAGAGCCGAAAGCTGAGACTGAGTACGAGTACGAGCACGAGGTTACCAACGAGGTTGAGCACGAGGACCCTTCTTACGATCCGAACGACAACTCTTCAGGCAAGATGACAGAACCCCGATAACATTACTATCTTTGCCCATTGCTAGTAGTCTCGATCTATAGGTTTGCCTCGATGCCCATGTTTTCCTGTCAGCCTCCTACTTGTAACCATTACCATGTTTAACCACCCTACCTATGCCAACCGTTGCTTGGCTAAGTACGCTTCGCTCAGCCCCTCTTATAGCATTGCTAGTTGCAGGTGAAGATCGAAGATGCTTGCTTCATGTTGAAGTTTGTTGGGTTATATCACACTATATAAATGCTTAAAATGAAATCATCTATATATTGGCAAGGGTGGAAGGCTAAGCCTTTTGCTTGGTGTTTTGTTCCACTCATGCCGTTAGGAACCGTTTAAACCGGTGTTATGTTCCTTGATTATGCGTTCCTAACACGGTTGGGGTGTATGGGACCCCCTCGATAAACCGCTAAGTGCTAAGTCTTTTCCAGCAAGTCCCAACATTGGTACTATTTGCCTAATAACTAAATAAACTTGCATAGGGAGTAATTAACCCTCTTTCTTAATCAACAACCCCGGGCCAGTGCTCCACATGAGTGTTGGTCCGAAACGGGGGTTCTGCGGGGCCGCCTTGGGGCAACCCGAGGTATCTGGCATACACCTGTAGAATCGCCCATCCGGTCGTGGCCTGAGACGAGATACGCGCGGCTACTATCAGGGTGTCGGCACGCCGGGAGGATTTGCTGGATTAGCCTTACCTTAGTTCGGAGTATCTTGAGCACGGGATTCCGAGAATACTCGGGTCTTCTCACCTTGGAGTTGCGACTCCGTGGATCGTGGGCTTGTAATGGGTCAAGTTGGAACACCCCTGCAGGGTTATGAACTTTCGAAAGCCGTGCCCGCGGTTATGTGGCAGATGGGAGCTTGTTAATATCCGGTTGTAGATAACTTGACACAATGTTTCAATACACTACCAGCGTGTGTACCGTGACTGTCAATTTCCGAATAGGGATTCGGGAGTTGAACACGGTGGGGTTATGTTTGTTGAGCTTTAGCTAGGATCACTTCGTGATCACCTCTCAACCGAGGCACTTCTCTTCTCGCACTCTTTCACGTAAGCTAGTTGCTAGTTGCTGCTGCAGACACTTATTCTTTTCTTCAGCCTTATCCTCTCCCAAGGCTTTTATAGTCTTGTTACCCAGGAACGGGATTGCTGAGTCCTCTGTGGCTCACAGTTACTTCACCACACCAGATGCAGGTCCAATTGTGAGCTATCCAGGTGATGGCACCGAGCTTGACTGGGAGTACGACGAGGAGCGTAGCCGTTACTATGTTCGTTATCCTGATGATCAGTAGTGGAGACTTCTACTAGGATTCGATCCGACATGTGGATTTAAATTATGTTTGGTATCTTGTCATTTGGATTTTACCCTTAGAGGGCTGTGATGTTTTATTGATGATGATTTGGACATGTATTGTATTTGTGTGACGTGGCGAGTGTAAGCCAACTATTTTTATGTTTTCCATCCCCATCTTTTACATGAGTTGTGCAAAGATACCAGACTTGCGATCATTCCAGCATGGGGTTATGTCTCTAAGTCGTGCCTCGACACGTAGGAGATATAGTCCCATCCTGGGCATTACAAGTTGGTATGCAGAGCCTTCTCCGACCTAGGAGCCCCCACTGATTGATCGAATCGTTGACGGTCGAGTCTAGGCACACACTTAAAATATTTTGAGTCCTATATTATATCGGAGAGTAGGATTTCTTTGCTTCTCATCCCCTTTCTCTCTAGTGAGGACTCCTGGTGACTACTCTTCCCTCTTCTACTTTCAAAAATTGCACCAAATTTTTTTTTAGGAATCTCGCGAGTATTGTGGGATTGTTTCGATGTTCTTGTGACGAGAATATTGTTCTTGATGCCTCCTGACATTAGGGGTTGTGGCAGTGTCCCGGGGAGTTGAGCTTCGGGGTATTGTCGTCACAAGCATATCACGGCAGTACTAAATACTTAAGACGGCCGACATCGAAAATCTCTCCTATACGGTTAGTGGAAAGATAACCCCGACATCACCCAGTACTGGGGAGGTAGTTCGGGAGTATTGCCATAGCTTGTTATAGTGGATGCTTTTCGAAGGTCCGAGGTAAACAGTTTCCGAGAAAGACCGGTTATGTGTTGAAGGATGGATACAGCTGGATGTAGGTTTAGAGTTGATTGCGCGATGCTTCCCCTGTATCCCCAACACCTGATTGCATAACTGGAATCTTTTGGAAATTCATAGGTGGGTTTATCCAGTAGATCGTAGGCATTCTTTCAACGAATGCAGGTTAGCGAGTTCGGGGTTCTACATTGAGTGAAGTGGTTTATGACCGATGTTCCGATCGGGATTTGCATCTTAAAGGGTCCTTGGCTATGCTGATCCGGGGATTGCAAAACCCTTTCGTAACGCGTTCATATGCTTTCAGCACAAAGATGTTAGAACGAAGCTCCTATCTTGTGTTTGTTCCCGTCTGTACCTTGTTGTTTTTCTTATTTTACCTTTTGTCCCCTATGTGGCTTCTTGTGAAGATTGATGTTATCATTTAACTGAGAATTTCATCCGTTCCTCTTGTTCGAATGATTTCATTCGTTCCTATTGTTCGAATGATTATTGTGAAGACTTGTTGCAATTCATTCCATTGATTCAGCTTATACCTTCTGTCAATCAATTGCTGATTCGTGGTCATCTCTTTCAGGATGGCTCCGAAAAAAGTTCCCAACGCTAACCCAGAGGCGGAAGAGGTTCCAGATCGTCCTCCTTCCCCTCCTCCTCCGCCTGAGGCTTGGAGAGCGATTATGCAGACTACAGCTCAGAACACCCAGATGTTGATGCAGATGATGCAGCAGATGCAAGCTAATCAAGCTAATCAGGGTGTTCCAGGGAATCAAGGCAACTTCTTCAACCAGCAGCACCATGCTACTCTCAACCAGTTCTTGGCCAATAATCCAAAAGTTTTCAGTTACTGTGTCGACCCTCTTGATGCTGAAGATTGGTTAACCGATATCAAGAAGCATTTTGAGTGCAGTAACGTGAAGGAAGAGGACTATGTGAAGTTTGCAGCCTTCCAACTCAAAGACCAAGCAGCTGACTCGTGGCAGCAGTACAAAGACTCCAGGCCAGGTCGTGTGATCTCTTGGGAGGATTTCTGCAAGGACTTTCGCTCTCACCATATTCCAACAAGTGTCATCGAGGGCATGCGTGAGCAATTCCGCAACCTGAAGCAGGGCTCTATGATAGTCTACCAGTATAATTTCAAGTTCCAAAACCTCGCCCGCTATGCTAAGCAAGACATTGCTGATGCTAAGAGCAAAATCTACCAGTTCCGTGGAGGCCTGAAAGATGAACTTCAACTTGCTCTCACCTTGTTCGAGCCCGATGAGTTTGACAAATTCTATAACATGGCTTTGAAACAAGAGGCAGCTCAGCTTAAGATGGAGGCTTCTAAAAAGAGGATTCGAGATGCCGTTCACTCTTCCTCATCGTCTCAGATGGTCTCGAAACAACAGAAATTTTGGCTTCCTCCTCCTCCAGTGATTCGAGCTCCTTACAACAACTCCAACAGCAACAAGAACTCCAGTGGACGTGGTTTCTCCCACCCACCCAACCCGAGCAACCAGTCGAAGAAGCAGTTTCAGTCTCAAGGCTCCAAGTCAAGTGGTTCTCATTTCCGTCCTCTCTCAGAAGTGGTGTGCAACAAGTGTGGCCAGAAGGGTCACTATGCCAACAGATGTCCGAACCCGAAGCGTCTTCCACCTCCTCCACCTGTGAGTTCAGCTATTGTCAAGCATGATCCAAAGGCAGCAAGGGTCAATCTGATGAATGCAGCGCAAGCGGAGAATTCTTCTGATGTCATTTTGGGTAACCTTCCAGTGAAGTCTTTTCCAGCTAAAGTGTTATTTGATTCGGGTGCTTCATATTCTTTCATGTCATACCCATTTGCATCCAAGCATAGTGTGACCACAGCAGCTTTACCAAGGCAGTTGGCAATTTCTTCTCCGGCAAAGCAGATGCATTCCAGTATATATGCTCCGAATGTTTCTAATCGCATGGGTGATTATCGATTTTTGGCTTCTCCAGTGGTTCTTGGTAATTCTGACATCGATCTCATCCTCGGGATGGACTGGCTTTCTCAGCATGATGCTCACATTGATTGTGCACAGAAGGAAGTCAAGATGACTCATCGTGATGAAGATGTGATTATCTTCGCCTCCAGGGATAACACTATCAGGCTTTTCTCTCTCAATGAAAAGGGCGAAATTAATGCCATATCTCAAATTCCGGTGGTTAACGAATATCAAGACGTCTTTCCTGAAGAACTTCCAGGCATGCCTCCACACCGTCAGGTGGAATTCGTCATTGAACTCGAGTCGGGTACTGAGCCAGCATGCCGGCGTCCGTACAAGCTCTCTCCTGAAGAATTGAAGGAATTGAAGAAGCAGCTTGATGAACAGGAGCGTATGGGTCTCATCAGGCCTAGTACGTCTCCTTGGGGCTGTGGTGTCTTATTTGTCAAGAAGAAAGATGGCACGGAACGTCTATGCGTTGATTACCGGCCATTGAACAAGAAGACAATAAAGAACAAGTATCCGCTCCCCAACATCAACGAACTCTTCGAGCAGCTCAAAGGAGCTAAAGTGTTCTCTAAGCTCGACCTCCGAATGGGCTATCACCAAATTCGCATTCGCGAGGAAGACATTCCCAAGACTGCCTTCAGAACGAGTTACGGCTCATATGAATATACAGTCATGTCCTTTGGTCTCGCCAATGCTCCTCCTACCTTTTCGAGGATGATGCACTACATCTTCAACCCCTATACCGGCGAGTTTGTGCTTGTGTATCTGGATGATATTCTGGTGTTTTCCAAGAATGAAGAAGATCAAGAAAAGCACTTACGTCTGGTTCTTGATCGACACCGTGAGCATAAGTTCTATGCCAAGTTCTCCAAGTGCGAATTTTGGCTCGATAAGGTTTTGTACCTGGGCCATATCATCTCAGCTGACGGTTGATGGGCCTCGAACCCCTCGTTGGATTACCCCAAGTGGAAGGTGTAAGATGCAGTAAGTAGAAGTGTTTTCCCCTAGCAAAGATGCCAAGGATCGAATCCCCAGAGACTCCTAGGTTCAACAGGTAGGTGTCAACTGCTAACGGCGCAATTAGCAATCAACGTGGACCTGCACACAGATACAAATAACTTTGCTCCCAACGAGTACAGAGAGGTTGTCAATCTCTCCGGCCTTGTAGTTCACAAAGGGTTAAAAGCAATATGATAGTAGTGATAGATAGTGTTTTGCAATAGTAAATAAAATAGCGAAAAAGTAAATAGTGTATGTGATCAATGATGGTAATATGGACCGGAGTCACATGATGTTCACTAGTGATGTCTCTCTCCCAAAAGACGATAAAACAGCTATGTGAGGTAACAAATTACAGCTGGGCAATTGATAGGACCACGAACGCAAACCAATGCTGATTACATTGCAAGAAAGGTTGAGGTTCAAAGCATGGGCGGTACGCCAAAGTAAGTAGACCGAAATCCATCTGCATCTACTACTAATCATCCACCTTGAGATATCTATCCAGAACATCTCGCTGGTATTAAGTTGCGAGTCCCACCCATAGTGTAAACTCAATGCAACAGACAACTGCATTAAAAGAACTTTGCGTAAAGTAAACAATCCTTGCACCCGCGAGCACAAGCACCGTTGTTTTCCCCCTTGTGGCAACAGCACATCCCCTAGACTCATGTTTCTGTCACTCAAGCTAGTCATCGAGGGGCATGAACCCACAATCGAGCATAACGTTCCCTCTTGGAGTCACTACCTACTACTTGGCCAAAGCAATAAATAACAACGGAGAACATGCAAGAATTACTTATGAACTAAAATATAAAAGAGGTGAATCAAATATATTACTCAAGATCAATCTGAACATAATCTCATAATCCATCGGATCCCAGCAAACTCAACATAGCACCAGCATAAGGATTACATAGGTGCATCGATCATGTAGGGCAGCTCACGAGGACTAATTAGTGAAGCACAAGAACGGGAGGAGAACATCACATAGCTACTGGTCATGGACTCATGGTCCAAGGGAGACTACACACGAGTCATCCGGGAGGCGTCCATGGTGGTGGAGAAGCTCCCGGTGGTGATCCTCCCCTCCGGCAGGGTGCCGGGAAGAGTTCTCCTGGTGCTCCCGATCTTGGAAGCGGCGGCGGCGGCGGAACAGAGATGGGATCGCGAAAAGAAGTCTTGTTTCAAGGGTTACGGGGGACCCTTTAAATATCTGCCAAAGTAGGGCACCGGGGGGATCTCGGGGGGCCGAGGCGCCCCCCCGGCGCGGCCCAGGGGGGCGCGCCCACAGGGCACCTGGAGCCCCTGTGCCCCCCCCCCCCACGCTCCCCTTCGGAAGCAGTGTCGTTCCTGGAACGCTGATTTTTTATATATTTTTTCTGGGCAGTTCTCGAAACGTGAAAACCTGAAATACAAAAACAGCCGAAAACAGAAACTGGCACTAGGGTGCACTGGATTAGTAAGTTAGTACAAATATGATCAAAAGTGTATGGAAGTGTATGAATATCATAGCAATATCACCCAAAAGTGGCATGGAGCAAGCAGAAATTATAGATACGTTTTGGACGTATCAACGGTATTGCGGTAAATCCCGAGAAAGTTGAAGCAATTGTCAACTCGGAAGCTCCTCAGAACGTCAAGCAACTTCGCAGTTTTCTGGGTCTTGCCAGCTATTGCAGAAGGTTCGTTGAGAACTTCTCCAAGATTGCCAAGCCTCTTTCCAACTTGCTTTAGAAGAATGTCAAATACTTTTTGTCTCCAGAGTTTGAAGTGGCATTCAAAACTCTCAAAGAAAAGCTTGTCTCTGCTCCAGTTCTTACTCCTCCAGATGAGTCCAAGCCCTATGAAGTATTCTGTGATGCTTCTCTTCAAGGACTTGGTGGTGTGCTTATGCAAGATAAGAGAATTGTGGCATACACTTCTCGTCAGCTCAAGCCAAGTGAGAAGAACTATCCCACACATGATCTCGAGCTAGCAGCTGTGGTACATGCTTTGATTACGTGGAGACATCTGTTGTTGGGCGGAAAAGTCGACATCTTCACTGATCACAAGAGCTTGAAGTACATCTTCACACAGCCGAATCTGAACCTCCGCCAGACTCGTTGGGTTGAAATGATCCAAGAGTACAATCCCAGCATCGAATACACTCCTGGCAAGGCAAATGTGATTGCAGATGCTTTGAGCAGAAAGGCATATTGCAACAGCCTTCTTATCAAGCCGTTCCAGCCTGAGCTTTGTGAAGCATTCAGGAAACTCAACCTCCAAGTTGTTCCGCAGGGTTTTCTTGCAAATCTTCAAATTGCTCCTACCTTGGAAGATCAGGTCCGTGAGGCCCAACTCAGTGATGCCATGGTGCAGAAGGTGAAACATGGTATTGCAAAGGGAACTCCTAAATACAAGTGTTTTCGTGTTGATGAGAGAGATACCTTGTTCTTCGAGGACAGACTCGTTGTTCCCAAAGGTGATCTCAGGAAGCTCATAATGGAAGAAGCACATGATTCTCTCCTTTCCATTCATCCTGGCAGTTCCAAGATGTACCAAGATCTCAAGCAATCTTACTGGTGGACACGCATGAAAAGGGTGATTGCCCAATTCGTGAACGAATGTGATGTTTGCAGAAGAGTGAAAGCAGAACATCAACGTCCAGCCGGTCTTCTCCAACCTCTTCCTATTCCCGAGTGGAAATTCGACCACATTGAAATGGATTTCGTCACTGGCTTTCCTAAATCCAAGCAAGGGAATGATTTTATCTTCGTGGTGATTGACAAGCTTACCAAAGTCGCTCACTTCCTTCCAGTCAAAGAATCCATCAATGCAGCTCAATTGGCAGAGTTGTACACTTCCAGAATTGTGTCTTTACATGGCATTCCTCAAGTTATCTCCTCAGACCGTGGAAGTTTGTTCACTTCAAAGTTCTGGGACTCTTTTCAGTCCGCCATGGGCACTAAGATCAGGTTCAGCACTGCTTTTCACCCTCAGCCAAGTGGTCAAGTCGAGCGAGTGAATCAGATTCTAGAAGACATGCTCAGAGCCTGTGTCATTTCTTTTGGCATGAAATGGGAAGACTGCCTTCCATTTGCCGAATTCTCTTACAACAACAGCTTTCAAGCAAGTGCCGGTAAAGCCCCGTTTGAAATCCTCTATGGCAGGAAGTGTCGTACCCCTCTCAACTGGTCTGAAACAGGCGAACGTCAACTTCTTGGCAATGACTTGATCTCTGAAGCCGAAGAAATGTGCAAAGTCATACGTGAGAATCTCAAGGCCGCTCAGTCGCGTCAGAAGAGCTACTATGACGGCAAGCATCGTGATTTGGCATTCAACATTGGTGATCATGTCTATCTCCGTGTTTCTCCGATGAAAGGCACCCAAAGATTCGATATCAAAGGAAAGCTTGCTCCTAGATACGTCGGGCCTTTCAAGATTCTTGTCAAAAGAGGCGATCTAGCCTATCAACTTGAGCTACCTTCAAACTTCGCCAATGTTCATGATGTGTTCCATGTGTCTCAACTCCGCAAATGCTTCAAGGCACCTGAACGCATGATTCTGTTTGAAGAGATTGATCTTCAACAAGACCTGTCTTATCGAGAGCATCCCGTTGCTATTCTCGAAGAAACCGAGCGCAAGACCCGCAACAAGTCCATCAAATTCTTGAAAGTCAAGTGGTCACATCACACCGACCGAGAGGCTACGTGGGAACGAGAAGATCATCTTCGTTCCGAGTACCCTTCCTTTTTCCAGTCCTAGATCTCGAGACGAGATCTTTTTGTAGTAGAGGAGAGTTTGTAATGCCCCGGATGTAATACTTTCCCTTTTGGGCATATAATATATCTCCGGCTTCATCTATTCCATTTCGGGTTCTTTGTCTTTCGGGTTTTCGTCGTTTTGTCGTGTGCGTGTGTGGCATCCATTCATATCATGTAGTCATATGCATCGCATTGCATTTGTGTTGCCGGTTGCATCCGGTTCCACGCGTTCCTTCCCGTTGTCCGTTTCGCGTTCCGGAGCTCCCTCACGTGTCCGTGGCGTCCCGTAGGCCTACTTTGGTGTTTGGCCGTGTAACGTTACCGGTTTGGCGCGAGACTTGTCGTGTGTTGTTGTTTTGTTGTGTGTAACCCGCCTGTCAAATCTCGTCCCGTTTCGAGTCCGTTTGCTACCCCAACAGTTATTCTCGTGGGCTCAAAGTGCCTCCACTTTGAGGCCCAAGACACCCCTCCAATAGCCCACCAACCACTCCTAGCCACTTCTATCATCTAGGCCATCCAAATCTGATCCGGTGGCCGAAAACCGCACTCCATTTGGGCAACCCTAGCTCCTTGTGCCTATATATTTGTCCACTCCCCCAAATTTGTGCCCCAAAACAAGGAAACCCTAGCTCCCCTAGCCACTTCTCTTCCACCTCCAGCCACCTCACCGGACCTCGCCGGAGTTCTTGCCGGAATTCTCGCCGGAGCTCCACCGGCCGCCCTCTCCACCTCACCTCCGGCCAGATCCGGCGAGAGGCCGCCGGATCCAGCCGGCCCCGACCTCCAGCCGGCTCGGGCAGCACCACCGCCGCCAGGCTCGCAAGCTTCCCGCACCAGACCGCTCGTTCGCCGCCGCCTAGGATCGATCGGATCGGGAAACCCCCCAGATCGGTCAACGCCTCTTCGATCGAAGCCTCCCAGCGCCCCGCTCCTCCCTCTGGGCCCCGAGCTGGGCCGCGCCTCCAGCTCCTTCGCATCGCGCCGTCGAGCAGCCAGGCCGCGGCCTCTCCCCTGGGCTCCGCGGGCCTCCAGCGCCGGCCGCCTCCTGGGCCTCCTCCTCGCGGCCCGTCCCGCCGTTTCCCAGCCTCCACCTCCCGCGGGCCGAGCCGGATCTCTCCCCTGGGTCCGCGCCGATCGCCTCAGCGCCAGGCCGCCGGATCCCTCCAGCGATCTGGATCCCGCGCGCCAGCGGGCCCGAGCCGCAGGCTGCCCTCGCCTCGCTGGGCCTCTCCAGCCGCAGGGCCCGCTCCACCGCCAGCCGCCGTTGACCGCGCCAGGGCCCAGTCCGCCGGGTCAGATCCACTTCTCCAGGCCCGATCCGTTCGTTTTTTTTCAGATCTGACAGAAGGTTGACTCCCCAAATCCACTAAGTCCCTAGTATATTTGCTTTTGTCTGATGCAATATTAGATCAGTGATAACTTCTTGTGTGTTGCTCCGATTTGCGCGATTGAGGTGTCCAGACGTTCGTGGTGATTAGCACTACATTTCATTTCTTTGTGCCATGCATGTTAGAGATCATCTAGATGCTTATTTTTCTGTTGCAAGAGTGCATCCCGATATAAACTGCTGCTATGTGTTGTTTTTATGCCATCTTTGCATAGTGATATCTTTTAGCTCGTTTGTCCGAATGTTGCAAATGACATGTCCACGTGTTCGTCTTGCCATGCTCTACACGTTGCTTGTGTTAGGTTGCATGATAGATTTATTCTTGACATGTTTATCTTCGTTGCAAAGTGCTATGTGGCTGTTTAGTTATTTAACTTGTTATGAAATGCCATCTTGTGGAGCTCGTTGCTATCGTTGTGTTTATCTCCATGATGCATGCTTGTGTGTTTCGGAATCACCATCATGTGTACTTTGATGTGGTGCTTACCACTTGCCATGTTTAGTTTCGAGATGACTTAAACTTGCTCTTATTGATGCCATGATGAAACTGCTATTTTAACACTTAGTGGATTTTCACTAAGTCTGGAATCTGTAGTTCTCCGATGCCATGTTTGCTTGCTCTTCTAGGACAAACCATGATAGTTTTGGGGTGGATCTTGATGGTTCCTTGTAGTATATATTGTTGGCTATCCATTCATGTTCTCACATGCTTATTTGAGTGGCTGTAGCACATTTAAATTTTGCTCCAAAGTTTCAATAAAATTCTACTGTCAGGATTTTATTGTCAAGTTCAATATGTCCAAGCTTGTTGCTATTGATCCGTGGCTCCTTTGGGGGTGCACCTTTGGACTTATTTGTTGTAGGATATGTCTAGTTTTTGTTCATGCTCTTTGACATGGTATTTGAGTGCTGTAGCTTATTTATCTAGTGCTCCGAAGTTGCTATGTTGCTGTAATTTTCAGCTTTCGCATGTTTCTTGTTTCGGGCATAACTTTTAGCTCGTAGCTCCGTTTTCAGCGAGTCTTATATGAAACTTGATTGATTTTCCGTGTAGAATCATAATATCCTATTGTTATCATGTTTTGAGGTGTTTTGCTTGAGTGCTATTTTCCGTGCTCCGTGTGCTCCCTTAGTGCATCCATCATGCATTCATCATTTTTGAGTGCGCATTGCATCTTGTTGATTCGTGTCTTGTGTGATTGTATTGTTTAGAGCCGGAAGATGAGACTGAGTACGAGTACGAGCACGAGGTTACCAACGAGGTTGAGCACGAGGACCCTTCTTACGATCCAAACGACAACTCTTCAGGCAAGATGACCGAACCCCTAACATTACTATCTTTGCCCATTGCTAGTAGTATCGATCTATAGTTTTGACTCGATGCCCATGTTTTCCTGTCAGCCTCCTACTTGTAACCATTACCATGTTTAACCACCCTACCTATGCAAACCGTTGCTTGGCTAAGTACGCTTCGCTCAGCCCCTCTTATAGCATTGCTAGTTGCAGGTGAAGATCGAAGATGCTTGCTTCATGTTGAAGTTTGTTGGGTTATATCACACTATATAAATGCTTAAAATGAAATCATCTATATATTGGCAAGGGTGGGAGGCTAAGCCTTTTGCTTGGTGTTTTGTTCCACTCATGCCGTTAGGAACCGTTTAAACCGGTGTTATGTTCCTTGATTATGCGTTCCTAACACGGTTGCGGTGTATGGGACCCCCTCGATAAACCGCTAAGTGCTAAGTCTTTTCCAGCAAGTCCCAACATTGGTACTATTTGCCTAATAACTAAATAAACTTGCATAGGGAGTAATTAACCCTCTTTCTTAATCAACAACCTCGGGCCAGTGCTCCACATGAGTGTTGGTCCGAAACGGGGGTTCTGCGGGGCCGCCTTGGGGCAACCCGAGGTATCTGGCATACACCTGTAGAATCGCCCATCCGGTCGTGGCCTGAGACGAGATACGCGCGGCTACTATCAGGGTGTCGGCACGCCGGGAGGATTTGCTGGATTAGCCTTACCTTAGTTCGGAGTATCTTGAGCACGGGATTCCGAGAATACTCGGGTCTTCCCACCTTGGAGTTGCGACTCCGCGGATCGTGGGCTTGTAATGGGTCAAGTTGGAACACCCCTGCAGGGTTATGAACTTTCGAAAGCCGTGCCCGCGGTTATGTGGCAGATGGGAGCTTGTTAATATCCGGTTGTAGATAACTTGACACAATGTTTCAATACACTACCAGCGTGTGTACCGTGACTGTCAATTTCCGAATAGGGATTCGGGAGTTGAACACGGTGGGGTTATGTTTGTTGAGCTTTAGCTAGGATCACTTCGTGATCACCTCTCGACCGAGGCACTTCTCTTCTCGCACTCTTTCACGTAAGCTAGTTGCTAGTTGCTGCTCCAGACACTTATTCTTTTCTTCAGCCTTATCCTCTCCCAAGGCTTTTATAGTCTTGTTACCCGGGAACGGGATTGCTGAGTCCACTGTGGCTCACAGTTACTTCACCACACCAGATGCAGGTCCAGTTGTGAGCTATCCAGGTGATGGCACCGAGCTTGACTGGGAGTACGACGAGGAGCGTAGCCGTTACTATGTTCGTTATCCTGATGATCAGTAGTGGAGACTTCTACTAGGATTCGATCCGACCTGTGGATTTAAATTATGTTTGGTATCTTGTCATTTGGATTTTACCCTTAGAGGGCTGTGATGTTTTATTGATGATGATTTGGACATGTATTGTATTTGTGTGACGTGGCGAGTGTAAGCCAACTATTTTATGTTTTCCATCCCCATCTTTTACATGAGTTGTGCAAAGATACCAGACTTGCGATCATTCCAGCATGGGGTTATGTCTCTAAGTCGTGCCTCGACACGTAGGAGATATAGTCCCATCCTGGGCATTACAGGGATGCGCGGGGGCATCCCCAAGCTTAGACGCTTGAGTCTTCTTGAATATTTCTCGGGGGTGCACGGGGGCATCCCCAAGCTTGAGCGTTTGTCCCTCCTGAATCTTCTTTTATCATCTTCCCTCGCACACTTGAAAACTCCCTTCATACATAACTCATCATAATCTGAGTAGCGAGGTTAGTACCCATAATAAAATAATTTTTCCCTACTGGAAATAAGGATAATCTTGAAGAACTACTGTTTCTCAAGATTGCCAAAAGGTTTTTGCAAAGAAAAAGCAAGCTCAAGATTTGCAAAACGAAGAAAAGGCAAAACAGGACAGAATCTGTGAAAAACAGACCAGCAGGTAGTAAATAATTTTTTCGGGGCACTTCTGCAACTCAAATCAAAAAACTCAGAACAGACGCTCGAAAGCCAATTGTATGGTGCACGCTTTCAAAAGAATTCAGATCAAAAAGATGATCTGGTGATTTTATACGATTTTTTCTGTCCAAGGACAGAATCTGTTTTCTGGACAGCACGTCACAACTTTTGAACTTTCTTGCAACCGGAGGCTAAACTTGGCACAAAACTGAAAAATAAAGATACAATGATGTTGCTACAGTAGTAACAAACATCAAGACCACTAAAACTGAAAGAACAAACTGAAATCAAAGATAACAAGGGTTGTCTCCCTAGAGCTCTTTCTTTATAGCCATAAAGATAGGCTTAAGACTTTAATGATGCTCTCGTAGGAATAAGAGTTGAAGAACAAAAGAGAGCATCAAGAAGCATATATAAAACATATTTAAGTCTAACATACTTCCTATGCATGGGAATCTTGTAAGAAAATAAATTATTGAAGCATAAAGCAACTAGCATAGGAAGGCAAAACAAGCATAACTTCAAAATATTCACCATAAAGAGAGGAAACTTCTTATTATTAAGATATTTAGAACCATGTCTCCCTCTCTCATTATAAATTTCAGTGGCATCATGGATGAACTCAACAATATAACTATCACATAAGGCATTATTTCCATGATCCAAAAGCATAAAAGTATCATTACTCTTCATATAAGCAAAATCTTTCTTATTAGGAATAGTGAGAGTAAAGCAATCATAACCATCATGGTAATCATCATATTTAGGAGGCATATCATAATCATAATAAATCTTATCCTCAATAGTAGGTGGACTAAAAAGCTCACATTTATCATTGTAATCATCATATATAGGAAGCAAAGTATCATCAAAGTAAATTTTCTCTTCAAAAGTTGGGGGACTAAAAATATCATGTTCATCAAACGTGTCATCCCCAAGCTTAGAGCTTTCCATATCATTAGCAATATTGATATTAAAAAACATACTAATAACATCACCACCATCATGATTGTTATGCAAATAATAAAGTTCCAAAGGTTTTTTAATTTTCTCTTCAAACACATCATGTCCAAGTTCAAGGTAGAGCTTATAAAGCTCTCTCATATTTTTGTTGTTTTCCATTAAGCAAAACTAGTGAAATAAAAACAAGAAACAAAAAGATTTAATTGCAAGATCTAGAGAAGGTACCTTCACTTACCTCACTTCCCCGGCAACGGCGTCAGAAATAGCTTGATGTCTACTACACGCTTCTATTCCTGTAGACAGTGTTGGGCCTCCAAGAGTAGAGGTTTGTAGGACAGCAGCAAATTTCCCTTAAGTGAGTAACCCAAGGTTTATCGAACTCAGGGAAGTGGAGGTTGAACGTACCCCTTTCAAGCAACCCTGCAATCAAGATACAAGAAGTCTCTTGTGTCCCCAACACACCTAATACACTTGTCAGATGTATAGGTGCACTAGTTCGGCGAAGAGATGTTAAATGGCAAGTGATATGGATGGCAAAAGATGTATTTGTGAATCTGAAATAAAAATGGCAGCAAGCAAACAAGTGGTAAACGTGAGCACAAATGGTATTGCAATGGTGGAAACAAGGCCTAGGCTTCATACTTTCACTAGTGGCAACTCCCAACAACATTAACATAATCGAATCACATGATATTTCCCATAAAACATGCACTCGGAGGTCATTCCTTTGTGGTCAAGAGAGGACGAGAATTATGTAGGGCTACAAAAGCACACCTCTAAGTTCGTAGTTCTCAATCTATGGATTTCCCAATGTCACCGCGGCCATCCAAAGAGAGTACCACAATCACCACAACATATCTCAAGGATAGTCAAAGACAAGCACCAAGAGACTCTGAATCTTCAATCAACACACAAAAGAGGAAATCACTCATGAAAATATTATTCTAATCCATGTCCAATAGACAGCTGTCACCTTGGTCTCGGGGATTATACTAGATAAAGACAAGTGAGTACATCAATCCAATACATAGAGGAAGGGGAAATATCATGGGATCACCCTAGATTGACATAGCCTATGATCACAACGAAGATCACATCATGGGAGAGAGAATTGACCACATAGCTACTGGTAGAAACGTCAGCCCCGAGGAGGAACTACTCCCGCATCATGGAGGGAGGAAGCAACGTCGATGGAGATGAATCCGGGGGCACTTCCCCGTCCCGGCAGGATGCCGGCACAGGAATTCTGGTCCCCCGAAACTTGGTGGCGATGGCGGCGGAGATCGGAATAGCTTCTGGAGAAAAGGGTTCTGGAATCAGGGTTTCCGTGACAGGAGGTAAATATATGCCAAAGGGGGTCACCAGAAGCGGAGAGGGGGGCCCAGGCGCCCTCCCTAGGCGGCCAGGGGTGGGGCCGCCTGGGCTGCCCCTGGCTCCCCTCTGGCCCCACTTCTGGCGCGTGGAAGCTTCTAAAGCGCTGATTTTTTATATATTTTTCCCGGAATTTTTCTGGCAATTTAAGTAATGGGAAAACCTGAAATACAAAAACAGCAGAAAACAGAAACTGGCACTAGGGTGCACTGAGTTAATAGGTTAGTCCAAATATGATCAAAAGTGCATGGAAGTGCATAAATATCATAGCAATATCACACAAAAGAAGCATGGAGCAAGCAGAAATTATAGATACGTTTTGGACGTATCAGTTGTTCAAATGACAACTCATGTCTTTGGCTAGGAAACATAACTATCTTTCATCAATGAGCTAGTCTAGTAGAGGCATACTAGGGACACTCTGTTTTGTCTATGTATTCACACATGTACTAAGTTTCCGGTTAATACAATTTTAGCATGAATAATAAACATTTATCATTATATAAGGAAATACAAATAACAACTTTATTATTGCCTCTAGGGCATATTTCCTTCAGTCTCCCACTTGAACTAGAGTCAATAATATGGATTACATAGTAATGATTCTAACACCCATGGAGTCTTGGTGATGATCATGTTTTGCTCGTGGAAGAGGTTTAGTCAACGGGTCTGCGACATTCAGATCCATATGTACCTTGAAAATTTCTATGTCTCCCTCCTTGACTTGATCACGGATGGAATTGAAGTGTCTCTTGATGTGCTTGGTTCTCTTGTGAAACCTGGATTCCTTCGCCAAGGCTATTGCCCCAGTGTTGTCACGAAAAAATTCATTGGACCCGATGCACTAGGTATTATACCTAGGTCGGATATGAACTCCTTCATCCAGACTCCTTCATTTGCTGCTTCCGAAGCAGCTATGTACTCCGATTCACATGTAGATCCCGCCACGACGCTCTGCTTGGAACTGCACCAACTGACAACTCCACCGTTCAATAAAAATACATATCTGGTTTGTGACTTAGAGTCATCCGGATCAGTGTCAAAGCTTGAATCAACGTAACCGTTTACGACGAGCTCTTTGTCACCTCCATAAACAAGAAACATATCCTTTGTCCTTTTCAGGTACTTCAGGATGTTCTTGACCGTTGTCCAGTGATCCACTCCTGGATTACTTTGCTACCTCCCTGCTAAACTTATAGCAAGGCAAACATCAAGTATGGTACATAGCATTGCATACATGATAGATCCCATGGCTGAGGCATAGGGAATGACTTTCATTTTCTCTCTATCTTCTGAAGTGGTCGGGCATTGAGTCTTACTCTACTTCACACCTTGTAACACATGCAAGAACCCTTTCTTCGACTGATCCATTTTGAACTTCTTCAAAACTTTATCAAGGTATGTGCTTTGTGGAAGTCCAATTAAGCGTCTTGATCTATCTCTATAGATCTTGATGCCTAATATATAAGCAGCTTCACCGAGGTCTTTCATTGAAAATTTCTTATTCAAGTATCCTTTTATGCCATCCAGAAATTCTATAGCATTTTCAATCAACAATATGTCATCTACATATAATATTAGAAATACTACAGAGCTCCCACTCACTTTCTTGTAAATACAAGCTTCTCCAAAAGTCTGTACAAAACCATATGCTTTGATCACCTCATCAAAGCGTATATTCCAACTCCGAGATGCTTGCATCAGTCCATAGATGGATCATTGGAGCTTGCACACTTTGTCAGCACCTTTAGGATCGACAAAACCTTTTGGTTGCATCATATACAACTCCTCTTTGAGGTATCCATCAAGGAATGCAGTTTTGACATCCATTTGCCAGATTTCATAATCATAAAATGCGGCAATTGCTAACATGATTCGGAAAGACTTAAGCATCGCTACGGGTGAGAAAGTCTCATCGTAGTCAACTCCTTCAACTTGTCAAAAAAATTGCAACAAGTCGAGCTTTGTAGACAGTAACATTACCGTCGGCGTCAGTCTTCCTCTTGAAGATCCATGTATTTTCAATGACTTGCCGATCATTGGGCAAGTCAACCAAAGTCCACACTTTGTTCTCATACATGGATCCCATCTCAGATTTCATGGCCTCAAGCCATTTTGCAGAATCTGGGCTCATCATCGCTTCCTCATAGTTCGTAGGTTCATCATGGTCTAGTAACATGACTTCCAGAACTGGGTTGTCGTACCACTCTAGTGCGGAACGTACTCTGGTTGACCTACGAGGTTCAGTAGTAACTTGATCCGAAGTTTCATGATCATCATCATTAGCTTCCTTGCTAATTGGTGCAGGAATCACTGGAACTAGTTTCTGTGATGTACTACTTTCCAATTCAGGAGAAGGTACAATTACCTCATCAAGTTCTACTTTCCTCCCACTCACTTCTTTCGAGAGAAATTCCTTCTCTAGAAAGGATCAATTCTTAGCAACGAATATCTTGCCTTCGGATCTATGATAGAAGGTGTACCCAACAGTCTCCTTTGGGTATCCTATGAAGACACGTTTCTCTGACTTGGGTTCGAGCTTATCAGGTTGAAGTTTTATCACATAAGTATCGTAGACCCAAACTTTAAGAAACGACAACTTTGGTTTCTTGCCAAACCACAGTTCCAAAGGCGTCGTCTCAACGGATTTAGATCGTGCCCTATTGAATGTGAATGCAGCTGTCTCTAAAGCATAACCCGAAAAAGATAGTGGTAAATCGGTAAGAGACATCATAGATCGCACCATATCTAATAAAGTACGGTTACGACGTTCGTACACACCATTACGCTCTGGTGTTCCGGGTGCTGTGAGTTGTGAAACTATTCCACGTTGTTTCAAATGAAGACCAAACTCGTAACTCAAATATTCGCCTCCATGATCGGATCGTAGAACTTTATTTTCTTGTTACGATGATTCTCTACTTCACTCTGAAATTCTTTGAACTTTCAAATGTTTCAGACTTGTGTTTCATCAAGTAGATATACCCATATCTGCTCAAATCATTAGTGAAGGTCAGAGAATAACGATACCCGCCACGAGCCTCAACACTCATCGGTCCACATACATCAGTATGTATGATTTCCAACAAATCTGTTGCTCGCTTCATTGTTCCGGAGAACGGAGTTTTAGTCATCTTGCCCATGAGGCATGGTTCACAAGCACCAAGCGATTCATAATCAAGTGATTCCAAAAGTCCATCAGTATGGAGTTTCTTCATGCGCTTTACACCAATATGACCTAAACGGCAGTGCCACAAATAAGTTTCACTATCATTATCAACCTTGCATCTTTTGGCTTCAATATTATGAATATGTGTATCACTACGATCGAGATCTAACAAGAATAGACCACTCTTCAAGGGTGCATGACCATAAAAGATATTACTCATATAAATAGAACAACCATTATTCTATGATTTAAATGAATAACCATCTCGCAACAAACAAGATCCAGATATAATGTTCATGCTCAACGCTGACACCAAATAACAATTATTTAGGTCTAAAACTAATCCTGAAGGTAGATGTAGAGGTAGCATGCCGACGGCGATCACATCGACTTTGGAACCATTTCCCATGGGCATCGTCACCTCGTCCTTAGCTAATCTTCGTTTAATCCGTAGCCCCTGTTTCGGGTTACAAATATTAGCAACCAAACCAGTATCAAATACCCAGGTGCTACTACGAGCATTAGTAAGGTACACATCAATAACATGTATATCAAATATACCTTTGTTCACTTTGCCATCCTTCTTATCCGCCAAATACTTGGGGCAGTTCCGCTTCCAGTGTCCAGTCCCTTTGCAGTAGAAGCACTCAGTTTCAGGCTTGGCTCCAGGCTTGGGTTTCTTCGTGGGAGTAGCAACTGTCTTGCTATTCTTCTTGAAGTTCCCCTTCTTTCCTTTGCCCTTTTTCTTGAAACTAGTGGTCTTGTTAACCATCAACACTTGCTGGTCCTTTTTGATTTCTACCTTCGCAGCTTTGAGCATAACGAAGAGCTCGGGAATTGTCTTCTGCATCCCTTGCATGTTATAGTTCATCATGAAGCCTTTATAGCTTGGTGGCAGTGATTGAAAAACTCTATCAATAACACTATCTTCGCCAACTTTGCAACCAAGTTGAGTCATATGATTGTACTACCCAGACATTCTGAGCAAGTGTTCACTGATAGAACTATTCTCCTCCATCTTGCAGCTATAGAACTTATTGGAGACTTCATATCTCTCAATTCGGGCATTTGCTTGAAATATTAACTTCAACTCTTGGAACATCTCATATGTTCCATGACGTTCAAAGCGTCGTTGAAGTCCCGATTCTAAGTCGTAAAGCATGGCACACTAAACTATCGAGTAGTCATCAGAACGAGCTTGCCAGACGTTCATAACATCCGGAGTTGCTCCTGCAGCAGGCCTATCACCTAGCGGTGCTCCAGGACATAATTCTTCTGTGCGGCAATGAGGATAATCCTCAAATTATGGACCCAGTTTGTGTAGTTGCTACCATCATCTTTCAACTTATCTTTCTCTAGGAATGCAATAAAATTCAAGGGAACGATAGCACGTGCCATTAATCTACAACAACATAGATATGCATAAACTATCAGGACTAAGTTCATGATAAATTAAAGTTGAATTAATCATATTACTAAAGAACTCCCACTTAGATAGACATCCCTCTAGTCATCTAAATGATCACGTGATCCAAATCAACTAAACCATGTCCGATCATCACGTGAGATGGAGTAGTTTTCAATGGTGAACATCTTATGTTGATCATATCTACTATATGATTCACGCTCGACATTTCGGTCTCTAGTGCTCCGAGGACATGTATGTACATGCTAGGCTTGTCAAGTTTTACCCGAGTATTATGCATGTGCAAAACTGTCTTACACCCGTTGTATTTGAACGTAGAGCTTATCACACCCGATCATCACGTGGTATCTCGGCATGACGAACTTTCGCAACGGGCATACTCAGGGAGAACACTTGTACCTTGACATTTTGTAAGGGATCATCTTATAATGCTACCGCCGTACTAAGCAAAATTAGAAGCATAATAAGATAAATATCACATGCAATCAAAATATGTGACATGATATGGCCATCATCATCTTGTGCTTTTGATCTCCATCTCCATAGCATCGTCATGATCTCCATCGTCACCGGCTAGACACCATGATCTTCATCATAGCGTCGTTGTTGTCTCGCCAACTATTGCTACTACTACTATCGCTAACTCATAGTGATGAAGTAAAGCAATTACATGGTCTTCGCAATTCATACAATAAAGAGACAACTATAAGGCTTCTGCCGGTTGTCGATAATTTACAAGACATGATCATCTCATACAATAACGTATAACTCATCACGTCTTGACCATATCACATCACAACATGCCGCGCAAAAACAAGTTAGACGTCCTCTACTTTGTTGTTGCAAATTTTACGTGGCTGGTACGGCTTAGCAAGAACCGTTCTTACCTACGCATACAAAAACCATAACGATTTTTCGGCAAGTATGTGTTGTTTTAACCTTCACAAGGACTGGGCGTAGCCACACTCAATTCAGCTAAAGTGAGAGAGACAGACACTTGCCAGTCACCTTTAAGCAACGACTGCTCGTAACGGTGAAACCAGTCTTGCGTAAGCGTATGCATAATGTTAGTCTGGGCCGCTTCATCTCACGATACCACCGAATCAAAGTATGACATGTTGGTAAGCAGTATGACTATTATCGCCCACAACTCATTGTGTTCTACTCGTGCATATCATCCACGCATAGACCTGGCTCTGATATCACTGTTGGGGAACATAGTATTTCAAAAAAAATCCTACGATCACGCAAGATCTATCTACTAGATGCATAGCAACGAGAGGGGAGAATCTGTCTACGTACCCTCGTAGACCGAAAGTGGAAGCGTCTAGTGACATGGTTGATGTAGTCGAACGTCTTCGCGATCCAACTGATCCTAGCACCGAACGTACGGCACCTCCGTGTTCAGCACACGTTCAGCTTGATGACGTCCCACGAGCTCTTGATCCAATTGAGCTTCATGGGAGAGTTTCATCAGCACGACGGCGTGGTGACGGTGATGATGAAGCTACCGGCGCAGGGCTTCGCCTAAGCACTACAACGATATGACCGAGGTGTGTAACTGTGGGGAGGGACACTGCACACGGCTAGAATCAACTTGTGTGTCTATGGGGTGCCCCTCCCCACGTATATAAAGGAGTGGAGGAGGGGAGGGCCGGCCCTCTACTATGGCGCGCCCTAGGGGAGTCCTACTCCCACCGGGAGTAGGATACCCCCTTCCATGTAGTAGGAGTAGGAGAGAAGAAAGGGGAGGAGAGGGGGAAGGAAAGAGGGGGGCTGGCCCCCTCCCAATTTGGATTGGGATAGGGGGCGCGCCCTCCACCTTTTCCCTTCCTCTCATCTATTCCACTAAGACCCAATAAGGCCCATGTACTCCCCGGGGGGTTCCGGTAGCCCCCCGATACTCTGGTAAATGCCCGAACTCATTCGAAACCATTCTGATGTCCATATATAGGCTTCCAATATATTGATCTTTATGTCTCGGATATTCCGAGACTCCTCGTCATGCCCGTGATCACATCCGGGACTCCGAACTATTTTCGGTACATCAAAACACATAAACTCATAATACCGCTCATCATCAAACGTTAAGCGTGCGGACCCTACGGGTTCGAGAACTATGTAGACATGACCGAGACTCATCTCCGGTCAATAACCAATATCGGAACCTGGATGCTCATATTGGTTCCTACATATTCTACGAAGATCTTTATCGGTCAAACTGCATAACAACATACGTTGTTCCCTTTGTCATCGGTATGTTGCTTGCCCGAGATTCGATCGTCGGTATCACCATACCTAGTTAATCTCATTACCAGCAAGTCTCTTTACTCATTTCATAATACATCATCTCGTGACTAACTCATTAGTCATTTGCTTGCAAGGCTTATTATGATGTGTATTACCGAGAGGGCCCAGAGATACCTCTCCGACACTCGGAGTGACAGATCCTATTCTTGATATATGCCAACACCACAAACACCTTCGGAGACACCTGTAGAGCATCTTTATAATCACTCAGTTACGTTGTGACGTTTGATAGCACACAAGGTGTTCCTCCGGTATTCGGGAGTTGCATAATCTCATAGTCATAGGAACATGTATAAGTCATGAAGAAAGCAATAGCAGTAAAACTAAACGATCAAGTTGCTAAGATAACGGATGGGTCTTGTCCATCACATCATTCTCCTAATGATGTGATCCCGGTGATCAAATGACAACTCATGTCTATGGCTAGGAAACATAACCATCTTTGATCAATGAGCTAGTCTAGTAGAGGCATACTAGGGACATTTTGTTTTGTCTATGTATTCACACATGTACTAAGTTTCCGGTTAATACAATTTTAGCATGAATAATAAACATTTATCATGATATAAGGAAATACAAATAACGACTTTATTATTGCCTCTGGGCATATTTCCTTCAAATGGTTGATGACAACAACGACCCTGTAGCTTCAGGTATGAGATTAAGAAGGCTCACAATTTTTTGCTTAACTGTAGTTTATGGTACCCCTTTTCTTATGTTCACGTATACAAGAACCTTCACAGCAAAATTTATATGTGTGGTTTGTTTTGCCTTCTTTGATTTTGCTAAGGAGTGGATCATGGATGAGGGCTCTGGGTGACGGCGGCGCATGGCAAAGGGCTCTGGATTGTGGCGGGGAAGAAGCGGAGGAACTGTGCATCCGGGAATGGCGAGACCGCCGATCCTATCTGTTGCTCTACTGTCTGACATATGCCAAAACGCCCTTGTAGCTTCAAGTATGAGACTAAGAAGGTTCACAAGTTTTGCCTAATTATAGTTTATGGTACCCCCTTTTGTTATGTTCACGTGTAGAAGCAACTTCATAGCAAGATTTATATGAGTGGTTCATTTTGACTTCTTTGATTTACAAATTTATAAGGAGCAGAGCATGGAGGAGGGCTCTCAGTCGTGGTGGGGCATGGCGGAGGGCTTTGGGTTGTGGTGGGGAAGGAGCAGAGGATGGCGTGACCGCCGATCCTATCAGTCGCACTACTGTCTGACAGGTCACAAGATCACCAAGGCATGTGATAGCATCTTCAGGCCCAACTCTCACTCTGATGTCGCCCATTCAACGCACTCGCCGAGGCTAGGGGTGGGTGGTTCTTTGATGATGGCACAACTGGAGACAACAAGAAGTAGAGGGAGGGAGGCTATCATGTTGAAGAAGACACCGACACCCCGACAACGGAAATGCGGTTTCTCGGAGCTAGCGGGAAGGAGGCTGATGGCTTCCCGTTGTAGTAATGCTATGCTGAAGCAACAAGACACCAGGTTCTATTCTTTTTTTAAGATCACACCACGTTCTATTTGTAAACCATTTTTTCACTACCAGTAATTACTAGAGTATGTGAACAAAATCTAGTGTGAACAAAATTTGAACTGTAATTTGTGATATTTGAGATGTCTATAAGTGTACAAATAGAAAGGCGCCAATTCCATTGATTGTTAGATTCAGAATAGTATGTGTGCAGTGGCTTTTATCTGAATTTTTTATGTTGTTTGTGTTTGAATTAATTAGAACTTTGACCATCGTGTTTGTTCAGCCTGCAAGGTGATTAGCACTCAGCAAACTCTTAGAAAGATGTTGGTACCTCGTTTTTCTCAAGCTCTGAAGACATGCATAGGAATAGGTATGGCTACATGCTTTCTATATCTGTCAGCTTCATAAAGCATTTTGAAGGGGTGCATCTTGTTGGAGAGGTCTGGTATGCATATTTAATCAAAGAAAACATAAGTTTTTATGTAATAAAGATTTATGAAAATTTGGGCTTTAGATTGTATCAGGGACTGTTTTCATGATAAATTACACGAAGTTTGTATCTTGGGACATCTTCATGCTGACTTACGTTCAATACTAGGATATGTCCCCTCATGTGCCAGTTTTGAGATGTTGTTAGAAGTTCATGATATGTTCTTAGTTCCTGCATGTTATTTCACCTTTCTGTAGAGATTTGAGTATAACTTAAAGTTCTAGATGCACATAAGCTTGTGAGTTAACTAAAGCTCACTTGATGGTTCTAACTAAATTCTGCAAAAATATGACCATGACAGAAAGAGAAATGGAGGTTTAGAGGCAGAGTGGATGCCTGCACCAACAACTTTATAGATTGAACTACGTTTTGCCAGATGACTCAAATTTTAGAACACGAGCATTATTTTTTGCAGAATTTAGTTAACAATAGAATCAAG
Source organism: Secale cereale (assembly GCA_902687465.1). Lineage (NCBI taxonomy): Eukaryota > Viridiplantae > Streptophyta > Magnoliopsida > Poales > Poaceae > Secale > Secale cereale. The sequence goes on from LR738714.1 coordinate 483,241,885, forward strand.
TCAAGCTTAAAACAAGAGATCTACTCTCCGATATTGAATTTAATCCCTTTCCTGCAAAAGCACCAGAGATGAGTGAGGATATTATTCAATATTGAATTTAATTCCTTTCTTGTACCCATGATCAATCTACTTCCATACTGCAAACTTGCACCTGATCAGGTTTCTAACTTAATTCAGTTTTGTTAGATCCGTCGATGAAGTAAACAACATATTTCAAGATATGATGGTTGGTACTTTCAGTTTTGCTATACTCTGTCATTTGCCTTTATGGGAACGATACTGCTGTATTTTCTTATTTAAGATCATGGTAATCATTTTTGCTAGCAAATGAGTATTTTAATTTTATCCTCTTATTGTTGCAGGTTAGAGTGCAGCTTTCAGATAATTTTCTTACCTCGGGATATTTGAAGACTGTTTGTTACCCATCAAGTTCAGGAAAACCAAGGGTATCATATGAACTTGATTACGTAGAAGACACAGAGATAAATGGTACGTGGTTGCATTCATATAGACACTGATTTATCCTTACTATGGCTTAATCAGGTCATTTATGGTTCATGAATTGCTATTTCTTTACAATTTTTTAGAAGTTTCTAGCACATAGGTCCATCATGTTCGATTAGGAGGTTTGCATTGCTCTGAATGTATGAATTAAGGATGCCCCGATGTTTTGAGTTTAGATGTGATAATTTAATTTCAAAGTTTGTCATAGATTTGTGCAGTAGTAGCATAGTTGTGACACCTCTATAACAATTCTATAATTGAAGGGGTATTTTATTTACTATCTCCTCTAACTAAATTATTTTGTGGTTTGCCTGAAAAAGTTATGGAGTTTTTTTTTCATAATTATGTTATCTATCTTGCGCAAAGTTAACCACTTCTTTCTGAACTGTAGAGTCCACTATGGTTAATTTTATTATCATAGCAAAAGAAGTACATTTTAATCATGATATAATGACCATGTGAACTAGGTATGCAAGGTTATTTCTCTAAGTAATATGTTGTCAAACAGGAAGCTACACCGGTTGTTTCTTTGAAAATTACAAATCAGGATCCATCATCTACAGACACCAGAGGAATATGTTGTTGGAGAAGGTGCAGTGTAGCGGTGAGCAGCAGGTTGTGTCGTCGTGGTGGTCACCCTCGGCTACGATGGTGTGCAGTCCTTGGCACCGAGAATCGGCATGGGATGTTGTGGAGGGGAGAGGAGGGGCGGGCGACGTCATGGAGAGGAGGGGGTGTGGCGCCGAGATCAAGGTGCGAGCTAAATGACATGGCGTCGAGGGAAGGCGACAATGAGAAGCCATAGTGGGCAGAGCAGGCCAGGGAATTAAGATGTGAGTGTGACCGTTGCGTCGTGCGATGAGTGAGAGGGTGAATTGGTTTTTTAAGGTAAGAAGAGAAGGATCGGTTGTTTGCTTTCAAGGGAAAATTGGTTGTTTGATATGGGAGAAATGTCACATACTTCTGTATATAGAGAAAAAATCTCACAAAGCCTAACAAGTCATTTCTAGCAGCTCACTAGCAAGTCATTCAGGTAAACAACTATCTACCACATTGTTTAATCTGGGGTTTACCCGGTGCCAAGTGTACTATATTGCTAGATTTAACTTTAACCGATGTGTTGCTCCGTATGTATCTTGGCATAAATGGTTTATTAGGATTTAATATAGTGATCTTACTTCTATTGCTTCTTGGTGAACATAAATTATATTGTGTTTTCATGGAAGCAGGAGCCCCGTAGTTGTGTAGCGGGTCGCGGGAGAGGCAGCCGGCGAGTGCGGGCTGGACGGGAAGGTGATGCCTGTGATGGCGACCATGCCGGCGGGCAGGGAAGGGTCGACGGTGGCCGTCATGGTGTTTTCGAGGGAGAGCATGGCATCCACCATCACACAGCCGAAGAAGATGAAGTCTACGTTGAGGTTGGCCACCATGGCCGGCGTGAAAGTTGACGAACCTTAAGGCCGGTGACGGGTCCACCACTCCCGCACTGCTTCTGAACTTGGTGGAGACGTGGAAGGAGAGCGGTGGCGACGTGAAGACCTCGGCGTCTGCTGTCGCGACCACGACCATGACCATTGCATCGGTAAGAAAGTTACTAATTGTATACATATCCCCAGGTTTAGAAACATTAGATCTAGAAAAATTGTGAACTTGAGTTGTTCTTTGTCTGCAACCATGTACGTAGAGTTGTTACTACTACACTTACCAAGCCAGCGATATTGAGAAGCACATTGAGAGATTTCCCCAGAAATCACATGCCGTGATAAACACATATGAACTATCATAAGCTGTGATAAACACATATGAACTGAAGAGTGGTGCATACTTGATCTTCATGAGATCTTTTTAGAGATCTCACGCATGACTACACTAGAGATACTCAGCAGCTCAACTCAGTCCAAATGCCCCTAAAAAACTCAGTCTAAATTCACCAAATCCAGCCGCACCAGAGCTGAACGAGCACGGGGGCACGGGACTCTGACCTCTGTGCGGCGTGCGGCTGTGCCGATGGAGAGCTTGACCAAGCCACCGGCACCAGACGCGGATAGGATGGAGCCCCCATGGTCAAGCCGTGCAGTGCCATGCCCGCCGCCGTTAGTGGAGATGCAACAGCAGCACAAACGGGTCACGGGATGAGCGCCATGTACATCTGTAGCTTATGTTTGCATTTAGTCATTGAGAGATATATAGTTCTGTACATGACCACATTAGTAAAGAGGGAGACTGTTGATTTAAAAACAACAAATAATTATCTTTGGATCGAATCATTAATAAAAAAATTAAGCAAATGAATTATCTTTGGATTTAGATATATAGCTCTGTACATGACCACATTACTAAAGAGAGATACCATTGATTTAAAAATAACAAATAATTATCTTTGGATCGAATTCATTAGTAAAAAAATAAGCTAATGAATTATCTTTGGATTTAGATATATAGCTCTTTGTAATTTTCTTCTCTTTTGAGATATTGTTGTTTTTGTGAAATTTGTATTACCATGGGACAATGGACTTCTCTGTTAGGGTGATTTTTTAACACCTGAAGTTGATTTCCTGGATCCGCCACTTTGGTATAGTAGTCCTTTTTAAAGGTCCAGTCCGAGAGGATGTTACTCGAGGCTTTCGTATAGTCAAGTGATTTTTCTTTTGCATGCTAATAATACAATAGATGCATATAATTAACATTTCTTAGTGCATATTGTTTTGTCTCAATTTCCATAAATTCAATGTGCAAGTTTGCATTATTATTGTCCGATCCAAATTACATCTAAGACTTGAACACGGAGTGATGCCTCCTTTAATGTGTAAATTATATAGTGTGGTTGCATCTTATATTCTGTTTGGGCATGTAGGTGTGTGCTTCCTCGCTTTTACGTTTCTTATAAGTTGTCCTTATATTGTTGTTTCTGTTCAGGTTTGGATAGTTTTCTTCAACCCTTAAGGCCTGTCCAGTTGTGAGCTATGATGAATTTGTTAAGAGTTGGAGGAGACAACATTGCACATCAGAGCTATGATGAATGTAGCGAGGCAACCATGAATTGGGTATTTGAGGGAGGGGAGCGGAGAGGAACATTATCATTTTTCATGCTTTCGATGATAATTTCAATTCATAGTTTCTCTGCAACACACGAGCGGTACTGGTGTGCTCAGGATGAAAGTGGCGCCAGCAGAATCAGTATGCACTGGATGAGGAGGCAGTTGTCACCCTTGTCCCTCGATGCTAGCCTATCGTGGCGGCTTCACTCACTTGCTCACTGAGAATACGAGTTCGTGGGGTCGTGACTTGCTGCAGATTTGTTGTTATCACTTTTTACTGTATTTTGTATGTATCCTTAACATACTGAGTCATTTTGTAGCTTTGATTTCCCATATAAACCATCCCAAATATCCCATGGTCAACATATTTGCATGGTTAGTGGACATTGTCCTTCATTTTGTATTCAGTGATGGATAAAAAGTCAGAAATGGAAATTCTGCTGTATTATTCAATTTGACCTAATATTAAGTTTTTTATATTGCTGATAGAAATAAATTTTATCCGCTTGATTTAGGAAGTGCACATAGTTAAGTCAGCATATTTTGTAGCTCCTTCATAGGTGAAAGCACATGCATGTTTCCTTAGAGATTGTTATCTCTCAAGCATACGCTCATTGCACTAACAACTAGGCGGAGGTTCAGACTTCAGAGCCGTTAGTGACTGGGCTGTCTGACCGCATGTATAGGGGTGGTTTGTGGTGCCTGGTGATGGCTTCTCGCCCCTCGTTGGTTACCCCAAGTGGAAGGTTGAGATGTAGCGTAGCGGTAAATTTCCCTTGGCAAAGATACCAATGTAATGCCCAGGATGGAGTTATACCTCCTACGTGTCGAGGCACGACTTAAAGGCATAAATTCATCCTAGAATGATCTCAAGTTCGGTAGTCTTTGAACATCTCATGTAAAAGAGGGGATAGTAAACAAAAATAGTTGGCTTACACTCGCCACGTCACAGAATTACAATTAAAGTCTCAATCATCATACATTAAGAACATCACAACCCTCTAAGGGCAAAACCAAATGCAAGATACCAAACTTAGATAAATAAACCACAGGCGGATCGAATCCTAGTAAGAGTCTCCACTACTGATCATCCGGGTATCGCACATAGTACCGACTACGCTCCTCGTCGTACTCCCAATCCAGCTCGGTGCCATCACCTGGATAGCTCACAGCTGGACCTGCATCTGGTGTGTGAAGTAACTGTGAGCCACAGAGGACTCAGCAATCCCGTCTCCGGGTAACAAGACTATTTAAGCCTGTGGGTGAGGATAAGGCTGAAGAAAAGAATAAGTCTGCAGCAGCAACTAGCAACTAGCTTACGTGAGTGAGAGCGAGAAGAGAAAGCCTCGGCGAGAAGTGATCACGAAGTGATCCTAGCTACAGCTCAACAAACATAACCCCTCCGTGTTCAACTCCCGAATCCCTATTCGGAAATTGACGGTCACGGAACGCACGCTGGTAGTGTATTAGAAACATTGTGTCAAGTTATCTACAACCGGAATTAACAAGCTCCCATCTGCCACATAACCGCGGGCACGGCTTTCGAAAGTTCAAACCCTGCAGGGGTGTTCCAACTTGACCCATTACAAGCCCACGATCCGCGGAGTCGCAACTCCAAAGTGGGAAGACCCGAGTATCCTCGGAATCCCGTGCTCAAGATATACCGAACTAAGGTAAGGCTAATCCAGCAAATCCTCCCGGCGTGTCGACACCCTGATAGTAGCCGCGCGTATCTAAGTCTCAGGACACGACCGGATGGGCGAAGCTACGGGTTTTTACCAGCCCTTGAGTTTCCTCGAGGTGGCCCCGCAGGCTCCCCGTTTCGGACCAACACTCATGTGGAGCACTGGCCCGGGGTTGTTGATTAAGAAAAAGGGTTTATAACTCCCTATGCAAGTTTAGTTTGTTATTAGGCAAATAGTACCAATGTTGGGACTTGCTGGAAAAGACTTAGCACTTAGCGGTTTATCGAGGGGGTCCCATACACCCCAACCGTGTTAGGAACGCATAATCAAGGAACATAACACCGGTTTATACGGTTCCTAACGGCATGGGTGGAACAAATCACCAAGCAAAAGGCTTAGCCTTCCACCCTTGCCAATATATAGATGATTTCATTTTAAGCATTTGTATAGTGTGATAAAACCCAACCAAACTTCAACATGAAGCAAGCATCTTCGATCTTCACCTGCAACTAGCAATGCTATAAGAAGGGCTGAGCGAAGCGTACTTAGCCAAACAATGGTTTGCATAGGTAGGTTGGTTAAACATGGCAATTGGTTACAAGTAGGAGGCTGACAAGAAGATCATGGGCATCGAGGCAAAAACTATAGATCGAGACTACTAGCAATAGGCAAAGATAGTAATGTTATCGGGGTTCGGTCATCTTGCCTGAAGAGAAGTCGTTCGGATCGTAAGAAGGGTCCTCGTGCTCAACCTCGTTGGAAACCTCGTGCTCGTACTCGATCTCGGTCTCGGCTTCCGGCTCTAAACAAAACAAACACACCAAGCACCAATCAACAAGATGCAATGCGCACTCGAAAAAGATGAATGCATGATGGATGCACTAAGGATGCACACGGAGCACGGAAAATATCACTCAAGCAAAACACCTCAAAACATGATAACAATATCATATTATGATTCTACACAGAAAATCAATCAAGTTTGGTATAAGATTCACTGAAATCGGAGTTACGGGCTAAAAGTTATGCCCGAAACAAGAAATGAGCGAAAGCTAAAAATTACAGCAACATAGCAACTTCGGAGCACAAAATAATTAAGCTACAGCACTCAAATATCATGGCAAAGGACATGAACACAAACTAGACATATACTACAGCAACTACGTCCAAAGGTGCACCCCCAACGGAGCCACGGATCAATAGCAATGATCTTGGACATATGGAACTTGACAATAAAATTCTGGCATCAGAATTTTATTGAAACTTTGGAGCAAAAGATAAACATGCTATAGCCACTTAAATAGACATGTGAGGACATGAATGGAAAGACAACAATATATACTACAAGGAACAATCAAAATCCACTCCAAAACTAACATGCTTTGTCCTAGAACATCACACGAACATGGCATCAGAACGTTACAGATTTCAGACTTAGTGAAAATCCACTAAGTCCTAAAACAGCAATATCATCATGGCATATAAAAGAGCATGTTTAAGTCACCTCGAAACTAAACATGGCAAGCGGTAAGCACCTCATCAAAGTACACATGAAGGTGATTCCGAAACACACAAGCATGCTTCATGGAGGTGAACACAACGATTGCAACGAGCTCAACAAGATGGCATTTCATAACAAGTGAAACAACATCACAGCCACATGGCACTTTGCAACGATGATAACAAGGCAAGAATAAATCTATCATGCTACCTAGCACATACAACACGTAGAGCATGGCAAGACGAACACGTGGACATGTCATTTGCATCATTCGGACAAACGAGCTAGAAGATATCACATGGCAAAGATGACATGAAAACATCACATAGCAGCAGTTTATATCATGATGCACTCTTGCAACAGCAAAACAAGCACCTAGATGATCTCTAACATGCATGACAACAACAGATAAAACATAGAGCACGTCTCCACGAACGTCTGGACATATTATATGCGCGAAACGGAGCAACACACAAAAAGATATGCATGTTTGAATATAGCATCACAGAATAACAGATCTGGGACTTAGCAGAAATTAGGGTCAACCTCCACTCAGATCTGAAGAAAAAAAACAACGCCCGGGCAGATCTGGCGGCCCGGCTGGGAAGCGGCCTGGTGGGGAGCCGCGGCGGCCCAGGAGCGGCGGCTCGGTGGAGGACGGGGATGGGCCGAGGGCGTCGGCCCAGGTGAGGAAGCGACCTGGCCGGCGATCGACTGGAGAGGCGGCGGGATCCGGCGGGTGGCGATGGGCCAAGTGGCCCCAGGCCTGGCGATGGCGCGCGGGAGGCTGCGGCCCGGTGCTGCGATGCGGGCGACGCCCGGTGGCGATGGCGTGGGCCTGGCTGGATCAGCTGGCTCGGGCCCAGCCGGCGATGGGGGCGAGCGGAGGGAAGTGAGCGGGCCGGCGGGGAAGGATCGCCTGGCGCGCGGCGTTGAGGCGAAAGAGGCCTCGGTTGAGCGGGCCTCTGGATCTAAGCGGTGATGTGGTCCCTCCACGGGCTGGAGCGGATCGGCGGAGTCGCCGAGGGAGGGAGGTCGAACGGAGGGATGAGCGCGCTGGGCTCGAGGGCGACGCGATCTGGCGTTGACCTCGCGGTTCGAGGGGATCCGGTCGAAGGAAAAAGTGGAGGCAATCGAGGAGGATTTGGCTGGCTGCGGCTTCCTTCGTGGATCTGGCCAAGTGGCAGAGAGGGGCTGGCCAGATCCGAAAATTGAGGGGGAGAGGGTGGAGAAGAAGCTAGATGCCCAAAAAAAATAGACTAGGGTCTATATATATAGCAGGTAGCTAGGGTTAGGGGATCTGGGGGTGCTAGGATCCCTCCGATCGCGATCCGACGGATCCGATCGCGGGGGTAGATTAAAAGGGCCTAGGAGAAGATAAAGGACTACAGTAGGGGTGTTTCCGAGACACAAAGTGAAGGCACTTTGGACCCACACGAACAACGGATGGGATAGTCAACGGAGTCCAAACGAGACGAGATTTGAGAGGCGGGTTGCACACAACAAAACAACAACACACACAACAACCTCGCGGCACACCGGTAACGTTAAACGCCCAAACACCAAAGTAGGCCTACGGGACGTCACGGACACGTGAGGGAGCTCCGGAACGCGAAACAGACAACGGGAAGGAACGCGCGGAACCGGATGCAACCGACAACACAAATGCAATGCGATGCACATGTCTACATGATATGAATGAATGCCACACACTCACACAACAAAACGACGAAAACCCGAAAGACAAAGAACCCGGAATGGAAATAGATGAAGCCAGAGATATATTATATACCCAAAAGGGAAAGTATTACATCCGGGGCATTACAACCAAGGATCGAATCCCGTGAGACTCCGAGGGTCGACAAGTAGGTGTCAACGGCGCCAGAAAGTTAGCGGTTGACGGGACCTGCACACAGATACAGATAACTTTGCTCCCAACGAGTACAGAGAGGTTGTCAATCCCTCCGGCCTTGTTGTTTACAAAGGATCAAACACAAGAGATAATAATGATAGCTATGACTGCAACTAGGAAATAAAAACAAGAAGTAAATAGAAGGTGTGATCAGCGGTGGTAATATGGACCGGGGTCCCATGATGTTCACTAGTGATGTCTCTCTCCCAAAAGACGATAAAACAGCAAAGCGAGGTAAACAAATTACAGCTGGGCAATTGACAGGATTATGTGCGCAAACCAATGCTAACTATGCTGCAAAGAAAGGTAGAGGCTCAAAAGCTTGGGCAAGCCAAGGCAAGTAGACCGAAATCCATCTGCATCTACTACTAATCATCCACCTTGAGATATCTATCCAGAACATCTCGCTGGTATTAAGTTGCGAATCCCACCCAAAGTGTAAACTCAAAGCAATAGACAACTGCATTAAAAGAACTTTGCGTAAAGTAAACAATCCTTGCACCCGCAAGTACAAGCACCGTTGTTTTCTCCCTTGTGGCAACAGCACATCCCCTAGACTCATGTTTCTGTCACTCAAGCTAGTCATCAGGGGGCATGAACCCACAATCAAGCATAACGCTCCCTCTTGGAGTTACTACCTACTACTTGGCCAAAGCAATAAACAGCAACGGAGAACATGCAAGAATTACTCAAGAACAAAGATATAAAAGAGGTGAATCAAATATATTACTCAAACACAATCTGAACATAGTCTCATAATCCATCAGATCCCAGCAAACTCAGCAAAGCAACAGCAGAAAGATTACATATGTGCCTCGATCATGTAGGGCAGCTCACGAGGTCTAAACCTTGAAGAGCAAAGAGGGGAGGAGAACATCACATAGCTACTGATCATGGACCCATGGTCCAAGGTGGACTACTCGTGACTCATCCGGGAAGCGTCCATGGTGGTGGAGAAGCTCCCGGTGGTGGTTCTCCCCTCCGGCAGGGTGTCGGGAAAAGTTCTCCTGATGCTCCCGATCTTGGAAGCGCTGCGGCGGCGGAACAGAGGCGAGATCGCGAAAAAGGGTTCTGTCCTCGAGGGTTTCGGGACGAGAGGGATATATATGCGAAGGGGGGCAGCCAGAGGCGGAGCAGGGGCCCCAGGCGCCCCCCTGGCGCGGCCAGGGGTGGGGCCGCGCCAGGTGGCCGCCTGGGCCTCCCCTGGCTCCCCTCTGGCCCATCTTTGGTTCTTCGCGAAGCTTCATGTACGCTGATTTTTCTATATTTTTTCTGGAATTTTTGGAGCACTTTTAATATGGGGGAAACCTGAAATAGAAAACAGCAGAAAACAGGAACTGGCACTGTGGTGCACTGAGTTAATAGGTTAGTCCAAATATGATCAAAAGTGTATGGAAGTGCATCAATATCATAGCAATATCACACAAAAAAAGCATGGAGCAAGCAGAAATTATAGATATGTTTTGGACGTATCACCTGGACGTTGATGCTCTCAGGTGGGGTGTAGTGGAGGTGGTTGGATCGACGAGTGAAGAAAGAAGACAAAAAATTAGAGGAAGACCAGCGACAAGCGAGTTCAAGTAAAACACAAATTTCTTGTTAGTTAATCGCAAAGGCACTCCCTTGGAATTTCCATGCATCTGACCATATTGATAGATTTCATTTGTATTATCACTATATATTCAAGATAATATTAATTTAGCAAATTGCAGAGATTTTCTGGCTTTTTGTTCGTTATGCTTTGGTGGAATGGTAAATAATTAGTTCATCCGGTTTGTATGGTGAGTATTCTTCGTTACACATTTTAAGACCTTCAACATGAAGGATTCATGCCAATTGCATATATTGCTTGTGCATGATGGGTACGAGTTGAGGAAGATATTTTTATTATACTTGCTCAAATATCATGTCAATGAAGATAAAGACAACATTTCTGATATTGTGCGAGAATTTCTTAAGCGCATTAGATAGATCTTAATTTGTATCCAATTTTTAGTTAGATCATCGTTTTATATGTATGCATAACCAAATTGCCTTTTTGTTATCGATTTACATTGCAACTGAAGTGGATTTAAATTATTACCCGATTGTGCTCGTGCTATCTTTCTCTACATATGAAATTTAACATGCATTATGTTTACATAACTATAGCAAAATATTTCAAAAGCCCGTGGCAACGCACGGGCATTCTACTAGTAGATATAAGTGAAGAACGAATGAGCATTCCACAAATATATGATGAATGTGTGTCTCTCATAATAGGTGCGATCATGAAACAATGATCGTGAAAACAAACAAACGGAGAAAAACAAAAGCAAATGACGCTCCAAGCAAACCACATATCATGGGAAGAATAAAATATAGCTTAAAGTAATATAGACCGATAATTTTGAAGACGAAAGAGGGGATGCCCCAAGCTTAGACGCATGAGTTCTCCCTATATATTACCTTGGGATGCCTTGGGCATCCTCAAGCTTAGCCTCTTGCCACTCCTTATTCTTCTCATATCTTCATCTCACTAAGAACTTAAAACTTCATTGACACAAAACTTAACATAACCTTGTGAGATACGTCAGTATAATAAAATAATTCATTAACGAAAATATTCATAATAATTCCCAAATAATGTCTAATGTATTCTATAATTCCCAAAATTTATATCCCCCATTGTAAGCCATGAAAACTTTAAACAAGCGAACAAAGAAAACAAAATAGAATATGTCAAAAAAAGAACAATATGTAATGATCTAATTAATTATCATACTTCGGTAATTCCAAAAATTATGAAAAATTATGATAACTCAAACAATATTTCAGTTAGTACCCTGTAAACATTTCAGGATGTTATCATGTTCCAGCAGAGAACAAAAAAATTGGACACTGGACACAAAAGTTTCTATTTCTGCACAGAACCAAATAAACAAGCATTCACATCACCCTAAAAGTTTAACTTGACACTTTATTGAAATAAAAGATACGAACACAATTTCTACAGTAGCAATAATCATGTTAACACACTGAAAACAAAACAAAACAAAGGATAACTATTGGGTTGTCTCCCAACAAGCGCTATTGTTTTATGCCCTCTAGCTAGGCATAATGCAATCTATCAAGTTTTATCAGTTTTAGGAATAAATCGTAGGTAGCCCTCATGATAGATTCACAAGGAGGTTTAATTCCATTTGAAAAAGGTCCATTTTACTATACTGAAAATACTTGGTGGTTCACATAACCCCTGAAGTTTATTTATGCTTCTTTACCCCCCTCAACAATCTCATAGCGGTCAAAAAATGTCCCTGACTGGTTCGTTGTCATCAGATGCATGAGTATCAGTTCTTGTATCAAGGTTTGTAAGGTTGTTTTTGTTTATGAGTAGTTAAAGAAAAAATTGAAGGCATAAGATGTTCGACGGAGCCGTCGTATTATATTTGTATCCATCAATTCTTTGGCCTGCGATTAGCACCTAGCGCGTATCAGGTGTTGTTGTCTGAATTTTCATTCAAAACAACTTAGAAGCACTTGCTTCTGAGCCCTATCCATTAATGGTTGTCACCCAAGATAACTGTGTGTACAAGAAGCTTAGCTAGCTTATGAGCTGATCTATTTGTATTGTTAGCTGCTAGTACCGAAAGTATCAGTCATATTGTAGAAGCTTTTCGGTATCAAATGATACTTGTAAAACAAACTGCAACATGAATCATCTAGGAACAACTCAGATTACAGACTGAGAGTAAGCATCAACAATAGCATTCATCAAAACAAAGTAAACCAACCATTTGTCTTGAAGAATGAGTCACCAACAACTTGACATCCACTTGTTTCTGAATACTTTTGAAGAACAAGCAACAACATGTAGGTTGTCATATTCATTAAGTAGAAGAGAGAGTTTAATTACAAGTGGCCAAGGTCACAAGAACTGCTCTTGTTCCCGACGGAACCCACATGAATTGGTCCAAACCCCCAACATACGTTGTTGCTACTCCTCCCTAAAGCATGCCCTGTAGTCATGTTGTTTCTAAATTTTACATTCACTTCTTTCTGAATTTTGAAGCTCAGTTGGTACCAACAACATAAAGGACCTGAGCCTTATCCCTTCCTCGCTACAGTGTTGTAGGGCGATTTCTGAAACCGCTTGTTCGATCCACCTCGCCGTTGGCGATTCGCTGGTTCCCTCTCCCTCCGGCAGCCGCTCCGGTGGCGGGAGGGTGGGGGAACCCTGGATCTCGATGTGTACATAACGCATGTTCGAGTAGGTTTCCAGCCGGCGGCGTTGAGGAGATGGTGGCGCGGTTGGAGTGGAGTTTTGGGGCGACGTTTGTCCTCTTCGATGGTGGGGCTCCATGGAGTTTCGCCGTGGATCGGCCGCCTTGTCCACGCTCGTAGTTCCTCGACGCTGTTGTGTGTGGCCTTCCCTCACGGGAGTCCGAGGAGCTGTGGATCCGAACGTTTGAAGAAGCTGAAGGAGTCTGTGATGGTGAGCAAGACGATGGCATCGACGGAGCAGGGTGGAGGCTCTCCAGAGCCGAGGTTCGGCGACTTCCCATTCGCAGAGGGGCTTCTCCCGATCCAAGGTTTGAGTGGAGCAGCAGCGGCGGCGTGCCATCGGCATGTCCTGGTCGTCGTCGGCGACATCGAGATCGAGAAGGACCCATTTTGTAAAAAAACTTTGTTCTGGATCATTTTGTAAGAACCTTGCTATAATATTATCAGCTCTTTTCCCGCAAAAAAGTCATCTGATATTCCTATCGAGATCACCAATAACAAGTCATCTGATAAGAACTGAACTCTAGGACGGCTTTGCTTGTAGAACCCAGCGAAGAGTTCGACAACACAACAACTAGACATAAATAGTAGACCGCAAAGGCACACGTCTGGCTCAGATACCAAATGAGAAGTTGTATGGCAGGAGGGCTCTGGACATCGCAATCGGGCGAGACCTGGTGTGCTTGCAGGGGAGAACACGACTGTAGTCGATGGTTACCCACTTGTATATCTGCTCGAGAGGCTGTCGTCGTTGGGATGTGGTGGTTGCCTCCGGCACGTCTCCATTACAAAGTCCAAGGTGGTTCCTCCAATCACCGGTCTTCATGCAAGGAAAGGTCTTAGCCACCGTGGACGTGGCCGCCCGTGAGATGCAGGTTGAAACGTCACTAGGGATCGGGAGAAAAACAATTGAGGAGTGGTGAATTGGAAGAGCTGCTCTCGTTGGGGTTCTTTTAGAAATTTTACATCGTAAACTTAGCTAGAGACAGATGTGTTTGTGTTTGTGCAAAAGGAGGGCCGACGAACAATAGGCACAAGATTGTGATCCAACGACTGAAGACGAACATGATATTTGAATCATTATGGATATAACCTTGTCACAAGGTTGTTCAAACATTATTTGATTTTTTTAACACAGTATAGATGCAAGCGCTCATACATACACGCATACACTCACTCATATGAATACCTCCGAGAGACTGAGCTGACATTTAACGTCTCCTCCCGCTAAAAACGCATCGCCGAAAATCTTGAAATAAATTCAGAAATAATGCAAGTACCAGGATTTGAACCCTAGTGGGCTGGGATACTACAGTTCCTCTAACCATTCAACCACAGGTTAGTTCGCTTGTTTGATTTATTTTTTACAACAAGAAAATCTGCAAACATAAATGAAAACCTGGTTTATTCCGGAAGTTCTGGTGGAATTCGAAAAAACAAAAGGTTGGACAATGCGTCTGGTCGACTTGCCAAAAGCCCAAAAACCCCTCCTCAAAACCCTACATCTCCACAACCCCGAAACCAACGCAGCCCATCGTCCGCACGACTATAATGCTCGCCGCTTGCGCCTGGAGGCTGTCGCAGCGAGCCGTCACGTTCCTTCCCCGCGTGCGACCCCAAATCCCAAACCCTTTCCCCATGGCCGCCGCCGCCGGCGCCGCCTCGCCCAAGCGCCTGAGGGTCTATTCGTCAGCCGCCGGCGACGCCGACTCCTCCAACGGCGCGGGGAACGGCAGGCGCGTGGGGACCCACAACGGCAGCTTCCACTGCGACGAGGCGCTCGGCTGCTTCCTCATCCGCCTCACCTCCCAGTTCGCAGGCGCCGACGTCGTCCGCACCCGCGACTCCCAGGTCTGTCGCTTCGTCGCCGGCTCGATTGGCCTGCCATTTCCTACAAGAAATGTTTCAGCGAATTACGTGGTGGTTGTTTCGGCGAGGCGTACCTGTGTGGGAGCACCGCTTCCTTGCTAGGATTCCTAAAATTTAGGGATGATTCTGCTTGTTGTTATACCTGGATATACTACTTCGACTCATTATTGGACTTAATTTTGCATCTGGGTAGGGGCTATATGACAGTATGAATGTCAAACTGTGAAGTGAAACCCTGAGATGTCGTGTTTTTTGCGCTACGACCTCTAGTACAGAAAGTCAGAAAGTCATGAACTCCATCTTGCCCACATCTAAGTATGCCTTGTAGTTAAGATGATTTCTTGTCTATCGACAATAATAGCATGATTTCTCATCTCTTGCCCCTTTTTAGTTTGTAAATTCGTGTCAGTGCCACAATTATTGTTGGGTGAACCATGAAGTTGTCTTAATGTGCGCGCCCGCACTTCATCTGGTTGGATGATTTGCTTACGAAATACCTTAAATATATGATACAGCAAAAATACCTCCTAGTATTATCTAGTACAGAAAGTCATGAACTCCATCTTGTCCACATATCATGCTTAGTATGCCATGTAGTTAAGATGTTTTCTTGTTTCTATATAGCATGAAGCATGATTTTTCATCTCACGGCCCATTTTAGTTGGCAGTTTGTGTCAGTTCTACAATTAGTGTTGGGAGAGTGAGACTATGAAGTTGTCTTAATACCTGGTTGGGAGAGTGAGACTATGAAGTTGCTTACGAAATCCCACTTGTATATGATGCAGCAAAAATATTAAAAGTATGCATTGTCATTTGTTTTATTCTGTTATGCGCTTATTTGTATGCTATTTTTCTTGTGGAACTTCACTCTAGATTCTTGATTCGCTGGAGGCTGTGCTTGATGTTGGTGGTGTCTATGATCCCAGCCGACATCGCTATGATCATCACCAGAAGGGCTTCAACGAGGTCTTTGGATATGGCTTTAACACCAAACTTAGCAGTGCTGGGCTTGTTTACAAGGTACTTCCCATAGACGATGAAGGTCTTGAAACAATAATTCTTTTCCATTAAAAGCTATGTTGTAAAATTGGCAGCATCTGCTCAAATGGGTACTGATCACACTACATAACTAGGTGGATCCATTGGGGGATTTGTTACTGGATATTGTGAATTTTCGTAGCAAACTTTGTCTTATGTACACACAGACATTTCACAATTTGCTAGTTCATCGAAGTTTATAAGTTGCAACTTATCGACTGTAACTGTTTGTGTTCAAAATGTTAAAATGATGGTTTGCTTATCATTTTTTATTTATACTGCAGCATTTTGGTAAGGAGATAATTGCAAAGGAGCTTCAGCTTAATGAGGACCATGAAGATGTTCACCGCGTGTATCTTGCCATATACAAAAGCTTTGTTGAGGTGTGAATCTATACTCATAACCAGCCGTGAAATTTATATTTGTACTTTTTTAATATGGAAACTTAGATAAAAGATAGGAGCATGATTGTTAACTAAGAATCAGCAGTACCACCTGTGAAATTTATGAGCTTAGTTTATTTTTAAAGTAATTTATGAGCTTAGGGCTGCGTAAACACAGGGATACTGTGGGAAGGGAAGTTCCAGAATCTACACTTTTTCCTGAATTGTTTCCTGTGTTAAAGTCTGTAGTTAGCTTTAACATATAGATGCGGTTTGGCTTAATCAGGGTTGGTTTGGAAAGATGCACTGTATGTTGGCTAAACACGGTTGCAGCGGCTACTTGTAGCTGGATGTCTGTGTGGTTCAGAGATTTTTCTTCCAGGCAGAAAAGGGTAATATAGGCCTACGTTATATCAATCAGTTGACAAGTTCTATACTTACGCTCAAAGGTTTGCAAGTTAATAAGGCGTAGAGAACCTCAATACATGAATTAGCATCTGTCATCAATTTTCTGAGACACATCCCGTTGTCCTTCCTTATTTTATTCACGTGCTTGTTTGTGTACTGTTTGTCTTAATTACCCAATATGATGTGCCAAATAAGCAATATCTTCTATGTAACAGGCACTTGATGCAATTGATAATGGAATCAATCAATATGACACAGAGCAAACCCCCAAGTATGTGAACAATACACACTTGTCTTCACGTGTTGGGCGCCTTAATCCAGACTGGACCGATCCAGATCAATCACCTGAGAAGGAAAATGCCGCGTTTCAACAGGCAATGGCTCTTGCCGGAAGTGAGTTTATGGAGGTATGACTTATGTGTACTATATCTTTTTTTCTTTCACAAATGAGGCTGTACTGAATTCCATTTGTCCCTAAGCAGAACATCTCCTGTCTGTATGACTATATTTTCGCTCTCATTGCCAGAGTGTCCGCTTTCATGTTAAGTCGTGGCTACCTGCAAGATCTATTGTCATGGAGTGTTTGCTGTCAAGAGGAAATGTTGATCCAAGTGGAGAAATCATGGTTTTAGATAGATTCTGCCCGGTAAGATCTTGGTAGTGTTTGGACTAAATCCATTTACGTCTTATGCACAACTATGTTTTTGTACTGTTGGTCTCTGATGCACATGGAAGCCATAAATGATCAAATGTTATACCTAGGGCCCGTTCGGCAAACCACCGCTCCTTGAAATACCAGGATCTGCGGAGCTACTGTTTGCTCGCTCCAACATTTTAAGCTACTGCTCCGACCGCTCCAGGAGCGGAGTCGTGGAGCTGGAGAGACTCCGAACAGGCCTCTAATCTAGTTTTGTCAATCTTTAGTGTACCATGTTTTTATCGTGCTGTAGAAGTGTTGAAAACTGTTGCATAAGAAGAGCTTTAGCCGATGCTTCAAAGTACCAGTCCCGGATGTTTCCTGCTTTCTTGCCAATTGCATTAGCCATTCAATATTCATTACTAGTTTTATGTTTCTTCTTCTTTAAACTTATTTCAGCAAGTGCTTTGTTTAATTATTAACTGCCTCATGTATTGAAGTGTGATGTGATAATACTAAAATTACCAGTGCATGTAACCTGAACGCTTCTCCATTATGGCAGTGGAAACTTCATCTCTACGAGCTAGAGCAGGAGCTGAAGACTGATCCTCTGACCAAGTATGTGCTGTATGAGGTAAGAAATGTGGCTCCTTCCAGGTCATCCAATATGAATTTCATTGAGTACTTCTAGTTTTCTTTGGACAGTGTGAGTACAATTGTGCATTGTAACCACCAAAATGCTAATCTGGAAAAGTTGTAGTAATGCTGGCAGTTTTGCAGCCAGTGTGATCAACTTTCTTCGCGTGTTTCTGTTTTTGTTGTTGCAACTTGTTTCAACTAGTTTCTTCCTAGTATGTTTCTTGTTTCACCAGATTTTCATACATATGTTGACTTCGTCCGCATAACTGCAGGATGAAAGGAGCAAAGGCTGGCGAGTGCAAGCCGTCTCTGTTGCACCCGACAGATTTGAGAGCAGAAAGGCTCTCCCAGAGAAGTGGAGGGGCATGAGAGATGATGAACTGTCGAAGGAAACGGGCATCCCAGGCTGTGTGTTCATCCATATGAGTGGCTTCATTGGTGGGAACAAGACCTACGAGGGAGCCTTGGAAATGGCAAGAGCTGCCATCAAATGCTAATTCAACCGAAGCATGAAGCAGTAAAACACTTACCCATGTTATGATTGAGTTTCATATGCAAAGCTTGTAGCAGAGATTGGTTATCCGTATGAGGCTGAACAAGTAGAGTGAAACGGCCACCTGATAGCAGAGATTGGTTATCCGTACGTATGAGGCTGAACAAGCAGAGTTGTATTTGATTAAAGACGACGAAGCTCATTAATTTTGTTGCTTTCACTGTTTCATTATTAATGCTATTACAAGCATAATCGACGGATTAAGAGTACGTACATTATCTGTAGTTTGGGAACTGCAAGAAGATTAGTGGTGGGTGAACATTTCCAGACGAAGAATACGACGGTGAGACACCGTGGGATGTCTGTACGTTGACTAGATACAACCTTATGCACGAGCTATGCAAAACAAGGACAAGAATTTTACAGACATTTCAACAGTTCTTGTTATGAACAAACGTGGTCACAGCTTGACACGCTTGGCGTCCGCATAAGCCGTCTCCAAGTCCCCCAGGAAGAAGAGGATCCGGTCAGATATCTGCCTCTTCCCAGCTTCAGCACTCTGCGGTGGCGCATCCTTGGCGTCGCTGCTTGTGCCCAGGTAGCTCTGGATCTCGCCTTGGTAGATCAGGTAGTAGTCGTTTCCTTCCCTGATGATCCTGACGCCCCTGGAGACAAACACAACAGAGGGGATGACCTTCAGAGTCGCTCACATACTACTACCTGTAAAACTCATTCACGTATGCTATGCCATGTCTGAAGCCTTAACGACGTACAGTAGTAAAGTCTGGGTGTGTGTTGGAAGGAACTTACAGGCCGTATCGGTCGCATCGGTCCTGCACGACGAAGACGTCCTTCCAGGGCTTGGCGCCCTCCGGCTCCGGCGCGTAGAAGGCCGTGGCGTCCGCTCCCCACCTGTCCTCGAACAGCTTGCGCCACAGCTCGTCGTCGCAGGTCAACGCGTTCCACTTCCTGCAAACTACAATTTCTTCGGCAATTCAGGCCACCGCAAGCTCTGAATTATGCTACAGAAGAACAGGAAATGCCATGGCAATTCAGGAGTAACGGAGACTTTTTGACCACCGAGGAAGAGCCAACAAGGCGACATAAGAAGCAACGGAGGACTTTTGGTAGAGCAGCCGATAATAGGGTGCCGACATAAGAAGTAACGGAGGAGCTTTGATCCAAGGCGGCGAGCGAACCTCGGGGAGCGGCGGCGAGGGACTGGTGATCGAGCAGGTGGAAGATCTTGAAGCACAGCTCCCCAGGCAGCCCATCCATCTGAGGAATCACGGGGAGCTCCGACGACGACGATGAGCGGTGGGGAGTGGAAGAGGGCGAGGACGTGAGGGGAACATGCGGGAAGGGGAAGCAAAGGTCGTTGGCCCTGCCCGCCCCCCGGTGGTTAGATAGATGCAACGGCCTGCGGTCCCTCCCCGTGTCGACACCCGCAAAGGAAAGGAGAAAGCAGAGGCGATCCACGGGGCCTTCTCGTGGCTGACGCGCGGGCCCCGCGGACGCCGGCGGTGCGCGGTGTCCCTGGCGGTCATAGAGGCGGCGTATACATAAGTTGTCTTGGCCTGCGTCGTGCGCTGGTAGTGGCGGCAGACAGAGCGGCGATATGACACCTCGCATGCGGTGGCGCGCGCGCATCTGGCAAATCTCGCGCCAACGCGCAGATCGCGTCACGTGTGCCACCGCCGTGGCGGCTTGCTCCGCTGCTCTTGCCCCGTCTCCGTTCGACACATCACACATGCACCTCCATGGCTCCATCTCCATGCCGCTCGTAGGCGCCTTCTTTCATTGCAGCTGCGGTTTACGCCTACGAGCTTCGATTACGGACACGAGTGGCTTTCCGCCTTCCGGGACCGTTACTGCACTGGGAGTCTGGGACACTTCCACATTGCTTGCGCGACCGACTCAACAGTCACAGCGCACACCGCCGCCGACGCCCCCTCTCCTGTCGCAGACCGCAATGGCGAGGCCCTCACGCCAAACCCTGGCCCCGCCGTCCGCGACCTCCCTCCGCCGCCTGTACGGGCACTCGAAGCCGCCTCCTCCGTCGACCTCGGCGTTCCGGAAAGCCGCGTCGGTGCTCCTCCTCGCCGCGGCCGTGGCGCTGCCCTGCGCCGTGCTGTACCGAGCCGTCGTGTCGAATTCGCCTCCGCCGGTGCAGGTCGCCTGGGATCGCCGGCCGCTGAGGGAGTGGGACCCGACACGTGTTCCGGTTATGGCCCCCGAGGCCGAGGTGGGCCGCGACCTCGACCCCATTTCCGCCGACGATCTGGTGTGCTTCTCTCTCCCCACCTCCTCATCCTTAATGTTGCCAGTTTCTCGTCTGCCTTACTTGTCAATTCTGGAATTGGGTAGTGAAACTACATATCTTAAGCGTTGTATGCAGAGGCTGGGTGTGTGCTCATTGTGTTTGTATCTCATTGATGCTTCATTTAAGTCAATTAGAACAATGCCCGTGCGTTGCAACGGGATATAAATATTCTAGTACGTTAGCTTGTGATTTACCTGTCAATAATAATGTGATTGCGTAAATAAATGTTCGTCACATTCTGACCGTGAATTACCTTATATTTTGATTAGAAGTTTGGTAAGTAAATTAAAGTGGAATTGGTTCAGAAGGAAAGTAAATTAAGATGATTGATTATCATATACATGAAAGGTTGGACGAAGGGGTGGTGGGAAGAAAGGAAACGTGAAATGTGAACCTTACATTCTTTTTAAGTAGTAGAGATAAAACCCACCCTTTGTCGGAAAAATCATACTGTTATCCGGGACTCATATGTTTTTGCTAATATCAAGCAACTGCTTTATCCTATATATGCGATATATGTTAGTATAGACTATGGAGCTTTATCTTGGGATCAATCAATTTAATTTCATGGGCATGGACATGAATTTGGATGCTAAAATCTGCAAACCTTAATGAGTGAATGAATGCACTTATAGGCTTATAGCTGCTGATTTGTATGTCATCATGAATATTCCGAGCTTATTACTTAGTTGGATATCTGTTCCACTGAGAGCAATAAGTAACATGTCAAATGATTAGCTTTGTGCCTTATAGTGGTATTTAAATGTTTGTACATTTCCTGGTGAAATTTCAAAACCTTGCTCCTTCTTTGAAGCATTCATGTCTTCTTTTAATTGAGATTTTGAGTATGTTTTGTTTGTGTCAGCGATTAGCCCAATGCCTTTCATTGTTAGTGATATACTACCAAATTGAATTACTTCCTGAGGCAGAACTTATAATTTGTTACTTTGTGTGACAATTAATATAACCATCCTTGTAGGACAGTGAACATCTCAAACTTGAGCAAGTTCTACAAGAGGCTTCCATGGACAATAAGACCATTATATTGACGACACTTAATGCTGCATGGTCTTCTCCAGGCTCAGTTATCGATCTTTTCATTGATAGTTTCCGTCATGGTGTTAGAACTAGTTCATTACTGAAACACCTTGTGATATTAGCCTTTGACTTGAAAGCATATAAACGATGTACTGAGATCCATACCTACTGTTATGCTCTTGCAACCGATAATGTGGACTTTTCTCAAGAGAAGAGGTTTCTGACTGCTGGGTATCTGGAGATGATGTGGAAAAGGCTGGACTTCTTGCGCCTTGTTCTTGAAAAAGGATACAGCTTCATTTTCTCGGTAAATTTTTTATGTATACTTTACTGCATGTTATATTGCGTTAATATTCTACTTTGGCACCAACACAATAATATGTACCCTGTTCTGGAAAAATAGTGAACTTGAAAAAGTCAAATCGCTTAGCATAAACTGATTTGCTTCTCTATATGCATTTCAGGATGCAGATATCATGTGGTTCCGCAATCCATTTCCATATTTTTATACCGATGGAGATTTTCAGGTTGCATGTGATCACTATGTAGGCAATGCAACTGACTTGAGAAACATAGCTAATGGGGGTTTCAACTATGTGAAGTCGAACAATCGAAGCATAGAGTTTTACAAGTTTTGGTATTCTTCCCGACTGAGATATCCTGGTTATCATGACCAGGATGTACTTAATTTTATAAAGCACGACCCTTACATTACAGATATTGGATTAACCATTAAGTTTTTAAGTACTACATACTTTGGTGGTATTTGTGAGCCAAGTGAAGATTTAAATGAGGTCTGCACAATGCATGCTAACTGTTGCATTGGATTGCAAAGCAAACTTCATGATCTAAGAATCATCATTGAGGATTGGACGGATTATATGTCTATGCCACCAAGCTTAAAAACATTTGGGCCATTCTCATGGAGGGTACCGCAAAATTGCAGGTTCAATGCTACCTTCGAATTAAGTTAGAGATTTTTGTAGATAAAAAGTATGTTATGTGATCAATTATATACTGTTGTCTAATAATGATCTGTTACTTTATGCAGTCTTTCATTGTTAAACCAATGAGACATCTTTTTGGATGCAACCGATGTGGTATAGTCAAACATATCTACTTCTGTGAATTTTTTCTTGGCGACTGGAAAGGGAAAAAAAACTTGAAAGGTTTGTCTCATTGTTATACCCTCTGTTCTTATCAACATCAGATTATGATATTGTATTTACTTATGAGTTTGCCGCTACCCTAGTTGAATCTAGCATCTGGTGATCAACAATTGCTAATGTAGATTCAAAAAAAGAAGAGAAATACAAAGCTGTCGTAAGTTTGGCGTAGGACTTCAGGCTCGATTTTGGATGGTTTTAATAAAATAACCTGTTTAAACTACTGATTAGACACTGTCCAGTGGAATACCAAATAGAATACTCGAATTCAGTTTTATTGTCTTTCAGGAAAAACTGGTGCATGAGGACTCTACCTTTTGTTTGAGAAAGACCTGACTTAGCCTGATTATATCTTAAGGACTCTATCAATTGATGCCTTTCTCAATGTTATGCATGCTCAACTTTGGGAAAATAACCAACACAAAGGTGCGAACTGTTTCTATTCCCCTTTTTCCATTTGACAGTGTAGCTGCAGCCTTCTGTGCAATTTTTTTAATTGCATCAGTTGCATATAAGTTTCATGTGTGTCTTATAGAACCAAACTGAGGGATACTAATAGAGGTTATCTGGACACATGATTGGTACATAAATTACTACACTACTTAAGTCATCTTTACTGATGATTTCCAGAAGGCCGAGCATAGTTTTCTGGCCTTCAGTGGAGGCCCTTTTTCTCCTCACATCGATAGTCTAAAAACTAGCATGATGCAACTTTATGATTATCCCAATGTCCAAGAATGAACTTTACTTTGAACGTGACAGTGAATCTTAATTCCTGACTTGTGACATTGTCAATAGGGAACATTCCAAGTTTAAGGTTGAAGGCAAGAGGACAGCAAAAGATGAGCTGGTTATGACTTCCCACTTTCCCAGTGTATTATCCACGGCCATGCCTGCAAGTCTCACTGCAGAAACCAAAGTGTCAAGGAGTACACATCTTAAAGCAGAATGACTGAATGAGGGGTGGAATGGTATTTTCAGTGTTTATAGGATTCCTGTTGCTTCTAATGCATTAAGGGCTCACTCGATTCATTTGGTAAAGTGGAGGAAAAACATGAGAATAGAAATTTCCCTTTGATGGCATTGCTCACTCATTTGATTCAAAGGAATGGAGCAAAGAAAGATAAAGGAAACTACAACTATCGTCTTATCTCAGTTTCAAGTTAAAAAACGCAGGATTTCCAGAAAGATCTCTTTGTCGCATTCTTATGCACAAAGGAGATGCTTGTCTTAACTCGTAACTGACTTAATGAGATTCTGTTTCCCTTTCACAATGCTTTGACTTCCATTTCACTGTGTTTATTAGAGTCGCGTGTTTTTTCTGTGAATCGTATACAAAACTTATGTTTTCCTTGCCTCTATTTTATACATGTATTCCTATCATATTCGTATGTTCTTATTATTAATATACCAAAATCCTGCGAATCAAGATGTTCAATACCCAGGAAGGAACTTCAGTTGCTATCAACTAGAAAATCAAAATACTGAGGGCGGAACTTTAGTGTCTTCTCCTTACCGGTAAACTTTGATTTCATTTAGGCAAACAAAATCAGGACTACCAAAAATATTGAAACAGTAAAATTATGCATCCTCGGGAGGTAAATTTGATTTCCAACATAATTCTATTCTTTTTTAAATATGCTTTCACATTTGATTTGAGCCTATAAATTCAACTCGAGTGCAAAAAATTCCAGGATTAAAAATATTAAAAGATAATTGCGCATTAACTTAGATTTAGAACGAAGATCAATAAATCTCATAATTTTACAGAAGTATAGGTCAAGCTGAATCAGATTGATGTTTAAAAGTCAGAATAATTCAGAATTTTCTGAAACAAATAGGGGGTGAACTTTAAAAACCTGAATATCCCTTTTTTTGCCCATTTTTTCACATTTTAATTGTTCTATTTTATGAAAGTTTGTGTGTTTCTAATAATATAAACTTTACTGTGAAAAATATATATTTTAAAATACAGTTCAGTATTTTTTTATTAAGCTCTGAATAAATTTCTAGGATCATCTGAAGTGAAGTGCAGGCTCCAAAATATATGTTTTTTTTCTTCTACAAATGCTCAAGCGCTCAGCCACGATCATGATTTTGTTGTTTTTTCAAGCAGGTACAGCCCTGTCGCTTTAGACTAATGGGTAATGGTCCGTGTTCATATCAAATCTTGTCGCTGAAGACTAATGGATTGGTAATTGCTATGACTATATGCTATCAGGCCTAACGGTCAATACCCTATTCTTATCTTTTTCTGCAAGGACAGTCCTTCTACTGTGTTGAATCTTCCGGAGCAGCCCATTTGTTGATGGATGCAACCTACTCCCTCCGTTCGGAATTACTTGTCTCAGAAATGGATGTATCTAGAACTAAAATACGTCTAGATACATCCATTTCCGCGACAAGTAATTCCGAACGGAGGGAGTACTACTTACTCATCACAAGCGCACACATCTACCTTTCGCTTGTTCAGATGATGGCGTCCACTTTGGAACAGTGAGCGAAATCACCACACCACATCATTTCAGTTCGACAGATCTTATCTTATCACGAAACCAGGGTCTTATCCGCGATGCTCTACTCTGACATGTTCGGAGCTCGTGCTCTCTTTCAGTCGAAATCACCTTGTGTCCAAAGTTGCACTCATGACCACTTTTCTCTGACCGTTGCTTTTGCACAAGTTCTGATTGTCTATCCATTGCCCAAGGACGACGAAACCGTAACCTACCTGAGACTGTTGAATGCTGCTGAAGTTGATCATTCTCGAAGGTCGTCGCTGCAGTGGCAACCTCAGGCCCTTAGCAGTACGATATCTACAGAGTCAGTCCATTATGTGCCGAACCTGGCTGGCGATGGCCGGCGGTGAGAGAAAGTCCGGCGAGCCAAACTGCAGCCTGGCCGTGTGCTATCCGGCCGTCCGGTCGGCATTGTTTGTGTTTGAAGGGAAGCCACGTCTGCCGGTTTGGGCTTTTAAGCTCGTGCGAGGTTCTGTTTCCGGGCAGTCTGGTACGAGATCCTGCGCGGTGTGCCTATCATGGCCGAAGCCAGTGCACACTATGCAAAGCTCAGGACGATTGGTCCCTTGGAATAAATCTCGGTGGATCTGATACCATGCATGCAAATGCAATGCAGCATCGTATGTTTTCTTCTTTTCAGCCCGGCTTTACTGAAAACCAGCAAAGAGGTACCCGTGTGCATATGTGGCTTTAATAATTGGAATCATAATCCAATTATCCGGGAAGAAAAGGCACTAGCGACGCATGCACTCGGCTGGTAGATCAGAGCCTTTAGTCATTCCCTAATGTCTTTTGAAGGGCGGTCCCTTGGCTACCGAATGTGACACTGCTCGAGGCAAGGTAGGTGCTAACCCATCTTTTTTGTTAAAAAGCTGAAGTGGTTGTTGATAACGGTTTTCAATATGGCATGACACCCATTTCCTTTGAGGCTAACTCAGCATTGTTGTGTTTACGGCACAGGTAAAAAATCTTCCTTGGCGTTGCAGATGAATCATCCGTGTATGATGATATATCTCGTCGAAATGCATCGTTTTGAATATTGAAATTACCTATTTCGAAAGCAAACAAGCGGCTTTTAAAATAAAAATATATATACATTACCAATATCATAATGTGCAACTGTACAAATGTTAAACTGTTAATATTATGGCCCCATTTGCGCCTTTGCGGAATGCAACAGGGCAGCCTGTTTTGTACCTTGCAAGCTACAATGAATTTGAAGTCGTATGGCATGCTTTTTCGCAAGGACCAAAAATTGTTTTGAGAAATCCTTTAAACATATCCATACCCTTTTCAAACGGTGCTTTCAAAATTTTCAAAAAGATGTACATTTTCACATGACATAACATATGTTCATGCATGTGCAATATTCGTTGTTTCTTCTCTTCCCTGTGCCGATGTACATGGCCTTGGCCGCAAGATATTTCGGTGCCGCAACAGAAACAAAGGTGCGGTGCTGACACTGTTGCTCTCGCCTCGAAATGCAAGCACAAGTGCACCCGCGAAAAGCTACGGAACGTGCGGGCTTCTCAGTCGGTCTCGAAAGCCAAACATCCGGTGCTCAAAGCGTACCGCTTTCGCCGTGTCCTGCCCGTGAATCCCACACGTCGCGCCGAGGCCGAGTAGTGCATGTCATACGGTCCGTTGGTTACGCTGGATCATGTGATAAGTGCTGCGCAAAAGGCACTGTAGCCATGTGCGGAAGTGGGTGCGTCGGTTCACCACTAGGGCTAAGAGCTGAAAGAGGCAGCTCCCCCGACGAGCATCTCCGGCCGCCTGAAGCAAACTCCTCCTCCGCGCCAGCAGAAATTTCAGCACCTTATTACCATCTTGGTTGAGTTCTTGGACGTCACCATGTTGCGGCACTGCTGGGAGCTGACACTTGTTGTCATGTGCTGCTCTTTACTTCTTTCAGTTTCGTTCTAGCCGGCGGCGAGCCGCGCGCAGATCGCACGCACGTCGTAGTGTAGTGGATACGAGGGCGTGAAAAGAACGGATGTGAAGGCGTGTGTGCTCGGGACGTGACCACTGAGCGACCTAACGCGCAAAGTCAATAGTACACAAGGGAACATGGAGGCGGGCAGTAGCTGAGTGACAGGTAGCAAACAACAAACCGAAAGTCTGTGTAGCACGCCGGAGTGCTGCTCGTGCGGCCCCGGACCAGGCCACCTGTCCCCTCCCTAACCCCGTTGCTACCAGATGGGTTTGGTTGCTCGGATAAGTCAAGGTCTTAACCTTGTTTTCTCTAATAATAATACTATAAGGTACGACCAATACATCGTTGTTGCCCCCATATACCGCTCACAGACCCCAGGTTCCAAATATGAAATCTTGCACCGGTACAAATGCACCACTTAGGCCAATTGGCTATAGAAGTGGTGTATGGCACATTTGAAACTCAGAATCTCAAGTGTCATATGGACAGTTGGCTTGGCTGTGTGCATAATAGGATGCAGAGGCCGGTGATTATCGTTTTCTTCTTAAAAAAAAAGACATTCACAAGAGCTTTTCATGGCATATATCTAATTTCATCTACAGAGTCTTCAAATGTACTCCCTCTGTAAACAATATAAGACTGTTTAGATCACCGGTATTTGTTTACAGAGGGGGTATGATACTATGTCTAATTTCCTCTACATGGATTACTTTTACTACATGTATACACCTTATTTTCTCTCCGACCCTGAGATCCTAGTCTCCTTGCGGCCTTGATCATGCTGGCCTAGAAATATTATTATAAAAAGAAGTCACGCTTAGATGACTCTGGTTAAGACATGTGCTGAAAGAGAGCACTACGGTGACCATATTAAGCCGTGTGGCAACACTGAGTGACGAGCTATTGGAACCCCAAAGGGCAAAGGAGGATCCACTTTCAAGTTCCAACTTCCAAACGAACGACTCCACTGACCTACTAGGCCTGTGACCCGTGCTCATTCTTCGCATTTTCCTCAAGACCAAAAGTCGACGATCACCTCCCCACACAACCTCTATATAAGCAGGCGAGCCAGCCCCTCCCATCGCACACTTCTTCCACCCTTCCTCCCCCGAGCTACGACGACCAGCTAGCCAGCTATTCCTCGTCCGCATAACCAAGCCAGCCAGCAGCAAAGCTCGTGCACTCCCGGTGCCCTGACATGGCGGCGAGAAGGCTCCTCGAGGAGGCGGTGGCCGCCGGCGTTCAGCAGGACTCGCTCAACTCGGACCTGGTCCTCATCCTCGCCGGCCTGCTCTGCGCGCTGGTCTGTGTCCTCGGGCTTGGACTCGTGGCGCGGTGCGCGTGCTCGCGCCGCTGGGCGCGGGCGGCGGACTCCCCGCCCGGCGCCAACAGGGGCGTCAAGAAGGAGGTGCTGCGCGCCCTGCCCACCGTCAAGTACGTCGCCGACGGCGGCGAGGCGTCGGAGGCGGACGAGTGCGCCATCTGCATCGCCGAGTTCGAGGACGGGCAGGACATGCGGGTGCTGCCGCAGTGCAGCCACGCGTTCCACGCGGCCTGCGTCGACGCCTGGCTGCGCTCGCACTCCTCGTGCCCGTCCTGCCGGCGGGTGCTCGTCGCCGAGCTGCCGCGCGGCGAGCGGAGCGGCCGCTGTGGCGCGCGGCCCGGCGGCATCGACGCGCTCCTCAAGGCGGTGCCGCTGTGCCGCTGACGTCGCTGTAGCTCGGCATTAGTGGCGTGCGCACTCTGGACAAAGGGCCAAGGGAAAAGTGTGTTTGAGGGAAATTAGCCGCTGCATAACCTCATCGGCTAACTTCTTATTTACCTTTCTCTTGGTTTTGGGGCCTGCTAGGTGTTATTCTTTTTATTAGGTGTGACTACTCTGGAAATGGGAACCATTGGGCATGAAGGCGTGTGTGCATACATATTTGATGGGGGAATTTGTGATTGTAACCTATTTGTACATATGTGGAAGTTCCTATAAAACATGCACTTATTTAGCTTCAAGTGGGAATGAGTATTTGGTTGTACTTTCTATTTATTTCTCATGGCTGGAACTCGCAAATGGCATAACAATTTGCTAAAGTTCTTTACTATTAAAACAGAGTTGTGGATGAGTGTGCATGGACCCGCACTTCTTATCTGGGAGTTTCCAGTTTTACATCAAGATATATGCGTGCAAGTCCGAAAATACAAAGGTGAACATGATGCGCAAGCTGAATAGTAAATTCATAAAAAATACTAGAAACAATTTAAAAAAATACTGAAATTTTACGGTATGAAACTTAGTCGATCATTCTATTCACGTGTGAAGTTTCATTATGTATTGACACCCATGATATTCTTAGTGAAGAAAATAAATGCGACCATACTATTCATTAAACAATGTTTTTTTTAATATAACTTCGATTTTGTCATTTTCCCCCAGATTACCATAGATGTGATTTCTTCGTGAAAATTCATATGCGAGTATACCGGTTGATTATATATATTACAAAAATAAATTCAGTTTATTATTATTTTGCTTAGCATTTTTTTAATTTACTATTCCTAAAAGGCGCGTGTGCACTCAGGCTCACCAAATCCGCGTCCAAGTCCAAAAATACAAAGTCTCTCATTCTTACTTCTAAGAAAGATTGAGCTTGAAACTTTCTGGTCCAAAGTACCACCGTGAATAAATGTTTGCTAATTTTTTTGGTACACCCAAAATATTATACAGGATGAATCATTTTCTGAACTTTATTTTTTTAATATATATTTTGAACTCTATCATTTTTAGATATTCATTTATATTGCACCATTTTTTGAAACAATTTATGCATAGTGTACTTGTGTGTTGTTCGCCTATAAAGTTTAATGTTTAAATGTAAATTTGTTTTGGAGGAATAGAGAAAGAAAAAATTATGTAGTCCGTCCACCTAGTTAGGTTTTTGGCCACATCTTGCAAAGTGTGGCGTTGGTACCGTTGCGAGGTCAATTACGGTGCGTGGTGCTCCTGCCCGCACCAAACCCTTAATCCAACACTTCCTCCCAGTGCCTAGTCTCCCGACGGATCTCTTTTGGGCGGAACTCAGGGCTCGGAAGGGGACCACTATGGCAAGTGTACGACAGATTGGAGGCTTGAGGACGATGAGGGATATCAACATGAACAAGATCTGTGGTGCAAGCTATCCCTATGAGAGGAGGACAGTGAATGGCACAAAGGACAAAATAGGAGAAGCCCGGCTTCTCGTCGCTCCCCACCGACTCATACACCCCCCTCATCCTCTCTCTTTCACCCCAGCAAGGAGGTGGGGATGGGTGGTAGTCCCAGACTCGGCAGGTGGTATCAGACGGACATGTCACTTTTAGCGGCAGAGCAAGAGTGGTGCCTGGTCCAATTTTGAAACCAAGGCAATAAGGGTGGTACTAAGAAGAAGAACAAGGGAAGATCTAATGAGCGAGCCAAATAATAAGAAAATTCAAAAAAAGATAACTAATTAAAAATATTTGATTTTAATTTTCACATCCTAGTGGACTTTCTATCTTTATAATTTAATTTCGGTGGTAGGGATGCCGCTGGATCCCAGCCTGCGGTGGCCAACTCCATTCCTGCAAAGGTGGCATGTTAGTATTGTGGCGGAAATCACTTTCTGATCTAATGTGACAAGCCCAAGATTTGTTTCTGGACCCTCTTATCCAAGGAACGTTCGTTGGGAGGGGGTGTCAATTGGGAACATTTTGCGTGGCAGTTTTAGTTATACGCCGATGGCAACTTCTACAGAATAGCATGCCATTTTCTTGTAGAGAAGGCAATTTTCTTTTAAAATCTACCACCGTTTGATCTCGATCAAACGACTGTGAGGGGGTTTGCTAGGAACTACCATAAATGTGACGTTCACCATATAGCATTACCATTGTTTCTTATGCAAGCAGACAAGGCACTTAACTTCTAAGTGCCCCAAAATTCTGAAGTAGCCGGTGTTGGAGATGATGGGTTTGGCATGAGGCGGATTGGCTTTTACTATGTAGACATGGAAGCTGATGAAGAAGTTGGTGAGGAACATGATGAAGAAGACGAGCCTGCTCAAGTGCTCAGTGTTGCCTCACTCATAGTGACCAGTCCGGAATCTTCCATAGTGGAAATTATGGAGGAGGAGATCAAGAATCTCTTCGATGACCGGTGGGATTGGCAAGCGCGCCAGAGCAATGACACAATTTTCCTATTGGTGTTTCCATCAAAGGAGAGTTTCCGTTTTAGTCGTCGTAGCCGATGACTCACGTTGCTGGTAATTAAGATTAAGGTCGAATTTGGATGCCCGATTTTAGATCACGATGCTAACTTAAACATCGAAGAGGCCTGGGTGCACATCCACGACATCCCTACCAAGCCGCGTTCGAAGCTGACAATCAAGGAAAATGAAGAGATCCTAGGTGTCATGGTGGATGTTGACGAGCTCTGGATCATCCTACCTGGTCGTGTGCGCATCAAACTTTGGTGTCGTGATCCTACGAAGGTGAAGGGGCCATTCCAAATCTTCTAGATATGCGGGGGATTTATTATGCACGCCGAGCCAGAGACTGGAGGATGGTACGCCACCAACGTATCTATTTTTTTATTGTTCTATGCTATTATATTATCAATCTTGGATGTTTTATATGCTATTTTATATCATTTTTTTGGACTAACCTATTAACCTAGTGCCTAGTGCAAGTTGTTGTTTTCTGCTTGTTTTTGGTTTTCCAGAAAATCAGTACCAAACGGAGTCCAAACCCTATGAAACTTTTTGACGATCTTTTTCTGGACAAGAGAGACCCTAGAAGCTTCGGGAGGAGACCAGACAACAACCGAAGAGATGGCAAGGCAATAGGGCGCGCTAGGAGGATTGTGCCCTATTACCTTGTGGGACCCACGGGGCTCCGTCTGACCTAATTCCAACACTATAATTTCTCAAATATTGGGAAACCACTAGAGAGCCACCCGAAACACTTTTTTTCGCTGCCGCAAGCTTCTGTTCTTCTGTGATCCCATCTGGAGGCCTTTTTTGGTACTCTGCCGGAGGGGGAATCGATCACGGAGGGCTTCTACATCATCCTTGCCATCTTCTGATGATGCGTGAGTAGTTCACCGCAGACTTACGAGTCCATAGCCAGTAGATAGATGGCTTCTTCTCTCTCTTTGATCTTCAATACAATGTTATCCTCAATGTTCTTGGAGTTTTATCCAATGTAATCTTCTTTTGTGGTGTGTTCTTTGGGATCCGATGAATTATGAGTTTATGATCTGAGTATTCACGAGAAGTAATTTAGTCTTTTATGAACTTTATTATGCATGACTTTTATAGCTTTGTATTCCTCTCTGATTTATTTGTTTGGCTTGGGCAACTAGATTGATTTATCTTCAGTGGGGGAGGTGCTTTGTAGTGGGTTCAATCTAGTGGTGCCTTATATCCTAATGACAGAAGGGGACAAGACACATCTTTTTATTGTTTCCATTAAGGGTATAACTATGGGGTTTATCCATATTAATTAGGTTTAATTTGTCTACATCATGTCATCTTGCTTAAGGCGTTACTCTATTTGTTATGAACTTAATACCATAGATGCATGCCGGATAGTGATCGATTGGTGGAGTAATAGTTGTGGATAAAGGCAGGAGTCGGTCTACTTTTCTCGACGTGATGCCTATATACATGATCATTGCCTTGGATATCATCATAACTATGCGTTTTTCTATCAATTGCACAACAGTAAATTGTTCACCCACCGTATGCTTTGCGTTCAAGAGAGAAGCCTCTAGTGAAAACTATGACCCCCGGGTCTAATTTTATCATATATAAATAATCAAAAAAAACCTTGCTGTAATTTATTTAAATTTTATTTGTTTTTCAATTTACGTATCCACCATTACAAGATTTGATCCTTTCAACTAACGAGTTCAAGGGGGTTGACAACCCTCTTGTCCGCCTTGGGTACACGTATTTGCTTTTGTGTGTGCAAGTGTTGTTCACGAGGCTTTGCGTGATTCTCCTATTGGATTGATACCTTGGTTCTCAGGAAATACTTCTCTCTACTGTGCTGCATCTCCTCTCCTCTTCGGGGAAAATCCTAACGCAACTCACAAGTAGCAGGAATAATTTTTGGCGCCGTTGCCGGGGATACATCTTCAAAATCTATCAAGTACCTTCGCACACATTATCATCTACTTGCTCTACTTTTTATTCTCCTTTGCCTCTCGTTTTCATCTCTCTCACTTCAATTTTGTTTCAAAAACACAAAAATATTTGCTTTGTTGCTTTGTTCGTTTACTTGCTTGCTTGTCACCATGTCTCGTGATAATTATTTTGATAGTTCTTATCATAAAAGGTTTTTGAGATTGAGAAAACCACTAAGGACTTTAGGTTTACTCAGTTTGAGCATAATAAAGTCTTTAATGAAGAGCTTAAAGAACACTCTACTTTATTAGATGATATTAGCGAACAACTTGATGATGTTAATCGAGAAGTTGCTAGCCTTCTATCCCAGTTAGCTCGTATTGAAAATTTGCTAGGAAAGATTTCGGACAAGCAAACTACGCTAGTGAATAAGATGGCCGCTAAACCCGAGTCTTTCACTAGTGACGATGAAGATATTAAATGATTGGTGTCACGCCTATTGAATCTTAGTTTAATAATATAAAACTTGATGAAAGAGGGATTGAAGATAAGTCAACTTTAGCTAGAAGGTGTCCTAATTGTTTGGAGGGTGATAATCTTGATGATAACAATGATAAAAGTGGGTTTTGAGAGGTCAAGACTTTAACCAGTGGTGTGCCTACTACTTTGGCTTATAAGGACTTCAATTATGATAGTTTTTCTTTAATTGAGTGTATTTCCTTCTTGCAATCCATCATAAACTCACCCAATGATTATGAACAAAGTAAAGCTTTCACAAAACATCTTGTAGAAGCTATGATGAAAGCTTATGAAGAAAAGCTAGATTCAGAAATTTCATTACCTATAAAGTAGCATGATGAATGGGAACCTACTATTAAATTAAAGATTAAAGACTATTAATGTAATGATCTATGTGATCTAGGTGCTATTGTTTCCACTATACCAAAATCTTTATGTGATGTGCTAGGCCTCATTGGTATGGATGAATGTTCCCTTAATTTGCACATAGCGGATTCCATTATTAAAAAACCATTGGGTAGAATAAATGATGTGTCTTTCTAATAGAAATAATGTGCACGTGAATTTTATTTTGGTTGATATTGAATGCAATCCGTCTTGTCCTATAATACTTGGTAGGCCTTCCATACGCACCATAGGAGCTATTATTGATATGAAAGAAGGAAACATAAGGTTACAATTCCCACTAAAGAAAGGGATGGACACTTCCCAAGGAAAAGAATTATACCACCATATGAAACAATTATGAGAGCTTCCTATGGGATGAAAACTAAGGACAACAATACTTGAAACTATGCATTACGCCTAGCTAGGGGCGTAAAACAATAGCTCTTGTTGGGAGGCAACCCAATAGTTATCATATTTTTCTTGTTTTCTTTTTTGTTTTTGAGTGTTCACGCAATTATGCTACTATTATGATTATTTTTTATGTTTTAATTATTGTTTGTACTTGATACGCCTCCAACGTATATATAATTTTTGATTGTTCCATGCTATTATATTATCATTCTTGGATGTTTTACAATCATTTTATAGTCATTTTATATCATTTTTGGTGCTAACCTATTAACATAGGGACAAGTGCCAGTTGCTGTTTTCGGCATGTTTTTTACATCGCAGGAAATCAATACCAAACGGAGTCCAAACGAAGAGAAACTTTTTGTCGATTTTTTTGGACCAGAAGACATCGAGTGGGCCGGAGAAGCACCTGAGGGGGTGCTCGAAGGGGAGCACAACCCACCAGGGCGCACCATGAGGCCCAGGCGCGCCCTGGTCGGTTGTGCCCACCTTGGGTCCCCCCGGACCGCCTCTTTGCTCTATAAATACCCCAATATTCCAGAAACCCTAGGGGAGTCGATGAAAATTAATTCCAGCCATCGCAGAGTCCAGAACCACCAGATCCAATATAGACACCATCATAGAGGGTTCACCACTTCCATTGGTGCATCTTCGATGATGCGTGAGTAGTTCTTTGTAGACCTATGTGTCCATAGTTAGTAGCTAGATGGCTTCCTCTCTCTCTTTTGATTATCAATACAATGGTCTCTTGGAGATCCATATGATGTAACTCTTTTTGTGGTGTGTTTGTTGGGATCCGATGAACTTTGAGTTTATGATCAGATCTATCTTTTTATCCATGAAAGTTATTTGAGACTTCTTTAATCTCTTATATGCATGATTTCTTATAGCCTCGTATTTCTTCTCGGATATTTAGGTTTTGTTTGGCCAACTTGATCTATTTATCTTGCAACGAAGATGTGCTTTGTAGTGGGTTCGGTCTTACGGTGCTTGATCCCAGTGACAGAAGGGGAACCGACACGTATGTATCATCGCTACTAAGGATAAAACGACGGGGTCTATTTCTACATAAATAGATCTTGTCTACATCATGTCATCGTTCTTATTGCATTACTCCGTTTTTTCATGAACTTAATACACTAGATGCATGCTGCATAGCGGTCGATGTGTGGAGTAATAGTAGTAGATGCATGCAGGAGTCGGTCTACTAATCTTGGACATGATGCCTATATAATGATCATTGCCTGGATATTGTCATGATTATTTGAAGTTCTATCAATTGCCCAACAGTAATTTGTTCACCCACCATTTGCTATTTTCTTGAGAGAAGCCACTAGTGAAATCTACGGCCCCGGGGTCTCTTCTTTATATTATTTGCCTTTGCAATCTATTTGCCTTTGCTTTTATTTTCAGATCTATCAAACCAAAAACCGAAAAATACCTTGCTGCAATTTATCTTATTTGGCATTCGATTTATCAATATTTACAACTCTATCACGTCCGTTAACCGAAAGGGATTGACAACCCCTTTTACACGTCGGGTTGCGAGTATTTGTTATTTGTGTGCAGGTGCTGTTTACGTTGTGTTGCTTGGTTCTCCTACTGGTTCGATAACCTTGGTCTCAACACTGAGGGAAATACCTACCACTGCTATACTGCATCATCCCTTCCTCTTGGGGAAATACCGACGTAGTTCTAGCAGACATCAAAAGGAATTTCTGGCGCCGTTGCCGGTGAGGATCTTCAACATATACCAGGTTCCTAATCACAAATCTCATCTCCTCGCAATTTACATTATTTTCCATTTGCCTATCATTTTCATATCACCCACTTCACAAAAAATTGCCATTTTCATTCGCCCTCTTTTTCGTTCGCCGTTTTCCGGTCAGATCCATCGCCTACTTGTGTTCTTGTTTACAATTGCTCCAAGATGACGCAAGAGAACACTAAGTTGTGCGATTTTTCTAGTACCAACAACAATGATTTTATTGGCACTCCGATTGCTCCTCCTGCCACTAGTGCGGAGTCTTGTGATATTAATACTGCTTTGTTGAATCTTGTTGTAAAAGATCAATTTTCCGGTACTCCTAATGAGGATGACGCGTCCCATCTTAATACCTTCGTGGAATTATGTGATATGCAAAAGAAAAAAGATGCGGAAAATGATGTTGTGAAGATGAAATTATTTCCGTTTTCTTTGCGTGATTCTACAAAAAAATTGGTTTTCTTCTTTGCCTCCCAATAGTATTGATTCTTGGAATAAATGCAAAGATGCTTTCATTACTAAGTATTTTCCGCCCGCGAAAATTACTTCCCTTAGAACCCAGATCATGAATTTCAAGCAACTTGAACATGAGCATGTTGCACAATCTTGGGAAAGGATGAAAATGATGCTAAGGAATTGCCCAACTCATGGGTTAAATCTTTGGATGATCATACAAATTTTTTATGCGGGGTTGAATTTTGTTTCTCGAAATCTTTTAGACTCTGCCGCTTGTGGTACTTTTATGGAAATTACTTTGGGTGAAGCCACCAAATTGCTTGATAATATTTTAGCAAATTATTCGCAATGGCACACCGAAAGGGCGCCTACTAGCAAAAAAATTAATTCGGTTGAGATTGATTCTTTGAGTGAAAAAGTTGATACTCTTATGAAAATAGTTGCTAGTAAAAGTGCTCCTATTGATTTCAATGATATGCCTTTATCTACCTTGATTGAGCAAAATAGCGATGCCATAGATGTGAATTTTATCTCTAGAAATAATTCCGATAACAATGCTTATAGAGGTAATTTTAATCCTAGGCCTTTCCTAGGAAATTCCTCAAAATAGCTATGGTAATTCCTATGGTAATCGTTCTTACAATAATAATAGGAATACCTCTGACATAGAGAACAATATTAAAGAATTTATCAATACTCAAAAGGTTTTTAATGTTTCCATAGAAGAAAAATTGAATAAGATTGATGATTTGTCTAGAAGTATTGATAGAATTTCTCATGATGTGGAAAATCTTAAGTTGAAATTTTTTCTGCCTAAAGTTGAGGAATCAATTAAAGCTCTTTATGTTTCTATGGATGAAAGTAAGAAAAGAACCGATATGCTTAGAGCTAAAAGAGAATTATTAGAAAAGGCATTTTCTAGTGATTGCTTTCATAAAAATGATGAAGATCTTAAAATGATTGGTGTTTATTCAATTGATTCCTTGTTTAGTAAAGTTCAACTTGATGAAATAGGGGCTGGATAAGAGTCAACTTTAGTTAGAAGGCGTCCTAATATTTCGGAGGGTGAAAATATTGTTGAGAAAATTGATAAAAGTGGGTTGACTTTAACTAGTGATGTGCCCACTCTTTTGGATTACAAAGACTTTAATTATGATAGCTGTTCATTGATTGATTGTATTTCTTTGTTGCAATCCATGATTAATTCACCCCATGCCTATGAACAAAATAATGCTTTTACTAAACATATTGTTGATGCTATGATGAAAGCTTTAGATGATAAGTTGGAATTAGAAGTATCAATTCCTAGAAAGTTGCATGATGAATGGGAACCTACTATCAAAATCAAAATTAAAAAATTATGAGTGTTTTGCCTTGTGTGATTTGGGTGCTAGTTTTTCCACGATTCCGAAATCTCTTTGTGATGTTCTTGGTCTTGCCAATATTGAAGATTGCTCTCTTAATTTGCATTTGGCGGATTCCACTATTAAAAAGCCTTTGTGAAGGATCAATTATGTTCTTATTCTTGCAAATAGGAACTATGTACCCATAGACTTTATTGTTCTTAACATCGATTGCAATCCGTCTTGTCCTATTATACTTGGTAGACCATTTTTGCGCACTATTGGCGTGATGATTCATATGAAAGAAAGGGGATATTAAATTCCAATTTCCCTTGAGAAAGGGCATGGAACACTTCCCTAGATCAAAGATTAAATTTCCTTATGAATCTATAATGAGGGCAACATATGGATCGTCAAACAAGGATGACAACACTTGAGATCTTTGCTTTATGCCTAGCTAAGGGCGTAAAACGATAGCGCTCACTGGGAGGCAACCCAACTTGTATGTTTTTGCTTTTTGATTTCCTTGCTATTTTCAATAAAATACCCATTAATACCTCTGTTTAGATGTGTTTGTGTGGTTTGAACAAAGGTTTGTGCCAAGCAAAGCCTTAGAATCATGTTGGGTGTTAGTAGATTTGATCTTGCTGAAAAACAGAAACTTTTGCCCTCACGAGAAAAATTCTCAATTTTTACAGAAGAGTGTTTTTGAGTTGATTATTTTTACAGAAGATTAATATACAAATTGCCCACGTGGCCCTAGTTTTTCAAGATTTTTAGAGTTACAGAAGTATTCGAAATTTCCAGATTGCTACAGACTGTTCTATTTTTTGACAGATTCCATTTTCTTTGCGTTGTGTGCTTGTTTTGATGATTCTATGGTTTTCTTTAATGAGTTTTTGCCATAGAAAAGTTGGAATACAGTAGATATAATGCAAGAATAAAATATGAACTGGTTTGCTATAGTACTTACAGTAGTGATTTGTTTTCTTATACTAACGGATCTCACGCAAGTTTTCTTGAGTTTTGTGTGATTGAAGTTTTCAAGTTTTGGGTTATCTTACGATGGATGAAGGAATAAGGAGTAAGAAGAGCCTAAGCTTGGGGATGCCCATGGCATCCCAAGATATTATCCAAAGAGAGGCAAGCAACAAAGCTTGGGGATGCCCCCGAGTGGCATCCCCTCTTTCTTCTAACGACCATCGATATTTTACTCGAAGCTATATTTTTATTTGTCACATACTATGTGTTTTGCTTGGAGCGTCTAGTATGATACGAGTCTTTGCTTGTTTTTTTGCTTTTTAAGTCTTGAATCCTTGTTGTACACATCTATTAGAGAGAGACAAAATTAGGCCATAACTTGTTAGAATAGCTCTCTATGCTTCACTCAAATTTTTATGAGCTAGGGATTTGCTCTAGTGCTTCACTTATATCTTTTTGAGAATGGCGTGCTTTAATATTTTTGAAGAAACACTCTCTTTCTTCACTATATTTATTTGAGAGTTAGTAAAAATTTAAGAAATTCTCTCTTGCTTCACTTAAATTATTTTGAGAGAAAAAAAATATGCTCATGATCTTCACTTATATTTGTTTGAGCTTATGAAAAGCAACACATGAAAATTAGTTCCAAAATGATAGATATACAAGAAGGATATAATAAAAACTTTCATGAAGATCATTGGACAAAATAAACTTGATTCCTTGTAATAGTTTATGATATGATGATGTGATATGTGAGTCATGTTAGTGAGTAATTATGCTTTAGTAAGAATATTGATGTTAAGGTTTGTGATTCCCTATGCAAGCACGAAAGTCAATAGTCATGCAATGAAATTACATCCTACTTGTGGTGCATCATTCGGTGTTAATTATGCTTAATGCTCACTTATGAGATTCGTTGCTTCATGGTTGGTCGCTTCCCAATCTTTTGCTAGCCTTCATTTTGCACTAAGTATGATCACTACTTGTGCATCCAAAATCCTTTAACCCAGCTTTGCCACGTGTGTCCACCATACCTACCTATATGCGTGTAGAGACCACGATTCCAATGAACCGAAGTCTCTATGCTCAGTGTCATCCCTGGATCTGTATGCTGACACACACAGTACTCGAGCATTTATAACAGAAGTTCAATCACACTTTATTACATCGAAAATCCTTGAAGAGGCAATATCCATTACACGATAATGGCTGAAGGCCATCTAAATGAAATAAACTACGGAAGCTATGAAGAGTAGTTGACTCCATCCAACTCCACGGCAAACATTGAGTGCATGACAACGACCTAGCGCACCTTAATCCTCGTCTGAAAACTCTGCAACATGATACGTTGCAGCCATGTAGGTCAACACATTGAATATGCTGGCAAGAACACACTGTAATGATAATGAGCAAAGCCTACAACTACATGCATATTTGGCTGGTGGAGGCTGTAAGATTTACGTTTTCATAAAGCTAATTTTTCCCTACAACAAAGGAATGTATTTATTTAACTACTTTGTAAATTTAATCATGAACATTTGAGAATGGTACCCCCATCTCAATCCCAAACTAAAGTCATTATTAACCCCACAAATTAGTAAAGTGATGAGATCAGTCCATAATTCAAATACCAGGATACTCAAGATGTCCATAACCGGGGACACAACTACTCATGAATAGTTTGTACACTCTGTAGAGGTTTGTGCCCTTTTCCCCACAAGACTCGATCTCCTCCGTTTGATTTCTCGCACTACATGGTGTTTGAGAAACGGATGACCAAAACACAGTCTTTCAGGAGCATTAACTCTTAACCCTGGGTAGACCGTACCACCTACATCCGCTACATCTGCTAGTCTACCACGGAAAGAGGTCACACAACATACTCAACTATGCCAGAGCCCATAATGGCATTGTGGCTGCACACGAAAGTTTCTAGGCATGAATGATATATGATCCCTTTGAGCCTGGGTGGCATTCCTTGGGTAGCACTGGTATATCCCCAGGTGCCCTGACAACCACTGGTCCATCCCCAGGGTGCCACAACCAATCCACCCAGATGTGTATTAAATTTCCACCTTAAAGAAACCCTTAGTTGTAATTTCACTCACAACTTTCATGAAATCACTCATACCAATCCACGTCTACAAGGATGGCAAAGCAATAAGTAACAAAGCGTATATTCCCTTGGGTTGATCTCAAGATATTGGGTTCCTACCTCATGCACTACAAAGCATCATATTAAGTAACCAGTCCTACTCATGCAAGTGTTTGAGGATATAACTAATGCGATAAACTGGGT
The DNA here is from genome assembly GCA_902687465.1 of Secale cereale. Taxonomy (NCBI): domain Eukaryota; kingdom Viridiplantae; phylum Streptophyta; class Magnoliopsida; order Poales; family Poaceae; genus Secale; species Secale cereale. The sequence goes on from LR738714.1 coordinate 483,283,526, forward strand.
ATTGGAAAGTATGATCAAAGTATGAACTTGCCTTGCTGACGATCGCTAAAACCTAAAGACTTGTAGTAGCACGCTTCGCACTCTGGGAATTCTATCGCAATCAAACAATAGCATACATAAGCAATCATGCAACAGAATCGAAGAACAGAACTCGAAGACATAAAAAACAACCGAATCACTCTTGCAACAGAAAACAATTTTTAACAATACCAAAATTAAGTGAACTTGGCCTTATCATAAAGTTTAGGTCAAGAGCTTCGATTTGCAACAAGAATCAACTCAAATGGAGTGACGAAACTCAAACTACGATCAAACGAAGTTCAAACACAAAACGATTTGAATTCAAATTCTAAAACTTTCAAAAAACAACTTTGAGCTGTACTATTGGAAAGATAAGATCGATACGAAGAAATTGGCATTGGTTTCATCTAATTCCAACTAACGAGTAAAAAGTTACGAGGGTTTGAAGATCAGGGACTGATTTGTAAAATTTTCATCGCGGATAACTCCTCGATCAAAATAAACAGAAAAAGAAAAGACTAATTTGCGAACGCTCGTTTTCCGAGACTAAACAACGGACGTTTGTTAAATAATAAAACCAAAGAAAAACTGATCTAGGGTTTTTCGAAGAAAAAAAACGAATCTAAAAAATGTATAAACTACCTCACGGATTGGGTCCAGCAGGCGGCGGCTCCGGCGACGGCGGGGCGGCGGCGGCTGGCGGCGGGGCGCGGCGGCGGCGGCGGCGGCTGGCGGTGGCTAGGGTTAGGGTTCAGGCGGCTGGGCCTTCGGGCCTCGGGGCTGGCGGCTTATAAAGCCTGAGCGGACAGAGTCCGGCTCGGGCACGGCCCGTAGGTCAGTTCGTTTTTTTTAACGGACGGAGTAAAACAATTCAAAGAAATATCAAACGGAGTCCAAAAATTCCGAAATAAATTTTCACCGTCCTCTAATAATATTTAGGGCAAAGTGAACATTTTTCCCGTACCTAAATGCAATTTTAAAAAACATTTTTTTAAATTCGAATAAAATAGCAATAAAAATCCAACAAAATTGTTTATTGAATTTTAACATTTTTCCTCCAATATTTCTTTTATTTTGGAGAAGTCATATTATCTCCTCTCATATATTTTGACATTGAAATATTTCGAAGAGAAAAATAATTAAAACCGAATGATCCTCTTCTCAATATTTGAGAAAATTCAAATATGAAATTAATGAAATCCCCAACTCTCTCCGTGGGTCCTTGAGTTGCTTAGGATTTTTAAGATCAAAACCAAAATTCAAATAAAATATGGTATGCATATGATGATCTATGTATAACATTCCAAATTGAAAATTTGGGATGTTACAAACCTACACCCCTTAAGATGAATCTCGCCCTCGAGATTCGGGTTGGCTAGAAAATAAGTGTGGGTGGTCCTGGCGTAGATCATCCTCTCGTTCCTAGGTGGCTTCGTCTTCTGTGTGATGGCTCCACTGTATTTTGCAGAACTTGATGACTTTGCTACGGGTAACTCCGTCGGCAAACTCGAGAATCTTAATGGGCTTCTCCTCGTAGGTCAGGTCACTCTCTAACTGAATTACTTCCAGGGGCACTGTATCACGTAACAGAATCTCGTCCATCTTTGCGTGACACTTCTTCAACGTGGATACGTGAAACACATCATGATCTCCGGACAAAGTCTCGGGCAACTCTAGCTGATAACCTACTTCTCCTTTGCGCTCCAAAACCTTGTACGGTCCCACATAGATTGGTGCCAATTTACCCTTAACCCCGAAACGCTTAACTCCTCGAAGCGGAGATACTCGAAGATACGCTCTATCTCCAACTTCGTAGGTTACCTCCTTGCGCTTCATATCGGCATAACTCTTCTGCCTATACTGGGCTACCTTAAGTCTATCGTGGATCATCTTGACCTTCTCTTCCGACTCTTTGATCAGATCGGGTCCAAATAATTAACGATCTCCAACTTCATCCCACATTAATGGTGTTCTGCATCTTCTTCTGTACAAAGCCTCGAAAGGGGCCATTTGCAAATTGGTTTGATAACTGTTGTTGTAAGAAAACTCTGCGTATGGCAAATTATCATCCCAGCTGGATCCATAATCGAGCGCACAAGCTCTCAGCATGTCTTCCAGAATCTGATTGACTCTGTCGGTCTGTCCATCTGTCTGTGGATGAAAGGTTGTACTGAACTCTAGCCTAATACCTAAAATCTCGTGCAACTGCTTCCAAAACTTTGAGGTAAATTGTGTTCCCCTATCTGATACAATGGTCCTCGGAACTCCATGCAGACATCCGATCCTGGTCATGTATATATTGGCCAACTTGGACTCGTGTAAGTGGTCTTCACGAGGATGAAGTGAGCTACTTTCGTCAAACGATCAACTATCACCCAGATAGAATCATACCCTGAACGTGTCCTGGGTAGTCCCGTGATGAAATCCATTCCAAGCTTATCCCACTTCCATTCCGGTATAGGTAACGACTGTAATAACCCAGCTGGTTTCTGATGTTCAGCCTTGACTCTCTCACAAACGTCACACACTGCCACATACTCTGCAATGTCTCTTTTCATTCCGGTCCACCAGAAATTCCGCTTCAAATCCAAATACAGCTTAGTGTTCCCTGGGTGAATCGAATACGGCGAATCATGAGCCTCCTGGAGAATCAACTTCCTAATCTTGGGGTCATTGGGCACATAAATGCGCTTTTCAAACCAAAGTGTCTCGTATTCATCCTCACGAAATCCTTCTGCCTTTCCTTCGGCCATTCTTTCCTTTATTTCTACAATCTCTTTGTCCAACTTCTGGGCTTCTCGAATCCTTCCCAACAATGTGGACTGTATTTCCAACGTGGCAACAAAACCTCTAGGGACTATGTCCATCTGCAAATCCCTAAGATCATCGACTAACTCCTGGGGTAAACCTCCAAAAATGATTGTGTTAACATAACTCTTGCGGCTTAGAGCATCGGCTACGACATTGGCTTTACCCGGATGATAATGCAACCGCATGTCGCAATCCTTTATAAGTTCCAGCCATCTCCTTTGCTTGAGATTCAACTCTTTCTGTGTGAAGATATACTGCAAACTCTTATGATTCGTGTATACATCACAACAGTTTCCAATAAGAAAATGTCTCCAGGTTTTGAGTGCGTGCACCACGGCTGCTAACTCCAAATCATGCGTAGCATAATTCAACTCATGTGTTTGAAGCTGACGTGAAGCTTAAAACACAACTCTTCCGTCTTGCACCAGAACACCTCCAAGTCCTTGACGAGAAGCGTCACAATATACTTGGAAATCTTTGCGTATATCCAGAAGTATCAGCACTGGGGCTGTAACCAAATGTTTCTTCAACTCCTGAAAACTAGCCTCACACTCTTCGGTCCACTTGTACTTAGTCTCCTTCTTCAACAATTCCATCATGGGTTTCGCAATCTTCGAGAAATTCTCCATAAATCTCCGGTAATATCCCGTGAGTCCAAGAAAACTGCGAATTTCGCCAACTGAGGTGGGTGCCTTCCATTCTGTGACTGCCTCAACCTTGGCGGGGTCTACGGATATACCGTCTCCTGATATGATATGTCCAAGGAATCCAACTTCCTTCAACCAAAACTCACACTTACTGAACTTGGCGTATAACTGATGTTCTCGAAGCTTCTCGAGCACTAAACGCAAATGTTCCTTGTCCTCCTCTTCATTCTTGGAGTATACCAATATATCATCAATGAATACTACCACAAACTTATCCAAGAATTCCATGAATACCTTGTTCATCATACTCATGAGATAGGCAGGAGCGTTAGCCAAACCAAATGACATAACTGTATACTCATAAAGCCCGTACCTTGTGGTAAAAGTTGTCTTGGGTATATCCTATTCTCGGATCTTCAACTAATGATACCCTGACCGCAAATCGATCTTAGAGAATACCTTGGCTCCTTGCAGCTGGTCAAACAGATCATTGATCTATTGGAAATATGCCCTAGAGGCAATAATAAAATGGTTATTATTATATTTCCTTGTTCATGATAATTGTCTGTTATTCATGCTTGAATTGTATTGTACGGAAACAGCGATGCATGTGTGAATACATAGACCACAACGTGTCCCTGGTAAGCCTCTAGTTACTAGCTCGTTGATCAACAGATGGTCACGGTTTCCTGGCCATGGACATTGGTTGTCATTGATAACGGGATCACATCATTAGGAGAATGATGTGATGGACAAGACCCAATCCTAAGCCTAGCACAAGATCGTGTAGTTCGTAATGCTGAAGCTTTTCCAATGTCAAGTATCTATTCCTTAGACCATGAGGTTGTGCAACTCCCGGATACTGTAGGAATACTTTGGGTGTGCCAAACGTCACAACGTAACTGGGTGGCTATAAAGGTACGCAACGGGTATCTCCGAAAGTGTCTGTTGGGTTGGTACGAACCGAGACTGGGATTTGTCACTCCGTATGACGAAGAGGTATCTCTCGGCCCACTCGGTAAGACATCATCATAATGAGCTCAATGTGACTAAGGAGTTAGTCACGGGATGCTGTATTACGGAACGAGTAAAGAGACTTGCCATGACGAGATTGAACAAGGTATCGGTATACCGACGATCGAATCTTGGGCAAGTACTATACCGATAGACCAAGGGAATTGCATACGGGATTGAGTGAATCCTTGACATCATGGTTCATCCGATGAGATCATCGAGGAACACGTGGGAACCAACATGGGTATCCAGATCCCGCTGTTGGTTATTGATCGGAGAGTTGTCTCGGTCATGTCTACGTGTCTCCCGAACCCGTAGGGTCTACACACTTAAGGTTCGGTGACGCTAGTGTTGTAGAGATATATGCACACGGTAACCAGAATGTTGTTCGGAGTCCCGGATGAGATCCCGGACGTCACGAGGAGTTCCGGAATGGTCAGGAGGTAAAGAATTATATATAGGAAGTCCAGTTTCGGCCATCTGGAGAGTTGCGGGGGTCACCGGTAGTGTACCGGGACCACCGGAAGGGTCCCGGGGATCCACCGGGTGGGGCCACCCATCCCGGAGGCCCCCATGGGCCGTAGGGGGAGGGAGACCAGCCCATAGTGGGCTGGCGCACCCCCTTGGGCCTTCCCCTTGCGCCTAGGGTTGGAAACCCTAGGGGTGGGGGGCGCCACCCTTGCCTTGGGGGGCAAGTCTCCCCCCTGGCCGCCGCCCCCCTAGGAGATCCCATCTCCTAGGGCCGGCGCCCCCTAGCCCCTATATATAGTGGGGGAGAGAGGGCAGCCGCACCTCAGCCCCTGGCGCCTCTCCCCCCCGTTACACCTCTCCCTCCTCCCGCAGGTTCTTGGCGAAGCCCTGCAGTTTTTCCCGTTGCATCCACCACCACGCCGTCGTGCTGCTGGATCTCCATCAACCTCTCCTCCCCCCTTGTTGGATCAAGAAGGAGGAGACGTCGCTGCACCGTATGTGTGTTGAATGCGGAGGTGCCGTCCGTTCGGCGCTGGGATCATCGGTGATAGGGATCACGATGAGTACGACTCCATCATCCACGTTCTCTTGAACACTTCCGCTCGCGATCTACAAAGGGTATGTAGAACCACTCCTTTATGCTCGTTGCTAGATGACTCCTTAGATTGATCTTGGTGAAGCGTAAGAATTTTTTTGAATTCTGCTACGTTCCCTAACAGTGGCATCTGAGCTAGGTCTTTGCGTAGCATCTTGCACGAGTAGAACACAAACAAGTTGTGGGCGTTGATTTGTTCAATTCTCTTGCCGCTACTAGTCCAATCTTGATTCGGCGGCATCGTGGGATGAAGCGGCCCGGACCGACCTTACACGTACGCTTACGTGAGACTGGTTCCACCGACTGACATGCACTAGTTGCATAAGGTGGCTGGCGGGTGTCTGTCTCTCCCACTTTAGTTGGGTCGGATTCGATGAAAAGGGTCCTTATGAAGGGTAAATAGAAATTGACATATCACGTTGTGGTTTTGGCGTAGGTAAGAAACGTTCTTGCTAGAAACCTATAGCAGCCACGTAAAAACTTGCAACAACAATTAGAGGACGTCTAACTTGTTCTTGCAGCATGTGCTATGTGATGCGATATGGCCAAGAAGATGTGATGAATGATATATGTGATATATGAGATTGATCATGTTCTTGTAATAGGAATCACGACTTGCATGTCGATGAGTATGACAATCGGCAGGAGCCATAGGAGTTGTCTTATTTTATTGTATGACCTGTGTGTCACTGAATAACGCCATGTAATTACTTTACTTTATTGCTAAACGTTAGTCGTAGTAGTAGAAGTAATATTTGGCGAGACGACTTCATGAAGACACGATGATGGAGATCATGATGATGGAGATCATGGTGTCATGCCGGTGGCAAGGATGATCATGGTGCCCCGAAGATGAAGATCAAAGGAGCAAAATGATATTGGCCATATCATGTCACTTTATTTGATTGCATGTGATGTTTATCATGTTTATGCATCTTATTTGCTTAGAATGACAGTAGTGAATAAGATGATCTCTCACTAAAAATTTCAAGAATTGTGTTCCCCCTAACCGTGCACCGTTGCTAAGGATCGTTGTTCCGAAGCACCACGTGATGATCGGGTGTGATAGGCTCTAACGTTCGCATACAACGGGTGTAAGCCAGATATACACACGCAATACACTTAGGGTTCACTTGACGAGCCTAGCATGTACAGACATGGCCTCGGAACACGGAAGACCGAAAGGTCGAACATGAGTCGTATAGAAGATACGATCAACATGAATATGTTCATCGTTGATGACTAGTCCGTCTCACATGATGATCGGACATGGCTTAGTCGATTCAGATCATGTTTCACTTAGATGACTAGAGAGATGTCTATCTGAGTGGGAGTTCATTAAATTTGATTAGATGAACTTAATTGTCATGAACTTAGTCTAAATTCTTTACAATATGTCTTGTAGATCAAATGGCCCATGCTCATGTCACCCTCAACTTCAACGCGTTCCTAGAGAAATCCAAGCTGAAAGACGATGGTAGCAACTATACGGATTGGGTCCGTAACCTAAGGATCATCCTCATAGCTACCAAGAAAACTTATGTCCTAGAAGCACCGTTAGGTGATGCTCCCGCCCCGGCAAACCAAGATGTTATGAACGCTTGGCAGTCGCGTTGTGATGATTACTCCCTAGTTCAGTGCGGCATGCTCTACAGCTTAGAATCGGGGCTCCAAAAGCGTTTTGAGCACCATAGAGCATATGAGATGTGCCAAGAGCTAAAAATGGTGTTTCAAGCTCATGCCCGAGTTGAGAGATATGACGTCTCCAACGCATTCTACAGTTGTAAGATGGAGGAGAATAGTTCTGTCAGCGAGCACATACTCAAGTTGTCTGGGTTGCACAATCGCTTGTCTCAGTTGGGAATGAATCTCCCAGATGAAGCGGTCGTTGACAGAATCCTTCAGTCGCTCCCACCTAGCTACAAGAGCTTCGTGTTAAACTTCAATATGCAAGGGATGGAGAAGTCCATTCCCGAGGTGTATTCAATGTTGAAATCAGCGGAGGTGGAGATCAAGAAAGAGCATCAAGTGTTGATGGTGAATAAAACCACTAAGTTCAAGAAGGGCAAGGGTAAGAAGAACTTCAAGAAGGACGGCAAAGGAGTTGCCACACCCAGTAAGCTAGTTGCCGGGAAGAAGCCAAAGAATGGACCCAAGCCTGAGACTGAGTGCTTTTATTGCAAGGGAACGGGTCACTGGAAGCGGAACTGCACCAAATACTTAGCAGATAAGAAGGCCAACAACGTCAAAGGTATATATGATATACATGTTATTGATGTGTACCTTACCAGCACTCGTAGTAGCTCCTGGGTATTTGATACCGGTGCAGTTGCTCACATTTGTAACTCAAAGCAGGAGCTGCGGAATAAGCGGAGACTAGCGAAGGACGAGTTGACGATGCGCATCGGGAATGGTTCCAAGGTCGATGTGATCTCCGTCGGCATGCTACCTCTACATCTACCCTCGGGATTAGTTTTAAACCTTAATAATTGTTATTTAGTACCAGCTTTGAGCATGAACATTGTATTTGGATCTCGTTTGATGTGAGATGGCTACTCATTTAAATCCGAGAATAATGGTTGTTCTATTTATATGAGAGATATGTTTTATGGTCATGCCCCGCTGGTCAATGGTTTATTTTTGATGAATCTCGAATGTGATGTTACACATATTCATAGTGTGAATGCCAAAAGATGTAAAGTTGATAATGATAGTCCCACATACCTGTGACATTGCCGCCTTGGTCATATTGGTGTCAAACGTACGAAGAAGCTCCATGCAGATGGACTTCTAGAGTCTCTTGATTATGAATCATTTGAAACGTGCGAACCATGCCTCTTGGGCAAGATGACTAAGACTCCGTTCTCCGGAACAATGGAGCGAGCGACCAACTTATTGGAAATCATACATACCAATGTGTGCGGTCCAATGAGTGTTGAAGCTCGCGGAGGCTATCGTTATGTTCTCACCCTCACAGATGACTTGAGTAGATATGGGTATGTCTACTTAATGAAACACAAGTCTGAAACCTTTGAAAAGTTCAAGGAATTTCAGAATGAGGTTGAGAATCAAAGTGACAGAAAAATAAAGTTCTTACGATCAGATCGTGGGGGTGAATATTTAAGTCACAAATTTGGCACACACCTAAGGAACTGTGGAATTGTTTCACAATTGACACCGCCCGGAACACCTCAGCGTAATGGTGTGTCCGAACGTCGAAATCGTACTCTGTTGGACATGGTGCGATCTATGATGTCTCTCACCGACTTACCGCTATATTTTTGGGGTTATGCTTTAGAGACTGCCGCATTCACTTTAAATAGGGCTCCGTCTAAATCCGTTGAGACGACACCGTATGAACTTTGGTTTGGCAAGAAACCTAAGCTGTCGTTTCTGAAAGTTTGGGGTTGCGATGCTTATGTCAAGAAACTTCAACCTGAAAGGCTCGAACCCAAATTGGAAAAATGCGTCTTCATAGGATACCCAAAGGAAACAATTGGGTACACCTTCTACCTCAGATCCGAAGGCAAGGTTTTCGTTGCCAAGAATGGATCCTTTCTGGAGAAAGAGTTTCTCTCGAAAGAAGTGAGCGGGAGGAAAGTAGAACTTGATGTGGTGACAGTCACCCCTCCCGAACCGGAAAGTAGCGCAACGCGGGAAATTGTTCCTGAGGTGCCTGCACCAACAGGGGAGGAAGTTAATGATGATGATCATGAAGATTCAGATCAAGTTACTACTGAACTTCGAAGGTCCACAAGGACACGTTCCGCACCAGAGTGGTACGGCAACCCTGTCATGGAAATCATGTTGTTAGACAACGGTGAACCTTCGAACTATGAAGAAGCGATGGCGGGCCTGGATTCCAACAAATGGCTTGAAGCGTTGAAATCTGAGATAGGATCCATGTATGAAAACAAAGTATGGACTTTGGTGGACTTGCCCGATGATCGGCACGCCATAGAAAATAAATGGATATTTAAGAAGAAGGCTGACACGGATGGTAATGTGACCATCTATAAGGCTCGGCTTGTCGCTAAAGGTTATCGACAAGTTCAAGGAATTGACTACGACGAGACTTTCTCTCCCGTAGCGATGCTAAAGTCCGTCCGAATCAAGTTAGCAATTGCCGCATTCTGTGATTATGAGATATGGCAAATGGACGTCAAAACGGCATTCCTTAATGGCTTCCTCAAAGAAGAGCTGTATATGATGCAGCCGGAAGGTTTTGTCGATCTTGAGAATGCTAACAAGGTATGCAAGCTCCAGCGCTCGATCTATGGGCTGGTGCAAGCATCTCGGAGTTGGAATATTTGCTTTAATGATGTGATCAAAGCGTTTGGTTTTATGCAGACTTGGGGAGAAGCCTGTATTTACAAGAAAGTGAGTGGGAGCTCTGTAGCATTTCTCATATTATATGTGGATGACATACTGCTGATGGGGAATGATATAGAATTCTTGGAGAGCATAAAGGCCTACTTGAATAAGAGTTTTTCAATGAAGGACCTTGGAGAAGCTGCTTATATATTAGGCATCAAGATCTATAGAGATAGATCGAGACGCCTCATTGGTCTTTCACAAAGCACATACCTTGACAAGATATTGAAGAAGTTCAATATGGATCAGTCCAAGAAAGGGTTCTTGCCTGTATTGCAAGGTATGAGATTGAGCACGGCTCAATCTCCGACCACGACAGAAGATAGAGAAAAGATGAGTGTCATCCCTTATGCCTCAGCCATAGGTTCTATTATGTATGCCATGATGTGTACCAGACCTGATGTGAACCTTGCCATTAGTTTGGTAGGAACGTACCGAAGTGATCCCGGTATGGAACACTGGACAACGGTCAAGAACATCCTGAAGTACCTGAAGAGGACTAAGGATATGTTTCTCGTTTATGTAGGTGACGAAGAGCTGGTCGTAAAGGGTTACGTCGATGCTAGCTTCGACACAGATCTGGATGACTCCAAGTCACAAACCTGATACGTGTATATTTTGAATGGTGGAGCAGTTAGCTGGTGCAGTTGCAAGCAGAGCGTCGTGGCGCATTCTACATGTGAAGTGGAGTACATAGCTTCTTGCGAAGCAGTGCAGGAAGGAGTGTGGATGAAGGAGTTCATCACCGACCTAGGAGTCATTCCAAGCGCGTCAAGCCCGATGACTCTCTTCTGTGACAACACTTGAGCTATTGCCATTGCCAAGGAGCCCAGGTTTCACAAGAAGACCAAGCACATCAAGCGCCATTTCAACTCCATCCGGAATTATGTTCAGGATGGAGACATAGATATTTGTAAAGTTCATATGGATGAATGTCGCAGATCCGTTGACTAAACCTCTTCCACGAGCAAAACATGATCAACACCATAACTCTATGGGTTTTTGATTCATCACAATGTAAACTAGATTATTGACTCTAGTGCAAGTGGGAGACTGTTGGAAATATGCCCTAGAGGCAATAATAAAATGGTTATTATTATATTTCCTTGTTCATGATAATTGTCTGTTATTCATGCTTGAATTGTATTGTACGGAAACAGCGATACATGTGTGAATACATAGACCACAACGTGTCCCTGGTAAGCATCTAGTTACTAGCTCGTTGATCAACAGATGGTCACGGTTTCCTGGCCATGGACATTGGATGTCATTGATAACGGTATCACATCATTAGGAGAATGATGTGATGGACAAGACCCAATCCTAAGCCTAGCACAAGATCGTGTAGTTCGTAATGCTGAAGCTTTTCCAATGTCAAGTATTTTTTCCTTAGACCATCAGGTTGTGCAACTCCTGGATACCGTAGGAATACTTTGGGTGTGCCAAACATCACAACATAACTGGGTGGCTATAAAGGTACGCAACGGGTATCTCCGAAAGTGTCTGTTGGGTTGGCACGAACTGAGACTGGGATTTGTCACTCCGTATGACGGAGAGGTATCTCTGGGCCCACTCGGTAAGACATCATCATAATGAGCTCAATGTGACTAAGGATTTAGTCACGGGATGATGTATTACAGAACGAGTAAAGAGACTTGCCATGACGAGATTGAACAAGGTATCGGTATACCGACGATCAAATCTTGGGCAAGTACTATACCGATAGACAAAGGGAATTGCATACGGGATTGAGTGAATCCTTGACATCGTGGTTCATCCGATGAGATCCTCGAGGAACACGTGGGAACCAACATGGGTATCCAGATCCCGCTGTTGGTTATTGACCGGAGAGTCGTCTCGGTCATGTCTACGTGTCTCCCAAACCCGTAGGGTCTACACACTTAAGGTTCGATGATGCTAGAGTTGTAGAGATATATGCACACGGTAACTCGAATGTTGTTCGGTGTCCCGGATGAGATCCCGGACGTCACTAGGAGTTCCGGAATGGTTCGGAGGTAAAGAATTATATATAGGAAGTCTAGTTTCGGCCATCGAGAGAGTTGCGGGGGTCACCGGTAGTGTACCGGGACCACCGGAAGGGTCCCGGGGGTCCACCGGCTGGGGCCACCCATCCCGGAGGGCCCTATGGGCCGTAGGGGGAGGGGGACCAGCCCATAGTGGGCTGGCGCACCCCCTTGGGCCTCCCCCCTGCGCCTAGGGTTGGAAACCCTAGGGGTGGGGGCGCCACCCTTGCTTTGGGGGGCAAGTCTCCCCCCTGGCCACCCCCCCCTAGGAGATCCCATCTCCTAGGGCCGGTGCCCCCTGGCCCCTATATATAGTGGGGGGGGGGGGCGAGAGGGCAGCCGCACCTCAGCGCCTGGCGCCTCTCCCCCCCGTTACACCTCTCCCTCCTCCCGCAGGTTCTTGGCGAAGCCGTGCATTTTTTCCCGTTGCATCCACCACCACGCCGTCGTGCCGCTGGATCTCCATCAACCTATCCTCCCCCCTTGCTGGATTAAGAAGGAGGAGACGTCGCTGCATCGTACGTGTGTTGAATGCGGAGGTGCCGTCCGTTCGACGCTGGGATCATCAGTGATAGGGATCACGACGAGTACGACTCCATCATCCACGTTCTCTTGAACGCTTCCGCTCGCGATCTACAAAGGGTATGTAGAAGCACTCCTTTATGCTCGTTGCTAGATGACTCCTTAGATTGATCTTGGTGAAGCGTAGGAATTTTTTTTGAATTCTGCTACGTTCCCTAACATGATCATCGGCAGTGGGTACTTATTCTTGATGGTAACCTTGTTCAGTGCACGATAGTCAACAACCATCCTTAACGATCCATCCTTCTTCTCGACTAAGAGCACTGGGGCTTCCCACGGCGATGAACTTGGTCGTATGTAACCCTTATCCATTAATTCCTTAATTTGTTTCTTGATCTCCTCCAGATCATTAGCGGGCATCCAGTAAGGTCTCTTAGATATTGGTCCGGTGCCGGGTAATAGTTCAATTAAGAACTCTATGTCCCTATCCGGTGGCATGCCAGGCAACTCTTCCGGGAATACGTCCGGGTAATCCTTAACCACTGGCACTTCCTCCCGAACAACTCCCGTGAGTGCATTCACATGTGCTTTCCTGGGCGTGGGCTTTGGCACATACTTGATACTTTTTCCTTCTGGGGTGGTGAGAAGAATTGATCTACTGGCGCAATCGATGTTTCCTCCATACTTGGATAGCCAATCCATTCCTATGATCACATCCAAACCTTGGGATTCCAAAAGGATGAGATCCGTGGGAAATACATGCCTTCCAATAGTCAATGGCACTTGATATCATCCATGGCTTGCCATATACTCTGCTCCAGGGGAACCGACTAACATGGGCGTCCTAAGGGCTATGGTGGGCAACTTATATTTTTCCACAAAACCCCTTGATATGTATGAATGCAATGCACCAGTGTCAAAAAGAACAAGGGCGGTAAATACATTAATAAAAAAACTTACCGACTACTGCGTCGGGCTGCTCATCAATCTCCTCCACATTGACGTGGTTCACTTGTCCTCTAGTGAACAGGTTGGGCTTCTTTCCCGAGCTTCCATTTCCATTCCCATTCTTCGACTTGGGACATTCATTGGCGTAACGTCCGGTCTTCCCACACTTGAAACAAGTAACGTGGCTCAGATCCTTCTTGGCAGGTGTTGAGGGAGTAGAACGATTCTGATTGTTGCTTCCTCCATTCCCATTGCCATTCCTGGCACTACTATGGTTGTGTGCATTCCCTCCATTGTTAGAATGGCCTCCATGGTTATGGGTGGGATGGTTGTGTCCCCCTGAGTATGGGTTATAGCGAGGCTTCTGCTGGGCTCCAGAGTTAAACTTCCCAGCTCCATACTTCCTCTTGAAGTTGTCAGTCTGTTGCTGCTTTCCCTCCAGCATAATAGCTTTGTCCACTAGCTCTTGATAGTTGTTGTAGGTTGCTAGCATCAGCTGCATACTCATCTCATCATTGAGTCCTTCTAGAAACTTCTCCTGCTTCACGGCGTCAGTGGACACATCATCTAGCGCGTAGCGAGCTAACTTCCTAAAGTAATCCACGTACTACCCCATAGTATGGTTTCCTTGGCGCAAGTTGCAAAACTCACGCTTCTTCAGGCTCATGGTTCCTACTGAGACATGTGTTGTGCAAAAATCTTGCTGAAACTGATCCCAAGTAATAGCAGCAAGTGGGTAGGTGGCGGTGTAGTTCTCCCACCAAGCGGCTGCTGGTCCTTCAAGCTGATGTGCAGCAAAACGCACTCTCTCTGCATCAGTGCATCCTGCAGTGGCTAGCTCTCTGTCCATCTTACGAAGCCAGTCATCTGCAATTATGGGCTCGGTGCTACTAGAAAACACCGGCGGTTGCAACCTTAAGAACCGGGTCAAGTTGTCATGGGGTGGCGGAGGTGGGTTGTTGTTGTCGTTGTTCTGATTCTGAACAAGAAGTTGCATCAAATTGTTCTGCTGCTGGATCAACTAGGTGAGCTGAGGGGGAAACTCAAATCCGGGCTCACGTCTCGGAGGCATCTGAGGGGTTTAGAGGGGAGAGATTAATAGAATGAGGTCTAGGGGAAATCACTACCCATATGCACATGAGATAAACAATTTCATATCATATCACTCAATTCAAACAGAAGCAAACAAATATCCTATTACAAAGCTAGTGAACGATTCTAACTACTCGAATTAATACTAATGATTACAGGGTGATCTTCTAATCACTGTCATCTGAAGACTCCATGATATCTGCTCCAGCTTTGTCTTCATAGTCACTTTCATCACTGTCGGTGTCGTCTATTAGAATGTAGTTCTCCATGGTAATTCCTATCATCGGTTCTGGCTTTGCGGTGCCAGTTCCAACCTTCTTCTTCAGCGCTTCATTCTGCTCCAATAGTACGGCAATTTATTCTTCATATCCATCACATACTGTCTTGAGTTCTTCTTCTAGATCCACAATCCGTGTTATCACCATGTTGGTCTTCTGCATAAGTGCTCACATCTGATTCTCGTAGCGTCAAATATGTTGGTCCATCTCCTGGATATATGCTGCAATGGATCCGTCCTTCCTGGTGCGAAGCATCTCCCGTTGCTGGTCTCGTCGTCAACAAATCTGGTAGATGGTGTCTTCAAGGTCCTTGTTGTAGACTTCACATATGTGTCCAAAGGTGATGTGAGCTACCATACTTTTTACCAAGTTCCATGTCGGCGCGTCAAATTCCAGCTCCAGTGGCTCCGTGAATGGTGCAATGGTTCTTCCAGGTACACTAACTTTGACCTTCCAGCATCCCTCTTCCAATGATGTTGCGTAGAGATCTCCAGTGATACTTGGTATTCCAATGTGCAAGTATTTAATGACTTCCTACAAGTGCTTTTCGAATGGGGTGTCATCGTCTGGCTGAGTGAACTTGCTTACTGGGTCCGACATCTATAGAGAAGAATTAAAATGAGTAGAGAAGAAATAGAGTGAAGGAGAAGAACATCCTATGGCTTATCCTGGTGGTCGCGTCCTAGAGTCAACGTGTGCTCTGATACCATCTTGTAGTGACCACGATTCCAATGAACCGAAGTCTCTATGCTTAGTGTCATCCTTGGATCGGTATGCTGACACACACAGTACTCGAGGATTTATAACAGAGGTTCAATCACACTTTATTACATCGAAATTCCTCGAAGAGGCAATATCCATTACATGATAATGGCTGAAGGCCATCTAAATGAAATAAACCGCGCAAGCTATGAAGAGTAGTTGAGTCCATCCAACTCCACGGCAAACATTGAATGCATGACAACGACCTAGCGCATCTTAATCCCCGTCTGAAAACTCTACAACATGATACGTTGCAGCCATGTAGGTCAGCACATTGAATATGCTAGCAAGAACACACTGTAATGATAATGAGCAAAGCCTACAACTACATGCATATTTGGCTGGTGGAGGCTGTAAGGTTTAATTTTGCATAAAGCTAATTTTTCCCTACAACAAAGGAATGTATTTATTTAACTACTTTGTTAAATTTAATCATGAACATTTGAGAATGGTACCCCCATATCAATCCCAAACCAAATACATTATTAACCCCACAAATTAGTAAAGTGATGAGATCAGTCCATAATTCAAATACCAGGATACTCAAGATGTCCATAACCGTGGACACGGCTACTCATGAATAGTTTGTACACTCTGTAGAGGTTTGTGCACTTTTCCCCACAAAACTCGATCTCCTCCATTTGATTTCTTGCACTACACGGTGTTTGAGAAACGGATGACCGAGACACAGTCTTTCAGAAGCATTAACTCTTAACCCTGGGTAGACCGTACCACCTACATCCGCTACATCTGCTAGTCTACCACGGAAAGAGGTCACTCAACATACTCAACTATGCTAGAGCCCATAATGGCATTGTGGCTGCACACGGAAGTTTCTAGGCATTAATGATATATGATCCATTTGAGCCTGGGTAGCATTCCTTGGGCAGCACTGGTATATCCCCAGGTGCACTGACAACCATTGGTCCATCCCCAGGGTGCCACAACTAATCCACCCAGATGTGTATTAAATTTCCACCTTAAGGAAACCCTTAGTTGTAATTACACTCATAACTTTCATGAAATCACTCATACCAATCCACGTCTACAAGCATGGCTAAGCAATAAGTAACAAAGCGTATATTCCCTTGGGTTGATCTCAAGATATTGGGTTCCTACCTCATGAACTTCAGAGCATCATATTAAGTAACCAGTCCTACTCATGCAAGTGTTTGAGGATATAACTAATGCGATAAAATCGGGAATTGGAAAGTATGATTAAAGTATGAACTTGCCTTGCTGACGATCGCTGAAACCTAAAGACTCGTAGTAGCATGCTTCGCACTTCGGGAATTCTATCGCAATCAAACAATAGCATGCATAAGCAATCATGCAACATAATCGAAGAACAGAACTCGAAAGACTTCGAAAACGACCGAATCACTCTTGCAATAGAAAATAATTTCTAACAGTACCAAAATTAAGTGAATTTGACCTTATCAGAAAGTTAAGGTCAAGAGCTTCGATTTGCAAAAAGAACCAACTCAAACGGAGTTACGAAACTCAAACTACGATCAAACGAAGTTCAAACACAAAACAGTTTGAATTCAAATTCTATAACTTTCAAAAACAACTTTGAGATGGACTACTAGAAAGATAAGATGGAGATGAAGAAATTGACGTTGGTTTCATCTAATTCCGACTAACGAGTAAAAAGTTACGAGGGTTTGAAGATCAGGGACTGATCTGTGAAATTTTCATCGCGGATAAGTCCTCGACGAAAATAAACAGAAAAAGAAAAGACTAATTTGCGAACGTTCATTTTCCGTGAGTAAACAGCGGACGTTTGGTAAATAATAAAACCAAAGAAAAACCGATCTAGGGTTTTCTAGAAAAAACAGATATAGGGTTTTTCGAAAAAAAAACGAAACTAAGAAAAACGTCTAAACTACCTCGCGGATCGGATCCGGCGGGCGGCGGCTCCGGCGACGGCGGGGCGACGAGGCGGTGGCTGTGAGGCGCGGGGCGACGGCGAGGCGCGGTGCGGCGGCGGCGAGGCACGGCGGCTAGGGTTAGGGTTCAGGCGGTCGGGCAGCTGGGCCTTCGGGCCTCGGTGCTGGCGGCTTATAAAGCCTGAGCGGACAGAGTCCGGCTCGGGCACGGCTCGTAGGTCTCGTTTTTTAAACGGACAGAGTAAATTAAAAGAAATACTAAACGGAGTCCAAAAATTCTGAAATAAATTTTCACCGTCCTCTAATAATATTTAGGACAAAGTGAACATTTTTCCCGGACCTAAATGCAATTAAAAACACATTTTTTAAATTCGAATAAAATAGCAATAAAAATCCAATGAAATAGCTTATTCAATTTTAATATTTTTCCTCCAATATTTCTTTTAATTTGGAGAAGTCATATTATCTCCTCTCATATATTTTGTCATTGAAATATTTCGGAGAGAAAAATAATTAAAACCGAACGATCCTCTTTTCAATATTTGAGAAAATTCAAATATGAAATTAATGAAATCGCCAACCCTCTCCATGGGTCCTTGATTTGCTTAGGATTTTTAGGATCAAAACCAAAATGCAAATAAAATATGGTATGCATATGATGATCTATGTATAACATTCCAAATTGAAAATTTGGGATGCTACAATGCAGTATTCCTTTGCCGTTCTAAGCAAATTTGTATGTGCCATCTCTAATTTTCAAAATAAATTTCCCTTTTGTGTGCTCGTACCGCTCGCGAAGCGGTGAGGGGTGGCTAATATTTTCCATGCTAGATGTGTTATTCTCACGATGAGTGTTTATTCACTTGTCATTGCACGAGAGTAAAGCAAAGGTATTAGGGATGCCCAGTCCCGAAATGAAAAAATAAATTTATTTTATATTGTCAAATAATAAATTCCTTGGAAAGTGTTGGTATGGAAGGCAACCGTGGATTCGGCTAGCCATGGAAAGTGAAAGATTGGTGGAAAAAGGAATGAACTTTATTTTATGTTTGGGAACCGCCTATGATATATCTAGCATGGAAAGTGTTGGGAACTCTAAGTCGTTTTTGTTGGTGGGAAAAGTATGCCTCCCAAAGTAATTTTATCTCTCAATTTAAGCTTTGAGCTCTGACACCTCTACAAATTCCTACTTCCCTCTACGAAGGGCCTTTCTTTTACTTTATGCAATTTTTATTTTGAATTTGAGTCTCCATCTTCTCTTATAAAGCACCAACTAGGAAGCACTATGATCGTACTTGAGCATTGGGTATAGCTAATATGCGAGTGTGTTTCATGAATGGATCAATGGTTGAGCATGATGGGCTAGCCATAACTTATTTTAGCATTGATATTTTGAAAGACATGATTGCTTGTTGATATGCTTGAGTATTTAAATCTCATGTCAAAACTAGACTATTGCTTTGAACCATATAAAAGTCCAAATGTCCATTCTATAAATAAAAAATATATGATATGGCATGTTAGGCAGCATTCCACATCAAAAATTCTGTTTTTATCATTTACCTACTCGAGGACGAGCAGGAATTAAGCTTGGGGATGCTGATACGTCTCCAACGTATCTATAACTTTTGATTGTTCCATGCTGTTATATTATCATTCTTGGATGTTTTACAATCATTTTGTAGTAATTTTATATCATTTTTTGGTACTAACCTATTGACATAGCGCCAAGTGCCAGTTGCTGTTTTCTGCATCTTTTTTACATCACATGAAATCAATACCAAACGGAGTCCAAATGCATCGAAACTTTTTATGGATTGTTTTTGGACCAGAAGACATCCAATGGGCCGGAGAAGCACCTAGGGGTGCTCCGAGGGGAGCACAACCCACCAGGGCATGCCAGGATGCCCAAGCGTGCCCTGGTGGGCTGTGCCCACCTCGGATGCCCCTCGGACCACCTCTTTGCTCTATAAATACGCCAATATTCCAGAAACCCTAGGGGAGTCGACAAAAATCAATTCTAGCCACCGCAGAGTCCAGAACCACCAGATCCAATCTAGACACCATCACAGAGCGGTTCAACACTTCCATTGGTGCCTCTCTGGTGATGCGTGAGTAGTTCTTTGTAGACCTACGGGTCCGTAGTTAGTAGCTAGATGGCTTCCTCTTCCTCTTTTGATTATCAATACAATGGTCTCTTGGAGATCCATATGATGTAACTCTTTTTGCGGTGTGTTTGTTGGGATCCGATGAACTATGAGTTTATGATCAGATCTATCTTTTTATCCATGAAAGTTATTTGAGACTTCTTTAATCTCTTATATGCATGATTTCTTTTAGCCGAGTATTTCTTCTCTAATATTTGGGTTTTGTTTGGCCAACTTGATCTATTTATCTTGCAATGGGAAGAGGTGCTTTGTAGTGGGTTCGATCTTCCGGTGCTTGATCCGAGTGACAGAAGGGGAACCGACACGTATTTATCGTTGCTACTAAGGATAAAACGATAGGGTCTATTTCTACATAAATAGATCTTGTCTACATCATGTCATCATTCTTATTGCATTACTCCGTTTTTTCATGAACTTAATACACTAGATGCATGCTGCATAGCGGTCGATGTGTGGAGTAATAGTAGATGCATGCAGGAGTTGGTCTACTAATCTTGGACGTGATGCCTATATAATGATCATTGTCTGGATATCGTCATGATTATTTGAAGTTCTATCAATTGCCCAACAGTAATTTGTTCACCCACCATTTGCTATTTTTCATGAAAGAAGCCACTAGTGAAATCTACGGCCCCCGGGTCTCTTCTTTATATTATTTGCCTTTGCAATCTATTTTCATTTGCTTTTATTTTCATATCTATTAAAGCAAAAACCCAAAAATATCTTGCTGCATTTTACCTTATTTGGCGTTCGATCTATCAATATTTACAACTCTATCACGTCCATTACCCGAAAGGGATTGACAACCCCTTTTACACGTCGGGTTGCGAGTATTTGTTATTTGTGTGCAGGTGTTGTTTACGTTGTGTTGCTTGGTTCTCCTACAGGTTCGATAACCTTGGTCTCATCACTGAGGGAAATACCTACCACTGCTATACTGCATCATCCCTTCCTCTTTGGGGAAATACCGACGTAGTTCTAGCAGACATCAGTGCCAAGTAAAGCCTTTGGGATGATTTGGTTGATAGTTGACATGGTTTTGTGAAAAAACAGAAAGTTTTGCATCAAGTGTAGAAAATTCTATAATTTACTGGAACGTGACAATTTTCTGAAATTTTTACACATGATTTATATAGAAATTTCACATGTTGTTATAATATTTCAAAATTCTTAGAGTTGCGTAAGTATGGTTATTGTTCAAATCTTTACAGTCTGTTCTATTTTACACGAATTCTGTTTTCATTGCATAGTTTTCTTGTATTGATGATGTATGGATTATATCAGGGGTATAAGTCATGGAGAAGTTAGAATACAGTATATATTATGCAATAATAAAATATAAATGGGTACATAACAGTACCTAAAGTTTATTACTATACTAACAGATCTCATGAGGTTTCTGTTGAGTTTTGTGTGCTGAAGTTTTCAAATTTTGGGTGAGATCACGATGGGTGAAGGAATAAGGAGTGACAATACCCTAAGCTTGGGGATGCCCAAGGCACCCCATGGTAATATTCAAGGAGAACCAAGCATCTAATATTGGGGATGCCTCGGATGGCATCCCCTCTTTCGTCTAGAATCCATCGGTATACTACTTGGAGCTATATTTTTATTCATCACATGATATGAGTTTTACTTGGAGCGTCGTGTATTATGGTAGCCTTTGCTTTGGTTGATTTTTAGTTTGCCACAATCATGTTTGCTGCACTCACCTTTTGAGCGGGATACACATTTATTCGTGATCTATTAGAATACTCTTTATGATTCACTTATATCTTGTGAGCTAGGTAGCTGCTCTAGTGCTTCACTTATATCTTTTAGAGCATGGTGGTGGTTATATTTTAAATAAATAGTTGCACTCTCATGCTTCACTTATATCTTTTTGAGAGTCTAATAAATAGTAATGGCAATTTGCACATGTTATGAATTTGGTCCAAATATGATAGGTATCCAAGGGGGTATGATAAAAACTTTAAAATATCACTAAATATGAAATGTATGGCTTAATAATATTGATTTCATAATATGAAAGGATATAGGTTCATGATCATTGTTTAGTCGAAATATTGGTATTAAAAATTTCTATGACTATTCATCTAAGTGTTGGCCATGGCATGGCGGGGAATTCCGAGCATTCTTAGGTCTGACTGAAATCCTATGTACTGTTATAATCGGGGGCACGCGATGGTTAACTCCTACGAACTTCCTCCCTAGGGGCATGAGGGGAGTACTTTGCTTCGAGCAATAATAGGATTTGTAGTAAGTACGTGAGTTCTTTATGACTAGTGCGAGTCCATGGATCATATGCACTCCTATCCTTCCGTAATTTGCTAGCCTCTCTGGTACCGTGCAATGCCCTTTCTCACCTCGAGAGCTAGCACAAACTTAGCCAGTGCATCCAAACCCCGTGGTATGATACACTCTATCACACATAAGCCTCTTTTACCTTCCTCAAAACAGCCACCATACCTACCTATGATGGCATTTCCATAGTCATTCCAAGATATATTCCCATGCAACTTCCACCATTCCATTTATATAACATACACCTTCATTGCATGATCATATAGCTGGCATAGTATTTGTGTCTCAGCCACCGTTCATCATTATTATACATATTACGCTAGCATCATTGCACATCCTGGTACACTGCCAGAGGCACACATATAGAGTCATATTGTTATAGTATCAAGTTGTAAGTAAATAAAATGTGATGATCATCATTATTAGAGCATTGTACCAATGAGGAAAGAAGGATGGAGACGATGATTCCCACTTACCCCGGGAGGAGGAGCCGAACGAAAAGAGATAAAAAGTGAGAAGGGGCAATGTTACTATCCGAGGTCTTCATGAGCAAGCAAGTTGGATGCACACCACTTAGATGCTGTTGAGTTTGCATGCACTTGTAGCTCTAGTGCATCCATTGCATGGAAATCCTACTCCTCACATGGACATCGATTGATGGGCATCTCCATAGCCCGTTGATCCTTCGATTTGATGCAAGACTTTTTTCCTTTTTGACTTCTCCTATTGATCCCTATCACTGCATTATATTAATTCCACCTAGCGCTATGTCCATGGTCCACACTCATGTATTGCGTGAAGTTGAAAATGCTAAAGCGTGTTGGAAGTACAATCCGATTTCTTGGTTTAACACCGAGGTTTTCATGATTTCATTTTTTTGGTGATGGCGGAGTCATGCCATGTCAACATGATAAAATGAGCGGGGATAACATTCGTTAAGGATCATATATTTTGAAAAAGTAATGATTATCCTTCTTATGTTCATGGGTATTATTATGTTGATATTATTACTTCATTATTTCTTAATATTTATTCCATTAAAAGAGATTACATGATGGACATGTTAGGTAGCATTCCACATCAATAATTCTATTTTTATAATTTACATACTCGAGGACGAGCAAGAATTAAGCTTGGGGATGCTTGATATGTCTCAACGTATCTATACTTTTTGATTCTTCCATGATATTATATTACCAATCTAGGATGTTTTATATGCATTTGTACCATTTTTTGGGATGAACCTAGTGCCTAGTGCAAGTTGTTGTTTTCTGCTTGTTTTTAGTTTTCCAGAAAATCTGTACCAAACAGAGTCCAAACGCTACGAAACTTTTGGACAATTTTTTCCTGGACAAGAGAGATCCTAGAAGCTTCGGGAGGATCCATATGACAACCAAGGAGACGGCAAGGAAACAGGGCGCGTCCAGAGGGGGCGCCCTGTTACCTTATGGATCCCCAGGGGCTCCGTTTGTCCTAATTCCAACTCTATAAATTCTGAAATATTGGGAAACCACCAGAGCCACCCAGAACACTTTTTTGGCCACCCCAAGCTTATGTTCTTCCGTGATCCCATCTGGAGGCTTTTTCCGGTACTCTATTGGAGGGGGAATCGATCGCGGAGGGCTTCTACAACATCCTTGCTGCCTTCTGATGATGCGTGAGTAGTTCACCATAGACCTACGGGTTCATAGCCAGTAGCTAGATGGCTTCTTCTCTCTCTTTGATCTTCAATACAATGTTCTCCTCGATGTTCTTAGAGTTCTATCCCATGTAATCTTCTTTTGCGGTGTGTTCGTTGGGATCAGATGAATTGTGGATTTATGATCTGAATATTCATGAGAAGTAAATGAGTCTTTTCCGAAATTTATTATGCATGATTTTTATAGCTTTGTATTTCTTTTTTTTTGATAGAAAGACTGTAAGGGAACCCCTTACAGTATAATTGGTGCAACAAACCCAAATTGCAAGTACCGTACCTTGAACCTGGGTGGGTGGGAAGGCATCAGCCCCTTCCCACAACTAGGCTATGCCTTAGTCTGCAGCTTTGGCCAACTAGATTGATTTATTTTCTGTGGGAGAGGTGCTTAGTAGTTGGTTCAATCTGGCGATGCTCTATATCCCAGGGACAGAAGGGGACAAGACACGTCTTTGTATTATTGCCATTAAGGGTAAAATAATGGGGTTTACTCATATTAGTTGGGTTTACTTTGTCTACATCATGTCATCTGATACGTCTCCTATGTATCTATAATTTTTGCGAGTTTATGTTTTTTCCTTGATTTTGAGTTTCGCAGAAAAGGAATATCAAATGGAGTCCAAACGGAACGAAACTTTACGAGGATTTTTCTTGGACCAGAAGACATCGAGAGGACTTGGAGTGCACGTCAGAAGAGCTGTGAGGCGGCCACAAGGACGGAGGGCGCGCCCCCACCCTTGTAGGCATACCTGGCCAAATGGGCTGTGCCTGGCGGGCCGGCCCGTTAGCACGCGTGCCTGGCCCGTGGTGGGCCGGCCCGGCACGTGATTAATCGGGCCATGCCCGGCACGTGGCCCGCCTAGGGCCGTGCCTGGGCCTGGAGGCTAGGCACGCATGCCGGCCCGGCATGGCCCATTTAGGTTTATTAATTTATTATTATTTATTTTTAATTTTTTATAGAGGAAATAAGCTAAAAATCAGGTGGGCTGACGGCTAAATGTGCCGATGGGCTGGCCCGTTTAATAGTAGTGCCGTGCCTGGGCCTTGGAGGTCAGCACGCGTGCCGGCCCGGCATGGCCCGTGTACTAAGCGTGCCTTGTCGGGCCGTGCCGTGCCTAGCCCGTTTAACTCAGGGCGGGCCGTGCCGGGCCGGGCCGGCCCATCTGGCCAGGTATGCTTGTAGGCCCCCTGCTGCTCCACCGACCTATTTCTTCCTCCTTCTATTCACATATATTCCAGAAACCCTACAAGGGGCATCAAAACCACTTTTCCACCGCCTTAACTTTTTGTATCCACGAGATACCATGTGGAGGCCTTTTCCGGTACTCTGTCGGAGGGGGATTCAACCACGGAGGGCATCTACATCAACCCTATTGCCCTTCCGATGAACTGTGAGTAGTTTACCGCAGACCTACGGGTCCATAGCTAGTAGCTAGATGGCTTCTTCTCTCTCTTTGATGCTCAATACCATGTTCTCCTCGATGTTCTTGGAGATCTATCCGGTGTAATCTTCTTTTGCGGTATGTTTGCCAAGATGCAATGAATTGTGGCTTTATGATTAGATTATCTATGAATATTATTTGAGTCTTTTCTGAATTCTTATATGCATGATTTGCTATCTTAGTAATTCTCTTAGAACTATCGGTTTGGTTTGGCCAACTAGATTGGTTTTTCTTGCAATGGGAGAACTGCTTTGCTTTGGGTTCAATCTTGCGATGCTCAATCCCAGTGACAGAAAGGGACATGCCACATATTGTATTGTTGCCATTGAGGATAACAATATGGGGTTTTCATCATATTGCTTGAGTTAATTCTGCTACATCATGTCATCTTACTTAATGCGTTACTCTGTTCTTTATGAACTTAATACTCTAGATGCAGGATCGTTTCGATCGATGTGTGGAGTAATAGTAGTAGATGCAGGCAGGAGTCGGTCTACTTGACACAGACGTGATGCCTATATTCATGATCATTGCCTTAGATATCGTCATAACTTTGCGCTTTTCTATCAATTGCTTGGTAGTAATTTGTTTAGCAACCGTAATATTTGCTATCATGAGAGAAGGCTCAAGTGAAATCTATGGCCCCTGGGTCTATTTTCCATCTTATAACTTTCCGATCTACTATTTTGCAATCTTTTACTTTCCAATGTATAAACCAAAAATACCAAAAATATTTACTTTATAGTTTATCCATCTCTATCAGATCTCACTTTTTCACATAACCGTGAAGGGATTGACAACCCCTTTATTGCGTTGGGTGCAAGTTGTTTGATGTTTGTCCAGGTATTTGGCGATTTGTGTGTTGTCTCCTACTGGATTGATACCTTGGTTCTCAAATTGAGGGAAATACTTACTCTACTTTGCTGCATCACCCTTTCCTCTTCAAGGGAAAAACCAACGCAAGCTTAAGAGGTAGCATCATCTTGCTTAAGGTGTCACTTTGTTTGTCATGAACTTAATACCATAGATTCATCATGAGTAGCGGTCGATTGGTGGAGTAATAGTAGTAGATGCACACAGGAGTCGGTCTAGTTATATCGGACGTGATGCCTATATACATGATCATTTCCTTGGATTTCATCATAACTATGCGATTTTCTATCAATTGCCCAACAGTAATTTGTTCACCCACTGTATGCTATGTGTTCGAGAGATATGACTCTAGTGAAAACTATGGCCCCCGGGTCTATTTTTACCATATATAAAAAACCTAAAAGAACCTTACTGCAATTTAATTACTTTTTATTTGTTTTGCAATTTATCTATGTACCATTACAAGATTTGATCCTTGAAATTAACGAGTTCAAGGTGATTGACAACCCTCTTGCCAATGTAGGGTGCAAGTATTTTCTTTTGTGTGCGCATGTGTTGTTCACGAGGCTTTGCGTGATTCTCCTACTAGATTGATTCCTTGGTTCTCACTGAGGGAAGTACTTATCTCAACTGTGCTGCATCTCCTCTCCTCTTTGGGGAAAATCCCAAAGCTGCTCACAAGTAGAAGATGGTCGTTGACACTAGGACCGAGCATCCCACCTCCACCCCAAGGTTTAACCTGAGGCCACCTTTCGACGATTATGACGGTGATGATGTCGACGTTTACTCATGGTGCATCATTGATACAGGCACTTGGTATGCATGGCTAGGGGTTCAAGGGCCAAACGGCCGCTTTGGGATGTCCAATACCATAGCCCGAAAGACGCTAGGCGGCGCTATTCCTTACATCTACTCTGGTGGTTCACGACAGCCGATGGCTACCGTGTAGCTCCGCCCAGCTTCGGCTCATCCAGTTATGTCCCAACTCCCCTACTTTTTGTTGATGTGCCTCGGCTAAGATGGAAGTTATACCGGGAGATTTTGCTACTGCTTAACCAGTACAAATCTAACTTTTTAGAAAGGAGTGATTTTTCTGGCCAGACTACAGAAGAATTTCACCGCGTTATCCCTTGTAGCCCCATCATCAATCCATTGGTACATGTCTAATAAAGACAGACCGCCAAACCTGGTGCTACCAGCGCATGCTCCTGGGCTAATTAGTAAATCAACCATCATCGATGAGCACTCTTATTTCTCAGTGCTTAGTGCGAAGGACTTCGACACGTCCCCTAGATGCTTGTTGGGTTTGGCTTGCCCTCACCAGGGCACGACTACCAAGGTACTAGACACGGATGTTGTCGTGGAAATAGCACGGCAGATGTCCGGTTTAGCGGACTTGATGATGGAACCATCGCACGGGTTAGCTTGAAGGGGTTCATAGCACACAAAGAACACAGAAGGTTTATACTAGTTCGGCCCCTTCGATGAAGGTAAAAGCCTACGTCTAGTTGGTTTGGTATTGCTTGGGCGTCGGATTACAGGGAGCAGATTCGCTTGCCTGCGTCTCGACGGGTTGATTGTTGCTTGTCCTTGAACTGTCGCCGGGTCGCCCCTTTATATAGAGGGTATGCCTGGTCCGGTTTACAGAGTCCCGAGGCCGGCTCATATTTGTGTCCGCCTCGGTCTCTGTCTTTTCTTCCTTAGCTCTCAAGTTACATCACGGGGCGGTTTATAAACCTTAATTCTATACATGGGCTCTAAGATCTTTATGGGCCGTAGCCTTTACTAAATATTACAAACAATTATAACATTAACAAAGCCGGTTTATACTAGCCGGTTTATACCTGCTAGTCATATCCCTGACATTAGGCCCCAGAATGATTTGAACTTGTTCATATCAGTCTTCTCTTGTGTAATCTTCTTCTGTCTTCGTATCCTTATAAGCCGGCTCTGACGTCATCCTCAGGGATCATTAAATCTGACCGTGACATCATCTCCGCATTTAACGCCGCGAGCTGTACTGTAGCTTATTTTAAGGGTTATCCCGAGAATCGAGGCGCCAGAGGATCTTTATGCGATTTTTTGCCTCCTCGAATCCCGCACCTGTCGCTTCAGATCTGACTCTCCTTTATAAATACTGCTATCCCCATTCGTTATCTTCTTCCTGCTCCGTCTTCTTCCTCCGTCGCCCAACTCCTTCGTCGCCCGAGCTCGAACCGCCGCCGTCAACTGCTGGATCCAAGTCCTCGCCGGCCGCTGCATCACCCTGAGCTTGACCAGAGAACCTCCGTCGGCGATCCTCGCCGCTCCAGGTATGTCCTTCTTCTTCATTATCAGTCTGTAATTTCTAGGGTTTCTTCCCACGCCTCCGCCATTAGAGCTTAAATAGAAGCTTCACCTTGTTCAACCTTAAGCCAATGATTTCTAGTAACCTTCACCTTCAGATCTTGCCCTTTAAATTGTACCTTTACCCTGCTGTAAATGCTTCAGATCTCCGTCATTTCTGTCTAACCTATAGATTTATCCGCTTGGTATAAAGCCCTTGTAGTTCTTTCCCGTATACTTTTACATTTGTTTCTGTTTTCCTAGTATGCTCAGATCTGTTCTTCCTTGGCTGTCTTTTAAAAACCTGTTTTTCTCCTTGGTAGATCTGCTAAGTATGTTCCGGTTTAAACTGTTATGTCGAGTCCTTGCGAAACTCTGTAATTTAAACGCGACGGTTTAGCCGTTCCCCTTCAATTGCCATTAACCGGAAATGGTGTAGCTTGTCGTAATTGCCGGTTTAACCATGCCATTAGTCCTCAGTTAAACCGTTGCGTAACTTTCATAGATAGTTTCCGGTTTATACTGATGTATCTTCATAATCCGTTTTTTGCGTTTTATCCTTTCCAGTACTTTGCCTTTTCGTTGCAATGGCCAAGCAGTATGTCTCCTGCGATTGGGTTCCTTCTATCATTACTGAGGACGATTTGATCAAAATTTCTGAAGTTGGCACGTTAGGACCTCAGTCTGTTTTAAAATGGCGGGCCCCGGGTAATGAATGTCCCCCTACTCCCAGGTCCGGGGAGGTCATTGTGTTCTTTGATCATATATCTCGAGGCTTCTCTCCCCCCGGTTCAAAGTTTTTCCGGGATGTTCTTGCTGCTTTCCAACTGCACCCTCAGGATATTGGACCCAATTCTGTCTCAAACATCTGTGACTTCCAAGTGTTTTCGGAGGTATATCTGCAAGAAGAACCGTCCGTCGATCTGTTCCGGGATTTCTTTCATTTAAACCGGCGCACTGTGTTTACCAGCGGACCACATCAGGAGCCTGGTGGCGTTAGTATTCAGAAGAGGAGAGACGTTGTTTTTCCTCACGCTGCTTTACACACTCATCCGAAAGACTGGAACAAGTCATGGTTTTACTGCATTGACACTTCTCCTGAAGGGGAGAACCCTCTGCCGGGTTACCGTGAAACCCGTATTCCGGAGAATCATCCTTTACCACAATGGCTTGGTTCTGTTGAGCGGACCCGGTTTTCATCACAGCTTTCCAAGCTAAGAGCCTTCATAGCTAATGGTTTGATTGGAACTGATTTTCTACGCTGTTGGCTGTCTTGGAGCATCCTTCCCTTGAGCCGACGATCACAGTTAATGTGCAAATATTCTGGCAAACCGGATGATCCTCAAAGGTTTACCAAGGAAAAGCTTTCTGAATCGGAAGTTGTAGAATCAGCCAAGAAAATTCTCAATGTTTCTTTGGCAGACTGTAGCAAGGTCGGGTTAGCTCCATACTATAAGAAGAACAAACCGCCCGCAGTAAGTTTCACTTTACCCTGTATTTGTAATCCGTTTCTTTTAAACCGTCTTTCAATTGTCTTTCTTTCTTTTGTTTAGGCTGCTGACCCCTTCTGGAAAAGAAAACCTCAGGAGAAAACCGGCAAACAGGTTCGCCGAAAAACCTTTGCCAATAAGAAAAGAAAAGCAGCCGTTGACGCCGGTTCTCCCACTGAAGATGATGACCCAGATTCTGAGGTACGCTTTAATCCGGTTTAGATTTTCCTTTGTATACTTATAACTGTATCTAACGATAACTTTTCCACATGAGTTGCCTGAAGGTGATAACCCGGCCGAAGTTGAGGTAACCATTCTTTCCTCTGACTCAGAACCTCTTCCACAGAAAAATCGTCGGACCGTCCGGAAATACCAATTTTCTCATCCTTATGCTCAGTTGGATCCTAATTTTATTTTGAAGAAGCAGCAGCACGAAGCTCTTCGCCGGACCACTCGCCACAGCGGCCTGGCGGTGGAATCATCCGGGATTTCCTTAACTCCGGTTCGAAAACGCCGTGCTGAGGTGATACTTTCTCCGACTCCCCTTCATCCCAAGGCCGGGCTTATCCGAAAACCTCTTAAACCGTCTGACCCTGATTATCAGGAAACTCCACTGTCCTCTTCTGGTGAATCGACCGCCACACAGCTTCCTCCACTGAAAACTGTCCCAGGGTAACCTTTCTCACCTTTGCCGGTTTATGATCCCTTTTGCTTTATAATGTCAACTCATTTTGCATACTTTTCCAGCAAACCAAAACCCAGCAAGAAGCCCAAGGCAAATAAGCCTCCTGCTGAACCTACTGCAGATGATCCGGCTGCTGATCCGTCAACAATTGTTCCTTCAGAGGGCGAGCCCGTAGCTCCTCTTGAAGACCCTGTGCCTACAGAGCACATCTCTGCTCCTGAGAATCCTACAGCTGAAGATGCTCATAATCCACCAAGTCCGGCCCGGGTTAACTCTCCTCAGATTAATCCGGCGTCTCCTAATCCGGCTCATACTGCCACTCCCCCTAACGTACCTGCCTCTCCTGATGTTGTGGTAACTGGGGCTGCCTTTGTTGCTCCGGCTGAGCCCACCGTTTTAGCCAAACATACGGCTAAAACGGAAAAGCTATCTCAAGAAAAGGGAAAATGGAGTACTCAGATATCCAGCCTTTCCGGTATGAGCGCCCATGAAATTTACTCCGGGTATCTAAACCGGCTCCACAGCAGCCGGGATTATGAAGCCAGCCTGGTTAACTTAATGAGGGAAAAATATGAGGTAAACCTCTTCTTCTGACTTTGTTCTTTTGATGTATTACTTATCTCATAACAGCCCCCAAGTTCCGATTTAGCTGCATGCTGAAGGTGAACCGGAACTTTGTAGATTGAACCATTGATCTTTACATTAGCCCCCAAGTATCAAGTAGATAACTTGCTTATGTATTTGATACTTGTAAAAGTTGCTGTCGATACTTCAACTATGCATTAGCCCCCAAGTGTCAAGCAGACAACTTGTTTGTGTGCTTGAGACTTGTAACTTTGAATTGCTTTTTCTTTACTGCTTCAACTGCCATTAGCCCCCAAGTGTCAAGTAGACAACTTGGTTGTGTGCTTGAGACTTGTCTAATTTTCACCTCTTGTTTTTTAACTGTGTTTGCAGGCTGAGTTAAACCGGAATGCTATTGAAATCAATGAACTTCGTAGCCGTCTTACTGAAACAGAATCTGCCGCTTCAAAGGCTAAAAAAGAACTTCAGGTGAGCTTAAAGACTGCTGAAGACCTGAAGAAATACTTTAAAGAAGAGCGGACTACTTTTGAGGTCCAGAAGAAAGATCTGGAGAAACGGGTTCAGGATGCTGAAGGAGCGCTTAATCCGGTGACAGAAGAATTGTCCGGATTAAGACGGCAAATTGACTTGATGACCTCTGCTGTCTTTGGTAAGTATAATCTGAACTCCTGCTTTTATCTTTGTAATCTGTGTTTTGTACCAGTTTAACTATGATAGTTGTGTGCAGGGCGCCGTGTCTCCCATCTTGGGGATGACTTACGGAAAAAACTTAAAGCTTGCTACACCTTGGTCGAACAACTGTACTCCGGGACTCCGAGGATCATCAGTGCCACTTCTTTTGGTAAACCGACCCCTACGACGATCCAAGATACTTTGAACAAGTTGTCTGTTTTGCCGGTTCGTCTTGAAGAAGTCAAGAAATCTTCTGCTCGGGGTGGTGCTCTTCTGGCCCTTACGAGGGCTAAGGCTTGGGTCCCGGATCTTGATCCGGAGGAGGCTTTAACCGGATTTCCAGATACAAAGGATGATGGCTCACCCTTTACCGAAAAGGATCTCTATGCCCTGACGAAAGAGATGCGTCCCCTCGCCAGCAAGCTTGCCGCTGAATCGGACTTGTCCAGATATCATCCAGGATATAATTTGCAGAACGAGCGGGTGGAGCGACCGGTCTATGATACTGTCAACTTAATTCCGCCGGTTCGTCCTCACACTTTTGCTCCTGATATTGACCCTTCTGAACTTATCAACGACGAGATGTATTTCCGGGCTTTAATGAAGATTGACTGGCGTGCGCCGGACTTCCAACCGCTTCACGAAGATGAAGATGTTCCGGATCAAGGCGATGGCCAGCCGCCTCAACAAGGAGAAGCATAACTTCGAGTTTTATTGCTATAATCATAATCTGTATTCCGCCAAACAATGTTTCCAAACTGTTGGGCTTGCTATGCCTTGTAATAGGTTAGCCGAAACTTAATGTGCTTCAATCCGTATATTTTGTCTTTTATGAAATACTCGCCGGTTGACCTGTTGTCTGATATTGGTTGCCTTCCTCTGCTCATACAGAAAAAATATCGAAAATATGTCCTAGTGGCTTACCACTGGACGGATTAACTTGTTCTCTTAAAACGTCAAATAAGCATAACTTTATACTAAAAATAACTTTTATACCTGAGATTATACGTGCTCAATACTCTTTAAGCCGGTAGGACTTTAAAGTCGCTTTATGAAGATCGTCATGGATCTAATTAGAGACCTGGGTTGAGATGATAGACTCCGGTTTATCTCGTTCTGAAACTTTGTTCAGAAATTTGTGGCTTATTGCCTGATAGATGATCCGGGTTATAATGAACGCCGGTTTTACTGATGCTGGTATTCCTGATCCAGACTTTCCATTTCATAGATATGTGTTCAGCTTCTGTAGCTATTCCAATCCGGTTTAAAAGGGCCATAAAACACAAACACAAAAAGATGCAAATTTTGCAAATAAGACCATGTAGTCGAGGCTTTTTAAGAGCTGCCAGGCTCAAAGCAAGGTTCAGCCAATCAATGGGACGTGGATTAGCCAACACTCCCAGGGGGCCTAGCCAATCACTGAACATGGATTTATCCAACTTTTCAGAGGGCCGAAAGAACCGCAAATAAAAACTGAGCCAATCAATGGGACGTGGATTAGCCAACACTCCCAGAGGGCCTAGCCAATCACTGAACATGGCATTATCCAACTTTTCAGAGGGCTGATAGAATTATGAAACTGATCCGAATACTGGGAGTAGGTGATACTACTCCCAGAGGGCCTCCAGGGTTCCTCCTGAACCGGTGGGTCAATGTAAACCAATCACTGAACGTGGATTTATCCAACTTTTCAGAGGGTCGGTAGAACTAGGAAACCGATCCGATCACTGGGAGTAGGTGATACTACTCCCAGAGGGCCTCCAGGGTTCCTCCTGAACCGGTGGGTCAATGTAAACCAATCACTGAACGTGGATTTATCCAACTTTTCAGAGGGTCGGTAGAACTAGGAAACTGATCCGATCACTGGGAGTGGGCGATACCACTCCCAGAGGGCCTCCAGGGTTCCTCCTGAACCGGTGGGTACCTTGTGAAGCCTTCTCTCCTTGAACCGGATATGATCTTATGTTTTTGAGAGAGTTTTACTGCTCCTTTGCATATTCTGCAAAAAATTAATTTCTAAACCGGACAATATATTAAAATATCTGACAATAAAATTGTATGGTTGCTTTCACAAGATTTTTGCATATGGAAAAAGGGCTAAGCCCCCGGTTTACCGAGGGTGCCAGTTTATTCATTACTCATAATATATACATAGGATACATTGGTGCACGTAGCTCAAGTATAGTATGGCCGCAAATGGGCGATGTTCCACGGCCTCTTCGTCTCTTCTTCTGATGTCCGTGAATCCTTGTGTTCCCGAACGTCCACCAAGTAATATGAGCCGTTGTGTAGATTCTTGCTGACCACAAAGGGCCCTTCCCAAGGTGGGGATAGCTTGTGCATATCTGTTTGATCTTGGATGAGCCGGAGTACCAAGTCACCCTCCTGGAACGTCCTTGTTCTAATCCGGCGGCTATGATATCTGCGCAAGTCTTGCTGATAAATCGCCGATCGTGCTGCAGCTGTATCACGCTCTTCATCCAGCCGGTCTAAACTGTCCTGTCTTGACTCCTCATTGATCGCTTCCACATAGGCCATCACCCTTGGTGAATCATGACGTATATCGCTCGGAAGAACTGCTTCAGCACCATAAACCATGAAGAAAGGCGTGTAACCTGTAGACCGGTTTGGTGTAGTATTAATACTCCAAAGAACAGATGGCAATTCCTCAACCTAACATCCTGGGGTTCTCTGCAAAGGTGTCATAAGCCGGGGTTTGATCCCTCGCAAAATCTCCTGATTCGCCCTTTCAGCCTGACCGTTGGATTGGGGGTGGGCCACAGAAGATACGTCCAAACGAATATGCTCTCGTTGACAGAACTCTTCCATCTCACCCTGAGATAAGTTGGTGCCATTGTCTGTGATGATGCTGTGTGGAAAGCCAAACCGGAATATTACTTTTTTGATGAATTTAACTGCCGTTGCCGCATCACACTTGCTTATAGGCTCCGCTTCAACCCACTTTGTAAACTTGTCTACTGCCACTAGTAGATGAGTTTTCCGATCTTGGGATCACTTGAAAGGCCCAACCATATCAAGCCCCCAAGTCGCGAAAGGCCAAGTTATCGGTATCATCCGGAGTTCCTGTGCCGGAACCAGAGCACGTCTTGAGAATTTCTGACAAGCGTCACACTTCCGAACCAGATCTGCCGCATCTGCATGAGCAGTTAACCAATAGAAACCATGTCGGAATGCCTTAGCCACCAATGATTTTGAACCGGCATGATGACCACAATCCCCTTCATGGATCTAAGGAAGAATCTCACAACCTTCCTCAGCTGACACACATCGCTGAAATACTCCAGAAGTACTGCGATGGTGAAGTTCTCCGTTTGCAATTGTCATGGACTTAGAGCGCCGGATTATCTGTCGTGCTTCCTCTTCGTCATCTGGCAACTCTCCTCGGCTCAGGTATGCCAAATAGGGCAGCGTCCAATCCGGAATAGTATGAAGTGCTGCAACTAACTGTGCCTCTGGGTCCGGAACAGCTAGGTCTTCTTCCGTCGGTATCTGAACCGACGGACTGTGCAACTCATCCAAGAAGGTGTTTGGTGGCACCGGTTTACGTTGCGACCCTAGCCGGCTTAAAGCGTCAGCCGCTTCGTTCCTCCGCCGGTCTATATGATCCACCTGATATCCTTTAAAATATCCTGCGACTGCTTCAACCTCTCGTCTATAAGCCGCCATGAGGGGATCTCTTGAATCCCACTTGCCAGAAACTTGCTGTGCCACCAGATCCGAGTCGCCCAGGCACTTAACCCGGCTCAAGTTCATTTCCTTTGCTAGCCGCAAACCATGAAGTAATGCTTCATATTCCGCTGCATTATTAGTACAAGGAAACAATAAGCGGAGGACATAACAAAATTTATCACCTCTGGGGGAAGTTAAAACAACTCCAGCCCCCGAGCCCTCCAACTGTTTTGAACCGTCAAAGTGAATCGTCCAGTAAGTTAGATCCGGCTTCTCCTCCGGAGTCTGCAACTCTGTCCAATCATTGATGAAGTCTACCAATGCCTGAGATTTTATAACAGTGTGTGGTACATATTTCAACTCATGTGGGCTGAGGTCGATGGCCCACTTTGCTACCCTGCCCGTAGCTTCCCTGTTCTGGATTATATCCCCCAACGGTGCTGAACTAACCACAGTTATTGGATGTGCTTGGAAATAGTGCTTCAGTTTCCGGTTTGCCATGAACACACCATAGACCAACTTCTGCCAATGAGGGTACCTCTGCTTGGACTCAATGAGTACTTCACTCACATAATAAACCAGGCGCTGAACCGGGTACTCCTTCCCTGCTTCCTTGCGCTCTACCACAATTGCAACGCTGACAGCCCGTGTGTTAGCAGCAACGTATAATAGCAAAGGCTCCTTGTCAATAGGAGCAGCTAAAACCGGTGGTTTTGCTAGTTGCTGTTTCAGATCCTCAAATGCCGCGTTCGCCTCATTACTCCAGATAAACCGGTCTGTTTTCCTTAACATCTGGTAAAGTGGGATCGCCTTCTCTCCCAAACGACTGATGAACCGGCTTAACGCTGTGATCCGGCCAGCTATGCGCTGAACATCGTTGATGCAAACCGGTTTAGTTAAAGACGTGATGGCCTTGATCTTCTCTGGGTTAGCTTCTATTCCTCTGTTTGAGACCAAGAATCCCAGTAACTTACCAGCCGGAACACCAAAAGCACATTTTTCTGGATTAAGCATCATCATATAAGCTCGAAGATTATCAAAGGTTTCCTTGAGATCCTCTATCATTGTTCCTTCTTTCTTCGATTTGACCACAATGTCATCCACATAGGCATGAACGTTCCTCCCTATCTGCCCCTTCAAACAATTCTGAACGCAACGTTGATAAGTTGCCTGTGCACACTTAAGCCCAAAAGGCATAGACACATAGCAAAAAGCACCAAAAGGAGTTATAAAAGCTGTCTTCTCTTGGTCTTCCACCGCCATCTTGATCTGGTGATACCCTGAATATGCATCCAAAAAACTTAGCCGCTCACACCCCGCCGTGGCATCGATGATCTGATCGATGCGAGGTAGAGCGAAAGGATCAGTTGGGCAAGCTTTATTGAGGTCCGTGTAGTCCACACACATCCTCCACTTCCCATTCTTCTTTAACACCAGCACCGGATTAGCCAACCACTCCGGATGAAAAACTTCCACTATGAAC
The DNA here is from genome assembly GCA_902687465.1 of Secale cereale. Classification (NCBI taxonomy): domain Eukaryota; kingdom Viridiplantae; phylum Streptophyta; class Magnoliopsida; order Poales; family Poaceae; genus Secale; species Secale cereale. Next base: position 483,320,390 of record LR738714.1, read on the forward strand.
CCTGCGGCCAAAAGTCTGGCCACTTCTTCTCCTATAGCCTTGCGCCTCTCTTCGTTGAAGCGACGCAGATACTGTTTAACCGGTTTGAACTTTGGATCAATGTTTAACTTGTGCTCAGCGAGTTCCCTCGGTATACCTGGCATGTCAGAAGGTTTCCATGCAAAGATATCCCGGTTCTCACGGATGAACTCGATGAGCGCGCTTTCCTATTTGGGATCAAGGTTAGCACTAATAGTGAATTGCTTGGACGAATCCCCAGGCACAAAATCAACTTGCTTGGTCTCTTCAGCTCATTTAAACTTCAACGCCGGATCATGCTCGGTAGTTGGCTTCTTCAGCGGAGTCATATCTGCCGGATCAACATTATCTTTATAAAATTTCAACTCTTCTGTGGCACATACTGCTTCTGCATAAGCTGCATCACCTTCCTCACATTCCACTACTATCTTGCGGCTTCCATGAACCGTAATCGTGCCTTTATGACCCGGCATTTTAAGCTGCAGATAAACATAACACGGCCTAGCCATAAACTTAGCATAAACCGTCCTTCCAAACAGAGCATGATATGGACTTTTAATCTTGACGACTTCGAAAGTGATCATCTCTGACCTGGAATCATACTCGTTCCCAAAGGTAACTTCTAAGTCAATCTTTCCAACCGGATACGCTGACTTACCTGGGACCACTCCGTGAAACACTGTGTTTGATTGTCTTAGCTTTTTATCTGTCAAACCCATACGATGGAAAGTCTCATAATATAAGATATTGATACTGCTACCACCATCCATGAGGACCTTAGTAAACTTGTAACCTCCCACTTGAGGTGCTACCACCAAGGCTAAATGGCCCGGATTATCCACCCGCATTGGGTGGTCTTCTCTGCTCCATATAATGGGCTGCTCCGACCATCGAAGAAATTGCGGTGTCGCCGGTTCCACTGCATTAACAGCCCGCTTCAAAACCTTCTGGTCTCTCTTACACAAACTTGTGGTGAAGACATGATATTGCCCACTGCTTAACTCCTTCGGATTACTCTGATATCCAGATTGCGGCTGCTGTTGCTGACGCTGTTGCTGTTGATTTCCCTGATTATTATAATTCCCTTGGCCCTGCTGCTGATTACTTTGATTATTATAACCACCTTGATGATGTGATTGATTGCCCTGACCATTATAGTTTCCGTGATTATTTTGGCCGCCTGCCCGGTGTTGATAACCACCGTTATTGCCCCTATATCCTGATCCGGAGCTGTTCCCCTGATGACCCGGACCATAAAACCCAGGCCCTGAGCCGCTATTCGGGGGTCGATTATGAGGATTAAAACGGCCCGCTATTGCCTTCATAAGGGGTATGCACTCTCTCATGGTATGCTTCGCCACCTTCCCTTTTCCGCTATGCTTTGGACAAGGCTGATCTAACTCCTGATCCCAGCCAAAAGCTCCTCCGCCGATTTGTGAAGATGGATCTCCCGGGTTACGCTGAAAACCCCCTTGAACTTGAGTGTTGGCCACGAAGTCTGAACCACCCTCTGCTTTCCGTTTGCCCAAAAAACTTGAAGTAGCCGGATTGTTTAGCACCGGTTTACCAGACTTGCCAACCTTCCCAGCCTTGTCTCCTTCTGCTTCTGGATACTTTGTGTTATCAGAGTCTCCATACTTCACCAGGGCACTCATTAAAGTTCCCATATCATAGCAGTCCCTTTTAAGCCGTCCGAGTTTTAACTTTAAAGATTCAAACCGGCAATTGTTCTCCAACGTCACTATTGCCGTACTAGGATTAATACCATTCGAAGAGTGTAAAATCTCTGCTACTCTCCGTACCCAAGCTGCTGTAGATTCCTGCTCTCCTTGCACACAAGATGCTAGATCTACCACTGACATCGGCTGCTTGCACGTATCTTTGAAGTTTTTGATAAACTGACTGCACAATTCCCCCCATGACCCAATAGAGTCCGGTGGTAGAGCCTTCAGCCAGGTCCGGGCCGTGCCTTCGAGCATCATAGTAAAATATTTCGCACAAGCCGATTCATCCACGTCCAGCATCTCCATGGCCATCTCATAACTTTCAACCCAAGCTTCCGGATCCAAATCAGCTGTGTAATTAGGTACCTTGCGGGGCCCCTTGAAATCTTTAGGCAGCTTGACACTCCGTAAAGCGGGGACAAGACACTGTACCCCGAAGGAACTCGTCGTGACTCCTGTTTCTGCAGTGGCTGTGTGAACCAGCGTCGTTTGACGAATCTCCTCCCTGGCACCTGACCTAACCCGGTTTATGTATGGAGCTGGTACCGCCGCCCCTGCCGGATTATCCTGCCTGCGCTGATGCCTCCTGCGTTCACTGCTAGATACTTCTGGCTCCTCCCAATGCCTAGTATAACTTCGGCTGGGACGCGGTGTTGAATGTAGCCTTTCCCTGCTATGAGAATATGCTTGCTGCTGTATTAACGCCGTATTAAGTAACTCCTTGACCCTGCGCGCCTCCAATGCCACTGGAGACGTCTCTTCCACGGGTAAAGCGGCCAAACGTGCAGCAGCTGCGGCGATATTATCCAAAGGGTTTGAATAGTGACCTGGAGGCGTGGGAACGTAAGGTGCCGATGTGATCCGATGATCCCGCTCTATGGTGTGTTGCTGAACCGGCTCCTCCCTAGCGGGGGGTGCCCTCCAGTTTAAAACCGGATTATTACTAGTCCCAGCCCTAGGTGTCCTGAACAGACTCGTCGCTTCATAAACCGGCGGTAAACGAGACTGGTACTTCCGTCCCCTTACTCCTTCCATAGAGGCTTGCTCCAACCTTAGGTGAAAAGCTCGATCATCCAGCTCCGCTTGTCTCACCGCTATCATCTCACCCTCTGCCTTCAGGTCTTCTTTTAACTGGTCAATCCGGCCCTTCAACTGAAGGAGCTCTGCATCATGATGCGCCTTGTCTGTGGAGCTACCGTTTCCACCGCTTTAGCTGTGAACTCCTCGATCAAGGTGGATAGAACTTCAGTAAGTGAGGGGGTTGGGCCGCCTCCCCTTGCACCAGCTTCCGCTGTCGTCCCGTTCGCCGAGGGCTGTGAACCGGCCATAAAGACCGCCACCCGGTTTGGCAGGCCAAAGGGGCCCGAAATACTGTTTCCATCGGACTCGCCCTCAGACCGGCCATCCTGCAACTGATACAGAGATTCAGTTTCTCCGGATGAAGATTCGTCGTCTGAGTAGACAACTGTTGCACCATCAGACTCCGATCCGCTCTCGGCTCGACCTCTGTGGATTGCTCCAACAAACACATGCTTCACGACGGGCTGAATCCGGGCCGACCTCGTACGCTGAGCCGGCTCGACGATGTTGGGGAAGACGTCCGGCTCAGGTCCCGGTTCGCCGATTTTGCCAATGAAGACTTGGATGCTGCCGAAGGGAACCCGGTACCCGTATTCGATCGAATCGGCTTCCGGTCCCCAACCTGCGTCGTCGATGTAGATCCAGCCGCGGCGACTCTTGGTCATCCGGCCGACCGCGTAACCCTTGAGCCCTTCGAAGCTGCCCTTCAAGAACTCGAAACCATCGTGCGCAGGCCCCACGGTGGGCGCCAACTGTCGTGGAAATAGCACGGCAGATGTCCGGTTTAGCGGACTTGATGATGGAACCATCGCACGGGTTAGCTTGAAGGGGTTCATAGCACACGAAGAACACAGAAGGTTTATACTAGTTCGGCCCCTTCGATGAAGGTAAAAGCCTACGTCTAGTTGGTTTGGTATTGCTTGGGCGTCGGATTACAGGGAGCGGATTCGCTTGCCTGCGTCTCGACGGGTTGATTGTTGCTTGTCCTTGAACCGTCGCCGGGTCGCCCCTTTATATAGAGGGTACGCCTGGTCCGGTTTACAGAGTCCCGAGGCCGGCTCATATTTGTGTTCGCCTCGGTCTCTGTCTTTTCTTCCTTAGCTCTCAAGTTACATCGCGGGGCGGTTTATAAACCTTAATTCTATACATGGGCTCTAAGATCTTTATGGGCCGTAGCCTTTACTAAATATTACAAACAAGTATAACATTAACAAAGCCGGTTTATACTAGCCGGTTTATACCTGCTAGTCATATCCCTGACAGATGTGGACTGCTCCTTCGCCATGCAAGATGACCTCAGATGAGGCTTTCCCTCGCAACCTGATGTCGGTGGAGGACATTGCGGTGGTTCCCTCGCCACCTTCCACTACCAAGAAGAGAACCCACGTGTTTTGCATTGCGTCCATGATTGAGTGGGCCATTTCCCTTAATATGTCCAACGGTTTGGAGGTATACTTTCGAAACCTTGCAATTGTTCTATGACTGCATTTAAATGCTTTATTGTTTCAATCACATTTATTCAGAATCAACACTTCCACAAGGAGACGAGATCTTCTTTAGAACAATTCTAGAGCCTTCGAAATTAAGAATTAGTCCATGTCGCATTGGTAGAGGGGGGATCCAAGCACGCCTTGCTACGAACCGGAGCAACAGATGCCAGTGCCAGAGTGGCTGAGGAGGCGGGTGTGGAGGCTGGTTCTCTAGAGCATGTTATTGTGGAACAATGGAAGTGTGTTGTTACTGCCATGTCTAGGAGGGTATGTGGTCATGGTCCGAGCTGAGACCACCCTAGCTGAAGAGGGTCACATGCCGTGTAACTAATGGTGGAGGGATGCATTGCCCTCTAGCCCAATGAGTGACATGTTCTACAGCATACAGGGTTTCAGCCAATTATACCATCATGTCAATTGGTTGAAAATAGTCGACGGGAGAAGCTTGATTTTGTGGGAATTTAAGAAACCATCCAATCTTCCTATTTTGCTTTCTATCTTCGTGCAATTGGGGGTAGGCGGTTCTCTTGGAGATGGCTTCCTGCTTCCAGCTGTTGGGCGACATTTTGGTTGGTGTCCATAACAATTTGTTTGGGGTTAAGTCTAAAGTTGGACTCCATTTTTTAGCATGGAGGTTATCCAGTGTAATAATGATTTTAGGTGAGAACGGATTGTTGTTTAAGTTCCAAGCAACCACTCAAGGTTTTTCATCTGACTTACCAAGTTGCACAATAAGATTTTAGCCGCCACATTACTAGAGGTGGCTGAGGGTGATCTTAACTTCCCGAGGAGCACCTAGTAAAAGAGCAAGTATCCCACCAATACTCAAGAAAAGCATGTTTCATTGTGCAATATCTGAGTGATAGACTCAGATTTGCAGGAGTTACAAAGGGTGGGTGATATGTATCCAATGTATCTATAATTTTTTATTGTTTCATGCTATTATATTATCAATATTTGATACTTTATATGCAATTTTATATCATTTTTGGTAACTAAACTATTAACCTATGCCCATTGTCAGTTGTTATTTTTGCTTGTTTAATGGTTTTGCAGAAAATCAATACCAAACGCAATCCAAAGACAATGAAACTTTATGATTTTTTATGGACCAGGAGGGACCTTAGAAGCTTCGGTAGAGGCCAGAAGATGTATGAGAGGGCCACAAGCTCACACGGTGCCAGGGGTGTGCCACCTGATCTTGTACTTCCTCTGGTCCTTTTTACTTTGCATATAAGAATTGTCTTAAGTCAAACTTCATAAAGTTTGACCGTATTTATATGAAAAAATATCAACATCTATAATACTAAAGTTATACGATATGAAAATTAAAGTCATGACGCATCTAATGATATCGATTCCACATTATGAATGTTGGTATTTTTTTCTATAAAGTTGGTCAAATATTATGAGGCTTGACTTCAGACAAATCTTATATGCGAACTAAAAAGGGCCGGAGGGAGTAGGCCCCACATAACTCTGTTCGACCTAATTACACTTCTATAAATTCCCATAATCCCAAAACTAACAGAGAGCCACCCAAAACAATGTTTTCGCCGCCGCAAGTCTCTTTTCTTCCGTGATCCCATATGGAGGCCTTTTCTGGTACTCTGCTGGATGGGCAAATGATCATGGAGGGCCTCTACATCAACCTTGATGCACCTCCGATGATGTGTGAGTTGTTTACCACAGACCTACGAGTCCATATTGATTAGCTAGATGGCTTCTTTTCTCTCTCTGATCCTCAATACAATGTTCTCCTCGGAGATCAATTCAATGTAATCTTATTTTATGGTGTGTTTGTTGGGATCCGATGAATTATGGGTTTATGATCAGATTATTTATTGGAAGTAATTGAGTCTTTTCTAGACTTTATTATGCATGATTATTATAGCTTTGTATTTCTCCCCGGTCTATCTATTTGGTTTGGCCAACTAGATTGATTTATCTTCAGTGGGAGAGGTGCTTTGTAGTGGGTTCAATCTTGTGGTGTCCTTGATGGCCGACAAGTATATGATACCAATCGTAGTTGTAGCGACCTCGATTCCAATGGACCGGAGTCTCTATGCTTAGTATCATCCATGGATCGGTATGCTGACACACACAGTACTTCGAGGATTTATAACAGAGTTTCAATCACACTTTATTACATCGAAATCCTCATAAAGAGTCTTATTACAAAAATATGGCCGAAGGCCATCTAATAATAAAAAACTAAAATGAACTACAGAAGCATCAAAGATAAGTTGAGTCCATCCAACTCCACGGCAAACATTGAGTGCATGACAATGACCTAATCACACCTTATTCTTCATCGGAAAACTCTACAACATGAGACGTTGCAGCCGTGTAGGTGAGCACATTGAATATGCTGGCAAGAACACACTATAGCAAGTAATGATGAACAAATGTCTACAACTATATGCATATTTGGCCGGTTGAGGCTGTAAGGTTAATTGTTGCATGAAGCTATTTTTTCCCTACAACAAAGGAATAATTTTTTTATTACTCAATTGAATTAAGCAATATTGAGAAATGCTTTCTCCATCCCAATCCCAAAAAAACAAAAGTCATTAATAACCCAACAAGTTTATTAAATAGGGTGTTGAGATCATTCCATAATTCAAATACCAGGATACTCAAGATGTACATAACCGGGGTCATGGCTACTCATGAATAGATTATGCACTCTATAGAGGTTTGCATAGTTTTCCCCACAAGACTCGACCGCATCCATGATCGGTAGATCGAGACATAGTCTTTCAGAAGCATTCACTCTTTACCCTGGATAGACCAGTACACCTACTTTCCCCTACATTTGCTAGTCCACCACTGAAAGAGCTCACATAACATACTCAACTATGCCAGAGCCCATAATGGCTAGTGGCTGCACATAGAAGTTTCTAGGCATGAATGATATATGATCCCTTTGAGCCTGGGTGGCATTCCATAGGATGATCACACGGTTCCTCCGGGATATCCCAGGGCAACACTGGATTCTCCAGGTGCCCTGCAACCAATCCACCCAGTTGTGTATTGAAGTTGCCACCTTAAAACTTTCCTTAGTTGTTATTACACTCACAACTTTCATGAAATCTCACATACCAATCCACGTCTACGAGCATGGTTAAGCAATAAGTAACAAAGCATATAATTCCTGGGTTGATCTCAAGTCATTGGGTTCCTACCTCATGAACTACTCAGCAATACCACATGTAACCAAGTCCTACTCATGCAATCTTTGAGGATAGAACTAATGCAATAAAACTGGGTATTGAAAAGTATGATCAAAGTATGAACTTCCTTGCTGATGATCGGTGACACCTAGTGACTCGTAGTAGCACGCTTCGCACTCTAGAAATTCTATCGCAATTAAACAATAACATACATAAGCAATCATGCAACAGAATCGAAGAACAGATCTCGAAAAGTCTTAAAAATAAACAAATAACTCTTGCAACATAAAATAATTTCTAATAGTACCAAAATTTGTTTAATTTGGCCTTATCAGAAAGTTTAGTTGAAGAGCTTCGATTTGCAAAAAGAATCAACTCAAATGGAGTTACGAAACTCAAGTTACGTTCAAAAGAAGTTCAAATACAAATCTGTTTGAAATAAAATTTTAAAACTTTCAAAAACAGTTTTTGAGTTGTATTACTGGAAATATGAGATCAAAACTAAGAGTTTGGCGTTGGTTTCATCTAATTCTGACTAACGAGCAAAAAGTAGTGATCGTTTGAAGATTAGGGACTAAACTGTATTTTTTTAATCACGGATAGGTCCCTGACGAAAATAAACAGAAAAAGAAAACACTTAATAGCAAACGTTCGTTTTTCTGAACTAAACAACGGACGTTCCCTGTTTAATAAAACCTAAAAAAGATCTAGGGTTTAAAAAATGATCTAGGTTTATAAAAAGCCGAAATAATAAATAAAAAAGGCGGCGTTTTTTTTACCGAAAACGGGTCGGGTTCGAGCGTCGGCGGCGGGTTGGGTTGCGGGCGACGGCGAACTCCAACGGCGGCGCGGGGTGAGGGGAGGGCGAGTGCGGTGACGACGGCGAGCGCGGGCGGCGGCGCGACTAGCGGCGGTGGTGGTGT